>JAZKJV010000365.1:141111-835964 GCA_037367405.1 Ottelia alismoides
TTAAAAACTTTTATTGGAAGGCCATGATAAAGGAAGGCCATTGCAAACTATATTTAAATGAAGGGGTACGAAAATTGCAGAGACGCCCTCCAATTGGAAAGAACTACAAACGTAACGTTGAAAATGATCTAATTGAAGGAATTACAAGCTACAATTACAACGACGAGTTGTCCAACGACGCATCCAGTTCAAGCAATTCGTCGGGAGACGAATTCTTAAAAGCGGAGGAGAGTTGATGTAGCGTGAAATCGGAATATAGGGCTGCATTTATTTGAATTTTATCATTCAATTTTATTTATGTTTATTTAAGTCGTCGTAAATTTTAATTGAATAAACGAGATCGCCTGTGATCTCAATTAACTCTATTTTGAATTTCAAATTAGGTAGTTAGTCGGTTAATTAGTTAGAGTCTATTTAGGATAATTAGTTGTCAATTTGGATCAGTTTTCTATTTTTTGTAATCTCATCCCTCCTATATAAAGGGATGAGGGTCCATTGTTTTAATCAGTTCAGGTTAATGAAAAATTGAGATCTTTATCTCTATCTCCGTCTCTCTCCTTCTCCCCCGCGTGGTCTACACGTGTTCTTCTTCTCCAAACCCCTCGTATTCCCGACGAGTTTCTTCTTCTCAACCCTTCCAATCTCTTCTACCAAATAATTTCCACCGTTCAAAAAAAATATTTTATCAACGCGCCAAATTCCGATCCGCATAATTCAATCCGCATAATTCAATTAATTTCTTCATCTGTGCAAAAACTTCAATTTGCATCAATTGGTATCAAAGCATGGATGTTGAATCGTTCTCACGATTCGACGGTCCTGTCGCATATTGGAGGATGAAGCTCGAACGAGCAACCCTATCACATGGCTCACATGCGCGTTCGCGTCAACAAAAATTCAAGAAGAGCCTCCGAACAAGTATCAAGGTTCAACAATGGATCGACTCATGGTACAACGTTGATATCTTTATGGTACAAGTTGACGACGAACAAGATATTGTCATCGACCATGATCTGTGCGCTGCTCAGATCGTTGTGGATGGAAAAAATGGCAACAACAACGATGTGCTCGCTGTCCGGACCATGTCAGGCGAAAACAACAACGTCAAGGATGATTTGCTCGCTGTCCCGACCGTTTCAGAGGAAGAAAACGTCGTCGACCTGCTTGCTGTCCAGGTCATTCCAGAAGGAAAAAATGGGAATCTTCTTGCTGTCCAGGTATATTCAGACTTGCAAACGCCCCAGAAATTGATACACAACCCACCCGCAGCCCTCTCGCGGACCCCCGCTGCAGCCCCAACCCCTCCCAGCGCCATCCCCGTGCCACCAACCCCCTTGCACGCCCCCACAGACTTGCTGCAACCTCCTCCTGTCCTCCCATCTCCGCCTCCTTTCCCAGCCCCAGTCCCAACGCCCCCTGCCCCAGCCCCGACACCCCCTCCCACCACCCCTGAATCCATTACGATGCACCCCCCAACCCCCGTGCCCCCTCCCGCCACCCCCATACCCCTTGCAATGCACCCCCCAACCTCGTCAACACGGCCACCCGCCCGTGCATCGACCGCGCGCCGCCCCCGCAAGACCCCACTAACGCGCCGCCGCCGTGATTCCTGATGGCCCGCCTGTGTGCCACCTACGCAACGCATGAACTGCCTACAACTTCCATCTCGACGACGTCGGTGTCGCAGCTTGAAGGGAAAGGGAACCCTATCCGTCCCCGTGAAGAACGAATCCCTTCAATTTAGGGATCCAAAGGAACTGATTTGGGAAAATTGCAAAAAGACACCTCCACTCATATTTTTTAAAAATAAGGTTGGTGGTAACTTAAGAAGGGATGAAGGGGTACGAAAATTGCAGAGACGCCATTCAATTGAAAAAGACTATAAACGTAATGTTGCAAAAGATCTAATTGAAGGAATTGCAAGCTACAATTTCAAGGATCGAATTCTCCAACGGCGCATCGAAGATCAAGCAATTTGTCCGGAGACGATTTTTTCAAGCGGAGGAGAATTGATGCAGCACAAAATGAAAATATAGGGCTTGGTATTTTTATGTGTTAATTTTATTTACATTTATTCGATTGTCGCATTTTTATTTAAATGAAGAGATCACGTGTGATCTCAATTTAGTTAATTAGAGTCGATTAGAGATTTGAATTTATTTCAAATCAATTAGTTAGTTGGTTAGAGTCAATTAGGATAAGTAGTTTTGAATTTGAATTTTGATTTCTATTTTTGTAATCTCATCCCTCCTATATAAAGGGATGATGGTCTATTGTTTTAAAGTAGGTCAGATTATATGAAAAATTGAGATTTATCTCTCTCTCTTATCTTTCTCCTTCCCCACGTGGTCTTCACGATTCTCTTCTCCAACACCCCTCATTTTTCCGACGAGCATCTCTTCTCAACCCCTCTAATTTCTTCTCTACCAAAAAAATCCACAATCAAAAATTATTTTCCGTCGCTGCGCAAAATTTCCGTTTGCATCACATCAGTTCTCCTCCGCTTGAAAAATTCGTCTCTCGACGAATTGCTTGATCTTCGATGTGCCGTTGGAGAATTTGATCTTGAAATTGTAGCTTCAAATTCTCCAAATTAGATTCTTTTCAATATTACGTTTGTAACTTCTTTCCACTGAGGGGTACGACTGCAAATGTTCTACCCCTTCATTTGAAACAATTTTGTAAGAGGATCTTTTGAATATCTCCTTTGAATAAAAACCTTTATAAGAGGGGCTTTCCCTGCAATTTCTCCAAATTAATTCCAAATTCCTAATGTGTTGGATACGGATCCTTTTGAAGAGGAGCCCTGCGTTAGGGTTTTCCTCATTTTCAAGCAACGTCGACGGCGGCACCGAGGTCGGCTACACGGGCGGCGCATGGGATGGCGGTGGCGGCCTGAACTGGGAAGCTGCAAGCCGGGGTGGATGTCTGAAAAGGGAGGCCATGGTCGGTGGCGATGAGGGGCGTGGCACGAGTGGAGGCGCGGGTGTCTCCAGTGTCCATGACTGAGCGGTAGGGCGGGAGCTCGATCGCCCACATGAGTTGTTGTGGCTTGTAAATGGCGACGTTGTGTGGGGCCGATGGGTAGGGGTCGGCAACGGTTATCACTGGGAAGGAAGTTGGCAGGTGGCGATGGGGTTAGGGGCTTGCCAGGGAGCGCAAGGGCAGCTGAATGGGATGTTGGCGACGGGGGGGCTGGGGCTGGGAGGTTTGCCGGGGTGTTGAGGGGCAGCGGGAAAGGGTGTCGGGGGTGTGAGGGCTGTGGTGGGAGGGGTTGGCGACAGGGGTGGGGCTGATTGCGGCGGTTGTGGGTCTGGGGTTTCAGTTTTGGGGGCAGCGGGAACGGTTGGTGGCGGCGGTGAGGCTGTGGCTGGGGGTGCGGGGGCAGGGGTTGTGGCTGGGGTTGGTTGTGGGGCCGACATCGAGGCTAGGATGAGGGTTGGGGTGAGGTAATGGTGAGGGGGACCTGCGAAGGGGTTGCGGATGGTGTCGGAGTCGATTTCGGTGGCGTTTGCAGGTTTGAAAATACCTGGACAACAAGCAGATTGTCGTCTTTTCCTTCTGGAATGACCTGGACAGTGAGCAAATCCTCATCGACGACGAGGTTTTCTTCATCAACATTCTGGACAACGGCTTTGGTAGTGGAAGATTTTGATAGGGCGCACATAGTCTCGAAATTAGCCATCATCTCTCGCCATTTGGACTGAAAATCTTGACATTTGGCCTGGAAATCACGCAGTGCGTCCATCTCCTTGTTGTAAGTTTCTTCAGCTCGTCGTTTCCGCTCCGACGAATGATGGTATTTCGTCACATGTCGGCGCGAATGTCTGAATGGATCATCAGATCGTGAGGACGATCTGCAGGCCATGCTCTGATACCAATTGATGCAAACGGATTTCGGCGACGGCGAAAAAATAATTTTGATTGGTGGAAATTGTTTGGTAGAAGAAAATGGAGGGATTAAGAAGAGAAGGCGCGCTGGTTGCGCGAGATTCGAGGAAGAAGAAGCGCGTAGATCGCGTCGAGGAAGGAGAGACAAGAGAGGGAGATAGAGATAAAATCTCAATTTTCATATATTCGGACTCCCTAAAACAATAACCTGTCATCTCTTTATATAGGAGGGATGAGATTACAAAAATAGAATTCCAATTTAAATTCAAACTACTTATCTAAATTGACTTTAACTGCCTAACTAATTGATTTGAAATAAATTCAAATCTTTAATTGACTCTAACTAACTAAATTGAATTTTAAATTGAAACTAATTTGAGATCACAGACGATCCCTTTTATTTAAATAAAATTACGACGACTCAAATAAACGTAAATAAAATTAGCCTCTAAATAGCGGATAAAACATAGAAAATGAGACCCTATTTATCCATTTCACGCTGCATCAGACATGGCTGTGGTGTTCAATTCTGTTTGGATCATCATCGAGGATCTCAACATGACACTACTTTCGGAAAACCATCTTGAGGGATGTGAGGGAAGGGACATTGGCTCGGCGGAGTTGTTGGGCGTCGTGGAGGAGCTTGAGCTGGAGATCATCAACGCAACTAGTTGTTTGTACACATGACAGGATGCGAGATCCATTTCGCACATTGATAGATTTTTTGTCTCCGGAGGCACCGTTGGCCTTCCACTTAGCTGGCGCCGGTGCTCTGTCGAGGGCGCATTCAAATCATACTCATATTCTTTGGTTTTCGGAGGAGGAGGTGAGGCCTCAGCCGTTCTTTCGCTTTGAGTGGGACTGGCTTCTGGAGGAAGGCTTTTGGGAGTCCGTTGCAATGTTCTGGGTTGAATGCAAGCCTGTTGGGTTTGCGACACGTAGGTTGTCCAGTAAGCTGGTGTCGCTCAGAAGACATCTGATGGAGTTCAAGAGGGCTTATTGGGCTCAACGTTGAGATAGGGGAGTCAAGGCACATGATGAGGTGAGCAGGTTAGATAAATTAGAAGATGAGAGGGCTTTGACAACAGAGGAGGTGGTGGCGAGGACTGATCACTTGGAGGAGATTTTATGTGAGGACAAAAAAGAGAAGGTGACGTGGATGCATAGATCCAGGCAACGATGGTTGAGGGAAGGAGATGCAAACACCAAGTTTTTCATGCCATGACGAGCGGGAGAAGGCACAAGAACATGATACACTCGATCTCTATGGAAGGGGTGGTGGTTGAGGGGGAAAGGGATTTTGGGGACGCCCTTAGATCACACTTTTAGGCCTTCGGTTGACGGAGATCCTGGTCTAGGTGGGGGTGGCAGGAGAGGGAGTCTCATGGTTGTCTGGAGTGGAGGTGGGGACGCTAGTGAGGGAGTTCTCGGAGGCTGAGGCCAGGCAGGCACTCTTTCAGCTCAATGCGGATGGGGTGCCAGGGTTGGATGGGTTCATGATGTATTTCTATATGAAGTTATGGGAGATGGTCAAAGCAGACGTCATGGAAGTGATGGAGGAGTTTTGGTAGAGAAACAATGGATTTGAGAGGCTAGACAAGGCATACATCTTCATGTTACCTAAGAGGGACACACTAATCGGAGTGGAAGACTACGTGCTTATTGCGTTGTCCAATGCTATCAGTCTTTTGATTTCAAAGATTCTAACTTATCAGTTGAGAGTAGGGTGGAGCATGGGTCAGACTCGGGTCGAGCCCGACCTAGCCCAGCCCAGGCCCATTTAGGAAATCATGCCCACATGCCGAGCCTAGGCCCACTCATTTTTCAGCAGCTGGGCGCAAGCCCGAGCCGAACCCGAATCATGATGGACCGGGCCGACCCATGAATCCTACAGAAATGGTGATGGCCGATGATGGTTGTGGTCCGTGGGGAGGGAGGAGGGAAGAGGGAGGAGGTGGCATGATCAATATTCAGAAAGGCAGGCCAGGGGCCGCATATGCGGCCGCATATGCGGAGGCGGTCTCTCTAGCGAACCGCATATCCTATATTCGTTCAATATTCAGGAAAGGAGCATATGCGATCGAGTATATCGCATGTGCGGCTGCATTTGTATTAGGATCTAAACCCACTCTAGCCCTAAAATAACCCCACCTGATAAATGAGAGCCCCGATCCTCGAGTCCCCAACACTCTATACTCCAGTTCTCGAATGAGTGGTTCATTTTGATTCCAACTTTATTGTTCTTAAACCAAAAAACTACAATAATCTGATGTCATATCTTTCGATTGTGGTCGAGTTGATTGTCATATCTATTGAAAAATGATACTGAAATTTTGGTTCTATTGATTGCTATATTTTTCATAAATCACCTACTATTTTTGTAGTGCATATGCATTCATTTTCCTGAAAAATACCACATAAAACTACCAATTACATCAATGGTTTACTGGTTAATTTTTAGAGTTATTCACTTATATTCTACATTTGATCTTGGTGGACTCTAGATAATTGTTACATTTTATTGGAATTTATGGAATATTTATAAAGTCTCCTTTTTGAGTATAAATGATCTTAAACTTATACTTGAGCAAGTACATAGGTAGAGGGAACATTGGTAGGTTCACTTGGAAGTGATTTTAACATACGCTTTCTCATCCAATATTCTATGCTAGATGGGTACTTTGAGAGGGGTATACTTGCAAAAGAAGTTTGCTATAGGTATCTCGTCTATATTATATATTTCTGTAAATACATCTCTAAAATTTGAAATTATTTTTATACCTATTATTTTTTTAATTAAAATATTATAAAAACGCACAATCCGCATATACTCCAGCCTATCCGCTTACTCGCGTCAAACCGCCTGACCGAACGAATATTGCATACCAACTTTCTGAGCCTTGGGCATGATGGCGATGGGCAATGCCGCAGTTGGGGGTGGGGAGGGAGGGAAAGGGAGGATGCATCACGCTAGTGTTGGGCGGCTAGGGTGGGGAAGGAAGGGAGGGATGGCGAGGGAGGGAGGGAGAGGTTGGACGAGGTGCCAGTGGGCGGCGAGGGGGGGTGGAGAGGGAGGACGAGGTGCCGGTGGGCGACGAGGGAGGGAGGGAGAGGGAGGAGAGGCGACCCTAGGCAAAACAACGTGAGATGGAGGGGGGTCGTAGGGCAGCCTAGGGAGGGCGGAGGGTCACACACGACGTGCTTGAATCGTTGGGTAGGGGAGGGAGCTCAGGGAGGGGCGGCGGCACTCGGTAGGGGGGACTTAGGGTCGGGGCTCTTGTTCTCTCGGGTGGTAGTTAGGGTCGAATAGTTAGGGTTTTAAAGTGAAGGGAGATGGGGGCGCCGGTCGGGTCGGGCTGATGGACTTGGCCTGGATTCGGGCCATACATTAGGCCGACCCATGGGCTTCGGGTTCGGGAACGTGCGAACTTGAGCTCAACCTGATTTGGTAAATGGGTCAAAATGGCAGTCCAAGCCTGCCCATTTAGACAGTGGGCTTGGGCATGGGTCGGGCTTGAGCGGGTCGGGCAGCGGGCTGGGTTGGGCCGGTCCTGGCTCATGCTCCACTCTAATTGAGAGAGGTGTTGCACATAATCATTTCGCATGAGCAAACAACTTTTGTACATGGGAGAACTATGTCAGATAGATTGATGATGGCAACAGAGATGGTGACCGATTAGAAGAGAAGCAAGACTAAAGGAGTGCTTTGGAAGGTTGACTTTTTCAAAGTATATGATTGTGCAGATTGGAAATTCTTGTGGGCTTCGTTGGAGAAAAGGGGATTCCCAGTGTTGTGGATTGTCTGGATCAAGCGTTGTGTTATGACTGTGTCCCATGCGATGCTTATCAACGGTAAACCGGAATCGGGCTTCTTCCAACCTCAGAGGGGAATCAAGCAGGGATGCCCGCTGGTGTCATTTCTCTTTGTCATTGTGGTTGACGCGTTAGCAATGATGATGACGCTTGTGATTGGTGAGGATTGGTGTTCTGGATACAAGAGGGAGGGCTTATCTATACCGTTGTTGCTGTATGCTGATGACGTTGTGGTTTTTCCTGGGGTTGAGATAGAGAAGATTCGATGGGCATCTTTTATCATGGACATTTTTAAATACATTTCTAGGCTCAGAATAAATAGGGAGAAGTCGGTGATTGCCCCTTTCGGAATTTTGGAGGACTTTAGAAATGCGACTGAGATTTTGGGATGCCCTAGTGTCGCGCTGCCAATTACATACTTGAGGTTCCCATTGGCTGCAGGAAAGCCGAGGTCTGATGCTTGGAAGGTGCTGTTGGAGAGACTGGAGGAGAGGATGGCAGGTTGGAAGGCGTTGATGCTTTTGAGAGGAGGGAAGTTGGTGTTTCTAAAGCTTGTTCTCTCAGCTATACCTATTTCTTCTATTCCACGAAGTTATTGCATGTTGGTGTGTGCACGAAGATTGAGGCTATCATGGGGAGATTTTTTTGGTCGGACATGTGTCAGAACAAGAAGGGCCTTCACTTGGTGGATTGTGATAGGGTGACATCATCGAAGAGGAAGGGTGACTTGGGGGTACTGTAGATGGAAGAGATGAATAAAGCATTCATGGCTAAGTGGGTGGTTCAGATTTGGGGAAAATTTGAAGACTCGATGTGCCACTTGTTGAGGAAGATTTATGGTGTGACCATGTCGTTGAGGTTGGCCCCAGGATGATTGGCTTCATCATTGTGGAAGGGGATTACCATGATTGTTCTAGAGATCGTTGGTAAATTGAGTTCGATGTTGGGGGATGGAGCTGGTTTTCGATTTTGGAGGGACGATTGGTCGGGGGATGGGTTGTTGGGTGGTCGATACCCGCGCCTCATGAGGTTGTACGTGGATCGGGAGGTGAGGATCCATCAGTTGTGGGACCATGGGGTGTGGTCTTCGGTGTTCGTGTCGCCCCTGTCGGATCAGAAGGTCGAGGAGTTTTTAACTATGCAGACGGAGTTGCTGCAGAGAGAGGGTCCGACTTCATGCATGGATCATTATACCTTGGGAGACATCAAGTTCATGGTGAGGAAGACTTATCGTTTTTTGGTTGAGGATGGAATGGAGGTGCATGAAGAGATTACAGTGGACACGGGGCTGATTTGGCGGTGTAGGGTGCCAAATCGGATTAAGATCTTCCTATGGCTGTTAGACTTGGGAGGATTATAACCAAGTTTCGTTGGGGGCGAATGTTAAGGATGGAGGATGTTACTTGTGATATGTGCGGAGTGGCAGTGGAAGACATAAATCATTTGTTCTTCTCTTCATCTCTTGTCCATGCTCGACGAAGGTGTGGAGTCAAGCTAGCATCACGTGGTTTATACAGCTTGATTGCAATGCGTTTCAGAGGGATGCCATATCAGTCTGTGGCTTCGGGCATGGGGACAACTCGTTCCCCTTTGCTTTTGCTTGGTCGATCTGGTGCGCCAGGAACAAGGTCATTTTTGGGATGCAAATATTTAATGCGGAAAATGTGCTCGGGCATGGTAGGGTGACATGTGTATCTTGGCCAATGTAGGATGGTATAAGATGTAACATGTAACCTTTTCATTTAAACACCCGCACACACTTATACGTTGAGGTGGGTCCCTTAATGGGATTCCACCATTTTTCCTTAAAAAAAATAAAATAAAAAAAATGAACTTTTGTTATTTCGACGACTTGTGTCAATCTCCTTTGGAATTAGGAGTCCACAAAGTTCAGTCATGTCTCCTTTTGTCATTACCGTAAAGCTTTGATGGATTTAACATAAGTTTTGAAATGAATTTTGCAATCTTAAGATGTAATGACTATGAATGTTCGAGGGAAAAACATCAATACCATAATTGACAAGAACTAACAAGAGCTACTTAGGCATAGATTTGGCATAAGCATTGTTTTTAAAAACGCCTCTCGAGGCGTTGAGGCGTACGTCTCGACTCTCGAGGCATTTATCAAGGAAAAATGCCTCGAGGCTATAGCCTCATGCAACCTTAGTGAGGTGTGCACCTCGAGGCTTATGAGGTGCGCTTCGAGGCATTGCCTCATGTATGAGATACTTTTTTATTTTTTATACAATATTTTTTCTTTTCTTTTTGATTGTGAGCTTTTCATCTTTCGTAGACAAGTAATTTCAAGTCCTTAAGCTCACGATTCACTAAAATGTATTTTTTAGTTTATTAACATATTAAGCTTATTTTTATTTTGTTATGCACGTTCTTTATAGATCAACATGAACAAAAAATTGAGTCTTGAGCCCTTAAATCTAATGTCTCTACTTTTTAGTATGAATCAAGCATAAATGCTTTCTTTATTAAAATGTTTGGATGCAGGTTCCCTACTTTGACCTAAATTTAGCAGAGTATATTTTTGTAAACATGTCTCATCTTTTCTTCTATTCATTCGGGACTAATTTAATACACATCAAAGCATGCATGAACGAAGATGGTCGTAACATGCAATATTCAAGTATTTTATCCCCATCTTTTATGGTAAAGTAAAAAGTGATCACTGATTCATTGCATACTCTCTTATCCTTCTCAATTGAATGACACATGTATCTCACCTAATTTTAGAAATGGTGTGTTACATCTAGTCCCTTTAGTTAAATTTTATTCAAAACTTTAAATTTTACGGAGAGTGACCCATTATTGTGCTTGCATATCCATATTTACTTGACTCCTTACAAATTTCGAGTCCAAAAAAGAGAGTTATATAACAACTTGGATGTTTAAACCATGACGTTAGCCTTGAAATGCCATGGAGTTATGTATTTAGTCATAACTATTTAATTTCTAGAACTTGAAAAATATAAGTATAATTATTATGTTTTATGAAAATTTTTTCTTTCACGAGTGAGGCTTACATCTTGATATGCTTCAAAACTTATGCCTCGAGGCAATACTGAGAAAATGCCTCGATACACCTCACGCTTTTTAAAACCTTGAACATGAGATTATACAAATGAGACATGACTAGCACATTTAGAGCTTTGATCAAAGATTCAAGTTTGAGTCAAAACATGAGTTTGTTGAGTTTTCCACTGTTGAGTTTTCCACTTATTAGAAGATTCATGTAGATTCATGTACTTTGATAGATATTTCATTGGTAAAATTCTCCCTAATGTTATTCAATAATGAAAAAAAGTTTTTCCTATTTTAAATTTGGCTTGCTATGTAGATTTGTTGCCACCAAATTTATTTAATTATGATCATTCATTGACTTCGATTGAAATAGCCAAAGGGGGATGGTCTCCCCCCTCCCCCCCTTTGCCGAGAAGGGGGCGACGATGGGGTTTTCGCGGTTCCCTTGGGAGACAACAAGCTCTCCCCCTCGCTCTCTCGAGAAGGGGCAGAGCTGGGGCAGTGCATGCAATCTCTAGGGAGGCGGAGATCCCTCCACGGTGATCGTGCATGGAGGCGAGGGTTTGGGTTCTCATAGGCATCTTTAAAGCATGTGGTGGGTGCCCTCCTTCACTCTCGTGACAATGGGACACTAGGGCTCTCATGGGAACATTCAAATCCTCTGAAGGCATCACCTTATGGAGGAGTTTTTAGATTTCAGAGTGAATAGCCTTCACATGAGATCTCGAGGGAGGCACAGAGCCCTTTACAGTGATCGTGCAAGGAGGCGAGGGTTGGGTTCTCGTAGGCATCTTCGGAGCCTGTAGTGCTCACTCCCCTTCGCTCTCGTGACAAGGGATGCACTAGGGCTTTCACAGGCACTTTGAATCCTTAGATGGCGTTGCCTTCCAGAGGGAAGGGAGTTCTTCTAGAAGGAGGAGATAATGGAGAATGGCATGCGAGTTGGTGCAGGGAGGAGTGTGGTTGATAACTGGTTGAGAAGAGGGAGCCACCAACAATATGGAGGGTCACCTATCAAGGAGGGTGTGAGATGCGACTCCTCGTGACATTCGTAGGGCAGTTGTTGCGGTGTTTTTGACAGGCAGATGGGGGTTGATGCGAAGTTGCATGGCTCGGTTTGCTTCAGATGTCGGCGTCCAAGGTATGTTAGGGTGAACTATCCCGATATCATTACAGAAAGATAGCTGATGATGTCAAGAAGCATAATTCGATGGATGGCATGCTTATCGTGGAGGGATATTCGAGAAGAGGTCACATGATTGGATGCATGGAGGATGTGGTTTGGATGTCACAGTTGGTGCTTTGCGTGTGGGGGATTGAGGAGGATGATTTACCCATGTTTCTGAAGAATGAGGGGGGTATTTTCCCTTAAGGGGTCGTTTGGTGAAGTCCACGATTTGTGATGGGCACATGAGGTAGGACACAAATGGCTGGTCGAGGTTGAGTTGAGGGGTTGGTGGTGAGGTGTTGTGGCATTAGTGCGATTTGGGAGGCTTTAAAGCCGATGGATGAGGTGGAGGAGGTCTTCTGGTAGGGGCTTCAATCAGAGGTGTGGGAATCGTGGGAGGGGGTCACTGAAGGTAGTATCGAGTGAGGTGATTTTCCGGATTGGTTAGGCCTGCTTCCGCTTGGAGTTGAGGTTGGTTAGGGGAGTGGAGATTCTATTGAGAAACATCCATCAATAGTGGAAGGGAGGAGCGAGGTGGTTGTGGCTACGAAGGCAGTGAAGTCACGGGGCTAGGATCTCACCGTGGAAGAGGTGGTGAAGCCGATGGAGAGGACTCTGTGATTGGATTGGGATTCATACAATCAGTTCGTACGGGATTTTCGCGATGATGGGATGGAGAGATTTGGGGCGAAACTTCCGGAGGTTTTCGTGGAGGCGTTGCGAGATAGGGGTGCTACGAGCCATAATGCTGAGAAGGTAGTGTATGTGGGATTATGTGGTAATGGTACCATGTCAGATTTGTTGGGTATCCTGGATTTGGGTCGAAGTGGTGTGGCTGTTGGGCTTGGGTGCATCTGGGTTGAAGGGGTTTTCGAATCTGAAAGTGGTGGAGGCACTGGGAGGGGTCTTCGATGATGATGGAAGTGGTAATGGGTTTTAGCCTTTGGGGTCCACTCAGGATCCCGTTGGAGCATGTTTGCTGAAGGATGGTGCTGGGATTTTATGTTTGATGCAAGTTGGAGATGGTATGCATATGTTCCTCAGCTCGACGAATAGAGTGGGGGACTCTAATCTGGGAAGCATGGCACGCAGGTTGTGGGCAGAATCTTGGAGTGGATGTTGCCAAGGGTACAATCCTAGGTAGTGGCAGTTCCGGTGCTGGAGGTGGAGGAGACTCGAGGTGTGCTGGAGGTTGAGTCTGCTTCAGATGCGTGTCCTATGTTAGGCATTCCCAAAGGGAAAGAAGGCACAACAATGGTCTCTCACCACTGCTTGGGCCGGAAGGCAACAATGGCTTGCTCTCAGTGAAAGTTTGCAGGTCTCTCGATTGAATCCTACCATCTCTTTTTCGAGGAAAAGAATAAAGGTGGACGCGAGGTGGTTGCTGGAGAGGGGGATGAGGGGGTGCGAACCCTTATGCACGTGTAGAGGACAGTGTAGCAATGATTACTGAAGTAACATGGGAGCATGTGCTATTACTGAACTTTGATGAAGTTGAGAGTCCTATGGTGGACATTCATGCACGGCTTGTAGAATGTATTGGGTTCAAGCTGACCACCGTTAATCCTCCTAATGAATCATAAAGATTGTCAGCTAAAAAAGTAAAGAAACTGGGCCACCAAGTGAAAGCGGAGTGCGGTTGTGGTCTTCCTTCGATCGTGGCATGCTGATGTGGCCTTTCTATAGGAGTCGAAGTTGGAGGCATGGGACCAAGGGTTGTGGAGATCAATCTCGGGTCCTTGACTGTCATAATTTAGGGCAGTTCCGACTGAAGGAAGTGCTGGTGGTGTGGTTTTACATGGAGTGGGGTTAAGTTTTTTTTTTGGTCGAGGAAAGGAGGGGTTTTAGATCCATATTAGTGGTTTTTGAGCAAACATTTGGGGGTTAAAGGTGCTCCTTACGTTGGTTTTTAGACCGATTGAGGAACCTCGTGGTGCATCTATTTGGTAGGAGTTGCATGCAGTTAGGGGTGAGTTTCCATTCTTGTGGTGGCTTGTCAAAGGCGATTTTCGTGCCATTTTGTTTGCATCAGATTGACCATGTGACATAAATGGACATGATCCTAGATTATCTGAGTTCATGGAGTTGATTGGGAGCTAGCATTGGTAGATGCCGTGAACGACAAATTCTCGTAGTGAAATAACTCTTCGGGGTTGCGTTTAGATCACTTTTTGGCATCGGTAGAGTTGTTGGAATTGTTTCATCTTGCGTTGGTTTGGGTGCTGCTGTGATCTCGCTCGGATCGTATGCCCATCTATTGGGATTTTGAGGGGGGATTGCGTCCTCGTTTTATGTTTAGATCATGGTTTTAGATTTCGCAAAATTTCGACGAAATTTCGACGAAATTTCGGTTTCGACAAGGAACCGAAATCTTGAGCGAAATGGCAATATTAGGGCAGGTTCCGGTCATTTCTTCACAGATGGTGTTCGATATGGGCAAAATGTCGTCGAAATTTCATTGAATATTCGATAAAATTTTGTATCGACAGGGTATCGATACGATATCCGAAACTGATATTTAAACTCTTGGTTTAGATTTGAAAGATCCTGGATGCTAGAGGAGGGATTTCGAAAGATGGTGGCCGACTTCTGGATGTTAGTTCAAGACCTCAGGTTGAGGGCTCTACGAAATTGCAACACAAAGCATGGCACGAAAAATTGTTGGGCTGAGAGGGTTGTTGAAGAAGTATAAGGAGGATTTCTATCAGAAGCAGGGGAGGAGGCATACTAAGGATATGGAGATTGTTCGATTAGATGGGATTAAGAATTGTTTTTTATTTTGCCAAACAATTGGCTAGTGTGGAGCATCAGAAAACCACTGCTGATTAGGATAGGAAGAAAGAAGTAGAGTGGCATCAGAGATCAAAGTAGAAGCGGGTGAAGGAGGGTGATGCAAACACAAGATATTTCCTTGCGGTGGTGATGGTGGGGCATTTCAGGTAATAGATGAGGAGCGTCAGAAAACCCCAAACGTATGTGAGACATTATTCACGAGTTTTGCATGGGCGAGGAGCGAATTGAAGGTAATAGAGTCGGCAAGCTGATAGTGAGGCATTTCAGGGAGATTACCAGGAGGGTAGCAACGTCGAGGTCAGATGGTTGGGTAGTGGGGTTCATAGGCTGGTACCAGAGTAAACGGAGTTGCTGGTTGTTGATTTTTGTGTGGAGGAGGCACGTAAAGACGCGATTTTTGTCTCGGAATTCAAAAGCGACAATTATAGCATGAAGAAACTGAACATGTCCTCGATCTTTCTTCTTCCAAAGAAGGATGTGTCGGAGCGACTGTAAGTCTTTAGACCCATGCACTATCTAATGCCATTCACCTTATTGCGATTGAAGTCTTGTCTAATCGACTTAGTGGAGTTCTCGACTCGATTATCTCTCCAGTACCCTTCCATGACCTTAAATTTTGGTGAAATTTTGTTGATTATCCTCGAAATGTACATTTCTCCATGTCAGCAAAATTGAAACACTACATTGTTTTTTCTAGGAGTTCAACAAAATGTCAAATGCAATTTTGGAGAAATGTCAAAAATAATGGAATCCACCCTTTATTTTCATCTAAATTTGCCTATATCAATGAATTTTCACCCATTTCTCTGATGATGTGTTGAGTTTTTAGAGAACTTTATATTGTTTGAAGAATCTCCTTTAGCTAGTTTCGAAAATTTAGGTCTAAATCCAAACCAAAACTTCAAGGTTTTTTGAGGAAGAAGAGGGTGTGACGTTGAGATGACGCCTACCCGTAAGTTTCTATATATTCACAGTGTATCAAAAAATGTTACACAGACCAAAAGGTTTTTAGACTTTTTACATACTCTATAACATTTTCCACATACATTCTCTATAAAATGTACTAAGCCTTCTCCCACTATAAGTAGGGTCGGCTACATGGATTCTTGCTCAAATCCATGTTGAAAGATTCGACTATTTTTTACGCTGGCCGTCGACATATATTCTCTCTCCACGAAAAATATTCTCATTCCGCACAAGCCACATGGACCAAAAAATGGCTGCATCTAGACTTTGGTATGATAGATTCCATTCCCTAGGTGATTCATCAAGGCCCCAAAACCAACCCAATCAATCTTTTTACGCCAACTTGACCCGCGATGCTGCCCATACCGCCCTTGCATCTAGACAACCAAAGAAAAGATGCTCGACATCCTTATCAACTACAAGATACCTTTGGCATGTGCCGTCTGCTTTAGGAAAGATTTTGGCGCTCTGCTCAACAGTCAACCAGCGATACCTTTATAGCAACTAAATAAAGATTCCCACGTAAAGGGACTTTCCATCTCCAGATGTCAGTACATCTGTTCGGAGCACTCGGATCAAATATCATCGTCCGATAGAAGGCCCTGTTGGCCTTCCGAACAGTAAAATGTCTAACCCAAGACCAATGGTTTGCAACGTCGTTGAAAACCCTCGCACATTGGCAGAATCTCTAGAAGACATAACTACTTTTCAAAATGATGGTCAGAGAGTTCAGAACGGAACAAGAGTCAGTTCGTAGCCTTCTAACAATCCCTCACGGAGGCTTCTACAAAGGTAGCCAGTGCATATAAATGAGGGAAATGAGTGTGCAATGACCCATTGGCCAATCCAATCATCTGTGCCAAATCAAAAACCACAACTATTACCAAGAATTGGTCGCAAAGGTGGAATTATCCGTGGAAGCACCTCACACATTTCCTTCCAAAAGTTGGAAAGCCGAGTAATAGCATTAACCTGTTCAGATGGATCCCAAGAAACACCATTGACATCAACGTCCTACAACCTAGGTGGGAACCTCCTCTCCAAATTTTGGTCACCAACTTCGCCAGAAGGGTATTGTTCATCACCTCTAAGCTTCGGATCTCCAACCCACCATCCTCCTCCATAAACACCCAAGTCTTCCACCCCACCAACGACAACCCTGAGACTCCCTAGAGTTGGACAAAAAATCTCTGCATCAGTACCTCCAACTTCACCTTCACTCCAAAAGGCAACATGCGCGTAGATAAGAACACAAAGATAGCTGAGAGGACTTCCTTTAAACTGATATCTGCACACTAGCATGGCAGCTTCATCTCCATCCTTTCAATAACATGAGCCCAGTCCGCCTGTCGCACTGTTCCACCGATTAAGGAACAAAAGCAAACTTCACATAGTTGATCTGCAGACCAGACACCAACCCAAACAACTCAATAACATTACCCTTCCACATAATCGCTTGCCCTTCTACAAAAAATGGTTATCATCAGCAAATTAGAGTACAATAATGGAGATTGCTCCCGTAAAGAAGCCCGCCGGAAAGGCCCCTCCTTTGCCTTTGATACCATCCTCATCAGAGTGTCAGCAACCACAACAAAAAGCGAAGGTCCCAGTGGGCACCCCTGCCACATACCATGTTGTGGCTGAAAGAAGCCACCCTCTTACTTTCTATTCAACAAGTTCATGTAAGAAGATATTGTCATACATCTCTTCATCCATGCAATTCATTTACTCTAGAACCCCCTATGATGTAAGGATGACCATTTCAATCCTCGCAATCATATGCCTTAGAGAAATCCACCTTCCACATGAAACCGTTTATCTTCTTCCTCTACCACTCTGTCACAATCTTAGAAGCGACACCCATCATGTGTCGGCCAAGGATGAAATCTGTTCGTGCCGACGGTAATAGTGCCTAGAACCTCCTACAGTCCGTTGGCTAGAACCTTTGCCACAATGATATAAATAGCATTTGACAACGCAATAGGGTGTAATTCCTCCATCCGCATTACCACATCCTTTTTTTGAGACCAAAAAAGGGGAAACACACAATGGTGCCTACCCCTAAATATTAATTAAATACTAAAAAACAATACAAATTGCAGAAACCATGATTCAAGTAACCGCTTGCAATGGAAACACACATTCTCTAGCTAGAAAAAGGTTCATTGCGAGCCAGCCAAATGATCCAAAGCGTCGCCACCGGAACAAGAATCTCCTTCTTTGTCGACTGTGCCCCATACATAGATGACCAAAAGGAGTCAAAATCACGGGTGCATATCTAGTCCAGCCCCAGCTCACACCATACTGGCAAGGAAACACGACAACGTGAGAAAAGGTGCTCCAATGTCTCAATGTCAGTGCCACACAAGGGACTTCTATGTGAAACCATCTCAAAAAGCTTAACGCATCGATCACGAGTCATAATGCGCTTTCGTCCAAAGAGTTAGAGGAAAAAACCAATACTTTTAGGAAGACGAAGCGTCCGAATGAGTTTACAGTCCCGAATCATAGTGCCCGAAAGGGAGGGCAGATGCCTACAGGTGGCACCATAAGCCTTTCATAGAGAAATGTGCGCTCTTCCAGATCCATTGATCCATCCTAGTGGAGGGCCTGCCCACCTGCCTAAGAGAGTCTAAAAGACGAAGGAACTCCTCCAAACGTTGATCATAGAAAGATGATATGCGCATCCGGTTACCATTGTCCCGGCAATCCACAACCCGAGCATTAGAATTAGTGTTCAAGGGAAATAAGCGAGGAAAATAGATGCAGAGGGAGCCGACCCTCGTCCAATCGTCTGCCCAAAACCCAAAAGTGGCCCCACACCAATTACCACATCTTTTTAGGTAGATGGAACAATAAAGACTTGTTCATTCATCAGACAAAGCTCTTCCACCATTTCCAGAGTCTTCCGCACCACCAAGTCGTAGAACTCCCTGAAAAAGAACACAGGGAAATCATTTGGTCCTGGAGAGCCATCCGCATTCAAATCAATAAGGAGTGGAACATCTCGACCAGCCCATCTGGCAGTATTGGAAGGATCACACATGTTGAGCTTAAGATGGTGACACCTCACCGCCTCACCAATAGGAGGATAACAAATTAACTCCTTCACACACACCTCGATCGAGTGAATCAAGCTTCGCTTTTCGTGCCCACTTGCCACCGCATGAAAAAACCTCACGTTCGCCTCACCCTCCCTCAATCACCTCTGCTTCGAACATTGCTTCCATTCAATCTTATGGTCCTCTTCTAAAAGTACATAGTTCTGCTCTCATCTTGTCGCCTTCTCGTCCTCTTCGGTCAAGGCACACCACATCCGCTTGTGATGAATCCCTCCGCCGGCCTCAAGGGCACACCACTCTCTTCCAAATGAAATCACATACCATGCATGGTTCTAAGGTTATCTGCCATCTGTCTAGATGCCGAACTGATCGGTCACTTCCTCATCCTACCAATACCTTATGTCCCTTTCCCAAATCTCTCCTCTGGCATTTTTTTGAGGCTCATCTCTCCTCTTGCATCCAGGAACGCTCGAACCAAGGTTCAGGAAAGCGGTATGCATATGCATTCGGACAGATCACTGAATAGTGATTAAGTGATATGTGGAGGCATATGCGGTTCCATGTGGGTTTCTAATTTTTAATTTAAAAATTAATATATATATATATACACAAAAATACTAAGGTTGAACCAAATTTAGAAGAAGAGTTTAAGAAAAATCTAAGAAAAACTTTCATGTATAGCTCAAAATAATCTATACCTATTAAATATTATAAAATCTAACCCTAATTCATATCCACCTTGTCTTTACTATCAACATTTCATTATCTATCATTTTTTAATATTTTAAATCATTCATCTTCTAACAACCAATATTTCATTTTTTACCAATATTTCATTTTTTGGCTGATGTCGAGATGGTATATATATATATATATGAAAATCATATATATTTAATATAGTCTATTCATCGGAGATTAAATCACTGAACCATAGGAAATAAGACAGAACCAATATTTATCGTCAGTAATTATAAAACAAAACATATAATGTTTAGCTAATATAAACAGAAAATGGATCATTTGAATGGACTCGATTAACCGAAAATGCATTAAGATAAATAGCTAATAAGAAATACCAGCAGAAGGTAATGGCATGGCAGTAGGAGCAACAGGTCCAGCTGGAGCTTCCCATGTGTGGGAGCTGCAACCTAGCGTAGAGGAGATGGCAATGACGAGCATTGAGCAACCGATGCAGAGGTAATGACGGGCAACTGGATGAGGAGATGGTGATGGCAAGCATTGAGCAGTCGAACGAGCGTGCGGTTGGGATTTTGGTTTAGGTCAAAATTGTTGTAGGGGAGAGGGGAGCCTTATTCGGATATCATTTTATCCGTTTTATACGGATAACCCTTTTAAATCAAGATCTGGATCCATTGGTATCCAATTACAATATCGGAAACATATTAACTGTTAGAAAATAAACATGCGAAAGTGAAACATGGAAAAAGAAATAAAGAAGAATAAGAACAACGGGATTTAACGTGGAGCCCTACTCCCTAAGGAGCGGGATGAAACCACGGGAGAATGTCTCAGAGGGCTGGTGTGTCTATTGCACTTTTCTCTCTCAATGAATACATGAGGTTTGGGGCTCTTTATATAGCCTCTACAGTTCTCCAAGTCCCACCATTGGTAGATGTGGGACTGAACATATGGATGGGGTAAATGGATTTGTCCAGGATCCATTTACCCTCCTACAACTCATAGGACACAACCAAATACTCCAACACTCCCCCTCAAGCTAGAGCATGCAATGCTCAGCTTGGGCAAACAGAAAGAAACTCAACTCATGCTACAGGACACTACGGATAATATCAACTCAACGTGCACAACTGTCGGCTGCTGTTGAAGTCGTTGCTTCTCATGCAGTGCAGGTGAGGAGGACAAACGGACTGGAGTGTGAGTCTACTGAATCTCCTCGTTGGAGAGCATGTGCTCTGAACTGCGCCTGTCGAAGTCACTGTAACTGGAAATGAGTCTCCTCGTCGGAGTACTCTGGCCTGCCACAATAATGTTGACAACTGCTCCATCTCTGAAAAGGGTCGAACCTGAAAAAGGCAGTGGAAGTGCAATCCTTGTCAGAGTCCACGGTCGCTGGAGAATGGACTCTGAAAGAAGTCTCCTTATCGGAGAACCAGGTCTCTCCTATTTGGCACAGAGAATGGTACACTACTCTAGAGTACCTATGATACCACATGAAAACCCTTACCCACCCGGCATAGGGAATGGTCGTCTACTCTGGAGTCCCTATGGCTCACATGAAAACTCTGGCCAACAACAAGAAGAAAAAGATAGGGACCACGAAACTGAAGATGGCACACATGTGCGCATCGATCTGCAGACTCGGAAAAATATCTGAACGTTGAGTCTGGCAAAATCTCTGTAGAGTCTGAAAGTTCAATGGTCTGGAAAACTGAATCTGAACTCTGAATATGGAACAAGACTTGTGACTCTACAATACTCCCCCTTTCTCTCATACTTGTCTGAAAACATGGACATTGACCAAGTTGGGAGAAGGCAATAACATGGGTAGAAAGAAAACCTCAAAGTAAGCCGTTCACACATTTGTCAGCTTTTCAAATCATTCAATCATTATTGTTTTTCGATTTTTCTAAAGCCGTTGACATTTTTTTTCGGCTTGTCCTCCATTTTTAATATATTGCGTATGATTTTTTTTTGTACGCGCCTTTTTCAAAAAATAATCTTTTTTTTAAACTTGACCCAAATAGGGTTCAAACAAATACCACCTTTTTTTGACGGTCTACATGGGCTTAAAACAACTTGCCCTCTTTTTTTTTTAAATGTTGGACCAACTTGGCCTCTCACTTTTGTTTTCTCTCATTTTTCTTTTTTTTTTATATCAAACCAATCCACTTGAGCAGAACAGGAGCAAAGCCTACATGTGACTTATTTTAGGGCTTCCCTCGTGGGAACCCTTTTCACCGAACAACCGCCACCCCCGTTGGGGTCCAAGATACTAAGGTTGCCGCCATCTTGAGGGGAAGCGGCCAGATGGAAGGTACGCGTGACAAGCCTAGACCGCCCCGCCTTCTGGATGATCTGGAGGATGGATGGGAGCACGATGGGGACATAAACGTGCGTCAGACATGAGAGGTGTGCGCGCCGCCACCTGTGCGCTTGGAGAAGGAGGAAGTCTCTACGTTGGGGCTGTGGGGGGATGGATCGCCTGAGGGAGGAGGTCCCCTGGAGGTCGTCGCCGCAGGGCCGCGACTATTTGGGAGCACTGCTGGAGTGGGGAAACGCGGTCTGCGTGAGACTACCGCCTGAGTAGTCGCTTGGAGATGGAGGTCGCGCTCGTGGATGCCGCGACAAAGGAGGTGCGACACCTCGCCCTGGGACTGGGATGCGCTGCTTGGGAGCAGCGCCTTGGAGCAAAAGCTGTCGCTTGGAGTTGGAGAATCAAAAGAGCGGCTGGATTGCTCGGGAGATATCTGGAGGGAGGAGTTGTGCGCGGTGGTTGTGCGCCATTGTAATGGAACTTTGAGAGTCGCATGTCACTGGAGGGCGATTAGGGCGCACCTGTCCTTGGGAGAGATCGTATGGCGCCTGCAATGATACGATCTTTAAGAACTAATCGTCTTGAAGCACCTGAAAGCGAGAAATGCAGGAGATGCCGTCGTCGAACTTGATGACAGAACTTGAAAATAAAATCTTCAAAATAATCATCACGAGCATGGCCTCAAATTTTAGCGAAATTCGGTCGAATTTCTATCGAATATCGATATCCAGTCGAAATCGAAATTTGACCTAAATGAACGAAATATGGGGGTCGTAGTACAAAAAATGACCGAAACTCCGATCGAAATTCTACCGAATTTCTATTTTGGTCGATACCGAAATGGTGACCGAAACTGACATTTAGGGCCATGATCACGAGCGTAATTAGGATTTCAATAGAAACCCTAGAATAGAGTCTCGAATCTCGAACAAAAAAAATAATGAACATGAAATCCTCGAGAATCGACCCGCTCTGATACCATGTTAGAAAATAAACATGCGGAAGCGAACCATGGAAAAAGGAATAAAGAAGAATAAGAACAACGGGATTTTACGTGGAACCCTACTCCCGAAGGAGCGGGATGAACCACGAGAGAATGTCTCAGAGGGCTGGTGTGTCTCTTGCACTTTTCTGTCTTGATGGATACAGGAGGTCTGGGGCTCCTTATATAGCCTCCACAGAGCCTCCAAGTCCCATCACTGGTAGATGTGGGACTAAACATATGGATGGGGTAAATAGATCTCTCCGGGATCCATTTACCCTCCTACAACTCATATAACGCATAACCAAATACTCCAACATTAACATATAATCGGCCGCATATGCGGCATATGATGACCACATATGCGCAAGGACCACATATAGCACTGATTGAGGAAATCAACGTGCTTCACTAGCCGCACACACATTTATGCGGCCACTCGAACCGATTTCCTGAACACTGGCTCAAATTGAAACAAATGGCACAAACACTAATCTTTGCTTAGTCCCAACATTCTAATATATGGTATGAGTGTGACCTCGGCAAGGCCATCACAGAGCCTAACTAGAAATTCTCCAATTGCCCCACCGAATCAAGAAAACGATCCATGTGTGATCTAGAGGAGCAACTCCTCCAAGTAAATCTCATATTCGTAGCATCAAGCACATCCAATGCCTTGTTCCCCACAAAGGCTGACAAAAAAGTGGAGCCAACATCCAACCCACCCTGATCATTAGGACGGTCCGAAGCAAGAAAAGTGATGTTGAAATCGCTACCAATCATCCTAACCAGATCCAGAAAATGAGTGCACACCATTTGGAGCTCATCCCACAAAACAATTGACACCTGAGCTTCCGTGGGACCATAAACGGTTGAAACCAACATCAACATGCTATCTGACATCCTTCAAAGCACCACATATAGAACCATAGTGCCATGCACATCGTCCTCCAACTCCACCACATCACCATTCCAATCGACGAATATGCCACCCGAAGCAACGTTGACAGATGGCATAACACAATATTCAATTGGAATATATAACCTCATGCCATGAAAACTGGTTCGAAACCTCAAGCTTCGTCTTCTGTAAGCAAATAATATCTGCTTTCCAAGCCTCCAAAAGTAGGCCTACACTATCATCTTGTCCGGTTCCCAAGCCTTGGACATTCCAGGAGATAATCTTCATTTCGTAACAAAGAGGGAGCCCCCACCAATACCCACATGTAGCTCGCAACTGCACCATGCTTGTCAAGTACCATCTCTTGATTCAATGACCCCATTATACCGTTAGTCGTTCTGCAGATCTCCACCAACTGCTCAACCCTTGGTGACTTATTACCAACCACCTCCAAAACCGAAGTTCTCACCATATCCGGTAATAAGTCCCAAAGGCCTTTGTTCATGTCTGCGATAAAAAATCCTCTAACAGGCTGCCTTGCAGATGGCCAGAGCAAGACACGTCGTGCCTCTAGTTCTAAAAGTTCGCTTCTTACGTTCCGTCACTTTCATACCGACGTTGGTCGATTGTTCCAAGGGGCAACTTACAAGCTCCATTGGAACTCGATCCAACACCTCACTAAGAGGGAAAAAATAGTTGCAGGAATCAAAGCTGGTACGTTGGCTGGCGCCTCAATGAGAAATCGAGCCGTACTATGTGCATGACCCACTTAGAAAGAAAATGTTCACATGAGTCAAGCTCCTTGAGCAATCTATGCCAAACAACGGGTCCAAAAGTCAATTAGAGTGCCCACCCATCGGTTCAGAGGAGCCCTCCTTGCTCACAGATGAAGGGGAGGGGTCAGAGGGTAGAGCATGACCACTTTTCGATGTTGTTGGTACTTAGTAGCATTCCTCCTACAACAAATGAAAGGAGGTATGACCCACCGCTTATAAAACCACAAACATCTGCACAACTATGAACCACGACCACAACTTAAATGCGCTCTCCTGTACGAAGCCCATCGAAAATGAAATCTATCACCTTTGCAAGCCTGACCGACACATTGTGGAAACACTGAATTCACCGTGAGGTTAACGACATACCAGAAACCTGGAACGTCCTGTTGCGCTCTCGAGGTAGATTTACATCTCAGGATTATGGTCTTTGGCATACAAGTCCAGTAACAATTGCATCAGCCGCCAGGAGAATCCTCTCTTACAAGGTAGACGTACCACGTACACAAGCGGACATCAATCCCTAAGGGGACGTTACCCTTTAAAAAGTGATCAATAAAGAGGATGCAATGCGTTGTCCAATCGTTTCCATCAAGTCACCATCTTCCACAGAGGCAATTAGAAAAGGAAACATATGGCCTGAAGATCCGACAATGCCATTCGAATGGGACGAAAGTTGTATGGTGCTCTTGTTTACCTTGAGACTGAAGATGCCCAAGGCCCCAAGATCCTGCACATCCAACAATCCCGACACCGATGTCCCCAAACATCGTGCTTGAGGCATTGAATATTTATGAAAGCCTACTCTAGAGTCCAACGTCATGACCTATGCGGTTGCACAATCTCTTAACCATCCTCGTCTTCAGCCAAGTCTCCAATATTCTCAAACCCTGATATGTACATGAAGTCTGTAGATCACCTTGACTAGCACTGCCCGAGCTCGAGTTAGAGGACCTGCAATGTGCCATTGGTTGCGCAGAAGCAACAACCCATGCTGTGACATTGGAGTAGCAACCACAGCTTGCGGATGCCCAAAACCTCCAGCTGGAGGTTTCGAAGCCCACATGGGGGTTAGAAGGCCCAGAATAGCAGCAACAACCATCAGTAACAACCCTATGGGTGAGGCAACCCAAGGCGGAAGCTCAAAACCCTTAGGCGGAGCCCTAACACCTCGAAAAGATTGCCCCATGGTCCTACGAAGAGCTCCACATAACCTCAACATCTCCCGGTGAAGGCATGAAAGCTCACGATGCCCTCCTCCATTGCCCCCACCTCTCACCCAACTCCTCGTGCCATGCCGAGAAACCCTAACACATGGTTTTCCCTTTGCTTCTCATTCGCTTCAAGTGTTAAATTCAAGTTTAGAGCTGAATGACATTATTTTGATATTTATTTTTTGTTTAGTAGTTATTATAGGTGCCATCTCATTCTGGTTGAAGATGCAATTATCACGACCTTTGCTTCCATTTTAGAAATCAATTTCGACTCTAATCAGCACATTGCTATTATGTATCAACATATGCAGTGATTATGACAATAATACTACTTCAAAATTTATATTTACACATCTTTACCAAATAAGTGTGTATTTCTATGCTATTTATTGATTTGGAAAAATATTAGATATCTTATTTTTTTTTGCAAATACTTGATTTTTGAGTCATTTACACGATTCTCTGATGATTTTAGAGAAATTTCAATGAAGTTTCTCTTTTTGTGCTTGGCGAAAAAAAATCGAAGCTTGAAATTTAAGGCCTTGGTAAAGACATTCATTCCTGGCCTTCCTTCAACTGTTGGATGGTATGGTTTTTGCGTCTGAGATCGTCTTGGACATGAAGAGGAGAATGATGAAGGGATTCGTTTATAAATTTGACTTCTTAAAAGCTTACGATTGCATGAATTGGAATTTCGTTTGAACTTCCCTAATGAGGAGGGGTTTTCCAAGTGTCTGGGTAGATTGGATGAAGAGATACATCACTATGTTTTCGTGTTCAATGCTGATCAATGGAAGGCAGGGGGGTCTTCTAGTTGCAGGGGGGCATTAAGCAGGGATGTTTATTGGACCCTTTGTTTTTTGTCCTTATGGTGAATGCGTTTGTAGTCATGACAAGGCTTACCGAGGAAGGATGTTTCTTTTGTGGGTTTCTAGAGATGATTTCTCGATCCTAATCTTGCAATATGCAGATGACACAAATTTTTCCGTGGAAGGAAAGGGTGAGGAGTGCAAGGGGGTTAAACGATGCTAGAAATCTTTGGTTAACTATCAGGGGTACAAGTGATTGGTGCCATGTCTGCTTTTGTCCCTTGATGATCTCTTGATCCTGATCTTGCAGTATGCATGTGGTATAATTTTTTCGTGGAAGGAAATGGTGAGGAGTGCAATGGGGGTTAAATCAGTGCTAGAGATCTTTGGTGGCCTATCAGCGGTGCATGTGAATGGTGCCGAGTCTGCTTTTATCTCTTTTGGTATGGATTTAGAAATGGAGATGACACGTGAGCTGTGATGGGGACTGTTCAATGGAACTTGCCTATCGCTTATCTTGCTTTGCCGTTGATGTGTGAGAGACTCAGGCTAGTGGGCTGACTGCCGATGATTGAAAAGTTGGAGAAGAAGCTGGTGGTATAGATCTTTGGTGGACTATCAGGAGTGCATGTGAATGGTGCCAAGTCTGCTTTTATCTCTTTTGGTATGAATTCTAAGATGGAGATGGCATGTGACACTGTGATGGGGGCTGTTCAATGGAAATTGCCTATCGCTTATCTTGGTTTGCCGTTGATGTGTGGGAGACTCAGGCAAGTGTGCTAGAGATCTTTGGTGGACTATCAATGGTGCATGTGAATGGTGCCAAGTATGTTTTTATCTCTTTTGGTACAGATTCGGAGATGGAGATGGCATGCGAGACTGTGATGGGGGTTGTTTAATGGAACATGCCTATCGCTTATCTTTGTTTGCTGTTGATGTGTGGGAGACTCAGGCAAGTGGGCTGGCTGTCGATGATTGAAAAGCTAGAGAAGAAACTAGTAGGGTTGAGGGCCTCCTGCCTCTCCGAGGGGTGGGAGGTTGGTATTGGTGAGGGTTGTACTATCGACGATTCCTGTGTTCATTTTATCATCGAGAGCGCTGCTGATTGGCATCCACAAGATGCTAGAGGCACTGATGCAATGATTCTTCTGAGCATTGTCTAGTGAGGGAAAGGAGTCACCATGGTAGAGTGGGTTGTGGTGATGCAATCTACCAAACATGGGACTGAGGGTGTTGCAGCTTTGTGACATGAATAAGGTGCTACTCTTAAAACATGTGCTCAAAATTTAGGGAGAATGTTCCGACTTGCTGACCAAGATGATTCGTTCTATCTACTCTATCTCGTCTGGTTTATGTGCAAGGGTGGGTGCTGTGGTCTTATTGCTTGTAGAAAACGATAATGTGGAAGCGTATTAAGGATAAAGAAATACAGAATAATGGAAGAACATTGATTCTTCTATTCATTTTCTCTCGATTGATTCAACATGTGTGAGCTTCTTATATAGCCCATAGACATACCGGAATCCCACTAAATGTTGATGTGGGACTAAACTTGTGGAGGTGGTAATTGGACCTTGGGAGGATCCTATTACCCATTTATACATGTGACACATACTCTAACAATCCACCTCAAGCTGGAGCATGCAATGCTCTGCTTGGATAAATAGAAGGAAATCACTTACTCACAATACAAGATACTACAGACAATATCAACTCAACGCACACTCTACTTGTTGCTTGCTAAGGACGTTGCTTCTCTTGCTGTGCTGGTGAGGAGGAACTGAAGGGCTGGAGTGTGAACTAAATTGAGTCTCCTTGTTGGAGAACATGTGCTCTATAATGCGTATGCTAGAATCCCTGAAATTGGAACGAGTTTCCACTTGGAGAACTTTGGCCCGCAACTGCTCCATCTCTCTGATGAGTCAAACTGGAAAAAGATGTGGAAACATCCTTGTCGGAGTCCACAATCATTGGAGAATGGAGTCTGTAAGTCTCCTTGTCAGAGAATTAGGTCTCTCCCATACTGGCTCAGAGAATGGGATTCCTACTCTAGCGTCCCTATAAATCCCAGTGTTCATGAAATCGACCGCACGGGCCGCATATGCGGCTGCATATGCCCGTGCGACATGCAGATCACACCTATTTCATGAATCAGTGCTTTATGCGCCCTCCCCGCATATATGGCCCATATATACGGCCCGCATATGCCCCACATATTCCCTGCATACCCCGCATATGCCTCGCATACTGCTCCAACAACTCTAACTTTTCAATCTTCTCATTCATGTCCTTAATTTCTTAGCTATGCCTCTTCCTTCATTCTATTGTAAGACTATGTCATGCATTTGTATACAATTGCAATGCATTATACCATTATGTATATGTAATGTTTTATGTTTTTCTAATGTATTGTTTTCACGAGTATATGCAATGTATCGTCGAATTTTTTTATATATGCCGATTGAGGTTTTGCTCATGTAGTGCATGTATGTGTATTGAATTTTTGTTATTACGAATCATCTAATATGTGAAGTTTTTATGGTAAATGTTTTTATGATTAAATATGATGCAATTAAAAGCATATACACACCCATCTAATATGAACCGATTTTCTTAGATCTTCTTTAACTCCACTTAGATACATAGATTCAGTGGTAATGTTATTTAGTGGTAAAAGCATATACATACCCATCTAATATTTATTTATTTTTAATCTAAAAATTAGAAAACCGCATAGAACCGCATATACCCTGCATATGCTCCCACATACCGCTTATTCAGTATTCGGTGACCTGTCCGAACGCATACGCATACAACTTTCCTGAACCTTGATAAATCCACATGAAACCTTATGTTTACAACACCTCAGAGAATGGGATCTCTACTCTGGAGTCCATATGGATCACATGAAAATCCTAAGTTGACTAGATCAAGTATGGGAACCTCGCAAACAATGATCGCGCACATGTACATCTTGAACTGTAAACTCTGAAACAATATGTAAAGTCTGAATCTGAGAATCTGTAGAGTATGAAATTTGACATGTAGAAATCTACATAATACTCCTATTTTCAACCATACTGGTTGGAATATATGGCGTCAACCAAGTAGGGAGAAGACTTGAAGACGAGGAAATAGAAACAACCCCAATTGATTTTTTCTCATGGCTATTCCCCTTTTTAATAACCATCTCTTTTTCTTTCTCAAATTCTTTGCGTACATCTTTTTTTCTTTAAACCACCCTTCCCTTTTTTGCATGCTTGTTTTTTTAACTCAAAAATTTCCTTCTTTTTGAAATCAATATGGCCCAAATTAGTCCCATAAACTTGGCCTAAAAAATTTCTTCTTTTTGTACGGGGTTTTTTGTATGATACCTGATGCATCACGAAATTATTAAATAAAGCTTGACTTTTATCCGTTAATTAGAGTCTAAACGTTTATTCGAGTCGTTGCAATTTTTATTTAAATAAAAAAGATCGTGTGTGATCTCAAACTGGTTATTCGATTTTCAATTTAAAATTCGATTTTAAATTAGAGTTGATTAGGATAAGGTAGATTTGAATTATGATTCAAATCAATCAAAATCAATTAGGATCGATTGAGATTTTAATTTGAATTTGATTCACTTTCTGTTTTTGTAATTCCACCACCCCTCCTATATGAAGGGGTTGGTAAGTCTATTGTAAAAGGAAGGTCAGATTGCAATTGAAATTGAGACTTTTATCTCTCTCTGTCTCTATCTCTCCCTCTGCGCGATCTTCACGATTCTCATCCCAAAATTCCGCGCATCCGGCGTGTTATTCTCTTCTCCCGTCCTCTAATTTCTTCTTTACCGATATTTCCACCATCAAAATCAATTATTCTGTCGTTCGAATTTTCTTATTTGCATCATTTGGTATCAGGGCATAGTAATCGAATCGTTCTTACGATTCAACGATCCTGTTGCATATTGGCGACGACAGTTCGATCTGAGTCATCTCGGTCATGGTTCGTATCCACGACAACAAAGATACAAGAATCGTCTTCTAGCGTCTGTGAAAGTTCAACAATGGCTTGATGAAAATATATTCAATCATGAAGAAAAAGCAACGATACCTCTCGTGTTCCCTGGAGGTTTGTGCATTGAAGATGAAGGGTTTGCTGATGCATCATCAATCCAACAAGAAGAGTTCATATTCAACGATCCATCCACTACAACGCCCAAACAACAGTTCCTACAGGATTCATGCGGTACTACTAAGGATGCAAATGGACGTGGATCATGTGGTACAACTTTCACGGAAGAAGATGAAGACGAAGATGTGGGACCGATTTAGGATGAAAGCATCGTGGAGGAGCTGGACGATCTCCCTGTCGAGGTCCCCTTCACTGCTGTCCAAGAGGCTCCTGCCCTAATGCCTCTCGCCCATTCAGCCCCAACACTGTCACCCATCCCCATCCGCAAACGAAGGAACCGTGATGCACACACGTTCAGGGCGCCACTAGTGCCCTCCGCCATCCACAATGTCGCCTCCACGGTCGTCACTACCATGATCAACATTGCCCCTCCCTCCCCCGTCGCGTAGGGACACCCGATCCAGCCAGCCGCCGCTCGACCTTCAATTCCAGCAGTCTTTGCGCATGCTTCAAGCGTGGTCCTCACCGCGCACGTGAGCTGGCACCGTGCCACCGCCCGCCGCCCGAGGCATCCCTGCCATTTGCGCTAATGATGCGTACGACTATTGGACCCAACCCGCCTGCGTCGCTAGCCTGGCCGCCTGTGCCGCCGCCTGTGGCCCCCTATCCTAGGCACACACCGCTGCCTCTTACTTCAGGAGCAAGAAACCCTAACGATGGTTTCAATCGGATCCCTGAAAGATATGATGAGATATTTGGGACATATTACAAGCCTCCCCTTCCTTACAAGAATTTTCATCTAAAGAGCCAATTTAAGAATAAGTTATGTTATGGAGGAACATTTGCAGCCATACCCCTCAATGGAAAGAAACTACAAACGTATTATGGAAAAGAAACCAAATTAGAGAGTCCAATCCCTATCGAATTCTCTAATGGCGAATCGAAGATCAAGCAATTCATTAGAAGACGAATTTTTCAAGCGGAGAAGAATTGATGCAGCACGAAATTAATAAATAAGGCTTGATTTTTATCCGTTAATTAGAGTCTAATTTTATTTACGTTTATTCGAGTCGTTGCAATTTTTATTTAAATAAAAGAGATTGTGTGTGATCTCAAACTAGTTATTTGGTTTTCAATTTAAATTTTGAATTTAAATTAGAGTTGATTAGGGTAAGGTAGATTTGAATTTTGATTCAAATCAACTAGAGTCATTTAAGATCGGTTGTGATTTTAATTTTAATTTGAATTTGATTCACTTTCTGTTTTTGTAATTCCACCCTCTGGGATTGGTAGTCTATTGTAAAAGGAAGGTCATATTACAATTTAAATCGAGATTTTTATCTCTCTCTCTCTCTTTGTCTCTATCTCTCCCTCAACGTGATCTTAATGATTCTCATCCCCAAATTCCGCGCATCTGGCGTGTTATTCTCTTCCCCATCCTCTAATTTCTTCTCCACCGATATTTCCACCATCAAAATCAATTATTCCGTCGTTTGAGTGTTCTTATTTTTTTTTTCGTTTGAGTGTTCTTATTTGCATTACCTTTTTTTGTAATATCAAAACCAACCTCGCAAAAAAAAATAGGCGAATCTTTCAACACGGATTTAAGCAAGAATCCATGCAATCGACCCTACTTATAGTGGGAGAAGGCTTCGCCCTTTTGTCATCAAAATCAGCCTCCCCCCTTTTTTTATATAATCTGGGCACATCATCATTTTTTTCAGAGCTGTGGCCCCGTTTCGCCCTGAAATGCCTTTTTTTTGAAACCAAGAAAGGGGGAGACACTCATAGTTGCTCACACCATAATTGCATTAATAAAATGGAAGCAAAAAACAACTACAGCGAGACGCACTATGCGAACCACAAGTTTAACAAACCCGACACCTGTGTACAAACATTTTCCTTATAAAACCTTTGACCAGAGAACAACAATGCATTCCTAGCCAACCAAATGACCCAGATCACCGCAAGCGGCCGAAGCAACTCCCTCCTCGGCCAATGCTTGGCTGCAACCAAGCCACCACAGAAAGCCCCAAGGTTCTTCCTGTTGACCCATCCCAACTCCGAGTCATCCCAAACAGGCATCACACCTCAGGAGGAGAAAAAAAGGTACTCCATCGTCTCAATTTCCACACCACACATAAGACATTTGTCAGAGACTGCAGCAAGCAGTCTAGCACATCGGTCCCGCATCATCAGCCTCTTCCTCCTGAACATCCAAAAGAAAAAGCCAATTTTCACGAGAAGGCCTAGCCCCCAGAAGAACCCGCATTCTTTAACCAACTTCGCTGAAAGAGAGGGCGGGGGCCTGCAAATCGCCATATAAGCCTTCCGTACGGAGAAGGATCTCTCACGCCAAAACCAGTGATCCCGCTCCGTGGAAGGGCCCCTCACCTCCCTAAGCGAGTCAAGCAACCACAGAAACTCCTCCAAGCGTTGATCAGAGAAATTCGAGCGGAATATCAGCATCCAGTTCCCATCCGACCAGCTAGAGGCAACCCGTACATCCTGGTTCATCGCCAAAGCAAACAAACGAAGGAAACGTAACGATAAGGCCCCCCCATCCGTCCATTCATCCTTCCAAAAACACCGCTCTCCCCGTTTCCCAGCATCGGTCTGAACATCGCCATAAAGTTGGGGATGACCGCCAAGACTCCTTTCCAAAAAGGCGAGGGCCTCAGCCTCAGCGTCCCCCCTGAAACGCTCACCGACGCCACACCATTGACCGCGTATATCCGACGAACAAGAGTGGTGCAAAGGTCCTCGCCGTTCCCCCAAAAATTCTAGCCACCCACTTCAACAACAGGGCCTTGTTCAGCACGCCTAGGCGACAAACCCCAAGTCCACTCTCACACTTCTGGAGCGTGATATCCTCCCAACTGACTAGGTGGATACCAACAACTCCCTGGTCGTTCTTGCCCCACAAAAAATGTCGCATCAGCCCCTCCAACCTCCTCCTAATGCCCGCCAGCATGAGCCTCGTGGAGGAGCAGTACATTGGTAAAGTGGAGAACACTGCCTTAAGGAGCACCAGGCGCCCCCCCTTAGAAAGGACCGCCACCTTCCACTCCGCAAGCCTCTTCTCCACCTTCTCAACTAGCGACAACCAGTCCGATAACTTCGACCTCCCCGTGGCCAGCAGCATACCCAGGTAGTGAATGGGAAGCCCGGAGCACGCTGTTCTCAACGTCAAACCACAAAGACCCGTCTCCACCTCACTCAGATATAACGGAACCACCTTGGACTTACTCACATTCTGCAGCAACCCAGACATCTCACCAAAAAGCTCGAGCGTAGAAGCCATGCCTCTAGCCTCTTCGATACCCCCTTCAATGAAGAAAATAATGTCATCAGCGTACCGGAGCAGCGGGATCCTCAACCCATCCCTAAAGTATCCTCCCGTATTCCCACTGTGTTGCACCCTGTCAACCATACAAGCAAGAACGTCCGCAGCAATGATAAAGAGTAAGGGAGCCAGAGGGCTACCCTGCCTCACTCCTCTCTGCGGCTGGAAGAACTCGCCTTCCGGGCTCTCATTCACGATGACGGTCATAGACGCCGTGGTCACGCATCTCCTCATCCACGTTATCCATTTCTCGGGAAATTCTCTCCTATGCAATGTCGTACAGAGGAAATGCAAGTCCAATGTGTCAAAAGCCTTAGAAAAGTCCACCTTCCAGAGCAAGGCCTTCTTCCCGTTTCTCTTCCAATCAGCAACAATCCCAGATGCCATAACCAAGCAATCCGCAATTTGCCTCCCCGACACGAAGGCCGATTGAAAAGGGGATATAAAGTGTTCCTGCACTCTACTCAATCTAGTCGCGACGACTTTAGCAACAATTAAATGCAACGCGTTGGAGATAGCAATTTGTCGGAATTCCTCAATCTTCTCAGCACCGTCCCTCTTTGGAAGGAGCACCACCAGAGCCTTATTAACACGCTCAAAACCTGCATTGCAACGACAACATTCCACCACCACATCGGGCACCTCCCTGCCAACCAAATCCCATAAGTCTTCGTAAAAAGAAACAGGGAAACCATCTGAGCCCAGCTTGCCCATCGCCGTTCGTATTCCACACCGCATCCTTCAACTCCTCCAAAGTTACCGCCTGAGTCAAGCTAGTCGCATGAGCGTCCGACAAACGGACCGCTCCCAAACCAGTCCACCTCCAACGCCTGTCTACCTCCCTCGCTGAGAACTCCCGAAAATGGACCGCCAACGCTCTCCCTAACTCCCTATTACCTTCTACCCGAACTCCACCAATGACCATCGACCTGATGACGTTCCCCATCCGTCTCCCACTAGCAACTTTGTGGAAGAAGGCCGTGTTCACGTCACCCTCCCTGAGCCATCTGTGCATGGATCTTTGCTTCCACTCGGTGACTCTCTTTCTGTCATCATAAAAAATCTTCCTCTGCGCCTCCGCCCTCTGCATCAACTCGTCCTCCGCCAGCGGGCGCTCATCCTCCTAGTTGTCCAGCATGCTGACCACGCTCTCAGCCGCCCCTCTGACCGCGTGGCGAGCCTCCCTCGACTCCGTCTTGAACGCGCATAGCCGCGTCCGCAAGGACTCCTGCTTCCGGACGAATCTCATCGCCGCCGAGACAACAACAATCACCGAATTCCAGTGCGTAATCATCAGGTCCTTGAATGAATCCTCGAGCAGCCAAGCCTTCTCGTAGCAGAAGAAGCCCCGCGGAGGCGAGAGCTCACCGAAATCCCACATGATAGGCGTGTGATCTGACCTAGTCCGAGGCCTGGTAGCAACAAATGATAGAGGGAAGACCTCCAAAAGCTCCGCCGAAGCTAGAAACCGATCCAGACGAGATCTGGAGCCCATGCTCCTCCAGGTGTACTTCGTGCCTGCATCATCCAAAATCTCCAATTCTAGTGAGCCCACCACTCCACGAGGTCCTCGGAGCCGGGGTCCCGACCGCCCCGCAAACTCAGCATGTTCGAAGAAAGCAAAGTAACATTAAAGTCCCTTCCCACCAACCAAGGGATGCTTGGGAAAGCCTCCCTAGCGGCCCTCAAACCCCCCCAAAGCTGATGCCGCACCGATGCCCGACACGGACCATACACGCTGGATAACGCAAACGCGACACCTGAGTGCATGCACTCCAACAGAACCATGAGGACATGGATCCCTGTTGCCTCCGCGCGCAGAGTGAAAACCGAACCCCTCTAAGCAACAAGCAACCCGCCCGCAGAGCCAATTGCCTCAATTGAGTTGAAATCTGAGATAGATCCCGCACCAAAAGACTGCCAATCCAAACTTGTGAACGAGTGTAACTTAGTTTCTTGCAAGAAGACAACATCACAACCCCACTCCACGAACCTCGACCCCAAAACTCTCCTCTTCTTCGGATCACCCAGACCCCTTACGTTCCAAATGAGAATCTTCATTGACACCCACTTTTGACCCCTCCTCCCAAGCTCACCACTGCAGCCGCCTTCGCAACCAGATATTTCAGATTGGAGATTGGCGTTGGTCCCGCCGTAGTAGCCCTCATGGCCTCAAATTTCAGCGAAATTCGGTCGAATTTCTGTCGAATATCGATATCCAGTCGAAATCGAAATTTGACCGAAATGACCGAAATGACCGAAATATGGGGGTCCTAGTACAAAAAATGATCGAAATGACCGAAATTCTGGTCGAAATACCACCGAAATTCCATCGAAATTCTGTTTTGGTCGATACCGAAATGGTGACCGAAACCGACATTTAAGGCCTTGGTAGCCCTGGAACGCTGCCTTCTTCGGTATCTTTTTTTTTGAAGCCCAGTTGGGCCATCCCTTTTGTACGAGAGATGGGTTTCCATCGGGGAACCCTAGACATTGCCGCCTAGGAACCCCATCTCACGCCAGCTACCGCCATCAGTTTAATGGGAACCCTCTTCTTCCTTGGAGACTTCGTTCGAAGATGCTCGACCTGGAAGGTCTTGCGCATAAGGAGGTACTCGGAGGATCGAATCCACTTTCCTCCTTAGTGGGGTTTCACCTTGAAGCTCCCTATCGCACGTGGGGAAGTTCCTTGCGCGCAATCATCTCCTTTCTTCTTTGTCTAGGGTTCGTGTGTGGGGGGAGGTTGGTTGATGCAACCCTCTCACATGGAGGCGCATCACCACGTAGACAGGGTGGTGGCTTGAAGTAGTGTGCCTAGAGGTACCCCTTTCATTGGTTGTTGATTGCTGGAGTTGGGTAGGAGGTCCCATTGTTTGGATATTCGGTGGTGATGGCGTATGTAGTTAGGTTGTAGACGATCTAATATGCTGGTGGTTCCCGAGTCAGCAGTTGTGCTTCGAATATGGTCGATAATTAGTGAGTCTGAAAAGAAAGATGATGGTATTTGTTACTGTAGACTCCTCTGATCTTCTTATAACAGAACCCATTGTCGCCTGGACCATAGATGATTAACAACCTGACACAACAGTGATCTGCAACCTGGAATTGATGTATGCTTGTTGCGAATTGCATGTACAGAAGCACATGGAGGATGCACCTTTGCCTTACCGAATTAGAATTTCTGACGAAAACCCTAGAACAAACCATATAATCGAACCTGCCCTGAACTGGAAACAGGAAACCCTAGAACACATCCGTGGAACAAATTTTCTTCACAAACTTTAACAAAATCAAAATAAATCTTCAAAAACAAAATCAAATTATTCAAAACCTAATATCAAACCGCTCTAATGCCATGTAGAAAACGATAATGCGGAAGCGTATCATAAATAAAGAGATAATGAACAGTGGAAGAATATCGTGATTTTACGTGGAACCTGACTCCATAAGGAGCGTGATGAAACCACTGGAGAACGCCACTAAAGCTTGATTCTTCTACTCATTTTTGCTCGATTGATACAATGGGTGTTGGGCTTCTTATATAAGCCCTACAGATAGACCAGATTCTCACTAACAATAGAAGTGGGACTAAACTTGTGGGTGTGGTAATTGGACCTTGAAGGGATCCAATTACCAATCTATACATGTGAAGCATACTCTAAGACCGTCCACTTTTTTGGGGGTATCTAACGTGATGATTGGACCGTGGAGGGGGCTATGTACGTTGGCTTTGTACAAGGAGGCATGTATTGCAGATGTGTGGTCCGAGGGGTCTCAGATGCCAAATTCTGTTTATAAGCTTTTTCTGATCGGAGAGCTGAAGAGTTCTTGAATATGTTGAGCATATTGGCAAAAATGGAAGAGCCTTTATATGGCAGAGACTATTAGTGCTGGAGAGACATGTTGTTTACTATGAAGAAGGCTTATGAAGTTCTATATGGGCCATATGATCTGGAGACTGATGTGGTGTCTCGTAACTGCGCGAGAATCTGTGAGTGGAAGATCCCTGTTATGATCAAGATCTTTCTTTGGTTGTTCAGAAGAGGTCGCATTATGACAAATGTTAGGAGGGCCAAGATCATTCCAGGGTGCAATGAGACGTGCAAAGCGGTGTGGGGAGGCTGTGGAGAACGTTGATTATCTCTTCTTCAGTTGTCATGGATCAAGAGAGACCTGGGAGGCAGTCGACTATACAGGGATTCAATGTAACAACATGGACACTTTTTGGAGCTCTATAGGCTATGATTGGAGGGGATCTATTGAAGGTAGGACTCAGGTGATCGTGCACGTGTGAGCTATCTGGTTGGCGAGGAATAATCTGATCTTCAAAGCCGTGGGATTTTATCATGAGAACGTCATTGAACACGCCAAAGCTCTTTGTGAAATGTGGTATTTTTAATTTTGTTTATAATTATTTATATAAATACAGAGTTTTGACGGACCTTTTATTGAGGTTCGTCCTTTTTTCCTAATAAAAGTCCATATCTTTCTCAATAGTTTCCTTCCTGCTTCTATTTCCAGAGCTTTTGCCAGCCTCTTATTTCTACTTCTAAACTGTGAACCTGGATATTGGGTTGCCTTCTTTGCACATATCCGAAGCACCTAAAGGAGTTTTCCTCATTTTGTCGTCAATTCCTATTAGGAATTTTCATCGTTTTATAGACCATTAATTTCATTTCAACTTTTTGGCTGGACTTTCTTCGTATCAACTGCCCTGTTTACCGAGACGACCTACAGTATCACTTGTTAAATGGTGACCATCTAAAAATCTGATGCATTGTTTAGGTTTAAGACAAAGATGCGATAATCTAAATAGTTTCCTTAGCCTACTTGAGAGCAGTGCCATCTCTCTCTCTCTCTCCATAAAGAGCCAATCTTCTTCCCGACCTGCTGTCCTCATCATGTCTTCTTTCGTGGTCTCTCTGCATCACACCGCCTTTTAAAATTCTGCACCCATTTTTCTTAGATTTTAATCATGTTTTGTATGACTTATGACATGCTGATAAGTATATGTTGTTCATGTGGTATATATTTCAAGAATAATTATTTCCCAGAAAGGGGAACAAACGGCTGTGTTTTGTAATTGTGCATCCTAATTCTATATTCTGGCTATATTCACCAGTGTAGATTTTGCAGCAAGCTGTTATTTTTATGTATTTGCGACATGCTTATACTTCTTTTGAGATATTACAAGTTTAATTTTGTTAAGATCATTCTCTTGCATTTGTTATAAAATATATTTTTAGATTTTTTACAACAACAAAGCCTTCTCTCACTTACGTGGATTCTTTGCATCCATTTAGATCTATTTTGGGACATTTTTGGACTTGTAATTAACATCCCTTTAGATAGTCTCCTTCCAGCTCCTTTACATAATTAAAACCACCTTAAATAGTTCTCTGTCTTCTTATTTTCTATCGGAGCGACATGGACTTTCCTTCTGGGCACATCGTTTCGAATTCGATCTTTCGTGTATGACCACAATATTCACTATAACATTTTCATTTATGCTAATGCCATTTTCTGCACATATTTATGATTCAATTCAAATCCATAGAGCATAGCATGTCTTAGGCTCGTTTTGTAATACTTTCATGTGGTTTTGAAATGAGTTTTCTAAATACACACAACAACAAAGGCTCCTCTCCGCTTTAGACAACATGCATTTATTCTATGAGAAACATCTGCATCGATTTCTACATCATGTTGCAAAATAGATCCTAAGTATCTAAAAGAATCTTTCTTTTGAATTTTATCTTCTTAAATCTTCACCTCGAATTCTTATCACTGCTTCCATTATATGTGTGCTCCAAATATTCAATCGTAGCTTTATTTATACGAAATCCTTTACTCTCTAAAGTATGTCTCCAATCTTCAAGCTTCTCGTCTACTCCTCTAGTCTCATTAACTAACAAATTATCATCTGCAAACAACATATACCAAGGTTTCTCATCCTGAATGTGATTAGTCAATTCACCCATAATCAAAGCAAAAAGGAGAGGATTAAAGCTAAACCTTAATGCAGACTGATGCTGATGTCAAAATGGTCAGTCTTCCCAGACCAGCTCCTTGCACAAGATGAAGCACCATCATACATATCCTTTATAAGGAATATACATGAGATGCACTTGTCTCCTCTCCAAATCGCTCCATAAGATCTCCTATGGAACTGAATCACAAGTCTTCTCCAAATCAACAAAAATCATATGGAGGTCGTTTAGCTCTATAAATCTCAATTGTTCTCCTTAGTAGGTGGATAGCTTCAATAGTTGAGTGACTTGACATGATCTGTCGAGTGACCTGGCATGAATCTGAATTGATTTCCTGTTAATTTGGAAAATTTCCTCAATCTTCTTTCAATCACATGCTCCCAAATTTTCATAGTATGACTCACTAGTTTGATGCATCTGTAACCGCGATGCTTTTCCTCCGTTCTTTAGGCATTTTACTAAAGAGGCACTATTATCATTTTTATTAAAATTAAAATTTAAATATCATTTTAACCAACTCTTTCATTTTCTTGGTGTCACGTGTTTGTGCTCTAATATGTCTCTCGCCATGGTAAACAATCTTAAATATGTTGATATTTGGTTGATATCATAAAGATGGCAGTGCAAGTTTCTGATATTTAAATGAATGTTTCACTAATATCTTGTTACCCTAAAACTGCAGTTCCTTTTGAAGAAGATGACACTGATCCAAAAATATGGTTTCTTGATCACAATTATCACGAGACAATGTTTTCCATGTTTAAAAGAATAAATGGTATTTCTTAGACACCTTTCCTTTATTTATTGATCTTGATTACATTTGTTAACTTATTCCGTCGCCAACCTAGTATACTAGATTTTTCACCTGCTTTTCAGCTAAAGAGCATGTCGTGGGCTGGTACAGCACTGGTCCGAAATTGCGTGAAAATGATCTGGATGTACATGCACTGTTTCATGAGTAAGCCTATTCGTATCCTCTCAACTTCAATATGAAAAGAATATTTAACTTTTGAGTCACGAACCCATTCTATTTTGTACGTGAATGAAATATTACTTTCCCAAACAGTATATTTTACCTATTAGATGTGCACCTCTTTTTTTCCAGAAAAGGAACAATATACATTTCATCTTTGATTTCTTTCTTTTTTCTGGCTCATTGTAGCTACAATTCCTGCAGTATATGCAAATTTATGAAGGGTATGTTTGTCGGAGGTGTAGCTTGTATCATGACATATTGCGATGAGTACTTCATGGTGGCATGTGCTTTGGATATCCTTGATTTTTATGTCCATTATTTTTTTTTGAAAATGTTGCGTGTGGTCGCCCTTGGTAGGCTCTCATGCCCGTAAACTTTATTTATTATTTGTTTACGGATGAGCTTAAAATGTCCATTTAAGATGACTATGCTGGTGCTTTCTTTCTGCACATAATATGTTAATGCTACGCTAGCGGATTGAAAGGATGCAGTTAATTGAAAAATTAAACCTGTGGAGGAAAGCCCTATAGACTGGGTTTTTGACTAAGTACAAGTAATAATTCTTGAGTATATATAAGTTCTATTAGGAGGATAAGTCTTATGTGCAGACGTGAAAAATTCAGAATATACATATTACATTTATAAGAAAAACATTTCTTAGCACTCGTTTTTTTTTTCAAACTGATAAAGCAGTTGGCAGATACTAGACACAGCTTCTATTCGGGTTGGTTGCCACTTGGGTTTAGTAATATTCTGTTATTGCACTGTATCTCTGGTAAAATGAAGATGTCTCAATCTGCTTGGCATGCTCATGGAAGGCAAATTGTTTGAAATATAAGTAGCATATGTTTTCACAATAAAAATGGGAACCTTGTTGGAAAACCAAGCTCTTTAGTAAAGACACAAGCTAACTAAGCTCACAAATGTTTGCTTCATATGGAGCACTTTATTTTGACTCTACATTAGATCAAGAGGCAATATTTACTTCATGCACCTTAAGGTGATACGATTGCTCTAACAAAGTGGTAAATACTAATATAAATAAAGATGCTCACGACAAGTGTAGAAGAGCCCTTTCCTATGTGATCTTCTGAGGTGGTGCATTATCACACGTGCATCCTGCCGATGACTCTATCTAAGAGAGTTGATATGTTAACTTGTTTTTTAACAACATAGGAAATGTTTTTTTAAAAGGATGCCATTTTGGGAAGTGCTTTTCGAAGATGTTCAGAGGTTGAAGCCTTGAAGAGATATGTGGTGTAGTAATTTTCCTTTGCCCCATCGTGTCTCTGATTAAATGAAAATATATCGCAATATGATTGATTTGCTCGTGGAAGATATATCCTCAGAAATATAGGTAGCATATTTTTTTTGCAGTTAGAATGAGAATCTTGATTGGAAAGTCAAGATTAGGCCATAGCGATATATTACGACTATACATTAGCTTCTTGCTCCTCGAGGTAATAGGATTGCCTCCAACAAAAGCAGCACAACCAATAGTCGATTGTATTTCAAATAGAGAATTGACACACATTGCCTCAGAATGAGATCAAAAGTTCATTTGCCCATGAAAAATGTAGATGTGCTTTTTCCGTGTGAGCTCTTGAGGTAGTGCAACATAAGATGTATATCGATGACTCTCCTTATGTTGACTACTTTACGAACAATTTGGGAAATGTCCAATCGAGAGACCATAAGGTAATCGTGTTTGCCCACGAAACTGTTGTTTCTCAAGGAATTCTCAAAATATGGCTCAACAACATTGATGTGACATTGAGCCTCTGCAAGCATCGAGGATGGCTTGCAACAAAGTAGATCCGCATCCTCCAAGATATCGAGGCAATATTTTTTGTTTGGATAACAAAAGCCTATCTGACCGTCTACGTACCACAATTCCTAGAAAATAATGTAATGTAGCAAGGTCTTTAAGAAAACCCGATGTAGAAAGGATTTGCGGTCTTCATTGCATGTCAATGAATAACAATATCCATGTTGAGCGTATTAAACAAGGCCATAGGATTCTACTTTAGGCCGTTTCTGACCTTCATGATTCAACACACACACTTCTGTATGGCTTACCCATATGAGTGCGACATATAAACCTTCTTTTCAAGATCTTAATACAAAAAGGTATTTTTCACATCAAGTTAATAAATAAGCCAATTCTTATGGACCACCACAGTACACATACATTTCATCTTGGCCACTCAAGAAAAATCTCGTAGTAATCGAATCCATACATCTGACTGAAGCTTTTTGTCACAAGTTGTGCCTTGAGCCATTCAACTTCTCTATAAATGGCGTGCTTGATAGTAAATACCCATTGATAGACCATTTGAGTTATATAGAGGACAATGTACAAGATCCTAGATTCTCCGAGATAAAAGAGCATCCATAGCTTACTTCCGGCAATAATCATGTTATATTGCACTGTAATATCTTGTGATCCACGCAATCACCAGAATATAAATGATGTCTGGAGGGGACAAATCAATAGTCAGAATAGAATGAGAGATAAGACGAAGATTTCACACCCTTCAACCTTTTTTTGAGGTCATGGGGCAAAGAGATGATGGGCTAGATTCAGATTGATTATAGGCCTGCACATCAGGAATTGGTAAAGGAATAAACTTACACGTTTCTTCCTTTCATATTCCTCCTTTAGTAAACATGGAGTGGGGATAAAAGCTCCAAGGAAATGTCACGAATATGATCAACGAAGTAGTTGTACTACTAAAAAGGCAACATTAGTAGAGGTATTGTAGTGAGTGACAAGGAGTCCAATCACAACAATTCTGTCTTTCTAGAGTTCTAGAATGCCCCATAAAGGCACATTTTATTGCATGATTAAGGAGTTTTTATATAGGATGTAGGTTATATGAATAAAGGCAATGCAATAAAAACTACACAACGGGAAAAGCCATGTTTTTAGAAAGCAGGGAGAAGGGAGGGGATCCTTTCCCAAGCATGGATGATGGCAACAACAACAATAACAACAACAACAACAAAGCCTTTTCCCACAATTAAGTAAGGTCGACTACATGGATTCTTCGCCTCCATTCAGATCTATCTTGGGCCAATCCCGGGCTTATATCCACAAAACTAAGATCCCTTCGTATGGTCTCTTTCCAACACTTCTTGGGCCGTCCTCACCTTCTCTTAGCCGGCTCAGCATCCCAACACTCGCATCTCCTAACTGGTGCATCAGCTGATCTTCTTTGCAAATGTCCAAACCATCTTAAGCGGTTTGCTCGCATCTTATCCTCGATCGGAGCTACACCAACTTTCTTTCTGATAGCATCATCCCGAATCCGATCTTTACGTGTGTGTGCACACATCCACCTTAGCATTTTTATTTCTGCTACATTCATTCTCTGCACATGTCTATGGTTTACATGCCAACATTCAGATCCATAAAGCATAACAGGTCTCACGGCTGCTTTGTAAAACTTTCCTTTAATCTTTAAAGGAATTTTCTTATCACAGAAAACAGCTGAGGCTCCTCTCCGCTTTAGCCAGCCTGTATTTATTCTATTAGTAACATCTCCATCAATTTCCCCATCATGTTGCAGAATAGATCCCATATATCTAAAGGAATCTCTCTTCTGAATGTTATCATCACTAATCTTCACCTCGGTTCCTTCACCATTGCTTCCATCAAAGGTGCACTCCATATATTCCGTCTTAGCCCTACTTATACGAAATCCTTTAGTCTCCAACTCATGTCTCCAGACCTCAACCTTCTCATTTACTCTATCTCTAGTCTCATCAGTTAACACAATATCATCAGCAAATAACATACACCAAGGTAACTCATCCTGAATGTGACTGGTCAACTTGTCCATAATCAAAATAAAAAGAAATGTTCTCAAAGCAGAACCTTGATGTAAACCAATGTTGATGTCAAAATATCCAGTTTTCCCAGACGGGTTCCTTACACAAGATAAAGCCCTATCATACATGTCCTTTATGAGGTTAATGTACAGCACAGGTATTTGTCTCTTCTCCCACACTCTCCACAATATCTCTTGTGAAGCCTTCTCCAAATCAATAAAGATCATGTGGAGGTTCTTCCTTTTAGCTCTATAAATCTCCATTGTTCTCCTCAGCAAATGGATGGCTTCAGTCTTTGAGCGACCTGGCATGAATCCGAATTGATTTTCTTTTACCTTGGAAATTTGCCTCAACATTCTTTCGATATTTCGTAGTGTGACACATCAGTTGTATACCTCTATAATTTGAACAATTTTGAATGTCTCCTTTATTCTTATAAAGAGGCACCACGATACTCCTCCAATCGGCAAGCATTTTCTTGCTTCGCCAAATAACATTGAATAGATTCGTAAGCCAAGTCAAACCACACTCACCTAAAACTCTCCATACTTCTACAGGGATGTCATCCGGTCCTACACCTTTTCAAGGTCTCATAACCTTCAAAGCCTCCTTTACTTCCTTTCTTTGTATCTGTCTATAGCATGCACGATTCAAGTAACTTTCACTACAAGCTAGATCACCTAAAGTGATATGTCTATTTCCTTCCCCAATGAAAAGTTTATGGAAATACTGCTCCCATCTAGTCTTTATATCCTTCTGAGTAACAAGCATATGACCTTCCTCGTCCTTAATGCATCTCACTTGAGAAAGGTCTTTGGTTTTTCTTTCTCTTGCTTTGGCCAACCTAAATAAATCCTTCTGTCCCTCCTTACAGTCAAGATTTTTATACAAAACTTCATAAGCTTTTGATTTAGCTTCGCTTACAGCATTCGTTGCTTCCTTCTTCGCTATTTTGTAGTTTGTGACAGTTTCTTCTGTTCTATCCTTAGACATAGCTTTAAAGCAAGCTCTTTTTATTTTTAGCTTCTCTTGCACCCCTTCACTCCACCACCAAGCCTCCTTTTGACATGGAGCTCCTCCCTTTGACTCGCCTAGCATCTCTTTGGCTACCTTTCGGATACAAGATGCTACTGCCACCCACATCTCGTTTGCACTACCGCTACAATCCCAAGATAAGTCTTCTAAAACCTTCTCCCTGAAGCTCGCTTGCTTCAATGGAAGATTCCACCATCTAGTTCTAGTTATCTTAGAAACCCTCCTTTTCTTTACCAACCCTTTCATTTGTACATCCAAGACTCACAAACGATGTTGGGTTGTCAAACTCTCTCCTGGGATTACTTTGCAGTCTTTACAACACAACCTATCTCTTCTCCTCAACGCAAAGTAATCTATCTGTGTTCTAGTTGGCTCACTTTTATAAGTAATTAAATGTTCCTCCCTCTTTTTGAAGAGAGTGTTTGCTATGAAAAGATCATATGCCGTTGCAAAATCCAAGATGGATTTTCCCTCTTCATTTCTATCCCCAAAACCATGTCCTCCATGAATACTAGCATACCCTGAAGCATCTTTTCCCACATGTCCATTAAGATCTCCACCGATGCAAATTATCTCTCTTTGTGGGATTCCTTGTAGACTCTTATCCAAATCCTCCCAAATTAGGTCATTTTTCATTGCATTCGGGCGATGCAACGCATCACAAGTAGGGAACGCCCCAACGAAATCTGTATGTTTGCTTAAATCCATGTTGAAAAGATCCGACTGTCATAATGCAACTTTTTAAATAGTATTTTTTTTGAAAAAAGTACTATTTAGGAAGTTGTCTCTGTCTGTTTTACGCTGGCTGTCGGCTACCTAACGCAACCCTCCTCATTTACCCGGGCTTGGGACCAGCCGGGCATGGATGATGGAACCTTGTTAATTAGGTAGGTGACCGTGACAATCAAGATGTCGTCCTGGCAAAAAGTCTTAGGATTTTTCATTTCAATAAGAAGATTTCAATAAGAAGAGTGCATGCTGCATCAATAATGTATTTCAACTGCAATTCTGCAATCCTATTTTGCTGTGAGTCAAAGAGTAGGAAGTTTCATGTAAGGTAAGAAAGTGGCCAAATCCTTTGGCATAAATTCCAGAGCATTATAAAAGTAAATTTTTGTGCAAGAATCAAAGGATGTTTTTATTTCACAAAATAAGGACTTAACAACAAAGTGCATTTAGGTTTATTTTGATAGAACCAACAAGTGATTATTGAAATCATATGTACATCTGATCTAACAAAGTAGCGATGACCTAAAACAATGTTTGCTTAGCCTTAGTTTCCTAAAAAAAAGCTTACTTAATGCACAATGTATCAAATCTTTTTTAGACAAAAGGGAAGAAACACACTAAGGTGCCTGTCCCGAATATTTATAAAACAAACACTGATAAGAGCTAGGACTCGAGGAAAGTCATGGCAAGATGAATTGCATTCTATACATAGAATCACTTTGCTTTACCTGGAAAATGACCTAATTGCAACAAAGCCATATCACATTAATAATCGCCAGTAAAAGCTCAGAGTAGGGATTGGTTCGAACATCGGAAATCGAGTCCTACGAGACAGTTTGCTTGGAGGAATCAGACTATTCAGGACCAAGTTCACACCAGATTTTCTTCATCTTATCACAAGAGAAAAAAGATGATCTCATGATTCCAAATTCGTGCCACAAAGGGAATGACAATTGCCAAGTCCTTGGTTAAATTTTGATCATCTCTCCATTGTAAGGATTCTTCCTCGTTGAAACAACCACAAAAAAACTTTGATTCTCAACTGAATATGTAGTTCCTATGTAACTCTACAATCATGAACCGGTATGTTAGGAGTGAGCTCTCGTGGTCTACTCAAGGCCACATGCATGCTTGACAGTGAGCGGTCCCAGTTCAATGATCTTGTACTCTAGATGGTCCATTGATGGAGCTCATGGCCTCAATTGTAAGTATTCCGAGAAATGTTGCTTGTAAAATCCAAGCAAAAAGTTGGGCATCAAGTACCTTATCCACGCTTCCGAGATGAGCATTCCCCGATCAGAAGCCAACACATAAAGACACATGAAGCAATCTGTGAGTGCCCCATCACCCAAACAATCATCAATTAGAATTCAAAAAGGTTCTCGTCCCCAAGCTTGGGCAGAAATGAGTTGGCAGTTGTGATAAAATTGAGCATATGCCTTTCCAGAAAGCAAAAGAATGGTCTTGCTGGTGAGGTGTTATTGAAGCACGCTAAAACAAGTCATCTCCATCTCCCTAAAGGCATGCTACACACTTCAACAACAAGGCTTTATTCATCTTCTTTGAGTGTAGAACCCCAAGAGTGTTACTGAATCCCAATCTACCTGACGCAACACCTTGTCATTTTGATTTGAAATACCTCAGGAGAATATTCTCTTGATTGACTCCAAACGACGTCATACGCCAATCGACAATAACCTTGTCGACGTAAAAAGACTGGGTTAACAACAAGAACTGCCCTTGCTAGAACCAGACACTCACCCCTCGACAAGTTGGATACCTTCTAATGGGAAAGTTTTAGCTCCGACTTCTCTATAACTGGTGATCACCCTACAAAAATGATGCAACTATGATGCAAATAAGAAAATTCAAACGACGAGATAATTGATTTTGATGGTAGAAATATCGATGGATAAGAAATTAAAGGACGGGAGAAGAGAATAACACATCGGATGCACGGAATTTTGGGATGAGAATCGTGAAGATCGCGTTGAGGGAGAGATAGAGACAAAGAGAGAGAGAGATAAAAGTCTCCATTTTAATTGTAATCTGACCTTCCTTTTACAATAGACTACCAACCCCTTTATATAAGAGGGGTGGAATTACAAAAAACGAAAGTGAATCAAATTCAAATTCAAATTAAAATCCCAATCAATCCTAATTGACTCTAATTGTTTTGAATCAAAATTCAAATTTACCTTATCCTAATCAACTCTAATATAAATTCAAAATTTTAATTAAAAATCGATTAAAATAAAAATTGCAACGACTTGAATAAACGTAAATTAAATTAGACTCTAATTAACGGGTAAAAATCAAGCTTTATTTATTAGTTTCATGCTGCATCAATTCTCCTCCGCTTGAAAAATTCGTCTCCTAACGAATTGCTTGATCTTCGATTCGCCATTGGAGAATTCGATAGGGATTGGACCCTTTAATTTGGTTTTTTTTCATATTACGCTTGTAGTTTCTTTCCACTGAGGGGTATGGCTGCAAATGTTCTACCCTTTCACTTAAAATACCTCCATAACATAACTTATCCTTAAATTGGCCCTTTAGATGAAAATTCTTGTGAGGAGGGGGATGCTTGTAATATGTCCCAAATATCTCATCCCGTCTTTCAAGGGATCCGATTGAAACCCTCGTCAGGGTTTCTTGCTCCCGAATTAAGAGGCGGCGGCGAGTGCCTGGGTTGGGTGGCCACAAGCGGCGGCGCAGGCGGTCTGGCTGGCGACGCAGGCGGGCTTGGTCCAATAGCCGTATGCAACATTGGCACAACCGATAGGGAGGCCTCGGGTGACGGTGAGGAAGGCGGTGACACGGTCCCAGCTTACGTGCACGGTGAGGACCATGCTTGAAGCACGTGCAAAGACTGTTGGAGTTGAAGGTCGAGCGACGATTGGCTGGATCGGGTGTCCTTACACGGCGGGGGAGGGAGGGGCGATGTTAACCGTGGTGGTGACGATCGTGGAGGCAGCACTGCGGATGGCGGAGGCAGCGCACCGATGGCGCCCTAATCGTACGCGCATCACGGTTCCTTCGCCTGCAGATGGGGATGGGTGATGGTGTTGGGGCTGAATGGGCGAGAGGCATTAGGGCAGGAGCCTCCTGGACAACAGTGAAGGGGACCTCGATCGGGAGATTGTCCAGCTCCTCTACGATGCTTTCGTCGTAAATCGGTCCCACGTCTTCGTCATCATCTTCTTCTGTGAAAGTTGTACCCCATCCATTTGCATCCCTAGTTGTACTGCATGAATCCTGTAGGAACTATTGTTTGGGCGTTGTAGTGAATGGATCGTTGAATATGAACTCTTCTTGTTGGATCGATGTTGCATCAACAAACCCTTCATCTTGAATACACAAACCTCCAGGTAACACGAGAGGTGTCGTTGCTTCTTCTTCGTGATTGAATATATTTTCATCAAGCCATTGTTGAACTTTCACAGACGCTAGAAGACGATTCTTGTATCTTTGTCGTGGACGCGAACTATGACCGAGATGACTCAGATCGAACTGCAGCCACCAATATGCGACAGGATCGTTGAATCGTAAGAACGACTTGATTGCCATGCTTTGATACCAAATGATGTAAATAAAAAATTCGAACGACGGAATAATTGATTTTGATGGTGGAAATATCAGTAGAGAAGAAATTAGAGGATGGGAGAAGAGAATAACACACCGGATGCGGGGAATTTTGGGATGAGAATCATGAAGATCACGTTGAGGGAGCGAAAGAGACAAAGAGAGAGAGAGATAAAAGTCTCAATTTTAATTGTAATATGACCTTCCTTTTACAATAGACTACCAACTCCTTTAAATAGGAGGGATGGAATTACAAAAACAGAAATTGAATCAAATTCAAATTCAAATTAAAATCTCAACCAATCCTAATTGACTCTATTTGATTTGAATCAAAATTCAGATCTTTCTTATCCTAATCAACTCTAATTTAAATTTAAATTTTAAATTGAAAACCGAATAACTAATTTGATTACACATGATCTCTTTTATTTAAATAAAAATTGCAACGACTCGAATAAATGTAAATAAAATTAGACTCTAATTAACGGATAAAAATCAAGCCTTATTTATTAATTTAGTGCTGCATCAAACTACAACTCAACGAAAGACCCAAGTAACGATGCAGAAGTGTACCCAGGGCAATGTCCAACTCTTCCCCACACTCATTTGCCTCTTGTCTAGGAGATTAAATGGAACCACCTCAGATTTATTCCAGTTAATCTCTTGAAAAATATCAACCACAACAACCATGCCCCTCGCTTCCTTACCCCCTAAATGGAAAAATTGTTGTATGCACACTGAAGGAGATGGTTGGACACGTCACAGAGAGCGTGCATAACATAGAGACCCATATCCACTACTTCCTTTACCATGCATGCAAGAACATCTGCGACCAAGACGAAGAGTAAAGGTGCCAAAGGGATCAGATGGGGACCAACATCTTTACCATGCATGCAAGAACATCGACGAGTGGCCGCCCCTCCAAGCATGAAAAAGATGCCATCGTAACACATCCCTTCATCCAAAAGATCAACTAGGCTGGGAAACCCCTTCTAGAAAGAGCTAATCAAAGATAGCCCCACTTTACACAATCATACATGTTGGAGAAATTTACCTTCCAAAGCACCCCTATGATTTAATGTCTCTTCCAATTTGCTACCATCTCTATTGCCATTGCCATACTATCCACTTTTGGGTGTGAGACATAGTGGTTTGACAACCATCTCTATCAATCTTGATGATGTTTGTCAAACCACTATGTCTCACGCTCAAAAGTCTTGAGGATGCTATATCGACAATTTGCAAATTGTATGATAAGTACTTTCTTTTTTATTTTTAGCCAAGAGATGCATTCATTTTTTTCCTGTTAAGAGATGCATGCAAATCAAAATATGCCGTGATAAGAGTTTTCTTAAAAAAATGACTTGGATAGATTGTAAAGTTCATATAAAAGGAGGGAACATCTCCATCTAAAAGACATTGTGATTAAATGGACTAAGTATGGTTTGCTATTGGATTTATCCATCTTTCTCTTTGATTTTCTTTCTTCTCCTTTACCGCCATTTCTTCTTCCTCATGTGATATGGCATGCTCCCTCTCTCACTCGGTGCATCTTCATGTATGTCTATAGAAAACCTCATGCAACCGATATGTTTCTTATTTTCTTCTTACTTTCTATAGAAAATCTCATTGGATGATAATGATGGAGGCACTCTCCAAAACAAAACTCAATCATATTTCATAACTTGTTTTATAGACATAATTAATGAGGGACATGGCTATTCTATATAGATCTTAATGTTGGCACGTGAACCATAGACATGTTCAGAGAATGATAATAATAATAACACGAAAAGATCGATTAGCATGATGAAAGTTGGTGTAGCTCAGAAAGAGGATAAGACGAGAGGGAATCACTTAAGGTGGTTTGGCCATTTGCAAAGGAGGTTTGCTGATGCACCAATCGGCTAAGAGAGGTAAGGATGCTCCAAGAAGTATCAGAAGGAAACTATCTGAAGGGATCTTAAATACTTGGATCTAAGTTTGAGAATGATCCAAAATAGATTTGAATGAAGGTAAAGAATCCATGTAACCAACCCTACTTAATGTGGGAATATGCTTTGTTGTTGTCATTGTTTCAAATAATAGTCCGCTAACCCTTTTATATAAGGAGGGGTGGAATTATAAGAATCAATAATTGAAATAAAATTAACCTTCTAACAAACCCATATATACTCTTAAACCCCAATTGACTCTGAGATCTAATTTTACCAATTAAATAAGAAACTCTAAATTATTGAGGTCATAAATTGATCTCAAATTATTTGGACCCAATAAATAAAATTGATGTGTCCACAAATTGATGAAAAAACCCTAAATTATTCAACTACTCGATCCGTCCTTGCATTAATTCTCATTCTCTTTAAAAAAACTCATCTCATGAGTTGCTTCAAGAATGGCCACTAATAGAGAATCTGAATTTGTTGGAAGGATCTTCCCAATTTATACCAATATTTCTCATCTTCATCATTCCTTTTATACTTGTTTTCTATTGATGGGTGTAAACACAGCATTTCTACCCCATCCTATTAAAATACATTCCCCTTTTTATCCATTTCTTCTCTTTAACCTTTATATAAATACGTTTTAGAGGAGGGCTTCTTTATATTTCTCCTAAGATATTTTTCCTATCCCTTTTCTTAGGGAATAAGTAGCTTGCATATCTTACCTTTCTTGGATTGGGCTGAAGGATGTTATCTTGTGGTACTCAACAGTAACTTCGATAAGGAGATTATTCCTTGGATGATGGGAAATTCTAGGGAGTTAGACAATACTATATGTAGGGACCTGCCATCTTTTTTTTCTTTACTGCTGTAAATATTATTAAGTGGGCCATTGTAACATCCATAATGGTTGGATTTTTCCGCTATTTGATTTCTTGTTTTGCATAACCGGAATCGTATTATATGGGTGGGACTATGGTCACAATTTTATCGTGAATGAATATGTCTTCCTTGAATAATTGCCTAGCCATTTTTGAAACTTCATGGTCGATTAGAGGCGATGTAGCTTCCGTTGATGTGCATGTACTCTGACCTAGACAATTCAATTTCAACTTTATTCACCAAAATACGATATGATTGCTGATGTGTTAGAATGATTCAATTTCCATGCTTTAATATCATTTGATGTAGACAGAAAGTGGGGGGAGGAGAGAGAGGAGAGAATTGGCATGACGAGGCTCACAGTCGCATGAATGAGGAGAGATGGAAAGTTATAAAAATATGGGTGTTGAACGATAATGGTTGAGGTGCTTTCCAACTCGAAACTCAATTCATAATTTCGTAACTTGTTTTAGCTCACTAAGCCCTTTATATAAGGAGGGGTGGGTTTAGAAGGAAAAAGGAAATAAAGTTAATCTTTTGGAATCCTTAATTGACTCCTAAACTCCAATTAACTCCTAAAATAACTTTAATTTCACCAACTAAATAAGAAAAACTAAAGTGTTGATATCATAAGTCAATCTTGAATTATTTGGACCCAATATATAAAAATGGACCTACTAGTTGACAAGAAGCATTAATTTATTCAAATGCTCAATCCATGTTTGTGTCACTTTTTCAAACCTCATTCTTTCATTTTGAAAATGCAAGCTGTGTTATTTGGTATCAAAGCTAGGGTTTCATGTCGTTCCTACAATATGATGATCCTTCTCTACCTCCCCACAACCTTCCTTCCATTAAACGGAAGTCAATTCATAGAAATTGTATTGCATTATGGAAACCTTCTCTATCAACTTACCATCATCTGATTGATGTATCGAAAATTCCGTGAAATACTGGCGAAAATTCCATTTCGCCAAGTTGGTGAAATCGAAACCGCACCAATGAAATTTAACAAAACTTCTTTGCATTTTTTGATTTCGATCAAAATGGGCAAACGAAATATCATCGACATGTTGTCGATCTTTTTATTTCCCCAAGCCAGCGGTATGTTAGCGAAATCGACATTCAAGCACTTGATCTTACCACTGTTATTATTAATGCTCCCACTTTTACTCCCATGCCCCCATCTCTTTTACATCAATAACCACCAACTCAACAACCAACCTTTCCTCACGCAAAAGCGTATCCTCACCTTCATAGGTCACCCTCCTTGTCACCATCGCCCATTGGTCAACATCCACGCCTTCGGCCACCCTCCTCTGCCTAATTTACCTATATTATATGGACATTTTTCCTCCACCTAATTTGACTCTTCTCCAAGCCTTACCACCGACTATAGCCTTTGCCTACCGATATCGCCACATCACCTCTTTATGAGGTCCGCCAAACTTTCACCACCACAAAATTGCCACCCAATCTGTTGATCACACTTAGTGTTCAAACTTTGCTTCAGCAAGTCCTTCAGTCTTATGTCCCTTCCCCTCCTCTCCCCCTCTACATGCTCGTCGGCGTGGTCATCAACACCTTCCTCTATCTTAAATTCTACCATCGACGAAAATCCACCACCACCGCTGAAAGCTCATCGTATGAACAACCTCCATTGGTAGAGGTCCTTTGCCTACCTGCATCCTCTTGATCTTCCCTCTTACGCTCCATCTCCACCATTCCTATCGTCTCTCGATCTCTCTTGCCATGCTACACCAACAAGCCTGATTATTGCTTCCTAGGTAGGTGGTCAAAATATGATTTTCTATTCAGTGGAGCCATTATTAAATTCTTTCTAACACTTTCATTTCGCTTAAATATCTAGAAATCAAGAAAAGAGAAAAATTGCAAGGGTGCTCTCTGAAGATATATATTTCAGAATAAATTTTAAAAGAGGAACACTTGCAAATAATGATTATGCAATTTGTGAAGTTGAAGCAAAATCCCTTCATAACAAGTTCAGTCATTCGCTTCTCACATTTCAATTACCACATCAATACCGGAATCTCTCTCTCCAAAATTGAGTTTATGAAGATGGGGATAATTGTTGCAATATCAACAATTTATAAATCAAATGAGGTCAGAATATTTCGCGTATTTATTTATTTATTTTTATAGATGTAAATCAAGGGATGCCTTTATGTAATTTCTTATTAATTTTTAGCGAAGAGACACATGCATATTCTCTTTTTTAGCCAAAAGATGTATATAAATAAAAAGATTCCTTGATTAAAGTTGCCTTAAACCATAGGATGCCATGAACAATTGTCCACCCCTTATATAGACGAGGGAGCATCTCCGTGCAAAGAAATAGATATAAAATGAGTTAATTATGGTTTAACTAGTAGCTTTATCCCTCTTTATTTGGTTTTCTTTCTTCTCCTCTACCCTTCAACCCCTTTATTACCCCTTTTCTTCTCCCTCGCATGACTTAGCACTCCTTTTCTTGAAACACACTTCTCTGTACATTCCCATCCAAAAATTCATGCGACTGGCATGTTATTTATTGTTTTCCTTACCCTCTTTGACAATTTGACTTTCCTGTCACTCTTCCCATTAAAAAATCCACATTGTGTCACTTAAGCATAGACAACTCACGCAACATCATAGCATGGGTCGAGACAGATGTGTGGCCAACATGAAGATGCAATAAGAATGGGTTTGTTGAGGTATACAGATTATCAACTAAAGGAGAACTAGATAAGGCATCCAAGTAGCAGACACCGTCCTTTCATAGCTATACTATTGACATTCAAAATGTTAAAAATAACTCTATAATTAGCTAAAAGCATAATATTTTACAAACAATAAGCTCAAAGGTGGTGGGTAGGCACTCAATCTCTATCCTTTTTGGGGAAAGCTCTTGCGAAGGGCAGTAGCTTTAGTCTTGACGAACCGGATGGCTCCCTCAGTGGTGGCTAGAACACAATCTTCAGGGCATGAAGCAGTTGCTCGACTAGGTCTACTCTCGACAAAGGTATGACTTGAAGATCCGCCATCTATCATGATGGTCTGAAGGGCGATTGGAAAGTGACTTTCATAACGGTGAGGTGGAGCTGTTAGGCGTTGGGTGCGGCAAAACGGTCCTGATGGGAGTGTTGGTGGTTTTTTGGCTATGGGACGCTTTGGGAAGAGCTATGCCTGCCAATGTCTTAGGGATTGAAGGAGTTACATGCGCTTTGAGATCTACATGAACGTAGAGGCTTTGGGGGAGGGTTGGAGCGAGGTTTTGCTGAGATGGAACCTTCTTTTGGTTGCTGGAGATTGTAGGGGGGGCAACCGACCTAGGCTTGGTACGTGATGATATTTCGATGATTACTCTGTTACATGGAGTGGCTTACTTGATCCATGATGAAACTGCGGGGATTTTGCTCGACGACGAGTAGGCAGATGGGGAAGCGTACATGCAGGAGGAAGGCAGGGCGATTACATGAGAGGATGAAGCGGTTGGGGAGGGCCTGGAAGTGGGTGTCGCGTTGTGCTTAGGGTTGATACCACTGACTAGGGCTTGCCTTGGTTTCAAATCAATTTTTTCTCTTGGAATGTGAGGGGCATGGGAAGGCTTGACAAGAGAGCCGCGGTGCGAGACTTGGTCATGGAACGAAGGGCTGACGTCGTCTGCTTGCTAGAAGCAAAAACTTATGCAAATCTCGAGACCGTTTGGAAGGATGTTGGGGGGAGCAAGCTACTGGAGTTCCGAGTCATTGGGTCAGATGAGACATCCCGAGGATTGATTATGGGTTGGAATGGGGAGATGTTTACGTTGGAAGAGGAGGAGGTGATGGATAGCACTCAATCTCCATCCTGTTGCGGCGAAAGGTGGATGAAACTAGGGTTGTCGTTACCAATGTATATGGGCCATGCAACAGTGTGAACTTTTTATAGCTGGTGGATGAGCTAAATTTGGCGCGGGCAAGGTTCCCATCAGACCCATGGATCGTGGTTGGCAATTTCAATGTCACCCTCCATCTTAAGGATCGTCCTGGGAACCATGGATGGCCATATCGCGATATATCGACGATATATCGGTATCGACAGGTCACCGATATATCGTCGATATGGTCGATATCGAGTATCGACAGGCAAAAAATGCGAGATTCGGTCCGATGTCGGCGATATGGCGTCGATATATCGCCGATATATCGGCGATATATCGGTATCGACATGGTACCGATATCAATACCGATATCAATCCTTCCATGCTGGGAACCACAGTGGCTATGCCGCGGGGTCATCTGAGTTTGTGACATCATTGGTGATTTCGAACTTCAGATCGTCGATGCTTCGGGCTGCATGTACACATGGCACAATTCAAGGTTGAGATCTCGTCTTGACAGGTTCTTACTTTCAGCTGAGGCGATGGCTGTATTTCCTTTGGCAGGGGCGTATGCCTTACCGAGAGCGCACCTCGACCATACACCACTGCTGTGGTCCTCCGGTGAAGATGTTCATTCTAGATCCTTTTTCCGCTTTGATTGGGCTTGTCTACTTGAGGAGAGATTCTGTGGCTTCAGTCTGGGAGGGCTCTCAGCCTCTTGGATCGGCTATCGCTCAACTGGCGACTAAGCTGGCTGCCCTGAAGAGGCATTTGGTGGAGTTCCACCGAAAGGACCAGATGCAACGATGGTGTAGATGGATGAGGGCCAATGACGAGGTGTGCAGGCTTGATAGACATGATGATGAGAGGGCGTTAACGGTGGAGGTGTATGAGGAAAGGGGCAAGCACCTCACTGAGATCCACCCGGAGGACAAGGAAGAGATGTCGTGGATGCAAAGATCCATGACATCGTTGACTGAGGGAGGGAGATGTAAATACATGTTTATTCCACATCATGGCTAGTGGGTAAAGGAGTAGAAATTACATACACTCCCTTGCGATTGATGATATAGTGGTCTAGGGAGATCATGCTGTGGGAACGACGATCCGATCTCACTTTCATGCCTTTAACATGAGGGGGGTGTGTGTTGGCTGGGGATGGTAGGGAAGGAAGGTCTCGAGGATCTTAGACTTCAAGCGAACTCCCTGGTTCGGAACTTTACGGAGACGGAGACCAAGAATGCTTTATTCCAACTCAACGTTGATGGGACGCTTGGACTGAATGGTTTCCCAGTTCGCTTCTATAAGGAGTTCTGGGAGGTGATCAAGAATGCCGTTATGGATGTGCTCCAAGAGTTTTGTAGTAGAAACTAGTGGTTTAAAAAGCTGAATAAAGCCCTTCTTTTTCTGCTATCAAAGAGGGAGAGTCCCATGAGGTGGACTACTGACCTATAGCACTCTCCAATGCAATTTATCTTATCATTGTAAAGATTCTTGCTAATTGACTTTGGGTGGTACTGCATGGCATCATTGCTTCGGAACAGACATCCTTTGTCTTGGAGATTCATGCCAGATGGGTTGGTGTTGGCATCTGAAATGATATCAGATTGGAGGAGAAATAAGACCGGAGGCCTGCTTTGGAAAGTCGATTTTGCTAAGCCATATGATTATGTTAATTGGCGCTTCCTTTGGGCTTCTTTAGAGAAGAGAGGATTTCCTAAGCTGTGGATAGTGTGGATTAAGAGGTGTATCATGACAACCTCCTATGGTGTGCTCACCAATGGCAAGTTAGAAGGAGGCTTTTTCCAACCCCAGAGGGAGGTCAGACATGGATGCCCTCTTGCTCCTTTTTTATTCATCATTGTAACGAACACGTTGGCAGTATTGATGTGGCTGGTGACAGATGCATATTGGTGTGGCAGATATAGAAATGGAGATATCTTGATTCATCTGCGTTCGTATGCTGATGATACTATGATATTCCTGGGACCGGATATGGAGAAGATTCAACGGGCATCGCATATCGTGGATGTCTTCATGGACATCTCGGGATTACAAATCAACAGAGAAAAGTATGTGATGGTACACTTTGGGAAGTTTGAGTAGGAGACACATGACATCGGTTATGTTGGGATGACCAATTGGTAGTCTGTCTTTCATGTATCTGGGGCTCCCTTTGGTGACAGGATGGTTACGATCTTGCGATTGAAGACCCATGTTGGCATGGCTGGAAGGAAGATTGGCGTGATGGAAGGCAACTACGTTATCTAAGGGGCAGGGATTGGTCCTTTTGAAGCATTTTCTCTACCCTCTTGATCTTTTTCTGCTCCACGAGATTGTTACCGACAAGAGTTCGCTCAAAGATGGAGGTTTTGATGAGACAATTTCTCTGATCGGATGGGAAACAAATGAAAACGAGGTTCCACTTAGTTGATTGGGGAAGGGTCACATTTGTGTAGAGATAGGGAGGTTTGGGGGTGGTGGGATTGTAGGAGATGGACAAGGCACTTGTGGCGAAGTGGACGGTTCGGCTTTGGGGGAGTTCGAAGGACCTCGTTTGTCAACTCATGATGAGGATATACGGTATTTCTTTGTCCTTGGAGATCGTCCGTATACATGCTCTCACCTTGATGTGGCAGGATATCATGAAGATCCTATCAGAGATGGTGATGAAGATGCGACCTGTCATGGGGGATGCGAAGATGTCTAGATTCTGGCTTGACGATTGGACGGGAGACGGGGTATTGAGGGAGAGATTCCTTAGACTTTTCAGCCTAGCTTGTGAAAGGGAGGGTTTGGTCAGTCATATGTCAGAACAAGGTGCGTGGACTTTCCATTTCTCCTCGGTGCTTTCTGATCATAGGTTGGATGACCTTCTTAGACTATAGATGGAGTTAGCAGAGGAGGTGGAGGGGCTATCAACTGACAGAGACCATTTTGTGTGGGGCGATGGGTAATTCACGATGAAGAAGGCCTGGTGTTTTTTCATCAACAAGGGAGGGCATGTACATAATGAAGTCAGACTCGATGTCGGAATCATTTGCAGCAGCACGGTGCCTAACATAGTTTAAGTCTTTCTATGGCTATTCAACCTTGGTAGGGTTCTTACTAAAAGTTTCCGAGGCCAGCTGTTAGGGATGTACAATTGTAGATGTGATAGATGCAGGTTGGAGGTGGAAGACTTGGACCATTTGTTCTTCTCGCGCTCTCACTCGATGCAGGTCTGGAGCGGTGCCAACATTTCGTGGCTTAGGGTGGAGAGTGGGTCCAACTTCTAGAATTGCATCAGATCGGTGTGCGACATTGGGCTATGCAGATAGCTTTTATCCTTTCGCCATCTTGTGGACGATTTGGTGTGGTAGAAATGAAGCCCGTTTTAGTGGACTTTTGTTCAACTCTGAAAATGTTCTTGAGCATTTCAGGGCGTTGCGTGCCTCTTGGAACCATGTAACACAATCTACTTTTTTTTAAATATATACAACTGCGGTGGATCCCAACTTGGGACACCACCCTTCCTCTTCTAGAAAAAAAAGCTCAAAGGAAAGTTAGGTGCATAGTAAAATTCATCATGCTTGAGTCTAGAGGCAAAATGAATAGTGTCGATTGACTTAATTGACATATAAGTACCATTAGCGGTAGTTTCAGATATTGTGATATATTGCCAATATATCGATATCAACAAAGGATTGATATCGATACCGATATGGCGATATGGATACCTTTTTCGATCCTTCAGGAGACTTAGTGGGCTTAGTGACTCTCGGTAGTATAGTAACCATTGATATCCATTGAGTTTTGATTGACGGTAGGAGGTTGACCAAATCTTGTTGAATACCTTTCGTATGGATGGTTGATCTGTTCGCAGTTTATACAAAGAGAAAAAATGTTCTCGTTCATGATATCAATCAATGCCAAAGTAATGACCATCTCCACCTTTGCCTTAATGCTACTATGCCTTCTCCTGCACCTAATCGGCCTTTAGTCAGCCAATCGGCAAAGGCCAGTTTAGTTGGTCGACTAAAAAGTTATTTTTTTGGTATTGCTTTTTTAGTTTTTTCTGCTTTAAAAAAAACAAACTTAATGTTCAATTGATTTCAATTATTTCTTTTATTCATTATGACTGTTGAAGGCGATAAAGAGTATACTTTATTCTAGAAGTCTAGGGGTCCTTATATAGGACAAAACCCTAGAGGGTTCGAAAAAGGGAAAAATACATAAGTGCCCTAGTGGGGTTACAATGATGAAATAACTATCAATTACTGATAATTACTAACAATAATTACCAACACTCCCCCTCAAGTTGAAGCATTTTTATCGATCTTGCCTAACTTGGAAACTATCCATAGAAGGCACTTCTTGGGTAGGGCCTTAGTGAAAACATCGACAAGCTGAAGATCGAAGGTAATGTGAGGAGTAGTAATCTTCCCAGTTTTGACAACATCCCGGATAAAATGACAGTCAATTTCTATGTACTTGGTTCTTTCATGGAACACAGGGTTTGTGTCAATGTAAGTAGCGGATTTGTTGTCACAGTGTAGTGGGATAGGCGTGGTGACCTTAATGCCAAGTTCTTGTATAAAAGTTAATAGCCACGTGATTTCACAAGCTGCTTGAGCCATTGCCCTGTATTCGCTTCTGCACTAGATCTGGATACAATACAACAGTTTGCTTTCTTGCTTTTCCAAGTGACAAGATTTCCTCCAACCATCATAGCATATCTTGTGGTGGAGCGTCGATCCTCTGGTGAACTTGCATAATCAGCATCAACATATGCAATAACGTCAATGTATCCGTTTTCTCTGTAAAAAAGACCACATCCTGGAGATTCCTTCAAGTATCATAGTATTTGAAGAATATCTTGCCAGTGACTATAACAAGGTTGTTCCCTGTATTGGCTGGCTCTACTTACTGCATAAGAGATATATGGTCTGGTAACAATGAGGTAGAGAAGTTTGCCAACCAGGCTCCTATAACGAGTAACATCTTCGAAGATAGGATCAGAGGATGTGTAGTGTTTCTTCGGGTCTGTTGGAATGCTTGAAGGCTTGCATCTAAGTAGCCCAGCTTCAGTAAGAATATCCATGCGGTATTTTTTCTGAGAGAGATGAAGACCTTCTATAGTGCGTAGTACTTCTATGCCCAAGAAATAGCATAGTGGACCAAGGTCCTTAGCGACAAATACTTTCTGGAGAAAAGTCTTGGTCTCTAGAATCCCTTTATCATCATCACCTGTGACGATCATATTATCTACGTAAACAGTCAGTATCACTGTACCACTAGTTTGTCTTCTGACAAACACAGAATAGTCAGAGGTTGTTCTTTGAAAGGCAAGAGTGCTGATTTCTGTAGTAAGTCTGTCACTCCTTGCCCTTGGGCTTTGTTTTAGTCCATATATTGCCTTGTGAAGTTGACATACATACTCCCCCTCAACCTCATACCCTGGAGGTTGCATCATGTAGACCTCTTCGTCTAGATCTCCATATAGAATTTTTTTTTACATCTAGTTGAAAAATAGGTTATGCTTTGTTAGTGGCAATAGAAAGGATAGTTCTGATAGAACCTATTCGTGACTGGTAAGAATGTCTCAAAGTAATCCATGCCAGATGTCTGTGTAAAACCTTTAGCCACAAGACGAGCTTTTAATCTGTCAATTGACCCGTCGAGTTTTTGTTTGGTCGTAAAGACCCATCTGCATGCCACGAGTTTAGTTCCTTTAGGGCATTGTACTAGCTCCCACACCCCTCTTGAGGTAAGAGCCTCCATTTCGTCATTCATAGCCTGACGCCAACCAGAATCCTGCAAAGCACATTGATGGTCTCTCGGAATAGAAATGGTCATGAGAGCATCTGCATATCTTCTGTCAGTTGGTGATAAACTAGCAATAGAAGCGAAATGAGACATTGGATGAAGTGTACACTGCCTCCTACTTCTGCGTAGAGCAATCGGAAGTTCTTCACGATCATCCGGAACAACAGTAGAGGGGGCACTTGAAGTAAGTATATTGTCCTGCAATAAAGGCATAGGTAAGGGGACATATGGTGGATTTGATTTTTGTTTTTGTTTGTAGACAATAGGTGGAGCCGGAAGATCAAGAAGAATCTCGGTAACAAGTTTTGTGAAGAAACTTGTCTTTTCAAAATGGTTACATTCGAAGATATATAATAACGACGGCTTGTTGGATCATAGCACCTGTAACCTTTTTGAGTAAGAGAATAACCAAGAAAAACACATTTTATTGCAGGAGAGGAGAGTTTGTCAGTTGGATGAAAGTTATGAACAAACATAATACATCTAAAAATTTGTAGTGGTAATGCAGAAGGCAACTTATTTGGGTAGAGTAGTGAGAATGGCGTACATTCATTTAGGGATATAGTTGGAACCCGGTTGATAAGATGAACACCAGTCAGAATAGCATCCCCCAATAGGTTTTGGGAACTCTCATCTGGGTGAGTAGGGATCGGGTAATATTTAGCAGGTGCCTGCGTTTTCTTTCAGCGACTCCGTTTTGTTGTGAAGTATAAGGACATGTAGTTTGGTGAATGGTACCCTGGAGTGCAAAGAAACTAGGGAGATTATGTTGTGTAAATTCCAATGCGTATCTGATCGAAAAATCTGAATATTAGAGGAGAAAATATTCTTGACATAATGAAAAAATTCTTAATAATATTGTTAATATCCGATCGTTCTTTTAATAGATAGACCCATGATGAACGACTATAGTAATCGACAAAAACAACGAAGTACTTATGTCCACTCATAGTATGGACCAGACATGGTTCCCAAATATCACAATGGACTAATGAAAAAGGAGTTTTACGGCAAGATTCTGAGCGAGCAAGGAAAGATGCTCGATGATGTTTCCCAAACTGACATGCCTTACACTCAAAGGGCTTGAGTGTAGAAAGGTCGGGAAACATTAAAGAGAGAGCTTTGGCGGATGGATGATCGAGGCGAAGATGCCAAAGGACATGATCAATAAATATAGATGCAACAACAACAAACGTAGAGTCAGAGGGGATATCAAGATAATATAGGCCGTTCTTCTCATGTGATGTCCTAAAAATAACAACAGAATTCATTAAATATCACGACAGTTATGTTCTCGGCATAACTTGTGAACATATAAGAGACTAAGTGGAAAGTCAAGAGCACAATGCACATCAGTAAGACAGAGTTTTGAGGTGAATTCCATAGTCCCACAGTTAGTAATAGGGGAGTGTGCTCCATTAGCAACCCGAACAGTCCTCACGACAGAGGAAAGGTGTATAGAGGTGAGAAGACTACTTTCTCCTGTCAGATGAGTAGATGCACCAGAATCAATGAGAGGCAACATTGGCAAGAGTACCTGAAGTTGTGGCTAGACTTGCAATCGGAGCGGAGGTACTAGTGTCACTAGCAGAATTCTGTAATAGCTGACGTAGACGAGCATCAGATGCGGTGAAGGACGTCTAGCTTTCACTAGGTGGCTGATCTGACAAGGTATCTGCAATATTACATGAACCCTCGTAGGAGGTAGTTTCATAAGCACTGTTGGCATTAGAGGGCATGCCAAATTTAGCCCAACATCGTTCAAAATGATGATTCTAGCGTCCACAATGAGTGCATGCCAGATAGCGAGCAGTTGTAGGATCCCGTCCGCATCCATGTGCGCGTCCAGCCTCCCGACCATGACTACGACCAAAGTCACGACCGCGTCCACCCTGGTAGTTGGGCTGTCCTCTAGCAATATGAGCAGTAGTCTCTGTAAATAATTGGGGAGATGGAGTATCAAGTTCCTGTAGTCGACCATATATGGTCTCAAGAGTAGGTAGTGCAGCAACAGTCTTGGTCTTTCACAGACTTGTATCGCGTATGGAGTCCTGATAGGAGATGATATACTTGCCATTCTGCTCGTTCACCAATCTGTTTATCGCAACAAGCAGACTGCAAAATAATGAGTTCCTCAAATAGGCCTGTGAGGAGTCAATAGTTCTTGACTAGAGATGTGCCGCTCTAATTTGCTGACCAGATCCTTGTATAGATGTCTGAGAGTTTGGATTTGGTTGTCTTTTAGGAGTAAGCATTCTCAAGGCTCTCCCACATCGCTTTTGCCGTTTCTTTGTAAAGAAGGTTGGGGGCTATATTCGGGTTGACACTGTTGGTCAACCAAGTAATCACCTAACAGTTGTCAACGTACCATGTGTTGTAGTCTTTTTCCGTCTCCTTGGGCGGATCTTTGTTAAGGACATAGATCTTTCACTGACCACCGATAAACACTTTGACGGATCTAGATCATAACACATAGTTCTGGGAGCCCTTGAGTTTGATAGAGGTGCCCTGTATCATCATAGAAGGAGTATGGTACAGGGTCTTGGATTCCGTAGATGCCATGGTGGTCGCAAAAGTCAAGAAAAGAAGACCTAGATAGTCCTTGTAGTCTTACGTATAATGTAGTCTTAGCAAGCCAGTAGTTAAATAATCCAGCGGGAAATAAATAGTTCACACGACTGATATGCTGCAACATAAGGAGAAAGCTCACTGGATATGGTGCAACATAAGACAAACTGTGTAGACTGGATGTCAGGACCTACGCGTAGACTGGGCTACGGTAGCCAGGCAACTCGGTTAGGACGGCATGGCCTCTAGAGTCGTTGGAGCGGTTGGGCTAGGGTGGCAGGGCCGCTGGAGTCGCTGGGCTAGAAGAGGCGGCGGGGCTGTGCCACTAGGTAATGCCAATGCTGTTAGGGCGATGCCTATGTCGCTAGGGCAGAAGCCTGACGCACGATCGGGGGGGAGAGAATCACCAGGAAGGCACCATGTCGCTATGAATCACCCAGAAGCCTGACACACGATCGACGTGCGATGCCTATGTCGCTATCGCATGGTCGAGGGGATGCAAGGCACCAACATTGGAGAAACTTCACGCACGCACGTGTGGAGAGAATCACCAGGAAGCTTCACACACGCACGCACACGGGTCGAGAAACTTCACGCACGCGCAATGGGAGAGATTTACCAGGGAGGAAGAGGAGCTTCACGCGCGCGGGGAGAGATGAGAGATTCACGAGCGAGGAGAGGCGGTACGGGGGCTGGTTGGTGGGGATGGGAAGTAATTAGGTCAGAACACTGGTCTAGGTTTCATTCTGATACCATGTTGAAGGCGATGAAGATGATACTTTATTCTAGAGGTCTAGGGGTCCTTATACAGGACAAAACCCTAGAGGGCTCGAAAAAGGAAAAATACATAAGTGCCTCTAGTGGGATTACAATGATGAAATAACTACCAATTACTTACTGATAATTACTAACAATAATTACCAACAATGACATAATAGAAAATGTACAAATTGTTGTAATAAATAAGATAAAAAAGACTATATATTTCAAATAATTTAAAATACGAAGCCTACTAAAGTCCGACTAAATCTGTTTTATCGCTGAACTGCCGATTAATCTTTATCAGTGGCCCTGCCGATCGAGTTCTGACTTAGAACTTTTGCAACCTTGAAAAAGATGCTACAACTACAAGTACTCTCTCACACAATAAGAAATGCCAGAAGAAAATCCTTAAATCAAGATGTTGCGTACTTGGAGTTAAGTCCAGTTATGATTAAAGTCTTATCAGCATGGAAACAGAGATTCTCTCTTGTGAAACTTGTGTATCCTGGAAAAAGCTTCTGTTGCAGTGCCCGTGGAATTTCTCACTTTACGATTATGCATATGCTATTTCGAACATTGCAGTTTCTGTTAATGCACCAAGTTATTACTTAAGTTTTCATGTGATATGCACATACAAATTGTCAAAACTACTACCTAAATTTATTTTAACTGATATTTGATAAACAGTCACTATTCTTGAGAGAACTTTGCGTTTCTGAAAAACAAGCTTAGTGACATTCATTTGCGGAGTTACGTATATATCATGTTTTTTTCTTTAATTCATGTGTGATAGTTCTAGTGTATGCTAGATCATTGAGGCGCTTTGACAGATGTTTTTTTGTTAATAATTTGTATGAAAAAAATATAAAGGATGAAGAAAAGTGAAGTTTTAGCAACTATTAGGAAACTATGACCTTTATCTTTCATGTTAACTTAAATGGTTTACTCGAGTTATTTTGACATGCCTATGGTGTTGTGGATGCAATTGACTGGCCTGATTCTTTTAGTAACTAAACAAATCATGACTTAATTGAACATAAAAATAAAAAAGCAGAGATACATCAAGTTGATGCTATTTTAACAGAGAACATAAGGCATTCGACATATATTTGCATATCGTGAACTTCTGAAAATCTATTTTATTTTTTTAAATTGACATAAAAATCATTAGTTATTTACCATTAGTTTTAGAGTAAATTACACAAACGTCCCTGAACTATATAGCCGATTTCAACGTGGTACCCAAACTTTAAAAAGTAACAATGTGATTCCTGATCTCTGAAATTTGTTTCAATGTGATTTTTGGCTCTCGGAATCAGACTACAAGCGCCATCTTTTCTCTCTCAAGGACAAAAATGCCCTTCAAAATAAAATCTGATGATGAACTTAACTCCATCCAATTTTCTCAACATCCTTGCATCTTTGGCAACCTCAACTCAAGGGGGAAAGCCTAAGTACAATTTAGATTGCATTTTCAGGAATCAAATAATAAATCCAGGAAAAACCTAATGTTACTCCATAATTTATGTAAGAGACTTAATCATAATCTACATTGGTAAAAAGATATGCCAGAAAGACCAAACCTGTAGACCATTCAAAGTGATGACCAAGCATTAAAAACTTGCAACTTTCCTCTCCAGGGTTCATCCGATAATCCAGAACTCTAGATATAATGCCCTAAATCATAACTGCCGTATATCGCCCCAAAATCTGGGAAGAAGATAGAAATATCTATACAAAGAGATATGGAAAGAGATGTAGGTCGAATATAAGCATACATGATTAAGGCTCGAGGACATCACAACGAACAGATGATGGTCTAATCAAGGTTTTAAAAAACGTGAGGCATATCAAGATATTTTTCCAGTATCGTCCTGAGGCGTACACTCCAGATTTTTTTTCCTCATAAAACATGATAATTAATCATAATTACATTTTGTGACTTATAGAAATTTAATAGCTTTGATAAAAAACATAACTCCATGACATTACAAGGCTTATTTTTCATGTTTCAAACATCCAAGTTTGCATTATGTGGGAGCTAAAACATCTCAAATCATCAATAGAACCGATAAAACTTCAAAACAGTAACAATTTGATTATCGAAATAGACAGGCTAATAAAGCGAGTTCAAACATAAACAAGTTATCATTGCATCTCTCAACATTGATGGCACATCTCTAAATTAAATTTATGCATTAGCTTCTGTAAGTTGTTAACTAACTCTCTTCTTTTGGACTCTCAAATTGCAAGGAGTCAAGTAAATATGGTTTTTCAAGCACAACGATGAGTTAGTCTCAATAATAGTAAAGTTTTGAATAAAATTTAATTAAAGGGCCTAGATGTCCACACATGTTTTTCAAAAAATGATTGAGGTATGAGTACCAATTAACTGAGAAAGACAAGGTAGTAAGAAATGATCACTTTTTACATTACCATAAGGATTCAACAATAAAATACATATTTCATATTATGACCATACTTGTTCATGCATGCTTTGATGAGCATTATTTTGGTCCCGAACTGAATAGAAGCAAAGATGGGACATTTTTGGAAAACACACTCTTCTAAATTTAGGTCCAAGTAGGGGGCTTGCATTCAAATATTTCAATAAAGAAATCATTTCTGCTTGATTCATACCAAGGAGTAAAGGCATTAGATCCAAGGAGTCAAGACTTCATTTTTTGTTCATGTTTATTTATAAAGAACATGTGGAACAAAAGTAAGATTACTAAGTTAATAAGCTGCAAAATAAAAGCAATAAGTTTTTGTTCATGTTGATTTATAGACAACGGAGTAAAAATGAGCTTAATATGTTGATAGATTGCAAAATAAATGTACTAAGACTTCTCCCACTATAAGTAGGGTCGGCTACATGGATTCTTGCTCAAATCCATGTTGAAAGATTCGACTATTTTTTACGCTGGCCGTCGACTACCTAACGCAACCACTGCAAGACTGGGATTTAAACCCTGGTCTTTTGTGTGGTAGACACACTGTACTACCACTAGACCATTAAGTGGGTTCAAGATTGCAAAATAAATGCATTAAATTAACCAACTAGGTGGTGTTGGAGTGTTATCTTTAGGGAATCGTGAACTCAAGGACATGAAACTATTTGTCTGCGGAAGCTGAAAGGCTTACAATCAAAGAGAAGAGAAGAATATATATCAGAAACAAATGAAAAATTTGTTGAGATATGAGGCAACACCTCGAGGCACGCCTCAATGAGGTCGCTCGAGGTGTATGTCTCGATGTGTTTTTTTCGTGAATGGTTCTAATTATCCATCTTTGTGCATACTGTGCTTCCTTCATCTTGTCAAAGAACATCCGGAGCTAATCTAGTGGTCATGGCTGGACGACCATTGGAGCATGATGAAGTTGACTGAAGAAGCATGGTTGGTTGTGAGATTCAAGTGGCTCAGCTGGTATGGAGCATGATCAAGTGGCTCAGCTGGTCGTGAGATACATCTTTCATGAGCTGCTGTAGCTTGCGCTGTTGACCAATTTCTAGTTACGAATCAAAGGTCGTCGGAGGATTGAGGAGGCTGGCAAAGCGGTGGATCTTTGGCTGGAGAAAGACTAGGGAAGGTGGGGGCAAGAAGAGGAGCAGTTAGGAAGGTTTGCGATTTGGGATCAATTTTATCTTTGAGAGAAAAGATAACGGTGGTAGTTTGGTTCCTTGAGCCCCAAATCACATTGAAACAAGTTTAGGAATCACATTGTTATCTTTTAAAGTTTGGGTACCACATTGAAATTGGCTGTACAGTCCATGGACTTTATGTAGTTTACTTTTAGTTTTACAACGATGTTTGTCTCTGGGCAGGGTATTTATTCGGAAAATTTGGGCCTGAGTGAAATTTCTCAAGCAATCTCCAAATAAGATTTTTATGTAGATATCCTTGCAAATATTTAATATCATACCAACACTTTATCAAAGATTATGAGAAGTAATTAAATAGATGTAATAACCTGTGCATTGTTAATCTTTTAAATGAAATGCCCAAAAAAATTTCAAAATTAAGATGTTTACTATTCTTGGCAAAATTATCACTTTTTATATGGATTCATTGTTACAATAAAGAGAAATTACATTAAGATAATGGAATCATTACATACTACCAAACTGTTGGAGATGAAAACAAAAATATATGATGGCAGGCTTTAAAGATGTAATCTTAAAATCAAATGAATATATGTGGCATGATTTTTCTTACTCAAAAAAAATGTGGCATGATTTTTGTGGCCTTGGATATTGGATGTGAAAAAGCTACCATCATTCTCCCCCACACAGATCGGGATATATTATACATACCGGTGACATCCTAGAAATGGCTCAAAAAAGTGTATTTCTCAAGTTAAGGTTCACAAAGGTCTGAAATCTCTGATAATATGCCTTTCACAAAGGTTTGAAATCTCTGATAATATGCCTTTCTTAAATTGAAGTTCACATAGGTCTTAGATAATTGAGAAGATAAAAATACATTCTTAGAGGTTAGAAGAAGGTTTATTTAGGACAATAATGTTCATTAATTCACATCATAGACATAAACAAATGTCAGAGAGATATAGAAAGCAAAAAAAGCAAGTATAATATCATACATATATATTATAGATTGCATCATTCATAATACTGCCCCCTGAAAGTGAAAGCTGAGACTATTGTATACTGATTTTTTATGTAATTTATCAATTGTGTTGCAGTTATGTGCCAAATCCTGTTCTCGTGATCATTGATGTTCAACCTGAAGAGCTGGGTATTCCAACAAAAGCTTATTGTGCTGTTGAAGAAGTCAAAGAGGTAGGCTCAATTGCTAATTAGTTTCTGTTTCTTGTAGTGATCATTACTTTTCGTGAGCTCATAATTACACTCATTAAGTATTTTTGTACTTCTAGAATGCCACCCAAAAAAGCCAAAAAGTATTTGTTCATGTGCCTTCAGAGATTGCTGCCCATGAAGTTGAAGAAATTGGTAATACATCTATTCAGTTCACATATATCGCACTAGTGATAAACAATTAACTCCTTTTGATTAGAATGCAAATCCTCCTTGTTTTGTTAAATCTGTTTTCATGGAAAAACCCGATTCCAAATGTCCAGTTAAGAAACTAATGAACTGTTTGTTTTTCTGCTTTAGGAGTGGAACACCTGCTTAGAGATGTAAAAGACACAACAATTAGCACTCTTGCGACCGAGGTGTACATTTTTTCTGTTAATTTATCTCATGGATCTAGAATTTAGATTATTTGGATTAAGTTGTCTTTTTTCTTTCCATAGGTTACTAGCAAGCTTGCTGCTTTGAAAGGTTTGGATGCACGGCTAAGAGAAATCCGTGGTTACTTGGATCTTGTTATTGATAGAAAGCTTCCACTGAATCACGAGATTTTGTATCATTTGCAGGTAGTTTTTTTGCATTTGTATGATTGTAGTGAACATAGAGGATTCTTTCGGAAAGTCAATATGCATATATTTTCCCTTAAAAAGATAATTCAATGGATGGTCAGCATGGTCTAATCTATCTCTGCTTACCAACTTTTCCTGTCATGCATCTTATTAGGGCATGGTATTTATCTTGAATTTATATGAAATCTGAGAGCGCCGTAAGTAACTCCGTACATTCTATTTTACCAAATTGTTCAGAGTGAAGGGAGGCAGCGACCTTTTTACCTATTTCCCTTGCCAAACATCTGAATAAATAGCCAAAGTGAATTTCACATAAATTCTAGGTCATGTAACATTTGACTCTTTCGCATTCTTGGCTACATAGTCGACAGCAAGACTGTGTTAGATGTTTCTTTCACTAGGTGGTGGCTAAATAAATGGCGAAGCCTTCTCCCACTTTAAGTAGGTAGTGACTAATCCTCAAAATGGACAAGCACAAGATTGTCTAAGCCCTCGCTGCTGCCCTCCAATTGTAGATTATCAACTGTTTGAAATTTTCCTGGCACGGGGGTTTGTCTAAGCACTTTAATTGAGTTGTTTCACTCTTTATGCTGATCATTTCAATCTGTTGCAGTATTAAGTGAAGGGAGGCAGCGACCTTTTTACCTATTTCCCTTGCCAAACATCTGAATAAATAGCCAAAGTGAATTTCACATAAATTCTAGGTCATGTAACATTTGACTCTTTCGCATTCTTGGCTACATAGTCGACAGCAAGACTGTGTTAGATGTTTCTTTCACTAGGTGGTGGCTAAATAAATGGCGAAGCCTTCTCCCACTTTAAGTAGGTAGTGACTAATCCTCAAAATGGACAAGCACAAGATTGTCTAAGCCCTCGCTGCTGCCCTCCAATTGTAGATTATCAACTGTTTGAAATTTTCCTGGCACGGGGGTTTGTCTAAGCACTTTAATTGAGTTGTTTCACTCTTTATGCTGATCATTTCAATCTGTTGCAGTATTTTGTTTTTTTTAATTGGAGAGCAGGGTGAAATTCATCCATGACCCTCATCCTTGAGGGATGTGATGGAGAACACGTCCAATTGTTAAAAAAGTTGTTAAAAATATTTTTTTCCCGAAACTTTAAAATTAAGTGGTGCTAAGCAAATGATTGCGTAAAATATTGCTCATTGTTTTCAAACACCCTGCAAATGATTAGAAGTCACATTTGATTAGCATTCAGTTGTTTTAAATACATGAGATATCACGTTGAGGATGCAACTGTCGATGGCTTGGCCTCAAATTTAGCAAAAAATGGACAAATTTTCTCTGAAATTTCCATTTCATCATGTCTTTGAAAATTTGAAATCGTACCATTACCTAATTTCTTGAAGTTTTTGACGTAATGCCAATGAAATTTCATAGAAATTGCATGTCATTTTAGCGAAATGGCAAAATAAGGGAATCAACTCTTTGCTTTCATTGAAATTTACCTATATTAATGAATTTTCAACAGTTTCTCCTCCAGTGTGTTGAGTTTTTAGCGAGTTTCATATTGTTTGAAGGAAATTCTTTGCAATTGAAGCTGTTGAGAGGAGAAAACTCATAGGAGAACGAGAGATTTTGGAGAAAAGAATCACGGGGATTGCGTGGGGAAGGAGAGAGACGAGAGAGAGAGAGATAAATCTCAATTTTAATTGCAATTTCAACTGTTTTTAAAATAATAGACTACCACTCCTTTATATAGGAGGGATGGGATTAGATAATCAGAAAGAAATTTCAGGTCTAAAATTCAGATTTAACTCTAACTGACTAACTAATTGATTTGAAATAAATTCAAATCTTTAATTTATCGTAATTGACTCTAACTAATTAAATTGAGATCGTACACGATCTCTTTATTTAAATTAAAACTGCAACAACTCAATTATTCGTAAATAAAATTGACTCTAATTAATGGATAGAAAAGTAGAAAATGAGGCTCTTTTTATTTGTTTCGTGCTGCATCAGTTCTCCTCTTGAAAAATTTGTCTCCTGACGAATTGCTTGATCTGCAAGTTTGAAGCTTGATAACTTTAATTCAGTGTTCTCGATCCGACAATGGAAGAACTGATGTGGAGCAAACGACGGAATCCAGGCATGCGTGGTGCAATGGTTGGAGCCGTTGACTTCGTGATGGAAGAGCACATGTGACGCACATGCGGATGCGAATATCTGTACGAATCTTTAGATTGTGAGGATGATATAGATGTCATGCTCTGATACCAATTGATGCAAATAAAGATTTTGCAAAGATGAAAAAATTAATTAGATTATGAATTCTTTTGGTGGAGAAGAAAATGGAGTGGTTGAGAGGAGAAAACTTGTTGGAGAATAAGGGATTTTGGAGAAGAGAATCGTGGGGATCGCGTGGGGAAGGAGAGAAACGGGAGAGAGAGAGAGATAAAATCTTAATTTTAATTGCAACTTCAAATGTTTTCAAAAATAACAGACTACCACCCTTTTATATAGGAGGGATGAGATTACATAATCAGAAAGAAATTTCCAATTTAAAATTCAAATTTGACTCTATCCTATCCTAATAGACTCTAACCGACTAACTAATTTATTTGAAATAAATTCAAATCTTTAATTTATTCTAATTGTCTCTAACTAATTAAATTGAGATCACACGCGATCTCTTTATTTAAATAAAAATTGCAACGACTCAATTATTCGTATATAAAATTGGACTCTAATTAATCGTGCTCCGTCTTCATCGCGGTGGCGCCAGTTGCTCTCCATGGTCTCCCGCTCACGCCTCCTCTCCTCCAGTTCGAAGCTAGGGTTAGGATTTTAAATTTTTTAGGTATTTTTTATGCTATTCATTTGTATATCATATGAGTTAATAAATAGTATTCATTGATAGTTTGTAATTAGTGTATTTAGTTTCGTTTTATGTCATGTTGTGTTGTTGTTTATGATTTATGTCTCTCATTTTTACGCAAGGTGGGAGTATGTGGTCTGGGGTATAAGCAACAATTGGGATTCGTTTATGTTTATGATTTAACATAAGATATAGGGTTTTGGGTTCATGCTCTAGGGGTTATGTTGTAAATTACTAATTAATAATTCTTTTTTTATTCTTTTATTTCAATTGCTTGTTTTGTTTCATCATGAATGTATTATAGTATTTAAAATGCTTGAATCTATGCAAACTTTAAGAATATTTGTGTAAAAAGTTGATTTATATATTTATAATAATAAAAAATAAATTCAAAATCAATGAAAGGATGACTAAATCCGATTAGTCTTCTGACTACCAATTAATCCTTAGTTAGTGACCCGACCAACTAAATACCGACTACCAACTTCTGCAACCTTGTTGAAGGGTTAGTTATCATGGCTCTTACTTCCAGTCTTTCCAGATCATACTTTAGTTTTGACTCTAGGCTACACATTGCTACTACATATCAACACATGTTTTTAGTGATTATGATGATAATACTACTTCAAAATTGATAGTCAGTCAAGTGTGTCCATTAATATTGATGAAAGTTACATTGCAAATCTCAATTTCGATCAATACAAGTCGATACATTGATATCTCGTGAGATATCGATTGATAGCTCGGAAAATTATATATGTCTCAAAAATCAAAACATTTATATATCAACCATATATCACAATATTTCAAAATCTGCCACAAATCGAACAATTCTTCGATGTCTAATTGTTTGACCACCTATAAAGAACCAATGGCATGACCTGCATCCTCTCGAGCATCGCTTCTCTCACGAAGATGTCACTGTTCCACTTCAACAAAATCCCTCCGACCTCTCGATAGCCTCAACCGCATCGAAATCACTCAATATGAACCCTCGATGCTTCTTCAGGTCCCTGCGTTGTAATCTTATCTAATCTTCAACATCATGATATCCTATCCCCCCTCACTTTGTTAGTATCTCAACCATCATCTTCTCTTTCCCGATTATGGAGACTGTGGACACTTCAAGATAAATCATTTCATTTACATACCAAGTTGGCCCCCATTAGATCTTCCAGTTCCCTTCTAATCACCTTTACATCATCCCTAGATTTAGAACCCATCATGTTCGTGTAGTTCTCTATCAAGTTCTCTGCTTCTATACCATAGAATCCATCGGCCTCTCCTATCCTCTCCTACATATTAGTGTTGTCTTGGGGAACACACCTTCCGTCCTTCAATGGTTCTGTGTGATTTTGTATAACTTGGGTTGGTCCCCCATCCTGTTTAGAACCACACCTACTAGTAGTGGTTCAATGAAGGATCATAACCCCCCTCCCCTACTCTCTATCCGGGGTTGAATCCATCATCACAACTCAAACGAGTAGTTTGCCCCTTTGCAAAGAGATTAAGAGAGATGTGTGCCCCTCCAACCTCACAATCTAAACTTGAGTTAGAGCCCATTGAAGCTCATCCCACGAACCCAAGGCAAATGAATAAGGCTTTACAACAATCAAGCATAAAAAATAAATTGATGCAAGCAAGTCGAGTGGGGTTATCACCCTCCAAACAGCCAAATACAGATGTGCAAATCCATTTCCTCCCTACAAGCGGTCAAATATAAAAGTGCAATTCCATTTCCCAAAATTGCTTCCTCTTCGTAGACCGGGAGGGATCCCTCAAACCTGTCGACACCCTACCCATGGCAGGCGCCTCTACTACAATTTCTAGGGTCAACGCCTCCTCCACCAACTAATCATCATCGATCGCTATCTCAGTATTATGGTAGATGATCATATCCCAATTCTCTCTCCACCTCAGATTGAATCCATCATCACGAAGAAAGCACATGGGTAATGAACCCTACGTTAAGAAAGAAGCGTGCCCCTTCTGACATCCCCAACGATGATAAAAGGCTGAACAAAAGGCAATTCACCCCCACATCACCCTCTGCAGGAACACCCCCCCATACCCAGTTACTTATAAGTTAACTATCAACATTGGCAACAAAGTTATGTCCGATATAATATGTATTGATATGCTAAAAATATCTATTCTTGCATGTAAGTGTGTATTTATATGTTATTTATTGTTTTAAGAACCATGGTGATTGAGAAATATTTTTTTTGCGCCATTGTGAGATTTCCATTGATATCGTTTATAATATCTTGATTGATGCGATATCGATATCTCGAACCTAGGTCTTCAACTCGATCATGGTAGGTGATCGAGACTCGAGAGATGTTATGGGTTTGGAATTACAAGAGGCCTAGTTGTGATTTCTGCAGGGAGTTCTTTTTTGGAATCATGCTAGCCAAATTACCGTGATCAAGAAAAAAAATTTGTTATGTCTTTCTCTGTGCTCTTCCAATTATTGATGTTTCTTGCTAGCCAAATTACCTTGAGCAAGAAAACAACATTTGTTATGTCTATCTCCGAGCTGTTTCAATTATTAATGCTAATAGAGTTCGAAAAAGAGTTCACTATCATTTCTTATCCCCCGCAAGTACTATCGTAACCCATGCATGCTTAGACTCCATAAATTCAACGAATTGGTGGTTGACATCTTCATCATGCCCTTCACATTTGCGGAAAAACATCACTCACCCCTTGAAAAATTCCAACAATTTGTGTGCTCAATATCTCCAGCACTGAAAAGCTGAAGGAAGACCTTCACTGGCACATGAATCTTCATACCACGGGAACAACCATTTACACACACACACACACGATCTTGTAAGCGTTCTTTACTAGAGAAGCACTCATCAAACCATATGAGCGCTTTCTGTCGAAAGACCTAAAAACCACTGCTAGGTAACTTCTCATCTGCAAAAATCATCCATCCTTCGACTTGACACTTTGCACGGGAAATATGGGTTTCATGCCCCATTCTATCTGGCATGTGAAACACAGATTGCCTTATTGACATCTAGAGAAAAGGACACATGAATATGTTACAGAAGGCTCCATCCATAGTCTACTCATTTGTTTGAAAGGAAAAGCCTTTATAGTATGGTATTATTCGTCTTAGCTGTGGGGCTATCTCAAGTCGCACAAGGCATATGCCCTTTCAAAACATAGAAGGCGTAGGAACAACCAAGGCCCTAAATGTCGGTTTCGATCACCATTTCGGTATCGACCAAAACAGAATTTCGGTGGAATTTCGACCGGAATTTCGGTCATTTCGGTCATTTTTTGTAGTAGGACCCCCATATTTCGGTTATTTCGGTTATTTCGGTCAAATTTCAATTTCGACTGGATATCGATATTCGACAGAAATTCCACTGAATTTCGCTGAAATTTGAGGCCATGGGAACAACCCTAGACCATTCAAAGTGGTTGGAAGTGATCCCATAAATATAACGAAGTTGCCTCTTAATCAGATATGTTTCTTCACCCCAAGTGTACACAATCCGCTTTTCTAGCCACCTCTTATTCATCATCTTTAGGCTAAGCACCCACACTTACCCTTTCTAACAGGTTGAGTCATCGCCTTATACTCCACATAGGAGACACGTAAGGACTCCTTGGGCAAAGACAAAAAAGCACATCAGAGACTCAAGATGCTTTTGGATCCCCTTAGGTAGTAATTGTATATATAAGAATGGTATCACCGAGAGTACGACCTTCGTAAGAGCACCAAACATAATTGTAATATATAGAGACGAATAGGATATCTATTCCATAGGGCTAGATTCTCTTATATAGAGAGAAAACCCTAGAGAGTACAAGAAGAAAAATACATAAATACCCTTGAGGGGTTACAAAACTCGAAGGGTTAAAGGTTATGGAACCCAAAAGGTTACAAACATAATTGTAATATAATAATTCTAATACTCCCCCGCAAGTTGGAGCATATCTGTCGATTATGCACAACTTGGATACTAAGTATATGAGGCGTTTTCTTGGAAGGGCCTTTGTGAGGATGTCTGCAAGTTGAAGTTTAGTGGAGATGTGTGGAGTGCTGATTCGTCCTCTTCGTACTGCATCACAAATAAAATAGCAATTAACTTCAATGTGTTTTGTCCGCTCATGGAAAACTGGATTGGTGGTGATGTACGTGGTAGACTTGTTGTCGCAGTATAATGGTACAAGAATGGGTACTGACATGCCAAGTTCTGTTAAGAAACAAACAAGCCATGTGATCTCACATGTGGCCTGAGCCATTGCCCTGTATTCTGCTTCCACACTGGATCTAGAGACTACTGTCTGCTTCTTGTTGCCAAGTGACAAGGTTATCCCCGACAAATATGGCGTATCCTGTAGTGGATCGATGGTCCTCAGGAGAGCTAGCATAGTCAGAATATGTATAGACAGAGATATTAGTGTGCCCATTCACCTCATAAAAGAGTCCACGTCCGGGAGATTCCTTCAAATATCGAAGGATCAAAAGAAAATCCTGCCAGTGACTGTAAAGAGGCTTCTCCATATGCTGACTGGCTCTACTCACAGCATATGATATATCTGGCCTAGTTACAGTGAGAGAGTAAATTTTCCACCAAGCTTCTGTATCATGTTGCATCCTCAAAAACTAGATCAGTAAATGCTGAATATTTTCTCACTTCAACATGGATGCCAGATGGCTTGCATCCAAGAAGTCTTGCCTTAGTCAGAATATCGAGGCAATACTTTCTCAGTGAAAGATGGAGCCCCTCTGTAGTGCATATTACTTCGATGCTAAGAAAATAATGAAGTTGGCCGAGTTACTCCATGAATTGACTTACTTTGCTCACTGCAAATGATATGTTTGGCCCGGTTATGGTGGCATATAGAAGCTTCCCAACAAACTCTATATATCTTCACTTATCTACTTCTTCAATGTCATCATCATATAACTTCATACTTGGATCTATGAGAGTAGTGGCTGGCTTGCAATCTGCCATACCTGTCTATGCGAGATCTGTAACATGCTTCCTCTAGGTCATCATAAGACCTCGCTGGTTCCTGGCAAATTTTAGTCCAAGGAAGTAGCGTAGACTGCCAAGGTCCTTGGTAATGAAATGTTGTCCAAGGAAAGCCTTAGTTGCTTGGACTCCTTGTGCATTATCCCCTGTAATGATGATATCATCATTCATCAACATATATTAGTATAGCAACAATACTCTTCTAGGACCTCTGAACAAACAAGGAGTGATCTACATTTTATTTCACAAACCCCTTCTGTTTTATCATGTCCGAGAGATTCTGAAACTATGCTCTTGGACTCTTCTTAAGGCCATAAATTACCTTATGATGTCTGCACACCTTCTGACACCCCCTCAGCAGCAAACCCAGGTGGCTGCTGCATTTATTCCTACTGTAGATCACCATAGAGGAAAACATTCATCACATCGAGCTAATACGAAGGCTAATTCCGTGTGACAACAACTGAGAGAAGAACCCGGAGTGTAGAGTGTCGGGCTACTGGAGAGAAAGTGTCCTGATAGTCTACCCCTTAGGTCTGGGTGAACCCACGAGCTACAAGCTGTGCCTTGTAGCGACCAACACTACCATTTGCTCGATGTTTCACAGTAAACACCCACTTGCATCCTACAACAGACACATCCGCATGAGCTTTAACAATACTCCACGTGCCTCTAGATTGTAAAGCGACCTTTTCTGACATTTCTGCTTCCATGGCTAGATGCAATTGGCTCACATTGAGAGCCACCTGATATGTACGTGGGATTTCCATAGTATATAATCCCACCACAAATTTCCTGAAATATGGTAAAATTCGCTCTAGAGACACATGACCTGCAAGAGGGTATCGAGCACATGAACCTTTTCCTTTTCAGAAGGCAATAGACTATCCCAGATCACTCTCCTCTAGTGGTTTTGGCTCATCTTGTATATCTGTATGCTCAACCTGGGTTTGAGCCTTTACATCATGCACACCATTTGTTGCATCACTCAAAATCAACTTTTCAGAATTTACCTGAGGCACGCTGGATGTTGTGGAAGGCATTGGAACATAGAGGACATGCTGTGGTGGGGGTGGGAAAACAACCGCATCCTCATACTCAGAGGGACTCAACCTGTCATTTGTAGTAGAGTAGTACATGATGGGAACCGAATACTCAGAGTAGCACGCGTCCTCTGAATGGCTTGAATGATGACGGTATGAACATGATTGACATGGACGTGGACCGCCTCTGCCAAAGAAGATGAACCACCTCTTCCACGTGATGCAACCATAGCTGATGATGTCTGAGGAGCGGTAGAGGTGATATTCAACTACCTCAGCCTGTGATACCTTTCCTCCATAGGAGGTATGGTAGCATCAGTGAGAAGCTGAGAGTGAGCTGAATCATATTCTGGATTAAGGGCTTCCAGAAACACCTCGATCATGATAGAATCTCTATAGGCCTTATACTACGCTAGTGAGGCCGTCAGGGGTATGTAGCTATGGAGTCGCTCAAACATACCCTTCAGAGATGTATACATGGCATGAAGAAGTCGGTCACCCTATTTTGTCGTGAAGATATCATGTTGGAGTTGCAATATCTTTGACTCATTCTTTGTTTGAGAGTACTTTCTCGCAAGGATATCCCATATTGCCTTTGTTGTGGGTTGACTTATGATATCGTTAGCTATCTCAACAGAGACATTACTTGATAGCCACGCCTTTGCATATGCCTCATCGGCCTCCCATGAGGTGTTAGTCCCAGTCTTGTCCATTGGCTCATCCTGCATCAGAATATGCTTCTTGTCGTGGCTTTGCTATAGATTCGTGAATTGCATCGCCCACAACTCATAGTTTGTACCATCCATCTTGACAATAGGTACCAGACCCTTGAAGGCATTTGTATATGGTGTATCAGCTCTGCTTTTTGACATCGTGGTCACATAACTAGGACCTTAGACGTGTCGTGAAGCGTCTACACATACATGAAAGAAGGTGGTTGAGAGCATAGAATCATACCCCAACCAACCTTAAACAAAAGTCGTGAAGTCTCAAATGAGTCCAAGGCGGTCTGATTTCATGATTTTCAGACTGAAATCAGATCGAGAAACCCCTGGATTCAGACCCAATACATCGGAATCAGACCCACAAATCATCGTCGTGCGACTGATTTGCAGTGAGGGGCTGCTGGAGCGGCCGAATCACCACTTGTGGCTATTGTGATGATGCACACCAACAACAGGTGTTGCTTACACCGCTAATGGAGACAACGGTGACACTGCTAATGCTTCCTATGGCAGCGGTGCTGCTGCTCCTTGTGGTTGTGGCCTCCACTATGATTGCCACTGATAGTGGCGATGCGGCTGCTGCTGCTTCAGTTTGGCGGCATGTGGCAACGACTAGGGCTAGAAAGTAGGGTTTTGGATCTTAGGGTACATCCTCCGATCTAGGACAACCGCTCTCAAGATTGCAAAAAGCGGTAGTCGGTACTCAGTCGACAGGGTCACTAATTAAGGATTAATCGGCAATCAGGCGACTAATCAAATTTAGTCAGCCATTAGTCAATTTTGAATTTTCTAATTATTTTAAATATATGAATAATATTTTATACACATTCTTATATATTTTTAATTAATTGTACATTTTCTATACTATCATAATGAAATAAAAGAAGGAATTGTTTTTAAATATAACGTTAAGCATATTAAAATAAGTTTGCTTTTAAAAAAATGAACAACTAAAAAAATAAAAAATCTCTATATAAAAGTCTACTGAGTAGTCAATCGACTAGTCCGACTAGTCGGCTCCGTTAGCCAGGTTGATCGATTAATGGCCGACTAGGCCTAGTCGAGTCGGCTACCCCCGGACTCGACTAGTTAGGCCGACTAATCGGCCTAGTTGTCGACTTTTACAACAACAGATGCTCTGATACTGCGTGGAGAATAATGATTTGTTGTGTTTATTCATAGAGCCCAGGGCTTCTCTTATATAGAAAAGAGAAACCGCATAATAAGGATAAAGAAATAAACAATCTGAAAAACAATAGCATACCATAAAACCCTCACCAATATTCACATATTCCAATATCGATTCTATTAATTTTTTATGCAAAAAGGGTACAATGTTGAGAAATCACCTACCTTGTAATCATCTCTGTCAATTATTATCTTGATTTTTAATATCCCAATGTATGACTCCTAATCCTATTAGTATTTAAGAGCAACATTCATGGATACTTGGAGTTAATGTCAGAGACTATATCACCATGTATAATGAGTTACTAATTAGATTTACATCTATATCAATGTTTAAAACTTTAACGTACTTTGGGCAATTCCAGTAGCATACTTCTGAACCATTTCTCCAATTGACATCGAACCATTTGGGATTGATTTCCAACTATATGGATCTAAAAATGAGTTTTGATGAATTGTGATTTAATCCAATCAAATCTCATTCATTTAGCCACAAAGTGGAATCACTAAAATCTACTCGTTTTCATCACTTCCTTCGAGGGAGTGGAAGTGTTGTGGTATATAATCCATTATTATTGCATCAACTGAGAGTATTTCCAATACCTAATCATCATACATATTGAAAGGCTTTGATTAAACCCTAAGTTTAAACCCATGTTTGGTTGTCTCTTCAAGGATTTATCAATAGTTTTCTCAATCGATCACTGGATGACAAAATCAATCATATGCCTTCCAAAAGTACATAGTGATATTCTGTATTTCTTGTCTTATTTTTTAAACAAGATGACCACGAATTGAATTCGTAGTGACGTAATATCTTATGAGTAAACTCCCTCTCATGATTCAGAAAGAATGAGCCTGTATGATTCATTTGTGAAATCATACACCTTATATTTCCTTTTATGTACACCAGCCCATCGATATATAGGCCTTGTCAGACCATCTACCTATTGGTTTGCAAAATGTGCATACTTGAACATATAGATATATATCTATCTCCGATCAAAAGATGCATGCGTATTCATGATTGTATATGATATATGCCTTTAATATCTCGGTCTCGTCAAGTTAACACTTTGATTGTTTGAGGTTTGATCTTTTGTCAACATTTTGACCTTTGATTAATATTTTGAGTTTTTTTCAACACCTTGACTTGACTTATATGACACATCCGAATCACTATCCTATGCCGAAGACTTGCATCAATAGGTTAGCTAGATGTTAGTCTTCTAAAAAATTGCCATCTCTTTCTCAGACTGATCCTTCTTGAATATCACTTGACGATGCCGGTTGTGTCATTGATCTAACTCTTTAGATTTACAACATTGCGCTGGCCTCTATGATTTACATATTTAGATCAGCAACTATATCATATCAAGGTGGCCACGGTATATTACCTAGTTTTACCATGGGATCTTATAAGTGCAAATACAAATTGATCTTTAATTTTATAATGAATTAATTCACAACAACGTTTATTGCACAATGGGAGTTACATATCTAAAATGTGATTGTGTTAAATGAATTCCACGTAATGGTTGCATTAAGAAATAGTTCTGCACAATACTTGTACAACCCTTTTGGTGTAATAGAAAAACAAGGTTATATGTGATGGTGTAAATTGATTTCCACATAGTGTTTGCAACATGACTTGTTATTGGACCGAAGACTGATGAGATAGTCCGACCATGATGCGCTTTTGGGCATGTTTTTGAACGGTTTACACTTATTGTTCGGAAGTGACCTTGCGATTTTGTGTACATGTTGTCGGTGGTTGCACAAGGCATGTAAGAGCCTCTGCATCTCAAAAGAGATTGGGATTATTGACTGTGGAAGGAGTGTGTATGTTGCAAGGCGGCTAGCATGTTTAAACCTCCCATGAGGGTGATATAGCATTGATCGATTTGATGATCGTAACTCTCATAATGGGAGTCCTCTATACAATCTATCATCTCTTCCTTTCTTTTTCTATTTAGTAGGAAGATCATGGTTTTCATGTCGTATCATAGCACAGATTGAACTTGTGCCCATACCGATCATCAAGCCGCCATCGCTAATGCGGATATCCACTGTCATTCCTTCATGACCGTCAAGCTCCCAAAGCAGCTGTCGTGACCATGACTAATTGGCCTCTTGATATAAGCACATGGTCATAGGTTTCTTTTACATGCTCTAGAGTTAAGCATCCGATTCAAACTTTTTTTGGCTCCTCGGTTTGTTAATCTTGAATCGATCATCCATTTTTAACTGCTTGATAAACCCTTTGATTTTTTGGTCCAATCTGATAAAGGTTGAGAAAACTTTATTTTAGAAGGAGATGTATTGCTGATAAATCTCAGATTTATTAGTTTAATTGATCATATTTATCTCCTTTACTTAATAACATTATTCATCGACTAATGAACACTAATTGCTAACTTATGTGTTGTATATAATTAACACTAATTATTATATTTTATTATAACCCTATTATGGTGTAGTATTTTATGTATTTACTTCTTATTAAAAATCATATAAAAATTAGAGTAAAATTGTGTATAAATAAAATAAAATTAAAAAAAATAAACATACAAAAAATCAAAAGAAAAATAAAGAAAATAGTTTTATATGGTTTCTAATAGTATTTAATTTTTATCTATGTATAGATGACCTCTGATCTCTTTGACTTCTACATGAAAGTTGAGATCTACAACTTTGATGTTCACCACTTTTCCTAATTCACCCTCTAACTATTTCTTTTAAAATTAACTTTGATTTATTCGATTTCTCTAATTTCTGATTGGGCCACGTGGCACCTTCAGAAGTGCCACATGGCCCGCTCCTGTGCTGCCACTTTACGGACTTGCACTCTAGCCTATCTAATCTCAAGTGACAGTACGAGGGCCAGATTGAGCGCCAAGACGTCGTGCACCTCCGGCGAGATCCTTGGCCTTGTTGCCAGGTTACAACCCAAGTTTGAGGCTATTTGAGCTGAGTTCCATAGCCAGGAACTTCATGCTAAGATCGTGAAGCTTCAAACTTCACAAATCGGCTGGAGATTCCATTCATGTCTGTTGGGAAAAATGAATTGCTTGTTTATTCCATGAACCCTAGGCTCTCTTATATATGAGAGTAGCCTATGGGCAAATTACATAAAGCATACTATGAAGAAAATAAAATAGAGAAAAGGTACAGATACTACTACTACTGTATGCGTTAACACTCCCCCTCAAGATGGAGCATAGATATCAATCATGCTCAGCTTGGAAGCACACTTCTGAAATGGGCCTCGTAGCTATGCTTTGGTGAATATGTCCGCAGTCTGATTCTCTGAGGTAACATGAGATGTAGCAATGAATCCTTTCTGAATCATATCACGTATGAAGTGACAGTCCACCTCAATGTGCTTGGTCCGCTCATGGAATGCTGGGTTGTTTGCAATGAACAGGGCAACCTGATTATCACATTCCAAGTTCATAGGAAGTGGTACATCTAAGCATAGGTCTGTAAGCACATCTTTCACCCACATCATCTCTGTAGTAGCCTGGGCCATAGCCCTATATTCGGATTCAGCACTAGATCTAGCTACCACCGTTTGTTTCTTACTTCTCCATGAGACTAGGGCATCTCCAACATAGACGGCATACCCTGAGGTGGACTTCCTATCCTTAGGACATCCTGCATAGTCTGCATCTGCACATGCTGAGATAGAGATCCCCTTTCCTTTCTTGAATAGCAGACCTGCACCTGGAGAAGATTTGAGATATCTAAGAATCATATGTATTGCATCCATATGCACCTGGTGTGGTTGCTCCATGAACTGGCTCACACGACTCACTGCAAATAATATATATGGTCTAGTGATCGTGACATACAACAGTTTGCCTACCAGTTCTCTGTATCTTCTCCTGTCCACCTCTTCTGTGTTATCTTCATAAAGCTTCATGCTGGGTTCCATTGGTGTCGTAGCAGGTCGACACCCAAGCATACCTGTTTCACTCAACAGGTCTGTAACATATTTCCTTTGTGACATTACTAGCCCATATGAATTTCTAGCAAATTCAAGCCCCAGAAAATATCTAAGGACCCCAAGATCCTTAGTGACAAATTCACTACCCAGCATTTCTTTTGCCTGCCTTATGCCCTGCTCATCGTCTCCTGTATCAAGATGTCATCAACATAAACCATAATGACAATGATACCTCTCGCGGTCTTCTGTACAAACAAGGAATGATAAGCATTGGAGCGTTTGTATCCTTGTTTCTCGAAAAGATCCGAGAGCTTCTGAAACCATGCTCTGGGGCTTTGCTTAAGGCCATAGATAGCCTTGTGCAACCTGCATACCTTGGAACACTCCCCCTCAACAGCAAAACCAGGTGGCTATTGCATATAAACCTCTTCCTGCAAATCTCCATATAGGAATGCATTCTTCACGTCCAACTGATGAAGCGGCCAGTCTCGAGCAACTGTAACTGACAACAAGATCCGTAGAGTGGAATGACGTGCCACAGGCGAGAATGTGTCAAGATAATCCACTCCGTATGTCTGTGTGAATCCACGTGCAACCAGACGCGCCTTGTACCTGTTAATAGAGCCATCTGCATTTTGCTTCACTGTGAACACCCACTTGCAACTCACTGGGTTCACATCTGGAGGTATAGAAACCAAACACCAAGTTCCTCTGGACTGAAGTGCCGCCATTTCTTCTTCCATTGCTAGCCGCCATCTACTATCCTGCAGAGCCTCATGATAATTTCGTGGAATATCTATAGCTGAAAGTGCCATAACAAACGACCTGAAGTCTCCAGATAGCCGCTCAAAAGATACAGAAGCTGATAATGGATATTTGGCACAGCTCCTCTTCGACTTCCGTAAAGCAATGGGAATATCCAAATCAGCTGTAGGCTCATCTGGCTCCTGCGCCACATCCTGCTCAGAAATGTCGTCAGATCCATCAGCATTAATATTTTCATTACATACCATAGGCGAGCTAGTGGACGAGTCATGATCATGAGCTGGAGGAAGCCTGCGGGTATAATAGAACGGGAACGGTGAGATAGGCTGCGGTGGTGGTGGTGGTGGTGATGATGGCTTCTGAGGTGGTGGTGTCATGTATATGGCATCAAGAGGTGGTGATGGTAGCTGTTTGTCTCCCGATGCTGAAAAATACATAACAGATTCAAAAAATGTAACATCTGCACTGATCATATACCGCCGACGCAGAGGATCAAAACACTTGTACCCCTTTTGAGTTCTGGAGTACCCAACAAAGACACACTTGACAGCCCTAGGAGAGAGCTTGTCAGTACCAGGCGACAACTGATGGACAAAAGCAACCGGCCCAAACACACGAGGAGTAAGAGCGAACAGATCCTTGCCAGGATGAATAAGTGAAAACGGGATCTGTTCATTCAAGACAGACGAAGACATACGGTTGATTAGGTAACATGCAGTGAGAACTGCATCACCCCAGTAGGAGTAGGGAACATGACTCTGTATAAGGAGTGATCTTGTAACATCGAGAAGGTGACGGTGTTTTCTTTCAGCAATCCCATTCTGTTGAGATGTATGAGTACAAGATGTTTGGTGGATAATCCCTCTTGAGGAGTAGTAATTGGCAAGAATATTGGTGCACAACTCTAAAGCATTATCGCTTCTCACAAACTTGATAGACGTGGAGAAAACATTTTGTATTTCATTCAGAAAATGGATAATGATATTTCCCGCTTCAGATTTATTTTTCATCAGAAACACCCATGACACTCTAGAGAAATCATCCACAAATACTATATAAAATCTGTGTCCCTGATGATCGGGTACACGACTCGGACCCCAGACATCAATATGAAATAACTCAAACCTGGAAGTACTACTCCGACCTGGACGACTGGGAAAAGACGACCTGTGATGCTTTCCCAACTGACACGCCTCACATTGAATAGGTGTGTGAGGAAGGCCATAGGGTAAAACTTGACGCAACTTCGGAAGCGGTAAATGACCAAAACGCAGATGCCATAATAAGGTTGATACTTGTCCAGAAGAAGAGGATGAGGATCCAGCAAAAAGAGTCTGATTCAGGCGGTAGAGGCCTCCTTGCTCATAGCCACGACCAATCACGTTGCCCGTACGGATGTCCTGAAAAATCAAAGATGGATCAAAAATAGCCCGACAATGTAGATCCGTCGTAATCTGACTGATTGACAATAGATTCATTGAAAAATCAGGTGCATGTAGCACGTTCTTGAGCTGCATAGAAGATGTCAATCTAATCTCCCCCTGACCAGTGATGGGGAATGAGTGCCATTGGAAATCACTATTGTCCGACCTGGAGGGATCTGATGGTATCCTGAAAGCAAACTCTGGTCGCCACATAGGTGATGTGTAGCGCCGGAGTCCATAATCCATGGTAAAGTATCTGATCTACTACCGTTCAGTGCAAGTATACTACCTGAGGTACTGGTAGACGCAGAGGCAGAAGCAGCGGCATCAGTATGACTCTCTGCAGTCGGTGCTGGTCCAGATGGTGGAATAATGCCCCTCAGACGGGCAACAAGATCGTCGAATCGTTGATCCAAAGTAGCAGCAGATGGGGGCTCTATCTGCTCAGCAGCTCGTGCGGATGCAGGAAGTCCGTGCTTCGAGTAGCATGTATCTTCATTGTGTCCAACTCGGTGACAGTAGGTGCATGTTGGCCTAGTGCGGCCACCCCTTCCACGAGGTCCACGTCCACAACCCTGGTGATGAAATCCTCGACCTCTGTTTGCTGCCATGGCTGAAGAATTCTGACTCGCAGCTGTTGAGGGAACTGTGATCCGACTCAATCTATGAAAAGCTTCCTCCATGGGAGGAATAGTCGAGTCTGCCAAAATCTGTGATCGTGCCGCCTCATATTCTGGATCAAGTGCAGCCAGGAACACACCCACCATGGTCGCATTCCTGTATGTCTTCTGCTGTTCTGGCGCGGCGGTAAGAGGCATGAAGCTATAGAGCTTCTCGAACATCCCTCTCAGTGATGTGTAGAGAGAATGTAAAGGACGACCATTCTGCTTTATTGTGAATATATCATGTTGAAGTTGCAAAATCTTCGTCTCGTTCTTCGCCTGAGAGTAAGTTGCCGCCAGAATATCCCACATATCCTTGGCTGTGGGTTGATGTAGGATGTCATTGGCAATTTCAATAGCCAACGTACCAGATAGCCAAACCTTGGCATATGCATCATCGGCCTCCCATGAGGCATTGACTCCAGTCTTCTCTGCAGGCTCAGGTTCGGTAAGAATGTGCTTCTTACCTGTTGACTTCATCATACTCATGAACTGCATTGCCCACAGTTCATAGTTTGTACCGTCCATCTTGACAATGGGCGCTGGACCACGAAAGGCGCCAATAGATGGGATATCAGCCTTGCTTTCTGACATACTGGAGATGGAAGATTGGATCAATTGACAGACAAATGAGCTTTGTCTACAATGACATAGACGGGATTAGTTGCATGTGTAGACCTCAAGCAACTATCCCCATGAAGATGTGCGTGCTAAGCCCTACCCGCGCACTGGAATCACGCGCAGGCAAAGGAGATCGCGCACAGATGCACTGGAGATGTGCGCGCAAGAACGCTACAGCGCGCGCACTGAAGGTGCGCTATAGGTGCACTCACAGGCACTGCAACACTGCAGCACGCGCAGGGGTGTACGTACAGTCACGCGGAAGGATGCGCGCAAGGAGGCGAGGCGCGCAACAGGCGTGCACGGAGGCCTGCGCACGGAGGTGCGCAGCAGGCGAGTGCCTGCACTCGGAGGCGCGGCGGCGATGGAGGAGAACTCGGGCGGCGCCGATTGAGCGAGAGGAAGGAGGCCGGCGGGTGTGGTGGGGTTAGGGTTAGGGTTTCGAGAACTTCGGTTTAGGACCTTCGCTCTGATACCATGTTGGGAAAAATGAATTGCTTGTTTATTCCATGAACCCTAGGCTCTCTTATATAGGAGAGTAGCCTATGAGCAAATTACATAAAGCATACTATGAAGAAAATAAAATAGAGAAAAGGTACAGATATTACTACTACTGTATGCGTTAACAATGTCACCTTCCACCTTCAAATCTCAGGTCTATTGTTAATTTTTTTCTCATTGTAGTTTCTAGGATTTTATCTGAAGTAGCTACGGAGTATTTTACTTGCCTGAACCGTCGTATACATTCGTCTTTGATCAAGCATTCACGCGTATCTTCCCAAGTTATTGATCCATTTCTCCATCGTCGTGATCGCCTGAATCCATCGTCATCTTCTCCAGGGAGGTGACACCTCTTAGGGCTTAATTCTCCACCTCTGAATAGCCCGTCGTTCACCCTCATCATTACTTCATTTTATTCGCAGGATGCTTGTATGTTGTTTGGACTAACATTGCAGGTCTTTATAACTTCAATGGTAAGAAAATTTGGGCGAGCTCCGATCTCCTATTTATTCTCTGGTAACGCTTCATTGACCGTGTTTTTTTAGCATCTTCTTGACTTCTCAGAGCATCCATCATCTTTGTCGACGTCCCACGGAGGTAGTTGGACCCAAGGAAGGCCGTATCGATATCGATATCATTTCGGTCCACCCGGAAACGGATATATCAGGATATATCGCTGATATAGATGGAAATATCGAAAATGGCTCAAAAAAGTCATTTTTTGTCGTTTTTTCGAAATTAAGATCATCCAAGATATTAAAAGAACAAATAGCATACAAACACACTTATGTCACACATATTGGTCATTTATAGCCCATATATCGCACATATCAGTCATATCGAACATATCGTTGTTAATGTTTATTCATGACCTACAGATATTGGAAATGGATTCTATTCAAGTTCTTGTAACATTAAATAACATTAGATGACACATAGATCATTTGTCAAGACTATGATCCTTATATTGCACATATCAATCATATCGAACATATCACTAATACTGCTAGTTTTGACCTATATATTGAAAATAGAGTTCATCCAAGTTCTTAGATCACTAAATAACTTACAAATATACTCTTAGATCACACATATCGGTGATCCATGAAGCTTATATCGCATATATCGATCATTTTGCACATATCGATATTAATGTTGATTCTTGACTTATTGATTTTTTTGAAGAATTGACTTATAGATATTGGAAATGGATTCCATTCAAGACGTACACCATGAAATAACTTGCAAATATACTCCAACTTGAAGAACCATTTGTATGCACCCTCCTATCGCACCATACTCTACCAGATTGTACCAGTACGGGGGTCTACTAGGTATAGCTAGATATGTGTTTTAATACTGGGTGTAGCTAGATAAGTAGTGGAATCAATCTTGCATGAACAATATCATTGATATATAGAGATATTGGCGAAATATCGATGATATCGATTGATATCCAGAATTTTTTATACTGAATCCAGTCCATATTGACTGATATTAGCCGATATGGTGATATATCGTCGATATCCTTGTAAAAGGATATACTGGGTGATTTCAATACCCCATCCTTGTTGAAAACGATATATCAACGATATATTAGCGATATATCGTTGATACGACCTTCCATGGTTGGACCTTTTGACAGTCAGAAGAGACACAGAGGAGCTAAGCTGCCTTCGTCGGAGAACAACCATGCCTCCATTGCGCACGACTGACTTCAAGAACATCTGTGAAGCAGTTGCCGTTGATTTCCCATATTTGGGTGAAATCCATTGGTCCAGATCAACCACGTTGCCTTCCGAGGCAACGGTTCAAAACTCAGGCTTGTTTATCGAGCCTAACTCCAATTCACCAGTGAAGCAGATGCGTGGCCCGAGCCATCCTATCCAAGCCTAGAAGATCATGTGTTCTGCATATGCGTGTGGAAAATTGCAGCGCTAGTCCCAAAGTTTTTCATAATTGCAGATAAGTCCTCTTGCCTGTTTGTAATTTGCACTTCAGCCCCTGTGGATTTTCTTAATTGCATTTAAGTCCTTGTTTGTACTGTTTTGCAAGAAAACTTGTAAGTTTTTTATTACAATTATACTCCTGGATTTACTGTTGAATATCTTTTCTTTATGAAATCCAAATAATGTGATTTTGATCTTGTTTGAAAGCTTGTTTAACATTTTATCTGGTAGCAAGTTGTGTGGTTGTTTTTTATTGATAATTCATGCATTAATTGTTAATGTTTAAAGGCCTTGATTGATTAATGTATTTCAGTTGAAATTAAATACTCTGCGTGAACATTTAGACTATTTCAACATTTTTAAATATTAATGATCTACTATTATTTAAATTAAATCATTTTTGGGTCATTAAAAGATGTACTTGCTGGGTTAAAATAGTAGAGTGAAGATTTAGAAAACTTGAGATAAACTTTTAAGGACTGATTCCTCTTTCTTAAGTGATTTTCCAATGAATTAATTCAGGGTATTTTCATCATTCATCCAAGTTACTTGTTGGTAGTTTTCAAGTGTTGTTTCCCTATTTGTATTGTCTTTGCAGATATATATATTTGTATTTAATTTAGTTGCATAAAAAATTGTGCTAAAATTCTTTCTTGATTGTGTGCGTGCTTTAGCTCGAAGTAATAAATCTTCGAATTACTATCCAAATTATTTGTTCTCTAAATTTAACCACTAAAGTGCTCGCATCCTTGTGTTCGACCCTGGGCTTCCCAGGTTATAAATTAAAGCCGAAAACCTTGTCATTGAGTTTTCTCTCGATTCTGTATGAGATGCTAAAGGTTCGTACTACAACAAATTAAAATTAATACATGCATTTAACGCTTCATTAATTGCCTTGTTGATTATTCCTTTTTATCTTAATAAAAAACAAGTCATATTGATTTTTTGAATATTTTTTAATCTATTTAAAAAGGTTATGTGGATTTTTTTGTATGTACATCCTTGCCATATTGCTAATTGCTCCTTCAAAATTTATGACAATAACTTGCGTAGTCGTATTTTTTATTTACATTCATGTGATTGAATAAAAATGATGTGCAAGACTACTGCTCTCGGAGTCTGAAAAATTGAATACCTTAATGGTGTCACTACGAACTATAAAGCTAGAAAATTTATTTTTACCTATTACACAATTGTATTCTCCATTATAGATACACCCGATCTTATGTCTTTTGAATATCCAACTATGGGGGGAGATTACATGAACAATAAGAGAAAATGATAATAGGGGTTAGGAGTTTCATTTTAACTCATATGGAGTTGAAGCCGTTAAGGGTCTTCAAAACCTATATTACAATTTACGAACTATGAAACATAGTAAAGGACAAATATCACTCCAATCGGAGGTGAGCGATCGACATTTTCTTTACAAGTACAATTTGTTTAACATAAAGTAAGTGTCATAGTGCTCACAAACAAGATGGCAATGACTTAGCGACGATAGTTATGCAAGTGGGGACAATTTTAGGCAGTTTGCCACCATCTTTTAACATGGTTATCACATCTCTGAGAGTGAATGCCACCAATAAGGGAGGGGCATACTTACTTGCATAATTAGCAATTGAGCAAGATCTTTTGACGTAGAGATCGAACGTTAAACTCTTTTAGGTTGTGGAAGACCAAGAAGCAAATACGTCACACGACAAATAACTAAGACCATTTAAGATGGTCTTTAAAGGAAAAAGTAAGAAGTATCAACATGGTTCTTGCTATGGTTGCGACGTGTTAGTCCACTTCAAGGCCTGTCCTAACAAGAAGTTGAGGAATTCCAAGGGGTCTGATGTTAAAGGCAAGAAAAAGATTGAGTTTGCTATTATTGTAGAGTGTAAATTTGCTGGTGTTACGGATTACGACAAACAATGGATTGACCATGAGAAGCTTCCATATTGTCAAGGTAAAGGAGGAACTAGTGTACTTCAAGTATTAAAAGAAAGATAAAGAGAGAATCTTCATAGGGGAACAACACTTACTTTGGTATTGAAGGTATTGAGATATATATGTTTGACTTGGGAGATAATGTTATGATACTTCATGATGTACTATATACTCCTTGTATATGTTGGAATCCCATATATCTTATGATTATGCTTAAGAAAGATTTAAAGTTTGTATTTACTATAAATGTATTAATGAGTGTGACTTTTGAGTATTTTTATGTTATGAGAGTGAGAGATTCAAAATATTCAAAAATGAATTAAATGATTGATAACCTATTGATTAAGTTTCGCAGGTGCAATGACATTGTCATATGCATAATGTTTGATTGGAAAATGATGGGAAACCCATCTAAAATTTGAACATTTGAGCAATTTATTAGGCTTCGTCATTTCTGATATAGCTATAATTATAAAATGGCAAAGCCTTCTTCCACTTTAAGTAGGGTAGGTGATGTTTACTTCAAGTATCACTGTACACAAAAATAAAGAATATTTTACAACATTTATTTATGTTTCCTATGTGAAACTCTTAGGAGGAAAGACAAAAGTATTTTCAAGAATTCAAGAGATACAAGACAAAAGTGGAAGATTAAAGTGAGACAACCAATTAAGATACTCAAGATTAATCGATATGGAGAATATATTTAAAGGACTTTGAAGACTACTACATAAGAAAACCTCTATCAAAAGACTTCAATGCCTTGTATACTTTGATAAAGTGACATAACTGAATGAAAGAATATAAATTAATGAATATGGTAAGATGTATATTGTCATAATTAAGTCTCTCAAAGAAATTTATGGAAAATATAGTACTGACGGTCAATCTTGTGCAAAATAGAATTTCAATCAAATTCGTAAACCAATACCTATGAAATTTGGAATGGTAGGAAACCTAAGTTGGGAAATTTTCGGAAGTAGGAATTCTCTACATGTCTTGGTATCAAGCTAGCTTAAGTATAATCTAGTTTTCAAAACATTAAAGTGCAAATTTAATAGATAAATTGAACATTCTAAATGATATGCTTCTACCCTAAGTTTAAAAGTGTCTTTGAAAGTCACAATGGTACCTTCATTGAAAATCATGAACAGAAGGAGCATGAAATGGAAGGAATCATGAATTCTAATTGTCCTACATGATAATGAAGACGATTTAGAGGCAAGGTGATAATTAGTAGGTGATACTGAACATGCATATTTTGAGACCGAACTATGAATAATGATGATCCTTTAGAGGTAATAAGTGAACCCAAATAACTCACGAGTATAATTGACAACTAGAGGTCCATAACACAACCTGCATGGTTGAAGGATTATTATTTATATGGACATGAGGTATCATATTACATTATAGATGGGGATATACCATATAATACATATCTAAATATTTAAAGAAGTGATAACTTTGAATGAGCCAGAATCATGAATGACCGCCATGAGTGATGAGTTGGACTTATTGAGAGAAACATTGTACGTAAACTTTGTGATTTGCTCAAAATATAGGCAATTCATAGATTGTAATTAGGTTATCAAGAAAAAAATCAAGTTGATGGTGTCATTGGAAAATACAATGCAACATTAATTATCAAGGTTATAGGAATCTACTTTCAGGATATCTACTCTTTGGCGGCTAAGTTTGCATCGATGCTGATGATGTGAACTATATTCATATTTATTGATTTTTGGAATTATTCCAACTATATGTGAGGACAATCTTCTTAATGGAGAATTGATGAGGAAATATATGTGGTAACCTAATAGTTTTTAGATATGTCCTTAGAAAAATGTTTACTAATTAAGGAAGTCATATAAGACATGCAATAATTTTCATTTCGATTGTATCTCAAATTCCAGGAGAAAATTATTTAAATAGTTTTGTTGTAAATTAATTGGATAGTTTTGTTATGTAGAGTGAACAAATTTGCAATTATGCCAATATAAATTGATAGCACTCTTCTTGTTAATGAGATGACAACGCTTGATGGAATAAACGAGAAATTGGGTGAATATGAATTAAGGACATGGGTGAAATACCTTATAATCTAGGAATTCTAATCACAAGAGACTGAAGTCACAAGAACATTAAGTCTTAGTAAGAAACGTACTTGCATATTACGTTGAAGAATTCGGAATACAAATTTGCACTCTAGCTTCTCCACAACTTGTAGTTTGAAAACGACTCAGTAAGAGTCAATATCTTGCAAAGGTAATGAATTTATAGATGTTTCATATACATAATTGGTGGGATATCTAATACTTGCTGTTAGAGTTATTGTATTTTTATTTTATTTGAATCATGTAACCCTTCGGGGTCTTATATATAATTTCCCTTTGTTACCCTCTAGGGTCTCTCTATATTAGAAATCGTAAACTCATGGAATAAACATATTTATCTCTTCTCTTCTCTACATGGTATCAGAGCAGTGGTCCTAGATCGGGATTCTAACCTAAACATCATGCCGCCACCTCCAAGCCTTCTCCTCTCTCGTCAAGTGCATGCACGAGCCCTCTCTCCCTCATCTAGGGCCCCACACGAGGCCCTCTCCATCGTCTTGAGGGCTCCACCAGCTTTTTGGGGCCATCACCAGCCCCTTGCGGCTCCACTTGCCCTCCCAAACGCTGCAGCAATCGTTTGACGCTACTGCATGCTCTACCATTCTTTCTGGGGCCGCCAACAACCCCTAGTGGCTTGGCTTACCCTCGCAAGCATCGCCAGCAAGCCTTCGGCACTGCTGCATTCTCCATCATCCATCCTGGGCGCCGCCTGCAACACCTACTCATTGCTGGTCCACCTTTGTTCTCCCTAGCAACACCTATGCGATGTTGCTCTTCCTCGTGGGCATCCTAGCACCTCTACCAGCACCGCCGTGGGCCACCTTGGATACCTTCCACAACCTCCGACGCTACCTCCAATGACTCCATTCCCACCTGGAGAGGCCCTAGGGCCCTCATGGACTCGCTGATCTACTGATCTTCATGGTTTAGACCTCCTGCGCAAACATGCGTGAGTTCTAGGGCTCTTCTCATCCCCTATATGCATATTTGAACAACATGAATTCCTTGATATTTTGATCTAACCACCATGACATCTCTTTCTATTGAGACATAGCCCTTGTACACTCCATCATCTATGATGATACATGCCGCTTCTATAAAACTTAAGAGCACATAAAACTTTGTGCTTTGTTCTCGTTATTTTATGGTGTTCATTGGTGGTATGTGGAAATTCTGTATCCTTACTAAAGAACCTCCAGAGGAGATAGACAAAGAGTATTATACTTGGCTCGGAGACAGTGACTATAGTCATCACCTGGATGACCAACATTGCCGAAGCACATATTGTGTCGAACTTGCTATTCAAATACACGACAACGGAGATGTGGGATGATCTTGAGCAAACCCAGACATAAACTAAGTCCCTCATCGCTGTCATCTACAGGCGGATCTGGTCTGCATCTCAAGGTGGCTCTACCCTAGTTGAGTAGTACGAGCATCTCACTAGCATGCATGAGGAGCTTGTGATCTTTCAACCTTCATGTTGTACCAAACATATACATGAACATTCAGACTAGTAGCTCTATCGTTTTTTTTGGATGGACTACATCCTAGATATCAAGCAGTCAATGAGCAATTTCTGATATTCGATACTCTGCTATCGATGAAGATCATCTTTGAAAGACTTGAAGAGCTGGAGACATCTACTGCATAGCTTTCTACTTTACCTCTTGCAAACAACTTTGCCAACTTCACATCCTCTTATAGAGGACGACACGTCTTCTGCGGAGGCCGTGGCTGCGACTTTGGTCATGGTCATGTACATGACTTTGGCCGTGGGCGTAATCTGGGCCGTTGCCATGGATGAGATACTTCTTCTCAATAGTCACAAACTCACCATGCATTCACTGTGGTAGCTAGAATCATCCATTTGAACGATGCTGATAGAAGTTTGGCTTACGTCCTTATCTCGCCAATAATGCCTATGAAAACGGAAATGCCTATGATGCAACAGAGGTGTGTTCTAAATCAGATTTCGGTGGACAAACCGTCCAACGCAATGCTTCCATCTCATTCAGATCCTCCAAACCCTTGGTCTCGCTCCTTCTACTAGTGAGACTACCACTACTACTCTGGCTACCACTTTAGCCACAGTAGCCAACTCTACAACCACTACTGCTCCTGCTTGAATCATTGACTCTTGAGCCTCTGCTCATGTGACAAGAGAATGTAGTCCACTGACCTTCTCCAAACCCTCTTCATCAGTGAAGTTAATTCGAGTCGCCAATGAGGCTAACTCGCCTGTTACTACCATTGAAACCATGTAGTTCTCCTCCATGCTTCGATTATCTAGGGTTTCCTGTGCTCATGATTTTCCTCTCTGCTATTGTCTGTTCATAAGCTTTGTACTAAGCTTAATTGCTGTGATATTTGATGAGTTCTGTTGCCATTTGTAGGACATCCGGACGAGTCATATTTATGGTGAGGAGGCATAAAAAGGATTGCCTCTATTATCTTGATATATCCTTAGATTATAAGTTTGTTGGTGCTGCATCCATCTCCGAAGACCCATTCCTTTGGCATCTGCATCTTGGGCGTCCTTCCACCAAGGCTTTCTCCATGACCTGAACTCTCTACTTTGAAGCCCTTTCAATGCAAGGCGTGTGAGTTCAAGAAGCATCATCGAGCTTATTTTCATGTTCGTATTGAATTGTGTCATAGCACTCTTTTTTGCTCAGTTCATTGTAATGTTTGAGGACCTTTTCCGGTCCGAACTTTGAGTGGTCATAGATATTTTATTGTCTTTGTCAAGAATTTCCTTTAATATGTCAAAACTTCTTTCTCTGCTTGTGTTCAAATTATTCAAACTAACAATGCTCTTGAGTTCACCCAACAACTTGATGTCTTTCTTTGCCTCCTAGGGGATTGTTCACCAAACATCATGTTCATATACCTCTCAACAAAGTAGGGGAGCAGAAAGGAAACTCAGACATCTTCTTGATATTGCTAGGTCTCTCCTTACTCAGATGAATGTTACCCAGAACTATTAGGGTGATGCCATCCTAATTGTTGTTCATCTCATGAACGGGGTCACCTTTTCTATCCTAAAGGGAGACACTCCTTTCTCTCTACCATATCCCAATGAGTCTCCTTTTACTTTTCTACTGAGGATTTTGAGTGCATTGCATTTGTTCATAACTTCTATACGACTGACAAATTGTTACATAAGACCATCAAGTGCATCTTTCTTAGGTACTTTCATTCTCAGAAAGGCTATCGGTGCTATGATCATGTTGGTTCTATACTACATCTCTGCGGATGCCACTTTCTCTGGGCAAACTAGCTTCTTTACATAGATTATGGCTGACATCCCGTAGATCCACCACATCCACCTATCCTCTATAAACGCAAGCACACCACTGTGCCTTCTTCTGTACCTTTGCCTGTTCCTTTTATGTTTGGATGATATGCCCTCTTCTAATGCTCCCACTATTGCTGCCACGAATGTGTTTGACAAGCTTCCTATAGCTTTTTGCAAACAAAAAGGCTATGTACTTTTTCTCACTATGTCACATTTTACTTCTATTGTTGGTTTATCTAGCTGCGACAAGAGGTTTGCAGATGTCCTGATGATCACTTATGTTCCTAGAGATCATCATAGTTTAATGCAGGACCATGACTGGAAACGAGACATGGATGAGGAGATGGATGCCCTTACCTCCTGGGGCATGTGGAATCTTGTGCCATGCCCCCTAGGGGTTCGTCCTATGGCATGCAGATGGGTCTTCATGACAAAATAATCACCTTATAGGTCCATTGACAAATTGAAAGTCGGATTAGTTGCAAAAGGCTTCACACAGACCTATGAGGTTGATTACTTTGGGATGTTCTATGAAATTTTGCTAGAATGGGGTCCATACATACCATTCCTTCTGTTGCTTCTAATAAAGCCTGACCCATCGTTCATCTTGATGTGAAAACACCTTTCTCTATGGTGATCTTGAGGATGAGGTTTATATGATGCAACTGGCAGGTTACACATTTGAGGGGAAGTGTGTATGCCGACTATGTAAAGTCATCTATGGCCGGAAGCAGAGCTTTCAAGCATGGTTTGACAGGCTTACCACTGAGATCATCGCTCTTGGATTTCAGAGAACGACATCTTGCTACTCTGTCTTCGTCATATGATGGTCTATTGGCACCATCATACTTGTTGTATATGTTGATGATATATGTGTCACTGGAGTGAAGCTGGCATTTAAGAGACCAAGACCTTCCTCAAGAAGGTCTTTGCCACAAAAGATCTTGGCCAACTCCGTTACTTTCTTGGCATTGAGGTGATTCACACTATAATGGGGGCTTCATTTCTCACCAGAGAAAGTATTGCCTAGACATCCTTATTGAGGTTGGACTACTTGGGTGCAAACCATCCGGGATCCCTGCAGAAGTGAGGAAACATTCTACATCTATTGTTCTTGCGTTTGAGGATACTACATAGTACAAAAGCCTAGTGGATAAACTTCTCAATCACACTGTCAGATATATCATATGTTATGAGAAGAGCCAATCGGTGCATGGAGAAACACCTTTACAATCATTGGCATGATGTTCGTCTGATCATTCGATATTTGAAGGAATTTTCCGACCATGGACTCTTCTATAGGTTCTTGTTTCCACGTATACAGATGTTGATTATGCTAGTTCACTTGAGGACCGTCGATCCACTACAAGCCATGCCATCCTTCCTGGCTGACTTGACCTGACTATAGTTCCATAGGAAATCATATTTGATACAATGCCATAATCCTAGATGTAGTGGCAAAACAAAAAAACTATGGTGACCTATGTACCTAAAAGCGACGTGCTAGCTGATTCCTTAACCGAGGGAATAATAACATGCGCACATATTAAACATGCTAGTGTAACAGGACTCATGCATGCATGAGCAAAGAAAGATGCATTCTTGAGTGTTAGAGTATAGATGTCTATCATTTTGATCAAGGGAGATGTTGAATGGACCTAAGTTAAACCGTCCGCATGCGATCTCTAGCGAACCTTTCAATCATGGTTACGTGAGGTTAGGAACCACCACCAGATCTCAAGGGCATGGGGTATACGGCGTGGCTGGAGGAAGGTGGATGTTGTGAGGCAGCTTGCACGTCTATATAAACCTCCTATGAGGGACTATATCATTAATTGGTCCAGCGATTGAAATACTATCTCGGTCTCGAAGACTATGCCTTTCAAGGTCCGTAGTTCCTTCTGAAATCTTCCGTGGAGAGTCCTAAGACTCCTAACATGGAATTCAGTTTGGGGATTCAAACCCAGACAGAAGGATGTTTATCATCCGAAATGAGACACATCTCCTATCGAAAAGAAACATGCTCCTCCTGTGACATATTCGACGGGGTTACTCCAAAAGCATGTCGCTGAGGACCCTCTGAGCACATGATTAGACAAGGTATCATCCTTTTATCTTTCAAGGTACTCTGGGAAGATCATATCTTTCAAGGTCCCTAGTTCCTTCTCAACATTTTCCATGGAGAGTCCTGAGATGGAATTAAGGCCTTAAATGTCGGATTTCGGTTTCGTTTCGGTGATTGACCGAAACGAAATTTTGGCCGAATTTCGGTCGAAATTCGACCGAAATTTCGGTCATTTCGGTCGTTTTTCCAACTAAGGCCTCCGAATTTCTGCCGATATAGGGCATTTTGGCTGGATTTCGGTAACCACCGAAACCGAAATTCGACCGAAATTCGGTCGAATTTCGGCGAAATTTGAGGCCATGGATGGAATTCAGTTTGGTGATTCAAACCATACAGAAGGAAGTTCAACGTTAGAATGAGACAAGTCTTCTATCGAAAAGAAACATGCTCCTCCGGCGACATATTCGACAGGGTCACTCCAAAAGCATGTTGCTGAGGATCCTCTGAGCACATGATTGGACCAGGTGTACAGACTGTGAGGATCAAACTGTTAGTAACATACATGCCTATGGTTAGAGAAAATGGCTTACGTCTTTCTCCCTTTCTGCAAAACTTTGTCTAAAGTGGGTATACAGTACCTATTACCATTTTTTGATAAATCCGGGCACTCGATAAATAAGGCTATGCATTTGGTTGGATGATGAGTCGTGTAATTCGCTCCACGAACACCTGTATGTCCGCACCTTTGGATATAGATCTTCCGAATCATCATTCCGCTGTAAATTCCATTTTCGCCTAAGAAAGTAATGGATAACGTTATTGGATGGCCTTATTGCAAAACCTCAAACACCAGAATTTGACATGAACAGAAAAGGCTGAAACAACATGAAACAACTTCAAAGGCAGAAACACATTCTTAAGCATGAACCTACAGATGCTGGTAGAAAGAACACCTATAGAAATCAATATCCATATTAGATGTATAATCTTGATAGTTTGCACACGATCTTCGGTATAAGCTTTGGAAATCAAAATCCATAAATCTAAAATGTATCCAGTATTATATTAATATAAATTGATAGGTATTGCAGCTATGGGTATAATCTGAATCTTAATTATGGATACATGTATATATAATTTTGTATATTGATGTATATAAAAAAACTGATAAATACTGCACTTGTTTCTAAGATAATTTTTTTACTTTGGTGTCCTGAAAACTTGTTAGTGGTGAATATGGATACTCCATCTCCAGTTGCTTCTGTGTCCATTAGAATGTTGTTATGCAAAGCATGTCTTCATATTTGATAGTCTCTGCCAATCGTACATTTCACGGTTATGTATTTTCTAATTCTGATTGTATTATATGATGGGATCCATCGGAGGGATTTTCAATTTTCTAGTAGTGATAATAGTTAACATTTCTTAGTACTTCTGTCTAACTTTTTCTAAGGATAGAGGTATATTTACTGATAAGTTTTTTCCTTTCGCAGGATGTGTTCAATTTATTGCCTAACCTTAATGTTAATGAGTTGATCAAGGCCTTTTCTGGTACTGTTGTTTGTTATATGATTTCTTGCCAGCGTGCTTTTCATGTATGCTGGCTGTTTTGAATTGTGGTTCTGAACCTCTTCCTTGATATTGCAGTAAAGACGAACGACATGATGCTTGTTATCTATCTTTCATCTCTCATTAGGAGTGTCATTGCATTGCATAACTTGATAAACAACAAGGTACTACGCTCCATACAGTGTTATGAATATATGTAACCTATCGGGTGCTCCATGTTGTGTTATGGTGACGAGAGCTTTACCTAGTTAGGTATCTTTTTTGGATTTTCTTGTGTGAGAGCTCAAATGCTCTACCGTAGTAGGAAAGTAGATAGTTAAATCCTCTTACCTACTAGAAGGATTTTTTTTATTTGTGAAAAGCTATTTAACATAAAATTCATGGACCAGGGATAGGTTAGTTACCCATTTACCACATCTCTACCAATCTTCTATTTCAACATATTCCATTTCCTATCCGTTAAACCATTGAAATCCCTAACAAAGTTACACCAATTTTTTATATATCAATTGCTTTTAACTCCCATAAAACCATTGAAGTTGTCCCTGTCAACATCTCTAATTGTTTTTAATCATTTACTACCCATTGAATTTCTCTACAGCATACATGTATATTATTCCTTTCTAACAGAACCGTATAACCACATTTTATGGTATGAATTAAAAGCTGTTCTTAACTTTAACCTCGATCGAAACAGTTTATTGCACAAGGACTTGAAGTTCTCTATGCATATGTATTTAAAACCTCCAAGGGTCCAAAAGATCCTCGAGTTAAGGGTTCCGCATTATATGTGCTCTGCTACAGTTTTTCCCAATATATTAGCCATTAATATATGCCCACCATCACAGCATGCAACCACAACCACATGCAACCACACCCACTTACACTCAGGAAACCCAATACACGTGCACAACATTGCACACGTGCATGCGTTGATGTGCACATGATCAGGACCCATCCTCATGCACACGTGTTCCAGGTCAACCACTCCATGCATTTGCGCATACAGAACTACGCAGATAATTCCCATGTTATGTGATGAACTTTTCTAGTCAATGATATTTGTGCATCTTCTATCTAAACTCGTTCAATTGCTGTGATTGGCTTTGTTGTCCTATGCCAGATGCTCAACAAGGAACATGAGAAGGCAGAGGATGCCAAGCCTGCTGCTATTCCTACCGCTGCTGGAAGTTAATATGCTGGAAATATTGGTCACTCTGTCTGGGTGCATCATTGACCTTAGATTGCAAGGTAGGGTATCCGTGTTGTTTTTTAGACATCATTTTCAATTTCTTTAGTAGGTGCCTATTGAAATACCGATGGATCTTCGTGCTGCAACGTTTTGGAACTTCTCTAGAAATAGCAAGATTTTTGGGTTTACCATGTACTTTCTACTCAAACGAGGCACACCTGAACGTGCGGGTACCCCAGGCATGAATTTGCCCTTTAGATTTATGCACATATGAGCACTTGAATCCCTGGGCATGATGTTGCCTTATATTCACTAGATTTGTAAACTCCCTGTATATTTATGTGAAATTTATATATTGGTCGAGTAAATTATTTTTAATCTGTGACAACGTTAAGATTATGGGTTCGTTAACAATGAAGGTGCCAACAGGTTGAATGTGCGTGGTTTTCTTTTATGATGATATTCTTATGATGTAAAAGTTTATGCTAGTTCTTTAAATATAGTCGATATGGTTCTGTTAATGTACGATGTACTGATTCTGGTTGAGATTGTTGATATGATACGGTATCTTCTACCATACACTGGCAGATTTCACGTGGACCGTCAATGATCTTTGTCTTGGCTGACTTATAATCCCTGTTAAAAGTTGTTGAACCGGTGTTTCTGAAGCAAATTTCCCTAGGATATTGTGTTTCTTTAAATATCACATGCAAAAAAATCCCATCTATGGATTTTATCCCAGCTATCGTTTGCATTTTTGAGACAGCGATGAGGGTCTCAAACTTATTTTTTTGTCTCAAATGCATGCTTACATAAGCTTTCGTAACTCATTTATAATAAGGAAAAAATGGGGCTGTCCTGCATCAAACGGGCTGTCACCATGCCATATTCATGAAATTTTTGTTTTTTTTTGAAAAATATTGTCATGAATTTTCATCATTATACCATTTCAATTTCGTGAGAAATAGACTCATATGCTTTCCATCTAGAACATGTATGCGATCAACCTTTTCTTGATGGAGGGTATAGAAGTCTATTTCTAGCGAATTTGGAATGACATATTAGAGGGATATAGTAATGAAAATATAAGGTATTTTTCAAAAAATAAAAATAAAAAATTGCCGAAATATGGTGTGGGGGCAGCGATATTAAATCCTTATAATAATGCTATTAAAGTTTTTTTATTCTAATTTCTACTTCGTAAATAAGCATCAGAATGAGAATTGAGGCATAATGAAATCCTTTTTTGTAATTTATTCGAAGAAATATCAGCATTTATACGAAAACTAACCCCTCGTATATATGAAAGTTTAAATTCGGAAATGGTATCTGATAAAAAAACAATAAAAAAACAGTGCAAATAACGCTATCCTTTAGATCGAAAGGTACTATAAAGCCCTTGTCTTGCCAGATTTGATATCTATGGTGATATGGTGTGCATTTTCATTGCCTCTCGAGATCCAGGTCAGCTAAATATAGCACTAAAAATACATAAAATAGTACACGTGTCCAAAGTTATCATTAACCGGTGGGATCTAAAAGAAATTTGAACTGCGAATTGTAAAACTACTAAAGCTAATAAGGTAAAAAACTGAAAACATATAAAAAATAGGAAGTCAGCTATCGAGGTTGACGAAGTCACAACGCGACACCTTAGTCTTGCACAATTGTTCAGTTCTACATCTCTTTTTTATTACTCAAGCCTTCAATCTAGTTGAGTCAGCTTGTTTTTCCAAAGCACTTTACCCCCAAGTTCGGAACACTTTAGAAGTTCAGAACATTCTCCAGCTGGCTGATTGATCCATTAAAAGGACGTGAGAAGTGATGAAGAACATCGTTGTAACTTACCAAGGTTTGCAATATAAATTCATGAATATGGAGTTCCTTGGAGAGTTATTCCCCGTCCTTAGCTTATGGTAAAGTGCTAATCGATTGTGAGACACTGGCGATGGGGTTGAATGAGAAAGGTGGATTTGAACCCAATGTCATTGATGACACAATCGACCCTAGGGATGTCGACTACGATTCTGACTAGCATGATTTTGTTGAGGAAGATGAGTTTTACCTAAGTAGTTCTTTTTTAGTCAATTTCTGATTAAGAAATTGAAATCGTTAGAGAACACCCTTGGCTTGGTTGATTACTATGTTGACCTGGGTTGGGATATCCTCTTATGAATAGTAGTTGTTTGGAAGGTTGGAATGATAATTGTGATGTGACATTGATTATGTGCTATATCAATCTTTTAGTGATTATAATATATTTTTTATGTTAGTAAGCGTATATGAACATCGTTAAAAACCATTATACCAAAGAAACTATAGGGTCAATGCAAGTAATCCCAACCAAAAAATGCAGGGTCGAAGCTAATAGGGGTATGTCAGGTTACCCCGGTTTTCCTTGGCAACCAAACATGCCCCTTGTCTTCTCATGACTTCACCTTAGAGGAAAGCAATGATTACACTATGAATGAGTTGATTTATTGTATTAAACAATCCCTAATAAAGAACAATTTCTACCATTAAGGGGAACTAAGAAACATACATTATGATTACATTATACCCCTAATGGAGTTCTCCTATGTCACATACAACTAGGGATGAAAACGAATATAAATATATTCGTCTCCGATATCGTACTCGTTTTATACAAGTTTTGACATTCATATTCGTATTCATTTTAAAAGAGATGCGGATATGAATCTCTTTTACATTCGCTAATATTCACATTCCTATTTGTATATCCGTTTTCGTACATAAGTATGGTAATATATTTATTTATAACTGTGCGTAACAACATTTTATGATTGCACTCACCATTGTTCATATAAATGTTATGAAATGAATATATCAGATATATCAATTTTATGTGCAAACCAACCTAAACATGTATATTTTAGTTAATTTATTAAATATTTTTGTTATTCTTCATATATGATTCATATTCATTTTTACGGATATAGTAACACATTTTTCATATCTGTCAATATTCGTATCGGCAATTGTATTCATATTTTAAATTGGATAAGGATATGATTGTACCTTAATTTGTATCCGTATCTAACCATTTTCATCCCTGCATACAACCATGTGGTGACATCTTCTGCTCCTTGATCCGTTGTGGCGGGTGCTTCTGTTAGCGACTTAACGAAAGAAGACAGTTAGCGACTCACCAAAGAAGGCGGTTATGAACTTTTATTGAAAAACCAATCTTTTTTAGAAGCCACTAAGGAAGCTTAAGTTAGAAAGCAGTTTCATGAAGAACTATACTATCTTGAAAAGTTTGCATATGATCCTAGTTAGTCACAAAGTGTAAAGGAAGATAATGTTAATTCCTTGAGTGATTGTAATAAAGGATGGAATGTTAAAAGGCAAATATTGGACGTGAGGAGGGAATAAATGTGGTGAGAAGGGGGTAGAGCATGCTGCATTGCGTGAGGATGGTGAAGAAAAGGGGTAGTATAGGAATTGAGACGATTTTAGGAGCATAAATGTGAAAAGGGAGGAAATAGGGTAAGGAGGGTAAGCATACCAAGTTGCATGCGTACGAAGACGAAAGAAGGGGAGAAGGATTGGAGTAAAAGGGTTTAAAGAAAGATGTCAATGGGAGGCAAGATATTGAATTCCGATGCAATCGAAATTCATTCATATTTTTTTCGTTACACATGATGGTGACTTTATATAGCGAGACAATACCATTGAAGAGGCATGTCTTTCCAAAAAAGATACAACCCCTTCTTAAAAGGCACTTCTAAAAGAGACATCCTTTAGATTTTTAAACTATATAAGGAAATGAAAAAAACCAATAAAAATCATACTGCATCGATTTTCACCATATTGAAAGCTCATCTCCGATGAGTTGTCTTGATTACAATGATCCTTAGTAATATCAAAAGTAGCTAATTGTATTTGTAACTTGTTAGAGGAATCTTTTTTGTAGTTTTCAATAGTATTTCGAATTGACCTTCAAGAAGAAGCTTTTTGAGGATATTGCTGCATATTTTCTTTCCATTTTTTTCTTAGCTGAAACGAAGCATTATGATGCATGCCCAACAACTTAGGTGGAGGTTTTGGTGGTGGTCAGGGTTTAATGGACCTTATGAAAGCTGGTAAAGGCGGGTGTTCGTGGCAATGGTTAGTGGAGGGGTTGACTAGGATGAGAAAGTAGATAGAGGATATGAGACATAGAGGAGGGAGATTAGAAGTATATATAAGCAGCGATAGAAGGTGGCGACAAGGGAAAATGACCTACTTAAGTGACAATAGGAATTTAGGCGAACAAGGGATGGTGGTAGAGTTGGTGGTGATGGATAAGAAAGAGGTGTATGTAGAGGGGCGAGAGTGGTGGTGTTGGTGGTTGGATGGCGATAAGTTGGTGAAGAAGACTTTCATAATATGATACAAGTTTTAAAAATTAACTTTCATTACATGGATGGAAAATCAGTGGGGGATGTAGGGAGGGATCGTCATATCATGGGAACAACGTGAACACATGGTCTCGTACCAAATAATGCAGATTGGAGTGTTTAAGGGAGACGATTGGATTTAAGGGTAGAAATGAGATGAGAGGGAGGTAGAAAATGACATGTTGTGTGAGGGCGATGACAAAAGAAGGGTGCAGAGGGATTAAGAGGATTTCAAGAGGGTACTAAAGGCGAAAAGAGATGATCATGCCAAAGCCGTGCGAGAGAGAAGAAGAAAGGAGGGGAGGATTGGAGTAGAGGGTTTAAAAGGGTAAAAAATTTAAAGGGAGGGGATATACCAAATTCTATTATTCATTTATCAAACATGATTGTGACTTTATATAGACAGCCGGTACCATCCAACAGGTACGATTCTTCTCAAAAAACATAATCTTTTAGTAAAAAGAACATTCTTTGGATTTATAAACATAAATAAAGAAATGAAAAATACAAAAATAAATAAAATTATAAAAATCAAACTGCATCAAATTTCCCTCGAGTCTCCTAAGACATTTCAATAGGCTCCTACTTTGTTTGATTCAAGATTGATATACTGACCGAGGACCCCATCTTATCTTCTCCTCTAAACTTAAGGAATCTTAAACCTTTACAATTTGTCTTAACATGTCTTGGAAGAAATATTGGATGTGACTCACGACTCCTTTTTATTCCTCTTCTTCTTGCGAGGAATCCTCTTCTTTCAAATATCTAGACTATAACATTGTCATTTTAGATTCAGAGTTTGTGGTTTATCTTTATGTCTTTAGTTTGGTCAATCCATGGACAAACTCTCGCAAGCTGTCGTATGTTAATCCTGATCGAGAGTTCTTTGACTTGGACATAAGTGTCAATGAGTGTAATCCTGATGTTGACATAGACCCCATTTGTTCTGTCATTCCTCCATCTTGCAAAAAGGCTGCTCGATGGTATTCTTTCTTCTTGTGAGAGTACTCTTTTCACCTTGTATATTCCATCTTCAATTCTATTCTTAATTTTCCTTATTGATGGTTATTCTTCTCCATCTTGTACATGCATTTCTCCCTATACATAGAATAACAACGTCATAAGGTCGCACTATGATCTTCTTGCTTCTTGTGAGTATTCTTTTTGCCTTGTATATCCCATTCTTTGATTCTATTCTTAATTTTCAGTATTTGTCTTTATTCTTCTCTATCCTTCAACTCGATTCCTATCTAATCTCTTGTTTATGTACTTAGGATACTTAGATCTAGGATGTTAAAGTTAAGAAGAACAATCAAACTAGAGATTCAATCCATAGTGCACACAGATGCTAAAGTAAAAAACCGAAGTGAAAACCATGACACGATTATGTGACGCAAGATTCCTAATAGGTTGTGCTGATCAAATGCTTCACTGTACAAGTTATTTACACTGTTGATACAATCGTTTACAACACTCTTGGATCAAACACTAATACATTTTATAATGTTGGATCAAACACCAACATCCTTACTTGGGATCAACTATGTAGTATTGTGGACTATTCAAACTTCAAATGTCCTCAGACTTTTTTGAATCAAATACCAAGATTCCTGCAATGCTTAAATTAAACACTACGAGTCCCTGTAGAAAGTGTTATCTGGAAAGAAGAAATATAATATCTTTGTACTATAAGCAATAGAGATATATTGTCCCAATAAATATATATTTATAAACAAATATATCACATAATAAGAATTAAAAATATCTCATAAAATAAGTGCATGCGACCTGATGAACGTGAAATTGGCCTCTTTAATAATAAGGAAAATTGTCGTAGTATAGGAGGCGAATTCGGATCATCAAAAACCACAATCTTTGAATGTTGTGGACTATTTTTACTTGGAAAGTCTACCAAGGTCGATAACTGGGACACGAGCTACTCTATCTATTTATCGAATTATGATCAATTGAGAACAAGTGTGAATCATTTCTTAATTACAGGCCTCCATATGTAAAACAATGAAATGATGCGTGCATTTTTAATGGACTTTTCAATGTAATTATAAGATGATGCATGAAAGTAATGTAAGGGAACTTATATGCAAAACAAAAGATTACAAATATACCCTAAAAAGATCACTGAAATTGAGCAACCTAATAAGAATTGAAATCAGAGTCACTTTGATCACAACAATAATATCAATCATCAAATCAGAGCAAGGACAAGCAGAGGAAAGTCATCATCTAACATTAAAAACCACTTCTTTTAATATGATGTTGGATGAGAAAATTAGACATGCCATGAGATATATGAAGAAATAAGGATCAAAACGACACTAAAATCATGCAATTTGGACCTATGATGCTCAAGTTATGAAGAAAACAATGCAGGAGCATAAATGTAATAAAAATGCAAGAAATAAAAGATAAATATTACATTTAGGTCCCTGGAGGGACCTAAATGTAAATACCTAAAACTGGCAGGGGTCCAATGTAATTCTTCCAATGTACGTAGGGACCAATATGCAATTCTTCAAACTAGCAAGGGCATCCCTGTAAATTACCCAGGCACGATGCATGTGCCTGGGGACCAATTTGCAAATATCTAAAGTTCTTGGGTCTTTCATGCAATTTATCCATACCCTCACGTGGGGTGCACGCGAGGGGCCTAGGCTCGGGTCTCCCTCTTGGTTCAGGACACGTGGCGTCGTGCGCAGGCTTGGGGCAAGGTTCAATAGACCCAAAGCTGATGGATCGGCTTGAGGCTTGGCTCGCCCACGTGTCATCATCCTGGTTATCCGAGCCAAATGATCGGAAAACAACTTCTCTTCTTCCTCCGCCATGGGCCACCAAAGGAGGCTGCGCTCCGGCGTACACTCTATGGCTCCTCCGCGCTCTGGCAGCTAGACTGGAAGTCGAGGAAGTATTCCGAATGGCTGGAGGAAGAGGCGAGAATCCGATGAGGCTCCGAGAATGGTCAGAGCTTGAAGTCGACGAAGCCTCGTCGGAGGAGACCAGCTCGACGGAGCTCCGATGCGAACTCTGGCCAATGAAGATGGTAGCACCTGCAACTGTTAGCATAGCCGAAGCTCGATGTGTGTGAGTGGGTGCGACTGAGATGGATGCCGTGGGGCATCGAGAGGTGATGGCCATGAATTCCTTCTCCGGTGAAGTGGAGAAGAAGGGAGTCGAAGCGTGGAGGGTTTTGGAGAAGAGGAGGGTGGTCGGCGAGGATGACTGATGTATGGTGAAAGTGCTGGAGTGGTTAGGCGAAGGTGAAGATGATGACAGACGGAGGTATAAATGGGAGAAAACACAAGAAAAAGCAGGGGAAAGGAGACCTCGTCAGAGAGGGGAATCCGGTAAAGGCAGTAGCCTGGGATGGGCTTCAGATGGAGCCCCGGTCTTTGCACAACGAGGTTGACCCTTCCTCGATGCTCGGCGGAGCGCGGTGACACCCGCAGCGTGGTCAAAAGACCATGGATCGCACCTGGGGACAGCGACCATCGTCGCCTCAACAAGGCCCCCCTCTGCTATCACCGGAGGGTAGAGGAGTCTAGGGCGGAGCCCCGTGAAGTGATGGATGGCGGCTGAAGGTGGAGGAGGAGGAGGGTTTATAGGAGGGGGGTTCTGCCGTTATGAGGTGGTGGGGGATGCTTGAATGGCTGATTGATGGCGGGTGAGTAATTGAGGAGGAAGGCTGGAGGTTACGCAAGGAAGAAGAAGGAATGAGCTACATGGGTGGCCGTTAGGAGAGGGAGGAGGTGGCTGGAGAGACGGATAAAAATGGAAGGGGGCGGGGGTCTCCCATGGTGTAACGGCTGGAGAGCGAGAGGCAGCTGGAGGAGGACGATGAGTGGGATCCAACGGCTGGGATAGAGACGTGGCTGGAGGGTTTAGATCAGATCCTTCGGATCTAATCGAACGAGGGAGATCGATGCGCTGATGGATGGATAGGATGTGATCTGGAGGAAATCCAACATCCCGGGGAGAATGGGTGACGTGGAGAGATGCTAAACATTGGATGAGCAACTAATCAGATGGCTGAGGTTTAGGCGCGAAGGAGCGGATGAGATTTGATCCAGAGGATGATCAGGCGGCTGAGGGATGAAGCAGGTTTGGAGGGCTGAGATGGAGGCGATTGGAGCAGATCCGACGGTCGGGAGCTGTGACGGGTGGCAGAAGGAGAGGCGGGCCATGTGGGCGACCCAGAGGGCGCCACATGGCCCAATCAGAAAATTCAAAAATGTATATACAAAGAAAAATACAAAACAAATAGTTAGAGGCAAAACTAGAAAAAAGTCGAAACATGAAAGTTGTTCGTCTCGATGAGATCTACAAGTTTCATGTTGTACAAAAAGCCAAAAGAGGTCATTTATACAAAAAAAATTGGGGGTATTTTTAAGGGGGTAAAAACATTGACTTTTTAGTTTTGAGTTGTTTTTGTATTTTTTTAGTTTTTTAAAGGTTAGTGAATTATAGACTATTACCCAGCCTCATTTTTAGGGGTTTTTGATAAAAAAATATTTACAAGATGCATAATAATGGATAAATATAATTAATTAAGGTTAATTACACACAAGATAAAAAGGAGGATTTAATGACGACTTTTATTGATTTGTTTAAGCCAGGGGTTTAATTTGGGACTTCTATCATGATGAATTAGAGATTCATCATGACCGTAATAGAGAAATCGAAAATGTTTTAACCAATAGTATTGTCATCTTCGGAAAATTTGTCTCTTACAAGTTATAAAGAAGCTCTCAAAACAAGAATTATCTCAAAGTTAGGAATAATAAATGATATATATAAAGTAAAAAGAGAAGCTCTTAGAAGACTTTCTCTTGAGTTGTATGTCTCTCTACTATGGTCTAGGGTCCTATTTATAGTGCCATAACTGTATATTTAAATACTATGATCATTGAAACAAATATGGAAGGAAATCATCAACACACCGCTCTGTTTATCGATCAAGCTAAACATGTTAACCTATCAGAAGTGAGGTTGATCGACCAAGTTTTTGAATTTAAATCTTGATCAATCATATCTATAACTTGGTCGATCAGAAAGTGATCAATCAAGTGAAACTTGATTGTCGATCAACTGTTGCTCGATTGAAACTGTGATACATAAGAACATACATTGGTCGATCATGAACTATAAGTTGGATGAACATAGACTGATCGGTTGGTACCTAAAGTTGATCAATCAAGAAGTTGTTCTGAAGAGGAAAGTCATGCTGATACAAATTGATATTCAAGCATACATATTTCTTTGTTGATATTTATAAATAAAATTACAACAATGATAATGAAAAAACTCTTGATACATGGCTTTGATCTTTTGATGTTGCATTGTTCTCTTGATAATGATAATGTAATCATGCAAGTCAAATAGAGATACTACGAAAATGACTTGCGATAAGTGTGTGTCATTATTAAAATCAAATTAGTACAAAAATAATCACAAGTTCTAGTAAGAATACAAAGAACTAACATTCTCATTCTTTTAGTGATGACATAATAATTATGGAGTTTTTTTTGAAAGAAACTTCATCAAACAAGATTAAACTGAATTATTTTTTTAAACAAAGCCCTACCCTCCACAAAGAGATGAAGGATTGCTTTTAAAGGAGTTAAGTAACAAAAGAGTTTTTGACTTTTTATTTTAAGTTAATTTCTTAAAGTCACTCGATCCTCTCCCTTTTTGTAATTATTAAAAAGTGAGGAAAGTAAACAAACTACAAGATGCTAACTTAAAACATGCATACATGGATTAAAAACATAAGAAACTAGTACAAAATATTTGTGTACTCATACCAAGTTCCAATACTGTAGTAGTAAAACAAAGACAAATAACAAACTAGAGAACTACTAGAAAAAGACTACAAGACTAGTCAAGATCATGATATTAACAGTAATCACTATAGCCGAATTGAGGAGAGGAGTTAGGGGGACACCTATTGTTACCTTATATGATACAACATATAGTCTTGATACTGGGTCCACTAGACTATTTAGAACTAGAGATAATTTCCTCTTCTTCCATGTGCTCTATCACAATTCTTTTGCTCGGGAAGAAGATGGGGAGATTGAAGAAGGTGGTCATTGATGAGGAGAAGGGTCACAGAATAAGCACATCGGTTACAATTGATCGATTATTCTAGTACCGCCACTTAAAAAACAAAAAAAGGTAGAGCTTACAGTTGATCGATTATTCTAGTACATGATTGATCACATTTTGGTCCATCGGTTGGATATTATTTATCGATCAATATATCATTTTTTGAGAAGCTTTAAATAAGAAAAAGCTTTCACAAACGCCTCTCATATGATACAAATCTAGTTCTCTTCTAATCTTCTGAAATCAAGGGGTGGGGTTGCTAGAGGTTAGTAAAAATATATGCAAGTTTCCTATTTGTAGAATCAAATTATGCACGGATCTTCCCTTTTAGAATATTTCACGGAGGAAATTATGTTTTACATCAATGTATTTTGTCCTAGAATTATTGATTAGATTCTTGGTCAGGTTAATTGAATTAGTATTGTCACAATGAGCGACATTGTTTTGATTTTTAGAGAGAGTATTCTTCATCCAGATTAGCCGGAATAAGTTATAGCAGCTGCAATATACTCTGCTTATATGGTTGAAAGAGTGGCATTGTTTTGCTTTTTAGAAAAATAAGATAATAGGGTATTCTCCATGAATTGGTATATGCCGTCAATACTTTTTTTATATGTACGACTAACCGCATAATCTGGATTGCTATATACAAATAAATATATGATGTGCATCTTAGGATAAAAAACCCAGATCTTCGTGACTTTCTTTTGGATTACACTGAAAGCATGTTTCTAAACAAGTACTAAATAGGATATTGGGGTTGTCTTATAGTTAATTAAAGTAAAAAATCGATCATACCTCTATACAACTTCGAGTCAACGAACTTTTCTGCCTTGTTAGGGTCAAGATGTGATGATGGAGCTATTATGTAGACTTTCCTTTGCATTTGTCATCTCTAAACCTTTTTAGTGCATCTTTCATGCACTTTTGTTACGAGAAGTAGATTCCTTGATATGTTTGATTGATCAACCAAGAATGAACTTTATTTCTTCCATCATGCTCATTTCAAATTGTTTCTTTATAATCTTAATAAAGATGTGCTATTAACGTTAGCATCAAACACAATATCATAAAAATAAATATGAACAAGTAATACATTAGTTTTTTTATATTTTAATAAACAAAATATAATAAACTTTTCCAACCTCAAACCTGAGGTGGTTAGAAAGCCTATAAATTTACAATAACATGCTCTATGGGATTGCTTAAGATCATGTAGAGCTTTCCTAAGCTTGAAGACATATTGTGTTTGTCCGGTTCTTCAAAATCAAGGGCTCGCTTATCATAATTGTATTCTTTAATGAAGCTTATTAAGAAATGCACTTTTCCACAATCATCTGGTACAGGTTGATTCCTTTAAAACACAAATGCTAGTAAAATTTTAATTGATCAAGCGTAGCAACATCTGCATAGGTTTCCTCAAAATCGACGCCTTCTTTATGAGTGCATCCTTGTGCAACAAGTTTGGCTTTATTTCTGATGACATCACATGACTCATCCAACTTGTTCTTGAAAATCCACCTTGTTCCCGTGATTGTATAATCTTGAAAGTTAGATACAATATTCCGCACCCATTCCTTTCAAACTGGACAAGTTCTTCCTTGTCATTAACTAAGATTCATAATTACATGCCTATTGTATGGGTTTTAGCTCATTTAGAGGATACAAAGGTCAATATTGTAAAACGTGTTAAAGTACAATCTAGTTTGAATTCCCCTCGATGCATCCCCAATCACCAACTCCCTGGAGTGTGATGAAATCACATTGTGTCATTCTTAAAAATGCCGGGTTGTTGTAGTATGCAACAAATATAATAGATTAGAAGTGTGGTTATTTGTATATTTAATTTGAACAAGCCATATTGTTAACACTAGGACGTAATTACAGCTTAGGTGAAGTCACTTTAGACAATGTTGCATTTAGATTTTTCTCACGAAATAATTATTTTATTTTTTGTGTGAAATAAATATAATGAAAATGTGAAGGTATGATGTGAAATATAAAGAAAATATTCAAAGAGCCTTCTATACGCAAAACGAATTAAATATGCATAATACACTAGATTTTGATTTTCTAATGTCAAGGATGAAATATTCACAGAACTAAAAATATGAAATGACACATATGCAAATAAAAATATAATGTTTTTATGTAATTTGTAGAATCAATGGAGAAGATAAAAAATGGGAGGAGACAATTCATGGTCTATACTTAATCAATTTTCAAGTCAATTAATTGATCACATAAAATTACAATAAAATTCTCAGGGGTAGATCAATTCAATGTGAACATGAGGACATTTTTATTGTTAAAACATATTGTAATATTATTCAATTGTAATTCCACCATCAAAATTAAAAAAATATTTTATTTAAGGTACATAACTTGATTAAATTAAGAATATGACAATGATCATTTTTACATAATTTTCTAAGATCAAAATGATTTTAAAACAAAAAAGCTCAAATCAGTTCTCATTCCAAAAATCACAGAGAATCAATTATGAGTAGAGAATATATACACATAAGCTCAAAATCAGGGTTTAAAAAACCAAAACGGACCAATCAGTTAGACTAGCTGGATCAGGAACTGGCCCCGACCTGGTTGGTTCAGCTGGTTTCATGTAGCTAATTTAAAAAAAAGAAGAAATATAAAAAAATTAGATCGAACCAGTGGTCATACCGTGTTGATTTAGATTGACCTAATTTTGATTGTTTGGTAGTTTTTAAAAATAAATATTTAAATAATTAAATAAAAACATTTTATCACATGTATCCTTCTTAACTTCTACAATATCAGTTATGCCTCTCTTTCCCTACCTTTTTAATGTAGTTTTCTAGAGGTGTCTATGTATACGTGATTACAATATTGTATTCATATATAATGCTATAAAATGTGGTTAGATTTTATAGAGTTTTACTCAAAATAAATAATCATGCTATTCTATTGAAAGATTTGACATTTTAAATGATCTATGTATCTGGTTTTATCGGTTTGAAAAATCGATTCTAGCGATCATACCAGTAAATTAATCTCGATGCGATTTTTTCCGAGTTGATAGGAATAATGACATCATGCTGACATCTCATTGGTATAACCCGTTTGAACTGACAGTCCGACTCATTTGGATAAAACCAAAGACTGATCGGTTCGATATCTGATCCGATTTTTAAAATCTTGCTTACAATAAAGAAAATGAAACAATCTTTAAAATACTATTTGGTTTAGAATTTTTGGATATCTAAAATTCAAGTTATTCAATAAAAATAATAGGGGCCTATTTGTAATAAAATAAATGCAACAATATTTCAAATCGTTGGAGGGTCTTATATGCAACTATGGAAAACTTGGAGGATACACTTGTAATTTCACCACGGGATGCACTTCCAGTTTAGTAAAACTATGGATATTCAAATGCAATAACCCAAGTCACATGCAACTTGCACATGACTGGGTCCCTTTTTGACGGTGGACTTCAATTCCTTGTTGCTAATCATGTGGCTTGTATTCTCGCCATGTGTTCTCTTTCTGTGGCATTTAATGCTAATAATCCAGTGGCCGATGATGAGGGTTTAACAACGTGCACCTCCCTCTTCTTCGCTAATACCACGATAAAGATCTTGGTTGTTCTCCGATAAAGACTCGGAGGGCGCATGTATAACATGATGGCTCGACTTCAGACGAGATGCAGCTTCGCGTGTGCATGGAACCCTCACTCTTGGATATTGTCTTCTTCGTTAAAGCTCACAATAGATGTGTTGCTTGGGTAATAGGTTCCCATTGAAAGTATTGCTACTGAAAGGTACCTGCAAATGTGGCAAAGATCGAGCATCAAATCTCTGATAATTGGTGGAGTAGGAGGGTGTTGTGGACGGATCTGATCAAGCACCACACGATTAGAACCACGATCGAAGAAGAATGCACACACAATCTCACAAGACAAGCATTTATAGTGGTTCGGCAATGTGCCCACTCCACTTGCTCACACAGACTCACTAATATTGTTTGAATGATGTTGGGATACAATACATGGTGCCACAAGGCTCCTTTTATAGTAAAACAAAAGAATACCAAGCATTCAACAATCCCCACCACCAGCTCTCAACCAATCAGGATGCATGATGTGATTGAGCATCTCAGCAATCCAACCCAATACCTCTCATCCTATTAGAATGCAGAAGGCAGATCAGACATCCCCACAATCCATCCCAAGAGCTCTCAGCCAGTCAGAAGGAAGGAGGGAGATCAGTCACATCAGCAACGCTGTCCACTTGTATTCAACCAATTAGTCTTCACAGGATAAATCTCAACAATCTCTCACTTGAAGACTGATTTGTGGTACACACCACATCTTCAATAGTCCTATGTGAGCTTTCCCTTGTCTTATATGCTTGAAGACCAGTAGAAGCTGAACATGTCTTCAGCTTCTCCACTATTACAGACTTTGTGAACATATCAACATGATTTTCTAATGTGTGGATCTTCTTCAACTTAAATTTCCCATCTTCTAGCTACGTCTGAATGAAGTGATACATAATTCTTTGTAACATGAATTGCACTTTGACTGTCATTGATAATTGACAATCTTCAAATTCTTTACTCAGTTCTTTCATCAGACTTTTTAACCATATCATTTCCTTGCAAGCTTATGTTGCCACCACATATTCTGCTTCTGTGGTCGAGATGGTCACAATCTTCTTGAGTCTATAGACCAAACTAACGACTCTACAAAATCAAAGTCCACAAAACCTTGAATGGAAATGTCAGTATCTCATAACACAATTCCATGTTAGAGGTACCTCTCAGATAGTGTAGAATCCATTTCACAGCTTCTCGATGTTCCTTGCTAGGATTTGTCATGAATCTGCTTACAACTCCCACTACATGGGAGATGTCTGATTTTGTGCAAACCATTGCGTACACCAAACTACCAACAACTGACTGGTAGGGTACTTTTGACATGTACTCATGCTCCTCATTCGTAACAGGTTCTTTCTCCTTTGAAAGTTTGAAAAGGCTCCCTAAAGGTGTTAGAGTAGATTTTGTATTTTTCATATTAAATCTCTCAAGTACCTTCTCGATGTAATCTGATTGAGACAATCTCAGCTTCTTGTCTTCATGTCTCTGCTAATCTGCATTCCACGGATTTTCATTGTAGGATCTAAATCCTTCATTTCAAACTCCTTGGACAACATTTCCTTCAGATTTGTTATTTGTTCATTGCAGGTGCCTGCAACAAGCATGTCATCTACGTACAACAATAAAATGATGTAAGAAACACCAAGCTTCTTGAAGTAGCAACAATGGTCAGCATGGCATTTGATGAACCATATATTTGACATGAAACCATCAAACCTTTTGTACCATTGTCTTGCTGCCTGCTTCAAGCCATAAAGGTTTTTTTGAGCTTGCATACCATGTCTTCGTTTCCAGTAGCTACATATCCCTATGGTTGTTGCATGTAGATGTCCTCCTCAAGATCTCTATGGAGAAATAGTGTCTTAACATCCAACTGCTCCAAATGTAGGTTCTCATCTGCAACAATGCTCAATATTTCTCTTATGGTTGAGACCTTTACAACATGTGCAAATATCTTTGTGAAATCGACTCCTACTTTATCCTGAAGTCCCTTTGCCACTAACCGAGCCTTGTATTTAATTGAACCATCAACTTCCTCCTTCACCCTGTACACCCACTTGTTGTGCAGAGCCTTCTTTCCCTTTAGTAGTGGGACTAAATCCCACATTTTGTTTCTTGAGAGAGAGTTCATCTTCTCATCCATGGCTAACTCCTACTGATTCCTTGTCTCACCTTGTATAGCTTCATCAAAGCATTCATGCTCACCATTATCAGTCAGCAATAAATAATTCAAGGAAGGTGAATACCTTGTAGTGGGTTTGCTGATTCTTGAAGATTTTTCTTAGCACTGGAGTTTGCAAATTATTCCGTGGGATGGGTTGAACATTCTCATCACTTGGGAGATATGCTTTGTTTAGGAGTTTCATCAAACTCCACAAAGTTTGGTTCTTTAATTGTCTTTCCTTTTATCAATTCATCCCTATATAAGGAAGACTCATTGAATGTGACATCAATGCTTTCTGACTGTCTTCTTATCCTCCAAATCCCAGAAAATACATCCATAGTTATTTGTATCATAGACAACAAAGGTACACTTCATTGGTTTGGGGTCAAGCTTTCCTCTGTCTTCGTGCTCAATGTGAACATAAGCTATGCATCCAAATATACATAAATGAGAAAGTATTACCTCCTTTCCTATCCACATTTCTTCTGGAAGATCTCCATCTAAAGTAGCAGATGGACCTCAATTGATTAAGTATACAGATGTATTCACTGCATCAGCCCAATATCGCTTGGGGTAGACCTGCATGTATCCTCATGCTTTTCGCACGCTCTGAAAGAGTCTTGTTTATGCATTTAACAACGCCATTCTGTCTGGACTTTCTCGGATCATTTTCAATATCCTGATCCCATTCTTAGCACAGTAGAATTCAAGCTCCTCACCGCAGTATTCTTCCCCATTGTCTAACTTGAGACATTTCAACTTTAAACCTGTCTCAGTCTCAACTAAGATCTTCCACATTTTGAAGGTCTCAAACACGTTGGATTTATGTTTGATAAAATAAACCACAATTTTCTAGATGCATCATTAATGAAAGCAATAAAATAATGAGATCCATCAAGGGAGTATGTCTGTATGTACTAGCTCCAGTCTTTCAGTCTTTCATACTCTTGCAGTCTTTGTGAAACTGACTTTGTTCTGTTTCCCAAGATACAATCTTCACAGAAGTTCGGATCAACAGTCTGCAATCCTATCAACTTTCCCTTCATATGTATGATCTTCATTCCCTTTTCACTCATGTGACCAAGTCATCTATGTCAAGTGTTAGCATCACACCCATATGATGCAACATTTATCCTGTTATATGAGCTTGATGCAATATAAAGGGTTCCTTCTTTCTTACCTCGAGCAAGGATCAATGATGCCTTTGACATCTTCCATGAATCTGAATTGAATGATGTCATCACGCCGTTTTCTGATACCTGTCCAACAGATACGAGATTTCTTATTAGATTTGGTACATGTATAACATTATTCAATCTCAAGAAGCCACCATTGGGTTGGGATATGTCAATGTTTCTTTTCCTATTATGTTGCAGCATTAATCATCTCCCAGCTATACATTCCAAAATCACCTTTCACATAATTTTGGAGGATATACTTTTGTGGAGTGGTATATAATGAAGCACTCGAGTCCACAATACAGGACTCACTTCGAGCATCTGCAACACATATTAAGGTATCGCTATCCTCATCATCAATAAAAGTTACAGTGTTCTTATCTTTGTCATTTTATCCTTTCTGCTTTCTTAGGGCCTTTCATTCTGTCTTTGTCATGCCCCTTTTGATTACAATTCCAGCAGACGATGGACTTCAGATATCTGGATTTGTATCTTCCTCTATCCGATTTTCTCCTGAAATGCTTTTGGTCTCTGTAGCTCTTCCTACTTATTTCTTCTGTATTCAAGGAAGAACCTGACAAATGTTCTTCTCCAGGCATCTTCCGTCGTGCCTCTTCTCCAAGAAGAAGACCAACAACATCCTCCAACTTCACTTGCAGAACCAGAGAAGTTGCTAACCACTACAACTAAATCATTCCAACTCCTCCATTTTCTCTACTTCTTTTCCAACTTCCTCCTCCACATCTTTTTCTTCCCATCACCCTCTTCATTCATTTTCGTCCAGCCCCTTAAGGCTTTAGGTGACAGCTGAAGTCCAGTCAAGTCGAGCGACGACGATCGAAACTTCATCGACGAGATCCAAGGAGGGACACCTCCTTGCTTTTGCTTCTTCACGTTGGAAAGCAGCCGAGCTTCTTGGTTCAACATGCCTAAACCAATCGAGGCAACGACCAAGACGAGTTCAACCGAACTCGATCGATCTCAGTCGACTACCTCCAGGTATACAACTTCATCCTCTTCCTCATATTTTCTTTGTCATCTTCTTCCTCATACTTTCTCTCTCCTCATTTCCTCATCTTCCATTCACCAAATGAGCAAAAAAATGCATTCCCATAGACAAATCATCTATTACCAATCTAATGGAGATTTTTGGTTAACTTTTAGATGAAATTTCGTGATACAGCTAAACAAATGCATGGAAAAACAAGGGAAATTATGAAATCCCCGTTCCACCCCATGTTCTCTCTTTTCTTCTCTCTCTCTCTCTCTTCTTCTTCCTGACACCTCCTCTCCTTCAATCTCCACACCCACCTACACACACAAGTTGTTGGTGCACTCGCAAGCAGCTGCAACCTCATTTGCGCACATCATGGCACGACCGAGGCCTAGTGCTTCGAGCCTTAACTCTTCCCTTGCAAGTTGAGCTTTGAAGCAACATATGCATTTGACGCACCTGATGAATCCACGATTCATCATCTCAATATCTTGATCTTAGCAAAATCCACGAGTAATTTCCCTAATAAATATCCATAAAATCAATAAATTAACAAAATAACTCTTGTAAATAAAACATACTAATTATTGTATATTGGATTGTATAAATAAATTAACATAAAAAAAGCCGCAAAATCACAGGAGTTTTATACATGTAAATAACCCAAAAATTTCATGTATTTTTAATAAATTCATTTCAACTCCTTTTTGGCTAATTCTTTCTCTAACTTGTTCATAATAATGTACATAAAAATACAAAAATACAAAACAAATTATATCTCAAATAAATACTCCTAGATCCCAATGGGAAAAAGCCGTAAAGACCAACTTCCAAGCTAAATTCCCGCTCCGTATGAACTCCAAATTCACCAAATTCACTTTTAAAGTTCAAGTTAGAAAATTATCTATCCAACGGAAGTGGTTTCATTAAAATCGGAGCTCGTTTGCAAAAGGTTGGGTTTTGGGACCTAGATGTACATTGTATATTATGTATATATTCATTCCTTCTTCATTTTTATTTTATCTTTCTTAATTACTAAAAATCCAAAAAAATCATTGTGGTCTTGTATTTTGATTGTACTATTTTATTATATTTTCCTATTATACATAGCTACTATTAAAAAGACAAAAAAAAATATAAAAAGAAAAGCAAACAAAAAATGTACATGTTGTATGTATTCACTTGTAAATTCACCATTTTTTTCCCTCTTTATTTTTGTTGTATTTAAAGTAGCATACTTTATATCATTATTTATTTATTTTCCCATTCTCTACAATAACCTCCAAGTCTTCATTCAACACCATTATTCATCTAACTTCCCATTCAACCCCATCACTAATTTAACCTCCCATTCAACACCACCACCATTCTAACTTCCCTTTCTCTTCTCTTTATATTCTTTTGTACATCCTCATTTTTTCCCCATCCACCATTCTTATAGAATAAGGAGAGAGCTTGGAGTGTTTTGTTGGTGACAGCTGCGAAGCATCGTCCTCAAGCGACGACCTCCTTCAGGTGAGATCCGCGGAGCTGCACTCCGCGTCACGAGTTCCCCGTCGAGCTCGCGTAGCTTCTCCGATTTTTATTTCGCCAATCGGATCGAGGCGACAACAGGAGTTCAGCGTAGCTGCTCCGCCAATCCGGCGAAGAATCAGGTAAGTATTTCTCCTCATTTTTCTTGCTAGTTTATTTCATCTAATATTTTGTCTTCTTTTTATGTTGATCACCATCATTTTCATCCCACAACCATCACACTATTTTCCCCCATTTGTTTAGTTTATCATCATCACCACCACCAACCCACCTTATAAGTTTTTTTTCATAATGTTCATCCACTGTTTTTAAAAAAAATTAAAAAAATTATAAAAAAATTTAAAAAAAAGAAGAAGTTTTATTTCTTGCAGCAGCAAACAAAATCTAAAAAAATTAAAAAAAAAATAACAGACGGAGGGAACAGCGGCACCCTCGCCGCCGCCGTCCCCCCCAATCTTCTCCGCGCCCAGCACGCCGGCAGCGCCACCGCCACCTTCCGCCACGCCGCCGGCGGCACCACCAATTGCGAGAAGACGCGCCACCGCGCCCCTCCGTTGGCAGCGCCACCGCCGACCACCCCCTCCGTCCTCTTCCCCAGCGACGCCGCCCCGCGCCTCCCTTCACCGCGCACCGCCGCGGCGGCGCCCACCTCCACCCCTCGCCGCTCGCAGCGGCCCCGTCCCCTCCTCACGACCGTGAGCGGCCGACGCCGCCCGACCCATTTGGGTTCTTCCACCTGCGCCCTATCTCAAGGAAGAAGAAACATTAATTTTTTTAATGTAAAAATTGCATCTTTTATTTTTCAAGTATTTGTAATTACAGTTTAGTCCCTGCGCATAAGTTTGAGTTGTATTTTCAATTTCTAATTTGCACGAAGACCCCTGTGCTTTCCTGTTAATTTGGACTTCATTTATGCATCTTTTTGTTCAATGAAAAATGCTTGCATGTTGAGCAACTAATTTTCTACATTTTGACTAATTATTTGTATTTTTATGGTAGTTGGGTAATTAATTAAAAATGGTTAACTGAAATATTGCATATTTTACCCAATCTGGACTCTTAAATTAATATTTCACACACGGTTGCTTCAAAAATTCCACAAAAATTATATATGATGCCTTGATATTGAAGAACATACTGTCCAAATTTCATCTAAAATGGAGTTGTCTTGTGCCTGAAATAAATTGTAGAGTGTTTTTAGTATTTGATTTTTAATTAAATCCACGTATATTCTTTTTGCGAAATTTCAACTCTTCTAGATTGCTTATTTAAATACCTACTTGAGATAATTCGCACTCTGATTAATTTGATAACGTGGATTTATTAAGAATTATTACTCACTGTCACTCTGTTTCCACTAAAAAATCCATAAAAAATTCATAACTTGTCAAAAAATTCCAAAAAAATTACTGTAGCTTCCTTGCATCATGTTTTCATTCCAGTAATTTTTTCATAATTTTTGCGTACTGTTTGTGTGACAAATTGCGAAAAAACCCATAAAAAGTGTGTATTTTTAGTTAATGCGTTTTATCCCATAAAATTCCAAAAAAAATGTGTTTTGTGTTCATCTCTGGATTAGTATTCTAGGAAAAATATAATTTGGCTGAATTGAACTGATTTGACATTAAACTTAATTTGGCTAAGTTGTATGCTTTCTTAGTATATTAGTTCATTTGCATTGTGCATTTTGGCATCCTATTTGCATTAAAAAATATAAAAAATACCGTTTGGAAATCTAAAATCTTCATTTGCAAATTAAACCCAAGTTGTTCCTTTGCCTCCCTGAGTTCGACCCCGGACTTGCCCGGGATATAAATTAAAGCCGAGACACTCTTCACGGAGATCCTTCTCTCGGTTCTGACCGAATCGCTAAGTACACGTATTACAACGTGACCAAACTAAATATCGTATTTAGCGACTCGTCAGATGGCGCCGTTGCCGGGGAGGCAAACGGCTTAGGGATTAATTTAAAAATTTGGATTTAGTTTTCCATTTACTCGGGTAGTCTGACCCCCGAGCCCACTTGTAATTAATCCATTTCCTTTCAATTATTTGTCTTCATATTCTTGTATATATTTTGTTGTTTATCTCTCTAATATAAATCTCTTTTTCCTTGCGAGGGCCCGGTGGACTTGGAGTGCATCGGAGGTCGACGGACGCGACGCGCGCCGACTGCTGAAGAGCTTGGAGAATTTATTTATCTTCGAGAGAATTTTTGTAAATCGTTGTAATTATTTAGGTAGTTGCTCCTTTACAGCGGCTCTTGTTTGAGAGCTCGCGTTTGTATCCGGACTGGACATTTGAACCGCTCGTGGTTGTGTGGTTGATTGACGTAGAATAGGACTTGCACTCGCGGCTCTTAGAGCATTTTATTAGAATATCTTTATTGCTTGTGCTCGTAATTTTTAGGACCACACATCACATTTAACGAGACGCACTTAGACCGCTGGGCTATTAGTCAAATTAAACTTGTTCATCACTCGCTAATAGAACTGCTTGTCTAGGAACGGTTTCTCGTTTGCATTCATATTAGTATAAAATTTCAATTCTGCCTTGCATCCCGCATGTAGAGCGCGAGGATCACTATAAGTCTTCTGAACTGGGCATGCATCATTGATTTCATTATTTGCATCGGTTTTTCTCGACTCCCTTCCCTTGGTTTTTGATACTTAGGATAAAAGGAAATCGGGACTGATCGTTAGGCGTGCTTTGTTTGGTGGACTAATCAAGTGATAATCAAACTTAAAATCGGGACTGCTAATCAGAGTTGATCAAAAAAATTGATTAAAACTAACACTTGTTTTGGGAGAGTAAAACCCTCATTGTATGCTTGGCTAATTGTGATTGTTGAGAGGTGAGGACGCATCCCTAGGATAGTGCCCAAAACCTACTTTTGAGCCTTGCGTAATTGGAATTATATCTTGATTTATCACCTAATTAAAACTGAAAAGATAAACGGTCGGACTTTTGCGACCATCACTGTGTTGAGTAGGTGAACTCAGGGTTTGCTCTTGTGTTTGTTTGTCTTGTGTGTTATTCGGTGCACTTGCACGCTTTCTTCCTTGATCCGCTTCATTCTCCCATCTCCCTTCCAAGATGTCAGAATATTGGTCATCATATCCACGTCATCCTTCATCGACCTTATTCCGATCATCTCCACCCTCTTATTCCTCTTCATACCCATACCCTGATCGCGAAGTCAGAACTTCGACTGACTTCTCCACTTCTTCATCCTTCTCACTTACCTCACATTCTTACCCCCCTGACCCACAACCACCCTGGATTGACTACCCATATTCTCGTCCGCTTGCTGGAAATAAGGAACAAATCACAGAGCAAGCCACTGCTGAGATGAATAATTGGCAGAATCAGTTGCCCCCTCATACCTCATTTTCACCTCGAGTTAGGACCGGACAACATTTGACCTATACACATCCTGACTTGAACTTTGGGTACAACACGGTCGATCAAACTAACCGAATGGAGAGGCCTACACCAAACGATCTTCCTGACTTAATTGACCTGAGTGATAGAGACCACATTGACCAACCTTCATATCACCCATTCGGAGAGCCGACATATACAGGGGATTGGATTCATGCGACCAATATACAGACCCCCTGTCTACTGACTCCACCTTATGAGGCCCCGACCAACATCTGCCATACAGATGGGTCATACTCAACCCAGCATTACACGTCTGAGTCAAGATGTGTTGAGTATAAGATCCCAAGTTCTCAGCAGTATCCTCCAACTGAGCAGACTTCTCTCATGATGTGTAATGAGAAATTGGAGGATGATATTTGTAGACCGATCAAGAGTCCAGGTAGGAATGTGGATCATGGATTTCGCGGATTGAATATTGAAAACCTGGAAGACATCGGATTGACCACACATCATGTACAACTGGAGTCCCTTCTACCTCCCTCTTCTACTAACCACTTTCCCTCCAAACCAAAGTCTGTACATTCTCCTAGTCCTCCTTCACCTACCAAAAAGACCAAAAAAATTGAAAACTCAGAAAATACCATAAAAATTGAAAAAGGAAATGATCTAAAAAAATTGGATCCTGCGGTTAGGGAAGCATTGGATAGAAAGTTGATTTTTGAGCTTCCATTAATAATGGCCATTGAGCACTTTCCCGACCTTAAAAGATTTGTGAGAAGTAAATTGATGCCTAAAAGGTCGGGCAATAAGAGAACAAGGACTGAGATACATATAGTGTCTATGGCCACATCTTTGATGATAGGGAGAAAAACCAAGAGCCGCAGAGTAAAGCGGTTGCCTAGGTTTGATTGTGAAATCAAAGATACCACATTCACCCATGCAAGAATCGATGATGACTTACCAATTAATATCCTCCCGACCTCCGTGTTCGCCAAGCTCAAACTCGGATCTGCCAAGAAGTCAAGAGAGATCATTCAGTTAGCAGATCGATCCATTAAACGGTCAAGAGGAACCATTTCAGTCATCGTTACTTTCCAAGGTGCTCTACTGGAGATAGACTTCACGATCATTGATATTGAACACCGAGGAGAGTTCACCCAGTCTCCGATCATTCTTGGGAAGCCGTTCTTAGCCTTGGCTAAGGCAACTATAGATTGTGAGACTCGGGAGATCGATTTCTCTGCATTGGGAGCACTCCGACCTCACCCGATCTTTGAGGACACACGATATTCCAAGGTAACCCATAAAGTTGCAGACAATCGTGACCTTCGAGAGACAGTTGAGTCCCGTCTCTCTACTACACCTGAGATACCGACTGTCCAGACGACCATTGGTTTAGAGACTCCCTACAACCACACACCGCCTACTGCTTGCACCACCACCGCGACAGCTTCTAGAGAGGATTCACGACCAGAAGCTATCATTGAGTCGGACATGACCTTTGTGGATTGCCTTGATCATCTAGATGATCCGACACAAGAACCCAACAATGTCAAGCCAACTGAGAATATTGTGCCTTATCAGAGACGTATGCTGACCCTGCAGGAGTATTACAATGCATATGGTGACTCATCTGATGATGAACCTCTGGTCAGAACCTCACACACATCACATCCAGGACATACATCAAAGGAGACAACTGGGACCAAATTGACTAATCTTGATAAATTGGTTGCTCCATCCTCTAGTCGGTCATCTAGTAAGAAGAAGACGAGTGTTGATTCCTTGAGGTGTTCCCCCGAACTCCTTAAGACATATCAATCTCCTCTTCCTCTTGATGCTTCAGATTCTAGAAAACCGACTAAGAAGGTTACCTTCGAGGTTCCAGAGAAGGAACTTTCTGAGGAGTCCTCATCAGGTCCGGATGAGGTGATCTACATGAGTGAGCTCAGTTCGGCTGTTCTGAAGCCATATTTGAGCAAGCAGCCATGTGTCGACCCTCGTTGGACGTTCCCCACACCTCACTATTATTCCTCTACGAACGATTCTGACAGCGACACATATGTATACTATCCACCCCCTCGCTCCCGCAAGAAGGTCCGTCACAAACCTTCTTGATCCCTATACAGATTCAATCACTCTTGTACATTATCCCTTCTTTGCATATTCTCCAGATCACATCGGTTCTCACACTTACTCTTGTCCAATACTTAGGCTTACCAAGAGCCTAAGTATAGGGGGAGTCGATGCCCGCCGTGTGTATTTACTCATCCATTTCTCCTCTTGACCTCGTCCGCCCCATTTTTGTTCTTCTTCTACACTTAGGCTGTCCAGAGCCTAAGTATAGGGGGGGCAGATCAACTTCTATTCTGTTTATTATTTTAGCCATCCTACGCTTAGCACGAGCTATGTCTTTTTCTCGCTTCTTGTGCCATGAGGACATAGCACATGCTAAGTATAGGGGGGCGTGTATATATTACATATATACTTTACCCATAGCTCGTACTTTCACGTATTTTTGTATATATTATACAATAATTATGGGGTGGGTAAAAAAAACTTTTTTCTAAAAAAAAAACTCTTTTTCCTTATTTGCTAAAAAACTTTTCAAAAAAAATCCTTTTTCAAAAAAAAAGTCTTTTCTTTATTTACCTATCTTTTTCAAAACAAAAAAAACTTGAAAAAAAAGAAAAAAATGATAAAAAAAGAGATTTCTTTGCCTTTGTCTAGAAAAAAAATTCTTTGCCTTTGTTTGAAAAAAAACTTTTTCTTAAAAAATCAATCAATCATCAAAAAAAAAACTAACTAATAAGTTGATTTAACCCCTGACACATTCACTTTCACACAAGACTAGTGATGTTCAAGAACACTTGGTTTATGAGCTCTTGAGATTTTGAGTTAACCTGCCTTAGTCATTAGGGTCTTGGACGTAATTATTCACATTTCCCTAGTTTGAAAGATTTGTGTGCTATATTGCATGCTTAGTCTCTACCTTAAGAATATGATCAGCACCTCACATACACGACTGCAGTTATGATGAGATGAGTTGAAATTTCACTTGAGGATCTGGGATGAGGGATTTGAGTTTGGACTTGATTTAATGATGCTCGAGGATGGGATAAAATCAATGAAGGCTTCATGAAACCTGAGTGTCAGCATCTTTAGCCAGTATGAGAACATGGTTCTTGTACTATCTCTTGACATTTACCTATGTGCCAGGGTGTGATAAAATAAAAAAAAATGTTGATCAGTGTGCGCCAACTCTTGGTAAAAGCAGTGGAGCTAGCCAAAAATACTACAAATCAATGAAATGTCAAAGAAAAGCTCTCATTCCATACAAAGTCAAATATCAAAGAGCTTCCACCAAAGGCGAGCGCTCCCAACCATTTCAAAGTGTCCACTTGGACCACCGCTATTAGGACCCAGAGTCGGGCTTGCACCAAAAAAGGGCTCTGCATCGTAAATGCTACAAGTCTGGGTGTAGAAGGTATAATAGATACTCAAAAAAGACACACCCCGGTGTACTCCCAGGAAAACAAGTGCAGACGGCTCCAACTTCTCTTGACGGACACACTGATCAACACCAAAAAAATGCGTTGAGTAATAAGGCACTCGAGAGGATCCTTGTTCCAATGAGAGGGAGAGAAGAAATGACACAATCCTATGCCCTCCATCAACTGACCTTCCATCTACACTTTCAAGTCTGACAACTAAAGAGACGGTGGATTGGATGCAAGGAATGGTTTATTCCCTAGTGTTGAGGATCGGGTCCTTAGGAGAGTCTCTTGGACTGGAACCTTAGGTGACGTTGTGACTCTACTCTTGTAACTGCGGTCAACACTTAAAGTCATATCCCTACTATATATGTATACAAAGAGAGTCTGATGATTAGGGAAATTGGATACCTTTTGACTAGAGCTTGGTTCAGCTTAGAATTTTAGGATCTCTAAAACCGAGAGTTCTTGAACGGATCAAGTCTTATTTTCACATGCACAGTCAGGGGTTAACCTAACTTATTCATTCTTTATTTGCTCGAGGACTAGCAAAGTTTAAGTATAGGGGGGTGATGAATCCACGATTCATCATCTCAATATCTTGATCTTAGCAAAATCCACGAGTAATTTCCCTAATAAATATCCATAAAATCAATAAATTAACAAAATAACTCTTGTAAATAAAACATACTAATTATTGTATATTGGATTGTATAAAATAAATTAACATAAAAAAAGCCGCAAAATCACAGGAGTTTTATACATGTAAATAACCCAAAATTTCATGTATTTTTAATAAATTCATTTCAACTCCTTTTTGGCTAATTCTTTCTCTAACTTGTTCATAATAATGTACATAAAAATACAAAAATACAAAACAAATTATATCTCAAATAAATACTCCTAGATCTCAATGGGAAAAAGCCGTAAAGACCAACTTCCAAGCTAAATTCCCGCTCCGTATGAACTCCAAATTCACCAAATTCACTTTTAAAGTTCAAGTTAGAAAATTATCTATCCAACGGAAGTGGTTTCATTAAAATCGGAGCTCGTTTGCAAAAGTTGGGTTTTGGGACCTAGATGTACATTGTATATTATGTATATATTCATTCCTTCTTCATTTTTATTTTATCTTTCTTAATTACTAAAAATCCAAAAAAAATCATTGTGGTCTTGTATTTTGATTGTACTATTTTATTATATTTTCTTATTGTACATAGCTACTATTAAATAGACAAAAAAAAATATAAAAAGAAAAGCAAACAAAAAATGTACATGTTGTATGTATTCACTTGTAAATTCACCATTTTTTTCCCTCTTTATTTTTGTTGTATTTAAAGTAGCATACTTTATATCATTATTTATTTATTTTCCCATTCTCTACAATAACCTCCAAGTCTTCATTCAACACCATTATTCATCTAACTTCCCATTCAACCCCATCACTAATTTAACCTCCCATTCAACACCACCACCATTCTAACTTCCCTTTCTCTTCTCTTTATATTCTTTTGTACATCCTCATTTTTTCCCCATCCACCATTCTTATAGAATAAGGAGAGAGCTTGGAGTGTTTTGTTGGTGACAGCTGCGAAGCATCGTCCTCAAGCGACGACCTCCTTCAGGTGAGATCCGCGGAGCTGCACTCCGCGTCACGAGTTCCCCGTCGAGCTCGCGTAGCTTCTCCGATTTTTATTTCGCCAATCGGATCGAGGCGACAACAGGAGTTCATCGTAGCTGCTCCGCCAATCCGGCGAAGAATCAGGTAAGTATTTCTCCTCATTTTTCTTGCTAGTTTATTTCATCTAATATTTTGTCTTCTTTTTATGTTGATCACCATCATTTTCATCCCACAACCATCACACTATTTTCCCCCATTTGTTTAGTTTATCATCATCACCACCACCAACCCACCTTATAAGTTTTTTTTCATAATGTTCATTCACTGTTTTTAAAAAAAAATTAAAAAAATTATAAAAAAATTTAAAAAAAAGAAGAAGTTTTATTTCTTGCAGCAGCAAACAAAATCTAAAAAAAATTAAAAAAAAATAACAGACGGAGGGAACAGCGGCACCCTCGCCGCCGCCGTCCCCCCCAATCTTCTCCGCGCCCAGCACGCCGGCAGCGCCACCGCCACCTTCCGCCACGCCGCCGGCGGCACCACCAATTGCGAGAAGACGCGCCACCGCGCCCCTCCGTTGGCAGCGCCACCGCCGACCACCCCCTCCGTCCTCTTCCCCAGCGACGCCGCCCCGCGCCTCCCTTCGCCGCGCACCGCCGCGGCGGCGCCCACCTCCACCCCTCGCCGCTCGCAGCGGCCCCGTCCCCTCCTCACGGCCGTGAGCGGCCGACGCCGCCCGACCCATTTGGGTTCTTCCACCTGCGCCCTATCTCAAGGAAGAAGAAACATTAATTTTTTTAATGTAAAAATTGCATCTTTTATTTTTCAAGTATTTGTAATTACAGTTTAGTCCCTGTGCATAAGTTTGAGTTGTATTTTCAATTTCTAATTTGCACGAAGACCCCTGTGCTTTCCTGTTAATTTGGACTTCGTTTATGCATCTTTTTGTTCAATGAAAAATGCTTGCATGTTGAGCAACTAATTTTCTACATTTTGACTAATTATTTGTATTTTTATGGTAGTTGGGTAATTAATTAAAAATGGTTAACTGAAATATTGCATATTTTACTCAATCTATACTCTTAAATTAATATTTCACACACGGTTGCTCTAAAAATTCCACAAAAATTATATATGATGCCTTGATATGTGAAGAACATACTATCCAAATTTCATCTAAAATGGAGTTGTCTTGTGCCTGAAATAAATTGTAGAGTGTTTTTAGTATTTGATTTTTAATTAAATCCACGTATATTCTTTTTGCAAAATTTCAACTCTTCTAGATTGCTTATTTAAATACCTACTTGAGATAATTCGCACTCTGATTAATTTGATAACTGGATTTATTAAGAATTATTTACTCACTGTCACTCTGTTTCCACTAAAAAATCCATAAAAAATTCATAACTTGTCAAAAAATTCCAAAAAAAGTACTGTAGCTTCCTTGCATCATGTTTTCATTCCAGTAATTTTTTCATAATTTTTGCGTACTGTTTGTGTGACAAATTGCGAAAAAACCCATAAAAAGTGTGTATTTTTAGTTAATGCGTTTTATCCCATAAAATTCCAAAAAAAATGTGTTTTGTGTTCATCTCTGGATTAGTATTCTAGGAAAAATATAATTTGGCTGAATTGAACTGATTTGACATTAAACTTAATTTGGCTAAGTTGTATGCTTTCTTAGTATATTAGTTCATTTGCATTGTGCATTTTGGCATCCTATTTGCATTAAAAAATATAAAAAATACCGTTTGGAAATCTAAAATCTTCATTTGCAAATTAAACCCAAGTTGTTCCTTTGCCTCCCTGAGTTCGACCCCGGACTTGCCCGGGATATAAATTAAAGCCGAGACACTCTTCACGGAGATCCTTCTCTCGGTTCTGACCGAATCGCTAAGTACACGTATTACAACGTGACCAAACTAAATATCGTATTTAGCGACTCGTCAGCACCCCGCGGCCGTTTGTACACAAACCACACGTATGACTTCATCGCACGCCATCCTAGTTCGTCAACAACCTCCGTACACGTCGCTACCTCGTGTGGCTGCTCCAGCATGCCCCGCACGCGGCACTCGCAATCCCCATCTCCTCCTGGGCACTCCTCGCCACTAACGTGAGCCTCCTCTATCCAGCGTGGCGGACCTTCATTCCTATCCAGCGGAAGCACATCGCCACCTTCCTCCATCGCCGAACCCCAGCCATTCATGTGCCCACACGACCGGCCTCCACCAATACAACGCCGACCACAGACCTAATTAATGTCGACCACAGACCTCATTCGCTCTAGGAGCAGACTTGACGTGCCTGCGATCTGCCATGTCGCCCACCGACCTGCCTCCAAGCAGCATATGTCATGCGGCCAAGCAGCAACGCCACCGCAAAAGGGGGGGGGGTGCGCTCTAGTCACTCTCGTGTAATGACTACAACCTAGCCGAGACATGCTCCGTCTTCACCTCATACGCTACAACGTCACGATCCAGCCGCTGAATGACCGCATCTGCTTCTCAAAGCCTCCGCACGTATGACCCTTCCCGATGGTGCACATCCGACCCACTCTTCGCATCTCCAAGGCTCGCGAAGAATGAAGAGAGGGGGCCATCACTTGTTCTTCACCTCCTTTTGGAACATTTACACCAAAGTTCCCCGAAGATTCACATATTCCAAGAAGGCCCCCGCCACTTTAGGTCATTCGTCGTGCACGTGATCCATTGGATAATTTACAAAGCACGCACTCTATCTTCTAGAGAGTTGTAGAAAAGCCACCACCACTGGAGCTCACGTGCGCGACGTGTGAGCAATGAGTCATTTACATCCATACCCTCGTATGCAGAGGTAATTGCAATTTAGACCTGTCAGCATATTTATTTTTAATCAATTTTGTTTCTATATTGCATCCATACCCCTATGTTCGCTTGTTTATTTGAAGTTCTTCTCAATCATTTTATCATTTGCAAAAATTTCTCATTATAGAACCAATTACGCCGGTCATTATGAATATTTGACTGATTTTTTGTGAGCTATGAATTATTTAATATAATTATTTTGGTGAAACATAGAGTATTTTGCTCTCTGTGTGAACTTTTATCGATACTAAATTTTCTTGATCTCTAAAAGTTCCTGAAAATTCACAATAATTAGATTTTCGTGTCTTCTACTTTATGCCAAAAAATCATCACAGTTGCACACATAACGAGATCTAAGTAAATTAATTGGTAATTTTGCTTCATTTATTTTTTAATAAGTCAGAAACTAATTGTTTTTGAGGTTTAGTAATTTTCGTGGATTCATCTCACATAGAAGTATCTAGTATAATTTTAATCTCTGAAAATAATTTATTTTTTATATTTATTTAAATTAAATTTGCGAGAAACACCCTGCATTCTTTAATTCATAGTTAATTCAATCGAGTCGAAAAATTCCAAAAAATTGTAGTAGCTTAATTTCATTGCATTTGACACTCTGGCCAAGTTTGAAAATTTTCGGATTTGAATTGAGTGAAAATTGCATTTTTAGTCGTTAAACTAATCTAGAATTGCATTGCATTTTTAATTCCATAAAAAACATAAAAAATATTCTCCTAAAAACCTAGTATCTAGAACGACTTTAAAATAATCTAAGGAGAAAGCTGCCTCCCTGAGTTCGACCTTGGGCTTGCCCAAGTAAAATAAAAATCGTCGCTCAATATTAATTGATATATGCCGCGACTCTGATTCTGGACCATCGGATCTTCCCATATCCTGATCTAGTTACTCAGCAATAATTTATTCACCAATCACAACTAACATTCAGAAATAGACTGAAAATAAAAATATTCAGAAGAAAGTATTTCAACAAAATAAAGTTCACATGATACATTATCCCCCTATAACCATTTACATGTATATCAGCTTGAAAAGAAAATACACAAAAAGTTTACGAACTACCTTAGAAAAAAACTACTGTGGATGGTTGGATGACTATGTTAGCTGGCTGGATTATTAAAGTCCTTGCGATGGCTCACTGACATCTGTTGGGTTTTCTATAAATCGTAGAATAATCAATTAGCGAATGCTAAGTAACGAAGAAGAGAAAAGTAAATAATCGTGTAATTTTCCAAAACTTGTTATCACAAAAGATTCATTCATTCTCATTATTTTAAATCCTATTCCTTCTATTCCACATCAGGGATTAGTCCAGGGGAACCCCACCATTGTTAGACTCCAAAGCTATGGATACTTCGAGATTGGAGATTGCATTGATCTGGTGAGCATATGCTGCCGCACGTCGCTTTAACCAATCCTCCAATACTAACCTGATAATTTTACTTTTCTTTTATTAATCAGAGTCTTAAACTGTCAGCCTAGAAAACAAAGGAGCACACCTTCCTCGAGGACTTGGTTGCTTAAAACCTTAGGCAAACTGTTAATCACATAACTTATCAGCTTTAAATACATGTTATTGTGACCCACCCGCTATTGAACCACCCTTGCCTCCACATGGAACGAACACATCTTCTGTCATTTAACCCGAATATATTGGCTCCCGGTACCATGCCTTGCAAATCGTTCATTTCGTGCACATTTATCATAACAGGGAAATCATGTACCACCTAGGTAGGGCAAAACCAATACAGGTCCCTTCCTACAAACTTACAGGTTGCATGTCCAACATGTAGTTCTACTCCCAATCATTCTTAACGTAAAACCTAATCTTTTTTCAGGATCCAACTCAAAACACATCAATTCTCATGATGTAGTTCCTCCATTAAGACTTAGATTTGTATAAACATAATGCTGAGTATAGACTTACACATAACTTAATTTATATATTTGTAAGGTCATATTTGTGCTCATTTTAACTTCCAAACCTAACTTTCTGAGCCACTACATCCATTCGATGATTAGACCTTATTTTAGTTAAAATCACAAAGCAACTTATCATACTTTCTAAAAAATAGACAAATTAGGATTCTTAGGGTTCATATGAAAACCCAACAGCAAAAGAAAGGATTTCATTACCTAATCGAGCTCTCTATCACGTAGGAAACACTTTATCGTTATTCATTTTGAGAAAGGATGATTTATAGCTCCTAAAATGATCGAACTTCATGTTCGTACCAAAAACACTAAAAACATGCCAAGAATGCGAAGAATGAACGAAGAACATAAAGAACTTGAAGAACGCAAAGAATATATTTTCTCTTAAAATTTCAACAGAACTTCCCCTTATATAGGGTGATATTTATAGGAAAATTTCAGCAGAGTTTCCCCTTATAATGGGACATATTTCTAGAAAAGTTTCGGCAGAGTTTTTCCTTATATCGGGACATATTTCTTTAAAAATTTTAACAGAGTTTCCCCTTATATCAAGACATATCTTAAAAGAAAAACAGAAAGAGTCTATAAAATCATCGAGAGGAAAACAATAAAGAAACTGAAAGAATATACTCAAACAACAAAGAGATGAAGAATTGGTAGATACCACACATCTTAGGTGAGTGAATGTGTGACAAATCACAGGGTTTACTGACAGGCATAGTCGCCTGCACCTAAGTAGGATATTACACCGATTTTTCCATCAAAAAAATTATAAAAGCAGAATTGAAATAATAGAACTATAAGCGATAGAGAATCGATAGACATCACACGTCTTAGATGAGTGAATGTGTGACGAATCACAGGGTTCATTGACGTGCATAGCCGCCCGCACCTAAGTAGGGTGTTACATAGATTTCTCCTCGAATCACAACAGAAAATGAATCGGAAAGAAGATGGATCAAAAACCAAATTGGAAAAAGAACATGAGTCGAAACGAAGCCAACTAGAAGAGGATCGTATCTTTCTCCTCCTCGTTCTTCAGGCAGCGCTTCGCTAGCACTCCTTCCACACCTCCCACTCCTCCTCCCGACCTCTCTACACTAGCCCTTGGGGTGGTGGTGGTAGTGTAAATCGTAGAGAATGAATGGGTGGGGGGGTTATTTATATGCTTTAGAAAACCACTAACCATGGCTAGTAAACCATGGTTTAGACTTAACCGCGGTTAGTGGTCTATGATTTTGGCCAAAACTTATCCGAAACTTAGGTATTAAGTTAGAAAAATCCAGAAGTTTCTAAATTTTTAATGAGTTTAATTAGCGCTAATCGTAATTAACTTTTACTAATCACAATTTAACCTTTAGAGCTTATGCTTAACTTTTGCTAACCATTGATTAGTATTTGCTAATGGTCATTAATGATCCCCAATCCATCATTAGTTTCTTTAATACTGTTTAATTAGTCTTAATGATGGTTATTACTTGTTAATGATGTCTTAAACCTCTTTACTTCTCTTTTTTCCGAAAATCATAACAATTTCAAACAAATTCCGATTCATATAAAACAAATTCTGTTGGTTTCCTCTTGACGAGCAGGATCGTATGATATAGGATCCAAGAGAAACCAAGTTCAAGGCTTTACAATTATAACAACATAAAAGAAAGTCTTGTACTAGAGACTAGAGATGCAGACATAACAACCTCAAAGAGGATTGAAACCAGAACAACCTTAACCTTAATGAGAATGAACGTCATTTTATTTATGATAAAGATATACACAGTACATAGTGTTATCATTCAAACAAGTACGGGTATTTTTATCTCATTTCTACCTCAGGTTCCCATGTGGCTTCTTCAAACTCTTGGTTGCGCCACAACACTTTAATTTGAGGCACCTCTTTATTCCTCAACTTCTTGATATCACTGTCCAATATTTGCATAGGTATTTCTAAGTATGTTAAGTCTGGCTCAACATGCAGATCATCATAGCTTATCTTATGCTCAAGATCCTTAATATACTTTCTCAGATTTGTACATGAAAAACATCATGTATTGCCAAAAGATGTGGAGGAAGAGCAAGTCTATATGCCACTTTTCTAATCCGGTGAATAATTTCAAAAGGTCCCACAAACCTAGATGCTAACTTCCCATGCAAACCAAACCTCTGAACTCCCTTCATAGGCAATACTTTGAGAAATACAAAGTCACCTACCTCAAATTCAAGGTCTCTTTGCCTGGTATCACTATAGCTTTTCTGACGACTCTGAGCAGCTATTAGTCTTTTCGAGCGAGCTCTACAACTTCCCATTTCTCTTGGAGTCTATCTGAATCATAAAGATTCTTTATCCCGACCTCTTGCCAACACAAAGGAGTAGTACACCTTCATCCATAAAGTACTTCAAATGGTGCCATGCCAATACTTGTATGGCAACTATTGTTGTATGTGAATTCTGTAAGAGGTGAATGTTTGCTCCACAATCCTTTCCATTCTAAGGCACATGCTCGTAGCATATCCTCTAAAGTCTGAATCGTACGTTCTGATTGACCATCTATTTGTGGATGATATGTTGTGCTCAAGCATAGATGTGTGCATAAGTCCTTTATGAAGTTCTCCCAATAGTGTGAGGTGAATCATGAATCTCGATCAGAAACTACTTCCTTTGGAATACCATGGAGGCGGATCACATGTGTAATATATAAATCAGGAAGCTGATATGGAGTGAAAGATAAACTTATTAGAATAAAGTATGCTACCTTGGTCAGACGATCTATTATAACCCAGATACTATCTTTACCACCAGTCGTCTGAGGTAAGCTTGTAACGATATCCATGCAAATGATTTCCCATTTCCACTCAGGTATAGGGAGGGTTGTAACAATCCTGGTGGATTTTGGTGTGAAGATTTACTTGTTGGCAAGTGAAACATGAACTCACAAACTTAACAACATCTCTCTTCATTCTAGGCCACCAAAAGTTTGAATAAAGATCCTTATACATCTTAGTAATTCTAGGATGAATAGATAATCTAGAACAATGTGCTTCACGTAAGATGTCTTTCTTGAGTTCATGTATGTCTGATACACAAGCTCTGTGATGGTTATATAGTAACCCATCTTGTATATGGAATCCCTCTATCTCATTCTTTTCAAGTTGTTGTCTCAAGTCTTAAAGGACTGGATCATCCTCCCGTCCTTTCCTTATTCTGTCCCAGATCTCTGGTTTGTATCAGTGAGGAATATTTATAGTATCGACACGACTATAAAATAGTTTTCATTCACTTAATGTTGATAGTATACCCCAAAAGTAGATAGCACTCACCAACCCAGGTGAATAAGTTCTTCTGCTAAGGGCATCTGCTACGACGTTCCCCTTACCAAGGTGGTAGGAGATAGTGCAATCATAGTCTTTCAACAACTCTAGCCACCATCTCTGTCTCATATCAAGCTCCTTCTGATCAAATAGATATTTCAATCTTTTTTGACCGGTGGAGATTTTAAAAGTAATTCCATAAAGGTAGTGTCTCCATATCTTTAAAGCAAAAACTACGGTAGCTAATTCAAGGTCATGTGTTGGGTAGTTCTTCTCATGTGTCCTAAGATATTGCAATGCATACGCAGCTACCTTACCATATTGCATAAGAACTGCCCCTAGTCCTTCTATAGATGCATCGGTGTATACTGTAAACCCTTCACTCCTGCAGGGTAGAGTAAGATGGGTGAAGATGTTAGGAATTCTTGCAGTGTTTGGAAACTAGTTTCTCATGCATCGGACCATATGAATGGAACTTTCTTCTGAGTCAACCTAGTCATTGGCAATGCTATTCGTGAAAAGTTCTTCACAAATATTTTATAATATCCAGCTAGACCCAGAAAAGATCGTATTTCTGTGTTAGTCTTCGGGTGTTCCCAACTCATTACTGCACTAACCTTTGTAGGATCAACTGATATACCTTCTCCAGAAATAACATGGCCTAAGAAAGATACTTCAGATAGCCAAAAATCACATTTGCTATATTTAGCATATGGTTTGTTCTTCCTTAGAGTTTCAAGTGCATGCCTAAGATGGTGTTCATGCAGATACTTATCCTAGGAGTAAATAAGCACATCATAAATAAAGACTACTACAAAGTGATCTAGAAACTCCTTGAATACTCTATTCATGAAATCCATGAAGGCTAATGGGGCATTTGTCAGTCCAAATGGCATAACTAAGAATTCATAATGTCCATATCTTGTTCGAAAGGTTTGCTTGGGGATATCTGTATCTTTAATCTTTAACTAATGGTATCCTGATCTTAAGTCAATCTTGGAATACACAGTTGAACCCTGTAACTGATCAAAGAGATCATCTATTCTTGGCAGAGGATACTTGTTCTTTATTGTTTTCTTGTTTAGTTGTTTATAGTCAGTGCACAACCGCATGTACCCATCCTTCTTGCTCACAAACAAGACAGGTGCACCAATGGTGAAGTACTAGGACGAATGAAGATTTTGTCTAACAGTTCTTGTAACTGTACCTTTAACTCTCGTAACTCAGCTGGTGCCATCCTATATGGAGGGATAGAGATGGGCTGAGTATCAGATATGGGAAAGATTTCAAATTCAATCTCTCGCTCAAATGGTAATCTAGGTAGTTCCTCTGGAAATACATCAGGAAACTCGCACACTATAGGTACATCTTCCATCATTCTATCTGTCCCTGATGTAGTGGTTACATAAGCTAAATAACCTTGGCACCCTTTCTCTAACAACTGTTGTTCCTTTAAGGCAGAGATATATTCGAAATTATCATTGGATGTCTTTCCACGAACTGGAACTCTATCGCGTTAGGAAGGTGAAAAGTTATTGTCTTCTGAAAACAGTCAAGGCATATATGATGCCTTTTTGGCCAGTCCATCCCCAGGATGAGATCAAAGTAATTCATTTCGATAAGTAGCAGATAAGAAGATGACTGATGTCCTGCAATATGTCCCACATAAGCATCTAAGATCTTCTTGAATTATAATTTACCTCCTGCTTCCTTGCTCAGATAATGGTTTTGTGCTTTTATCATAATCTTATCCTTACAATAAGAATCAAATATTCTTCTTCTTTTGTTTTGTGTGCCTACGAAGAGCCTCCTCTACTGCTCCTCCAAATGGAGTAGGGGCAAACAAATTATATGTATCTAGAATCTTTCTTACGAGAGTGAATCCTCAACTCTAGCATCCATGGGTGTGAATGACTTTGATCTCTCATTGTGGCATTGAGACTTCGCTCTAATGCATATTACTTTTGAGTCATCTCATGGGTCATCACTATCATAGCCTCTAATTGCCTAGACACATCTTGATATGCCATGATAATGGGATAAATAAAGGTTAAAGATTAGGTCCTATACATTCTAGCATGATGTAAATAAGGAACAATGACTTGTGAATGGTATTGCAGTAAATTATTAAGATCAAAAGATCTTAAGACCACTTTAATTTTGAATAGTGCTCATAGTTATCATTTACTGAGTAAATTACTGGAGTAATCGAGCTCTGATACCAAACTATTGTGATCCTGATTCCGGGCCGTCGGATCCTCCCCTATCTGGATCTGGTTACTCACCAATAATTTATTCAGCAATCACAACTAGCATTCGAAAACAGGCTGCAAATAAAAATACTCAGAAGAAAGTATTCTAACACTTTTCCATTCACAAAATAGAGTTCACATGATACATTGCCCCACTATAACCATTTACATGTGCATAAGTTTGAAAGGAAAATACACGAAAAGATTACTAACTATCTTAGTAAAAAGTACTGTGGATGGTTGGATAACTATGTTAGCTATCTGGATTATTAAAGTCCTTGCGATGGCTCACGGACACCTGTTGGGTTTTCCATAAATCATAGGATAATCAATTAGTGAGTGCTAAGTAACGAATAAGAGAAAAGTAAACAATTGTGTAATTTTTCAAAACTTTTTATCACAAAAAGATCCATTCATTCTCATTAGTTTAAGTCCTATTCCTTATATTCCACACCAGGGATTAGTTCAGGGGAACCCCACCATTCTTGGACTCCGAAGCTGTGGATACTTCGGGATTGGAGATTGCATTGATCTGGTGAGCATATGTTGCCACACGTCGCCGCAACCAATCCTTCAATACTACCCTGACAATTCTCCTTTCTTTTATTAATCAAGATCTCAAACCCTCAGTCTGGAAAACAAAAGAGCACACCATCCTCGAGGACCCGGTTGCTTAAAACCTCAAGGTAACTGTTAATCACATAACCTATCAGCTTTAAATACATGTTATCGTGACCCAACCACTATTGAACCACCCGTGCCTCCACACGACATGAACATATCTTTCGTCGTTCAACCCGAATATATTGGCTCCCAGTACCACGTGTTGTAAATTATTCATTTCGTGTGCACTTATCATAACAGGGCAAACATGTACCACCTAGGTAGGGCAAAACTAATACGGATTCCTTCCGACAAACCTATAGGTTACATGTCCGGCCTGTAGTTCTATCCCAGTCATTCTTAACGTAAGACCCAATCCTTTTTCAAGATCCAACTCAAAACACATCAACTCCCATGATGTAGTTTCTCCGTTAAGCCTTAGAATTGTATAAACATAATACTGAGTATAGACATACACATAAATTAATTTATATATTTGTAAAGTCATATTTATACTCATTTTAACTTTCAAACCCTAACTTTCCAAGCCACTGCATCTATTCGATGCTTAGTTAGTTGAAATCACAAAGCAACTTATCATACTTCCTCAAAACTAGCCAAATTAGGGTTCTTAGTAACGAAGAACATAAAGTCAGGAATCTCAACGATCTCAAATGAAAATCGAACAACAAAAGGAAGGATTTTGTTACGAAATCGAGCTCTCTCTCGCGTATGCAATACTTTATCGTGATTCATTTTCGGAAAAGGATGATTTACATCTCCTGAAATGATCGAATTTCATGTTCGTATCAAAAATACTAAAAAACATGCCAAGAACGAATGGAGAACACAAAGAACGCAAAGAACATATGAACAATATGAAGAACGCGAATACCAAATTCTCTCTTAAAATTTTGGTAGAATTTCACCTTATATAGGGTGATATTTCTAAGTAAAGTTCATCAGAGTTTCCCCTTATACTGGGACATATTTCTAGAAAATTTCGGCAGAGTTTCCCCTTATATCGGGACATATTTCTATAAAACAATCGGCAGAGTTTCCCCTTATATAGGGACATATTTTAAAAGAAAAATAGAAAGAGTTTCCTCTATAAAATCATCGAGAGGAAAACAATAACGAAACTGAAAGAATATACTCAAACAATAAGAGATGAAGAATCGGTAGACACCATGCGTCTTAGGTGAGTGAATGTGTGACAAACTGTTCACTGACGTGCATAGCCGCCCGCACCTAAGTAGGGTATTACACAGATTTCTCCATCAAAACAATTATAAAAGTAGAATTAAAAGAATAGAACCATAAGCGATAGATAATCAGTAGACATCACACATTTTAGGTGAGTGAATGTGTGACGAGTCATAGGGTTCACCGACATGCATAGACACCCGCACCTAAGTAGGGTGTTACACAGATTTCTCCTCGAACCACAACATAAAACGAATTGGAAAGAATATGAATCAAAACAAAACTAGAAAAAGAATATGATTCGAAATGAAGCCAATTAGAAGAGGATCGTACCTTTCTCCTCCTCGTTCTTCCGACAGTGCTTTGCTAGCGCTCCTTCCCCGCCTCCCACTCCTCCTCCCGACCTCTCTACCCTAGCCCTTTGGGTGGTGGTGGTAGTAGAAATCGTAGAGAATGAATGGGTAGGGTCCCAGAAAATCACTGACCATAGTTAGTAAACCATGGTTTAGACCTTAATCGCGGTTAGCATCCCATGATTTTGGCCCATAGTTTTGGCCAAAACCTATCCAAAACTTAGGGCTTAAGTTACAACAATCCAGAAGTTTTTAGATTCGCTAATGACGTTTAATTAGCGCTAATCGCGATTAACTTTTACTAATCATGATTTAACCTCCGTGGCTTACGCTTAACTTTTGCTAACCATTGATTAGTATTTGCTAATTGTCATTAATGATATCCACTCCATCATTAGTTTCTTTAACCGTGTTTAATTAGTCTTAATGACAGTCATTACGGTTTAATGACGTCTTAAGCCTCTTCTCTTTCTTCCGAAAATCATAACAATTCCAAACGAAGTCCTATTTATACAAAACAAATTCTGTTGGTTTCCTCTTGACGAGTCGGATCGTATGATATAGGATCCGAGAGAGACCGAGTTCAAGGCTTTATAATATATTAATTAAAGTGGTTTTGATTAAATCTGATTTTGTCCGACTGCAACGAACACATTAAATTTAATAGTTAATATGGTTGAATTAAAAGGGTGAAAATTCAAAGTTTTCAGCGGTCGTTGTCCAATCTGTACATCCTAACGCCAATCCAGTTGAGGGTCACCGCACTCTCACACACTTTGGTGTGAGGGGAACCTTGACCTACATAAATATCTATCATTATTAATACTCATTAAACCACATATCTATGTCAACAATTATGAATAAGCTAAATGTGTATATTGACTAGATGATCTAGTATAGCATGATGTATACACCTAGTTTTTACTCGTCATGATGTCAAAACCACTATATATATCTTAAAGGCGAGAAGTCACATAGATGGGCATTTCCATATTTGATTTGATAGAGGCATATGATTCTTTTTGTTCATATCAGGCTTGATAAAACACTAAATATTCAAATAACATAAATAGGACATGGGGTGTTCACAAGGATGGACCCTTGAACTTTGTTGCTATTACATTTAGGTCATTGTCACCTCACATGTAGTCCCATATGAGGTGTAGGGAAATTTGCATATTATATCCTTAACTCTCTAGACATGTTATTAAATGAACTTTAGTTTTTAAGAAATTGCATTTAGGTCCCCCTATTGTAGTGTATTTCCATTTCTTGTATTTTTTCATATTAAGCATTTTCTTTATGCTAAAAAATGTAGGAAAATTATGATAGATGTATGGAACAATGTTTGATCATACATAAATTTTCTTAGGCATTTAACTTAATTTCCTATGTTTAAAAATGCAAAACATGCTTTTCTTCTCTGTTTAGAATTTAAAAATCCAAAAACTTTAAAATACCTCCAAAAATTCAAAAAAATATGTATATATTATCTATAGTATAGTATATTCTACACCATATCCAAAAATAAGTCAAAATAAAAATATAAAACATAAAAAACACAAACCCTAAAAATCTTATAAAAATAGCAAAAAATCTTTAAATATCCAAAATATTTTTTGGCCGTTAATTTTCTATATTATATTACTTAATAAAATAGTTTCAGGCTAATTATGGACTTATATATTTATTAAATCCTAAACAAACTCACATATTTAATATATTCATTATTTTAAATTATTTGATACTTTAAAATACTTAAAATTAGAAAAGTTACATAAAAAATTACCAAAAACAAAGAAAAATATAAAAAGCACAAACATTTTATTTTTTTTGCATTTTTACTTTACTTTAACTAAACTAAAAATATTAATAGCTATATTATATATATTATATATTACTTCTATAAGAAGATACAATATATATTGTTATATATAATTAATTATCTTATTTTAAAAATAAAAAAGAAATTACAATTTTTAAAATATAAAAATAAAATATAAATAAAAAATAACCAATTAAAAATCCATGAAAAATTAAATATAATTAATAGCTCACACATAAAAAATAAGTAAAATAAAAAACAAATAAGTAATTATTATTAATTAGAAATAATTAGCAATAGTTCTCTACCCACCTTTGTATCCCAATGTTCGACACTCTACCTTCTTACACATTTTAACGCTTTATATCATTGTGGGTTGATTGTTGCCTAAATTTGGGAATGGTCGTCACAACGATTGCTCGATTGGCTTGTTAGTCATAGCAGACCTTGTCCATGTTTAACACCAGGGTTTGATCTTACCTTTGTTTGTTCGTCTATTTGTGTTATTTTCTATGCACTTGCTCATTTCTACCTCGACCCGCTTCCGTTTTACACAATTCCTTTCAAAGATGCAATGATATTGGCCTTCATACCCAAATTCTGCAGGTCACTTCTCCTTGACTAACTACCTACCATCTTTGCTATCTCCTTCCTGCATGTACCCTCAACCAACCATGAGAGACCCTTACTTATGGTTGGTTCCACTCCACTCAAACTACGAAGTCGGAACTCTGATAAATCTATTCTCTTCTTCATCATTCTCACCAATCCCACCTTCTTAGAGCCACTACACACCTTGGACTAGCACTTATTATAATAAAGAGCTTTCCAACTATGAAGAGATGACATGTGAAGGGCAAGCAACTACTGAGAAAGATGACTAGGGAACATATCTTCCCCAACAGACTCCATTTTCTCCGTATATGAATATTGGGATGGATAAGAGCTGCACCTCTACACATCAATATTTGACCCTAAGAAACACCATGGTCGACGTGATGGAGATGCCTACACCCAGTGATCTTCCAGACTTGATTGACCTGAGCGATCAAGCAAACCTTGACTGGCATGCATACAACCCATTCTCAAAGCCTCCATCTGCACAAGGACCTCACTCCACATTACCCTGATATATTTGACATCGTTACATGAAGCTCTGACCGATATCTGCTACATTGACGGTCCATACTGAAGGATATTGAGTATCCTTAAGCGCATCACGGAAGCGTGTTGATCGCATCGTATGCAATCGGGGCAACTAGTCGCACTAGTCGCTAGATGCAGCGGAAATTAAAATTTTTTTAAAACTAAAGATGAAACCACATGATCACGAGAACACTTCTCGGATCGTTTCATCTAACCACAAGTATAAGGAATACCTCTTGAAGCGTGGTTGTGATCGTGAGATCCCAAAGTAGAGATCCTCCTGTCTCAAGTCTGACCCACGAAGAACGCACTTGCGGGCACGATGATGAGTCGCGTCCTTCCCGCAATCCTTGACGAAGATCCAAGCGTCGAAGGCGAAGCAAGATGCTCTCCTCTTCAATATGCAAAGTGGACGGCCACTTGGATATTAAGAGAGAGCCCACACGAGAATTAGAGAGAGAGAGAGAGTAGTAGTCTTCTACAACTCTAGATGATGTACCTTGGAAGGCTACCCTAGCCCTCCTTTTATATTAGTTTAGGATCCAATGGATCTCAATCCATGGGACACATGGATCCAACGGCCAGGCCTGGTCCATGTAAAATCAATGGCTATGATTGTTTTTGGTTAAAACCAACAACATTAATTTAAATTAAAATATGTTGCAACATTATCAACATAATTTAATTTAACAAATTAAGAGATAATATGACAACAAAAAGGGAGTCAACCAACCACCCTAAATTATAGGGGGTTATTTTGTCTCCTTTTTATTTATCTTATTATTTCTTAATTAAATTGCAATAACTATTATTGCAATAATATCCACCAAATTAATTCCAAATTAATTTGTGAATATTTCAATCATGCCATCGAAGATATGTGAATCACATTCACATCCCAAACTAATTTGTAAATTACATTTCCAATTAATTAATTAATGTGAATTCAATCCACACTATTAATTAACAAATGCTATTTACATAAATTTTCTCTCTTCAATATATATGTATTATAAATCATATTTATAATACACATATATCATGGATAGTATTATCCATATTCTCTAATCCATGATAATTAAATCCCATTTAATTATCTTGGATAATCATTCTCACAATATGAATCATATTCATATTAAGCTTGATAATTAAATCTCATTTAATCATCAAGTTCTTCTTGCTTGGATATGGAATTCATCAAATGAATTATTCTTGAACTCCTTCAAGAATAATGTGCTTTCTCCGCAGATACTTGGAGATAAGGACAGGGCGATTGTATTGTTCCACGTATAGTGACTTGGATGTTGAGATCTCGTCTCAAATCCAGATCGTACAAACCTCCCACGGATGCTTGATTAAATCAAGACCGCAAATCCAATCTTCTCATTGAATCTGAATCTCATTCAGATCAATGTCCAACACTTGGACTAAGATCAGATTGCTTCTCTACTGGAAGGAGTCACTAAAATCCAGACCTGTTTCATCACTCCCTCGGAATGGAAGCGTCATGGATATACAATCGTTTATGATCACATCACCCTCAGGTATTCCCAATACCTGTACATCCTGCATACTGGAAGACCCATGGTCAACCCGAAGATCAAGATCTATTTTACACTGTCTTCTTCAGGGTTTGATCACCAAGTTTCTCATTTGATCATTGGGATTTGGTATCGATCATATACTTTCCAAAAGCATGTATCATACCTAGGTCTTGATCATATACTTTCCAAAAGTATATATCAAACCTACAAATTCAGTCAAGCTTCCAAAGCAAGATGACCGTGCACGGAATTTGATTCTTCCCAATATCTCATGAGTGAGCTCATGTCTTCCGGTTCAGTAGTGAACCTGTATGATCCCTTTGAGAGATCGTATTGCTCATACGCCCTTATATGCACACCAATGCGCCGGTGTATAGACCTTGGTTAGGTCATCAACCTATTGGTCTGCCAAATGTACATACTCAGACATATAGCAATACATCTGTCTCCGGTCAGAGGATGCGTTCCTATGCTGTGACAGCATTCAACATAGGACTTAGGTTATCTCGATCTCGTTACGTCAACCCATTGACCTAACTAATCTGACACCTCCGAATCTCTATTCCTATGCAGAGGACCTGCATCAAGAGGTCGGTCAGATATCAGCCTATGTGAGAAAGGATTGCCATCTCCTACTCAGGCTAGAGATCACATCTTAACAATCATTTGACGGTGCTTGATGAGTCCTCAATCTAACCCTTTAGATATTCATCCAAGCACCAGCCTCTATTATTCAATAATTGAATCAACAGCTGTATGATCATTAAGATAGCCATGGTACATAACCCTAATTGTACTAAGGGACCTATTATGCAAATTATTTATTCTTCATTTCAGATCAGGGAATGATATGTGCAATAACATTTCAGATCAGATCAGGGAATTATTTATTCTTCATTTATTGCAATAACATACACTTAGCTTCTCGTAACTGATGCACAGGTGCAAGCAGTTCTAGCATTCACTTCCTCAACTCTTTTGAGGTGCTATCCCTTTAGATAGGTCAGTACCGAATCTTAAGGGAAGGAAGCCTTTCTTAGAATTTCCGAAAAAATGGAACATATCCAAGGTGTACTACTAATGTGACAATCCCAATACCCTCTTCTCTTTGCTTCTGAACAACTTCAGAACTAAGATCTAAGAGGTATTCTTGAGATCGTATCTCAAGGTGTGGAATAGCCAGTCTATAAAACACTTATTGTCATCCTTATATCATTCCAAATGATTAGGATATTATCTACATTTAGCATGATGAATACAATGGAACTCCCACTAAGCTTCATATGGTACATCAAGATTCTATCTGAAATCATAACATTTATAATTTCATCAAATCTTATGTTCCAACAACAAGAAGATTATTTGAGTCCACAGATGGATTTCTTTAGCTTTCACACCTTACTTTCCAAAATCATGAAGCCCTGGGGCTACTTCATGTGAATATCCTCAAAGAGGTATTCTTTAGAGGAATGCAATCTTGAATTACATCTTGAAGATGCAACAGTCAAGTTGTGTAGCTAGGGTTAGCAATATTCTGATGATTTTAAGCATGGTTAACGAAGAGCAAGTCTCATCGCAAGCAATGTCTTCTCTTCCGGTGTGTAGCTTATGGCTACGAACCGAGCTTTGAAGGTCTCTACCTTCTCATCAGGTTCCCTCTTCTCTTGAAGATCCATTTACACCTTAATGGGTCAAACCCTTATAGGTGGATCCTCTAGGGTCCATATACAACACTTGTATATGAGGTCTACTTTAGACTTTATTGCTAATATCCATCTTTCCATGTCATGATCTTCAGGAGCTTCATCACATGAAGGTCTGATCATTGTCAGACTCAACTGACACATGGAATACATCCTCAAACTTATTTGAAGAGGTATTAATGTTTCATCTTTAATTATCCTTTAAGTTTCCGATTTTAGGAGCCTCATTATCTTCTCAAGATTAAATGAGTTCCTACACTTCATTTTCGTCTTGATTCTCAAGAGTCTCAATCCTCCAAGAATCACATTCTCAGAGATGAGATCTTTTAAGAATCTCAAGGTCATAAATTAGGTATCTAATACCATACTTTATTTTCCTAATGAAGTAGTACTCTCAAGTGCTAGATTCCAGCTTACATCCATGGAACCTTATTAAGGATATATATTGTAGTCTCTACCACACATATATACCAGGAAACTAAGAGGATAATTATGCTAAAATTCATCATTGATCAAATCATGTCACACATGATCCAATTGTATCTCCCTACAACTCTATTGAGTTCAGGTTTATCAGGAGGAGTGAGATAGAAATGATATTCATATCTTTATAAGGTATTCTTTGAATTTTATCTAATAGGTACAAGCTACCTAGGTTAGATCAAATTCATTTCATCTTTCTTCAAACTTTGGTTCTAAACCAAAATTGTGAAATCTTTGAACATTTCAAAGGTTTCTCAAGTGAAGAGAAGAAATCTCATATCATACGTAATCATCAATAGATATCACATATCCATAATGTTTACTATGATATAGGTGATCTACATACATCAATATGTATGAGATCTTGAATACCTCGACATCTAACACCATTCCCAGAGAAGGGTGTATTGGACATTTTACTTTGAATATAATATTCACAAGTATGTAAGATTTGAAATTTTTAGACATTCTAAAGTTTCATGTCTTACTAGTCTATTGATCAAATCAACAGACAAATGTCCAAGGCCTGATGCCAGATCATTGTCAAATGATCTTCATCCTCCTATTGATCTTATAAGGTTTGATTTTCAGTATTAGAAATCTTAATGAACCATTCATTAATTTTCTAATTTTGTGGAGTCCACTAGATGTTAGATTACTATCTGAAATATTTCCATCATAACTCTTTATGATAGTTCTATCTCAGAATTCATGTTTATTTCCAACATTTAGAAACAAACAATGAGTGTACTCTACTATCTAGGTCATAGAGACATTCTCCAAGACTAAGGGCTCTCCCACTGAGAATATGAAGTCCATCTATCCAATAGAGATTGTCGCAACAATTGCACCAATATCCATGTAGATGACTATAAACCTTAAGATCAAATTTCTAATCTTTTAATGTATACCTGCAACCAATTGCAAATGTCATTAGAAGATTGGGATACAATTGTCAGACTTTATCTTATGAAATAAGAAAGACAAAGTCAATGATTATCTGTAGATTATTCTGATGCTCTATCTGAGTCCATCACTAAGGATTTCAGATAGACTTGATAGTCATACTATCAACACATCAACTTATTGCAGTATTGGCATTCATCCAACTCTTTGGATGTCATATGGAAGTCACAGAAGTAGGTCAACTCATTTTGACTTTCCTTCTTACTCGGGTCCGACCCATGCTTCCACTACGCTCTCTTCATCTATAAACAACCATTGTTCAAGACAAAGAATCTCTTATATTAAATTCAAAAGGAATTCAATGTAAGAGCATTTCAACATTTATACATGCTTCATTAAATACAATATGAATATCCTGAAGCTTCATGAATGACTTGAGTACGGATAGTAGAATGATGACTTTCATCATATCTACATACATCTTAACTCTTTGAGACTTAGGTTCAGGTAGGTATTCAAACATTTTGAATGCATCATCTCTTTCGAGCTACTATTCTGCATAATGCAGAAAACCATGTCATTCATGATTAAATGTCTAGAGCACATATGTATGCCAAAATATCTTCTTTTATTTTATAAGGATTATTTGACAATTACGATCACCATCGACATGTGACTTCTAAAGTACACTCGATGAAAGATCAAGAACATAGAGACATACAAACCCTAAGGTGATGTCTTATTGTCTTATTTAATTGTCATTCCTCATTATGTTGAGGAAACTTGTACATTGCAACCACATACTATGTATTCAATTGCAAGTACAATATCTGGATCATGAGTCCAATCCAAGATATTTTACTGGTTATTATTGAGTATAACATTGAGTGGGTTTAATGAAGGATTATCTGAAATAAGAAATTTGCATAAAGGTGTATATATTATATATATACATATTTTACTTTGATTTAGGAATTTTATATCAAAGTTGTCTTGCCTTGTCAACATTGAAAGTTCATTCCCTTAATCACTTTCAATGTAAGAGATATTCTTACCATTATATCTCTAGCAAGATCTGGGATCTCCTTTCCTATCTTCGTTGCATCCCAATAATATGAGAACCTACAACTCGGATAAAAGAAGCGGGAACACATTCCGCCTTGCAAGTCCAACTTGCATCTCCCAATTCGGTCTTTAACACCCGGGCCCACCACCCCTAAGGCAATGTTGACCCGTCATTAATTGAACCAACCATCAACAGGCTTAATACTCGCTATACGCAATCCAATATCGCCCCAATAATATGAGGACCCGATATTGGGGTCACTACGTATACGGCCTTACTCTTTCGAGAAGCAAAGAACCCGATCCAATTAAATCATATATAGGATCTGTCACTTCGGACGACGTCTCCTATACACAACAACTGGCGACGGAATCCTTTGCCTTGACGGGAGACCATGGATGTCACTTATGTGATCCTCCACCTCATATTCAAATTGTAATTAATTATCGTGAATCATATTCACATAATTAATTCTTCCAAGGGAAATACACATCTATTCATAATAGAGTGTTTATTGGATATAATTAATTTAATCATATTAAATTAATCATTAATCCAATCATCAATCAACAAACATGTCTTTTACTTGAATAGTAGGTATATTCTCAAAGTACGTATTATTCGAATTTTAATAATTAGAAAAATACACATTGTCTGTCTCCGGTATTATACAGTCCCTACCCGCTGTCATGGCCAATACCGAAGAGAGTGGGACGGACCACATACGTTGCAACCCGCTACCCCAATGCTCTCCGACTAGGCACCACATCCGCCTTGAGAAAGGATAATACCAGATAGACCATCATGTACTTTGAGATGTTCATCGGTTTTTCAACCGAAATTATACTATATAATATAAATCAAAACATTTTTGATTATAAGGAGATTTGCTAGACAAATCCCCAATCCTATTCAAGCAAAAGGGTTTTCATGTAAAAGTTGTCCTACAACAATTGGAGGATAAACTATAGTTTTCATGAAAGCAATGTTTGTTGATGAACCAATGATCAAGATCTAATATCTTATCATTGTAGTTTAGGCAAATGTCATTCAATGAAATAATTATTTTATTAAATATTTCACAAATATTTATCACTAATTATTCCAGAAAATTAACAATTAATTTTCATCATGATAATTGAATGACATATCACAAGGTTCAAGATCAAGAAATTGTTAATTTCCAGCAGTGACCCCCAATCACTAAAATTAACTTATCTTGATCAATTTAAATCCAAAAAATGCAAACTCAGTTTCCAAAGATTGCCTATTTGATTTATTAAAGAACCCAAGTGATAATTCACGCATTTCAAGGCGGATTAAAACCATAATTATCTCATTAATCACGTTTAAATCCGCAGTTCCCGCAACAGTGAATATAGTTATATTCAAAAAGCCATATCTTGAGAAAATAAAGTCCAAATTTAGTAAACTCAAGCCCTATGGTTTCCTTGTTTAATGGGGAACAAAAAACAATTGAAAATTTCGTGTTTAAACATTTTAAACAGTGCCAAAAAATTCAATTATACAGAGGTGCGAAAATTGAAATGCAGTAAAAATTTCGCAACCCTTTCAAGAACCAAATCGTCTAAGGTGTATGGATCATATCCAAAACCTTATTCAACCTGGATCTGATACCACTTGAAGGATATTGAGTATCCTTAAGCACATCACGGAAGCGTGTTGATCGCATTGTATGCAATCGGGGCAACTAGTCGCACTAGTCGCTAGATGCAGCGGAAATTAAATTTTTTTTAAAACTAAAGATGAAACCACATGATCACGAGAACACTTCTCGGATCGTTTCATCTAACCACAAGTATAAGGAATACCTCTTGAAGCGTGGTTGTGATCGTGAGATCCCAAAGTAGAGATCCTCCTGTCTCAAGTCCGACCCACGAAGAACGCACTTGCGGGCACGATGATGAGTCGCGTCCTTCCCGCAATCCTTGACGAAGATCCAAGCGTCGAAGGCGAAGCAAGATGCTCTCCTCTTCAATATGCAAAGTGGACGGCCACTTGGATATTAAGAGAGAGCCCACACGAGAATTAGAGAGAGAGAGAGAGAGTAGTAGTCTTCTACAACTCTAGATGATGTACCTTGGAAGGCTACCCTAGCCCTCCTTTTATATTAGTTTAGGATCCAATGGATCTCAATCCATGGGACACATGGATCCAACGGCCAGGCTTGGTCCATGTAAAATCAATGGCTATGATTGTTGTTGGTTAAAACCAACAACATTAATTTAAATTAAAATATGTTGCAATATTATCAACATAATTTAATTTAACAAATTAAGAGATAATGTGACAACAAAAAGGGAGTCAACCAACCACCCTAAATTATAGGGGGTTATTTTGTCTCCTTTTTATTTATCTTATTATTTCTTAATTAAATTGCAATAACTATTATTGCAATAATATCCACCAAATTAACTCCAAATTAATTTGTGAATATTTCAATCATGCCATCGAAGATATGTGAATCACATTCACATCCCAAACTAATTTGTAAATTACATTTCCAATTAATTAATTAATGTGAATTCAATCCACACTATTAATTAACAAATGCTATTTACATAAATTTTCTCTCTTCAATATATATGTATTATAAATCATATTTATAATACACATATATCATGGATAGTATTATCCATATTCTCTAATCCATGATAATTAAATCCCATTTAATTATCTTGGATAATCATTCTTACAATATGAATCATATTCATATTAAGCTTGATAATTAAATCTCATTTAATCATCAAGTTCTTCTTGCTTGGATATAGAATTCATCAAATGAATTATTCTTGAACTCCTTCAAGAATAATGTGCTTTCTCCACAGATACTTGGAGATAAGGACAGGGCGATTGTATTGTTCCACGTATAGTGACTTGGATGTTGAGATCTCGTCTCAAATCCAGATCGTACGAACCTCCCACGGATGCTTGATTAAATCAAGACCGCAAATCCAATCTTCTCATTGAATCTGAATCTCATTCAGATCAATGTCCAACACTTGGACTAAGATCAGATTGCTTCTCTACTGGAAGGAGTCACTAAAATCCAGACCTGTTTCATCACTCCCTCGGAATGGAAGCGTCATGGATATACAATCGTTTATGATCACATCACCCTCAGGTATTCCCAATACCTGTACATCCTGCATACTGGAAGACCCATGGTCAACCCGAAGATCAAGATGTATTTTACACTGTCTTCTTTAGGGTTTGATCATCAAGTTTCTCATTTGATCATTGGGATTTGGTATCGATCATATACTTTCCAAAAGCATGTATCATACCTAGGTCTTGATCATATACTTTCCAAAAGTATATATCAAACCTACAAATTCAGTCAAGCTTCCAAAGCAAGACGACCGTGCACGGAATTTGATTCTTCCCAATATCTCATGAGTGAGCTCATGTCTTCCGGTTCAGTAGTGAAATTGTATGATCCCTTTGAGAGATCGTATTACTCATACGCCCTTATATGCACACCAACGCGCCGGTGTATAGACCTTGGTTAGGTCATCAACCTATTGGTCTGCCAAATGTACATACTCAGACATATAGCAATACATCTGTCTCCGGTCAGAGGATGCGTGCCTATGCTGTGACAGCATTCAACATAGGACTTAGGTTATCTCGATCTCGTTAAGTCAACCCATTGACCTAACTAATCTGACACCTCCGAATCTCTATTCCTATGCAGAGGACCTGCATCAAGAGGTCGGTCAGATATCAGCCTATGTGAGAAAGGATTGCCATCTCCTACTCAGGCTAGAGATCACATCTTAACAATCATTTGACGGTGCTTGATGAGTCCTCAATCTAACCCTTTAGATATTCATCCAAGCACCAGCCTCTATGATTCAATAATTGAATCAACAGCTGTATGATCATTAAGATAGCCATGGTACATAACCCTAATTGTACTAAGGGACCTATTATGCAAATTATTTATTCTTCATTTCAGATCAGGGAATGATATGTGCAATAATATTTATTGCATAATGGCTCGCCGTGGGCTCATATGTCCAACACATACTTGGCCCAGTATTACTTATCGAAGTCACAATATATGTTGAGTATGAGACCTTGAGATCTCAGCAGAATCCTCCAATAGAGTAGACTTCTCCCATGACTTGTCATGAGAGCTTTATGGAGGATGATATTTCTAGTCTTGTCGTGAGATACAATTTCATTGGTTGACATGTTTAGAAATGCCATTCATATGGTTTAATTTTATGCTGCTAGCCAATGTTATGAAGTGGAACACAAAAGGATTAGATGTTGGAAACCAAGAAGACACTAGGAAGACCACACATTATGTACAATTGGAGTCACTTCTACCACCCTCTTATACTAACCCCCATCCTCCAATCTCGAGTTTGTACTCTTACACTCCCCTTTCATCTAGGAAAAAGATTAAAACATTGAAAAATAGAAAAACCTAAAAAAAAAATAAAAGTTTGAGAATATCAAAAAATGGATCTTAACTAGATGTAAGCATACTGCAAGCAAGTTATCATGGAGCTTCCTTAATAAATGATATAAACCATCTGCCCGAGCTCCGTAGAGTTGTGAAGAATAGTTTGACATCCAAGAGGATAGGTAGAAAGAGGAGTAGAATTGAGTTGCATCTAGTGTCTTTGGCCAACTCATTTGTGATTGACTAGAGTTCAATGTGAAATCATAGACACCACCTTTACCCATTATTAGATTGACGACGACTCATCAATAAATATCCTCCTAAACTCCATGTTTGACAAACTCAAACTCGGACGAATTAGGAACTCAAGAGTGATCGTTCAACTGGTTAATAGGTCCATAAATTGGTCTATAGGGACCATTTCAGATGTCATTACTTTCCAAGGTTCTCCACTAGTGTACTTTATGGTCCTTGACATTACTCACCGAGGAGAGTTCACCCATCATTTTTTGGAAGCCATTCTTAGCCTCGACTAAGGCGATTATCAATTGTGATACTCTGACGATTGACTTCTTAGCATCGAGTACACACTAACCTAACCTGGACACTGAGGACACACACCACTCGAAGGCAACCAACAAAGACAATGATAGTCTTAACCATCGTGAAGTATATGAGTCCTACCTCTCTACTACACATGAGACACCAACTGTCGAGCCAACCATTGGTTATGAGATGCCTAACACCTTGAGACCACCACAACCATTAGGGGGATTCCTAATCACAATTCACGCTATCCCCTAATGGAGATCTCGTACATCACCAAGAGACAAAACGTGACATCACCTACCGCTTTCTTCTCCACCACCATAAGAACTTCTGTGGATGATTCACGTACAAAAGCTATACCTTAATTGGACACGGTCATCATAGATTTCCTTGATTATTTCTGTGATTTGATTCCCAAGCCTGCACTACCATAACCAATTAACCACTGATGCACATTACCTCTAGGACCAAGACCAAAGGAGACATCTAAGACCCAATCAACTATTTCCAAGGAAGTGGATGCCCCATACTCTAGTCAGTTATCTATTAAGAGAAGACAGTTATTGATTCCTCAAGGCGTTCCCCGAACCCCTCAAAGCATGTCACTCTCCTCTTCCTCTTGGTGCTTCAGGTCCTAGGAAATTGATTAAGAAAGTTGCCTTAGACACACAGGATATGGAGTTTATGAGGATTCCCCATCGAGTTCGGATGAGGTGATCTATATGAGTGAGTCAATTCGGCTATTCTTAAGACCTATTTGATCAAGCAACTATGTGTCGACCCTCGTTGGATGATCCCTTCCCCTTATTATTATTCCTTTGAGGATGATTCTGACATCGACACACTTATACATTCTTTACCTCCTTGTTCCCATAAGAAGGTTTGTCGTAAACATTCTTAATCAATATATATTCTCATTCCGCCTTGTATAAGTTTTCATTTTGGTTCCCTCCCTCTCCTGTGATATGCATCACTTGCCCCAGTTCCGTCAGGTTTTCATTTGTGGCTATACTTAGTTGTGGCTATACCTAGGACGACTAGATCCTAAGTATAGGGGGTGAGTGATGCGAGTTACTCCCTTTTCTCTCTATTTGTATTTCTTTTGTATAAACCCAACCAAATGCATCGGTCCCTCGCAAGCATTCTTTCACTACTTAAGTTGATCAAAGCCTAAGTATAGGGGGTTGATGCACGCTATATATATTTACCACATCTATTCTTTGTTTTTTTCTTGCCTTTGACCACCTCGTTTTTCTTCTTCTTCTATACTTAGGCTGACTGTAGCCTAAGTATAGGGGGGTGACCGAGTTATGCATTTCTATTCTTTACACTACTCTATGCCTAGTTTGAGTTGTGTCTTATTTCTCTCCACGCTCTGGGACATAACACGAACTAAGTGTAGGGATGTCTTATATATTGTATATATATTTTACCCATAACTCGTATTTTCACGTATTTTCTATATATGAAATAAAATAAAATACACGATTTGGGTAATCACTTGTAAAACTCATAAAATCAATGCAATATGTAAAACATGTATAAACTTGTACAACCCTTGTCAAACTTGTAAAATAATGTAATAATTATATAATGTGTATATTGTATACAAGTTGTAGAATTTTTGCAAAATATGTATATGTTTGTATAAATACGCAACAATTGTAATATCTTTGTAAGCAATATTCCTATTGTAAAATTGTTGTAAATTTGGGTGTATAATAAAAAATGGCTTTCTCTTTGAAAAAAAACCTGCGTTCCATGCATTTGCATTTCATTTACCATATCATTCATATATGCACAAGTGGAAAGTTATCGGGTTCTAAACCAAGTCATGAGTAAAATCTGAGAGTGGACTTGACTTGGCTTTAATCCATTAACTTTTAGAGGAACTTCATTGAGACATAGGATTTTAGAAGCTTCGGGTCCTATACTTAATCCTCTATGTTCCACAAGATAATGTCTATACTTTGAATCCTAGTGTCTAGGTTGATTGCCTCATTCTGAGTACGACTCTTGGATAGTGATCTAGAACCATGCACTTAGCTCAACTCCAACAGGGTGTTGGAAAACCGTGTAAATTTTTCTTTAGTAGCGAGGACATTTAAAGATCGAGGTAAGGAGTTCAAATAAAGACTCAGATGAGGGATAGTTAGTTAGTGCTAGTCGTTCAGTTTAAGTGGGGGACAATGAAACCACTTCACATACTTGTTCATTTTTATCCAAATAATAATAATTACCCAGAATAAATGGGATGAAAACGCCAAAAAGGCCTTAAAATAGATGCAATGCAAAAATTTCAAAAAAAATCCCAATTTCTTGACCACAATGGTCTATTGCGTACATAGAGAAAACTTGGCAACGCTGGCCAAGCTTCAAATAGGTGACTTAGCTACACTAATTAAGCTACAATTTCTCCCCTCCTTATTCCCTTTTTGATACTAACAGTACTAGACACATGCATTCATTTTAGTTGCTCGAGGGATGAGAAAAGTTTATAACGCATTTATTAGCTGAAAAATACAACTTTATCCCCAAGTAGTTAAGTGCATTTCAACATTTATAACGCGTTATTATCATTCATGCATGTGTAAATAAGATGCATATTTTATCATTCATATTTGCATTAATAAGAGCAAATGTGCATATAAATCACATATTTATTATCATAACTTTCCAAATTTTAAATTAATTTACACTAAATATAAATAAAACAAAATCAACTCCATTGTGTAAATATCACTAACATTAACAAACAAAAAATACCAAAAAAATCACAACTTCGATATATGTCAAACAAAAACAGACCATGTTTTGAGACCAAAAAGCTTTATAATCTAATATCTCTCACATTCTCCTATGAATCTATACACTCTTTTAAATTAATGTTTCAACTATGAGCAGACTAATATTAAATTCAAGGTAATCAGAGTTCATATGTAAAACTTAGGTTTTGGGATCCCATTGTATGTTGTACATAAGTGCTAACTGACTTATCATTTATGTACATAATTAACTCGTTTTGTTTGTTTCTTTTTCTTTTATTTTCTTTGATTTGTGTTTTATGAAGTGTGCAAAAACCAAAAACCAAAACAACTTAAAAATCAAAGGAAAAAAATCTAGCTTTAGTATGTATATAGAGTCTGTATATACGCCTCTTTTACTTTATTCATATATCTTCTCAATTACTAAAAATTCAAAAACAAAATAGATCAATGTGTACATATTTGTATTCTATTTTATTAGATTTTATTTCGGATTTTTCATTACTTAAAAGTCACAAAAAACTTAAAATATAAAATAAGGTATTTTATGTACATAAAATACCACCAAAAATGAGTTTGTACAATGACATTTTTGATGTTGGCCCCTTCATGAAAGTTGTAGATGTAATCAAGAAGAACCCTTTAATTAAGGAAAATTTCATTTTGAATCCCTGAACTAATGATACTGATCATCTCTCCTATTTCCTTTTTATTATTTCTTTCCTTTTTCCTTTTTCCACATTGGCCCTTCGATCTCAGCCGATCGAACGACCACGAATCTATCTTCTTCCCTTTGCCATATTCATTCCTCCCACCACCTAATCTCCACTCCTCAGCCTCTTAATCGAGCCTCGACCCTCTATGCAGGCCTCTCCACCCATGGCCTCCACCTTTCCAATCATCCCTAATCTAACCCATGAATTATTTGCGAACCCTAACCCCATTCCTCAAAACTCCATTGTCATTGCAACTTTGATCCTTATCCACCACATTCGAGAAAAACCCACCTTCTAGCTCTGACCAGAGGAATGGTGACAATGATCCTAGGGTCTGCTAGGTGGAAAAGAAGGCTGAAGATCCAAGCATGATCCAAGGCCCAATCTTGGACCTTGTAGAAGCTGGCATTCTTGATACATGAGTTTACTTGATCTTGTTGTTGGCTTGAGTCTAGGAGAAGATCTTGAGAAGCTTCTCTGTGATCTTCTGTTTCAAGTAGTGAAACTCATACTCACATCAGGTAAATCCTATGACTATATACTCCAATCACCCATTTGTTCTTCATTCTCCTTTCTCATTCTCTTTTTTGTTCATCTTTTTTAATCATTGTTGTTCATCTTCTTCCACATAATTTGATTCTTGATTTGAATCTCCAACTTCGATGACAAATTCACCTCACAATTCTTCTTCTCCAATTCACCTCTACCTTCTAGAACCACCCTACCCCCACCTCCAACCTTGCAAAGGTCAGAGCTTAAGCTCCATCTTCTTCCCAAAAGCTAAGGAGACATCGCTAATTTTTCTTGTTTCATGATCAACACAAGAACAAACTCGAAGGCTCAAGTCCATCATTCTCCTGTAGGTCTAGCACCCTTCGGGTTAATGGAGATCCAAAGAAGAACCATAAAATACCGTCGATATTCGGGTACCTAAGCTTCATTGACAATCGGGTTATGCCTTTGAGTCCAACAGTCCTAACCCTCTTGTAGTTGTGTGTCGACCAAATCTTCACCATAGGTGGAATAAAGTAGGGGGAGATAAGGGCTAAAGATATAATAAAACCCAATTCCTTTATTCATTATTTATTCATTTTGACACCTATTTTATTCTTTGTTATTTATGAATCAAATGAAGAAACTTTGTACATGAAAGTTGTAGATAATCATGTATATAAAAATACAAAATTGAGTTTGTACAAAAATAACACACAGTGTACATTTTATACACAAAATAAAAAGCCAAACTCCCAACTTCACAAACCCATATCTTTCAAATAAAAACTCAAAATATATCAACATCACATCTAATTGTATATAATTTTTCATAATCTATTTAATGGAGTGGTTTCATATTTTTTGGAGTTGGTGTGAAAGTTAGGTTTTGGACCCTCATTGTATAATAGACTGGAATAAAATATTCAATTTATTCATTTTTTACTATTTTTACAAATTCATATTTTATAATTTTGTAAATATTATTTATAACTTGTATACGTATTAAAACCAAAAAAACTAAAGAGAAAATACAAAATAAAATAAGTCTATATCAATATATAGACACAATACCTATAAACACGTGTATATAAATAAAAGGAGATTTCATTTTTTTATTATTTATTCTATTATATATTTATAATTGTTTGAATATTATTTATATTCTACTAAAATATAAAAAGAAAATAAAACCCAACAAAATACATTAAATAAAGAGATTTATATAAAACATAAATAATATACCTATAAGTATACCTATCGATTATACATTCCTATTTATTTAAATGTACAAAATATATCATAAAATTACTCAAAAATAAGTTATAAATATATATAATAAGAGAGTAAAATAGCTAAAATACAGGTAAATATACCTATAAATACACCATTAAAAATTAACTACTAATAAATAACACCAAAAAATAAATAAAAATCATATTAAAATATTACATTAAATAATGCCTTTTTTATTTATAAGAAAAAATTAATAAAATCATTTGTTAGGTTTAATTAATAAATCTATAATTAGTCAGTCGATTTTGTCATCTAGCGCTAACGTGGGCCAATCACAGCCCGCCAATAGTTGACCTCTGGTCAACTATCCCTCCAAGCGCATGCTCCTGTTAGATCCGTCTTCTCTCGTATTTTCCGCCATTTTTCTTGCTTGATCCCTCGATCAAGCGTCCCGGATCCCTTCATTAGATTTGCTCCTAGACTAATAATATTCCACGCCTAAACCATAAATCCCTTGTATATGTGCCCAAATTCTTTCAATCGGCCGATCAATAAGAGTATCCCAAAATGTTTATAAATAAGAGCTTCCGACTTTGATTGATTCTTTGGTCACCATTTCGAGCCTAGGAACCCTCTCTCTTGGCCTAGTGAGTCTTCTCGTGATAGGGGAAGTCTTCTCGCGGTTGTACAAAGCTCCAAGATGACGGAGGTGCACCCACGACCACCTCGTCGGCGACCCTTCTCCCTGGCTGACCCCCAGGTATAAGAGTTGTCATTCTTTATTTTATTAATCACATTTTGTTGTAGGTTTCATTTTCCGCTTTTATTTTAGGTTTTGATTACTCACATTAGGGTAATAAGTCACCCGAGTCGCTCACCGGAGCTGAACTCCGACGAGCTCCTCTGTGCATGCTTACGCACTCCCCATCGATCACCCACCTCCATCTCGATTCATGTCTCTTCTTGTATGCCCCATGCTTCTTCGTTCACCCAGATCCCCCGCGGATCTGGATCTCGAGGTCCATCTCTGCCGTGTACCATCGGACCTCGCCGCCCGCACTATCAGCTGTCCCCTCTTCACCAATAGGCCTCCCAGGACCCCTCTTTGTGTTTGTGAACTTCTCACGCAGATCCAGAAGGACAAAGGACCCTCCAAGGGGTTGGATTCTATAGAGAAATGGTACATGGAGCTCCCTCTCTTCCTTGATGCTGCATTACCATGCCGGAGCTCTTGGTACCACTTTCAAGACGTCATCGGATGTGCAACCTCGCCAGGAGTGTTTTGAGCCTCGCCGCGATGTGAGCCATCATCGGAGACACAAGAAGGAGGAGATCGAAGTTTGCCAGCCTTGACGTTCTTCTTCCCTTGCTCTCTACTGTCTGATCGGCGAGGCACCACAGTTCTAATCGCATCTGTACGTCATCACCATGCTTCAATTGTTTGATGGAGCCCTCGATCAGATCTGAACTGATCAGTGAAGCGTCATTAAGCTACGGGGATGCGACACGTGTTTAAGTGGATGAAGCTCAATCGTCCAATCCCGTGCCTATTTGGGGTAATATATGCAACTTCTCTCCATACTTTTGTATATAGGAATTAAATCTGTAATTAAAAAATTAGTTGTAAATAAAATGGGAATTCTGTAACCAAACCCCTGTAGTTCTTGTAATTGCATCTCAGTCCATTCCACATCACCTCACTGTCGTAACATATAAGGTGGTGAAATTGCATTGAAACCCTTGACAATTTTTGTTATTGTAAAATAGTCTCTAAAATTTAAATAAATGTTGTATTCTGTTGGCATATTTGTATGAAAGCCCCTGCACTTTTATTTTATTGCAAAAATACCCATGTTAGGATATATATTTTATGCTTTTGATATGATTTTTAAAAATAGTTAATGTGCTCCTTAAAATCTACAAAAACAAGGATAAATGCATCTTGCCATACATTTTTACTCCATGCATTCATTTTGCATTTTTGTGCCATTTTCTATTTATTAAAAATAAAAGGGAGCCTTATTTTGTACTGTTTGGATTAAAAAATACAAAAATATAAAAGTGTGTCTAAAAATTCCAAAAAATATACAATATCTATTTTATTCTTTTTTAACTACAATCTAAAAACCACTAAAAAGGGAAAAGAAAAGGCGTAAGAATCGAAAAATCCCAAAAACTTTCATAAAAATCTAAAAAAGCATTAAAAAAAATCCAAAACTATGTTTTTCTATTTTATAATTTTCTTTATATAAATAATTTTATATTAAAATCCAATTCAATTTCAACCTACTTATTTAATCCCTCATTTGGTATAATTTTAACTTTAGAAATAAATAAAAATTAGAGAAAAGTCTAGAAAAATTACGAAAACATTTGAAAAATTTATAAAATCTGAAAACAAGTTTAATTCTATTTTAGAATGTATAAATATATTAATTTATATGTATATATTTATCCTTATATATCCTATATATATTTAAAAAATATAAAAATATAAAAAAGGAAATATAAAAACAAAAATTTAAAAATCAAATACAAAAAATATTAAATAAAAATAAAAAATAAAAACCCACAAAAAGATGTATATATATCGTAAACGACTTGATCATACATAAATAACCTTGGGCTACGAGTTTGCTCTTTGCGGTTCGACCTCTACATGATTGATCACTATGCATTTTTTGGTAGAGAATAATGAATTTTAACCTCACTTTTCTGTTATTTATGGTTTTATGTATATTGCGGGTTAATTGCTGATTAACCAGAGATTTTAGAGTGGTCAACACACCGACTGCAGTTTCACCTTGTGAAACCATATGACCCTCTAATTTATGCATGTTATCACCTGCCGTTATTTATTTGTATTTTTGTAAGCTTTGATAAATTTAATAAAAGTTTCTTTGGTGTAAAATGGCACAATTTACCCATATGAACGTCTGAAGTTCATATTAATTGCTCATTATAACAATAACAAAGTCTTTTCCTGCATTATGTAGGGCCAGCTACATGGATTCTTTACCTTCATTCAGAACTATCTTGGGTCAATCTTGGACTTAAATCCAAAAAACTAAGATTCTTTTGAATAGTCTCATTCCAACACTTCTTGGGCCTTCCTTGCCATCTCTTAGCAGGCTCAACATCTCAAAACTCACATCTTCTAACCGGTGCATCAGTTGACATCCTTAAGAGGTTTTCTTGCATCTTATACTTGATCAGAGCTACACCGACTTTCCTTTTGATTGTATAAAATCACTTTTTATAAAATTAGTTTTTCTCTATTTTGCCTCCAAAATTCCTACATTACATGCATAATTTTCTTAAGATAAATTGTATTGTGATATTGATAATTGGTTTTTAATTAACTCCAAGCTTAGTATTTTTGGAATATTAAATGTGTTCGGATTCCTCTCATTTAGTGATATCTAAGAAATTTTTAGTTTTGGAAAATAATAGTTTTTCTATCTATTAAAATTAATTTACTTAAGATTATTTTATTTGCATTCAGTAATTTACAGAATATTCATTTTACATATGAAAAATAAAAAATACAGTTGGTTAATTTTGCATAGTTTCACACTCTTACTAATATTCATTAATTTTAGGAATGATTTGGTTGAAAAATTACTAATTAACGCCTAGACTTAGTGGGATTTGCATTGAGTCATTTATTTTCAAAAAAATCAAAAAATGTTTTTTAATGAAAATCTAACATTAAATCCTTTGAAGTTAATCTCGAGTGCATAATTGCTTCCCTCTCTTTGACCTTCCCCAAATAAAATAAAAATTGATTACTTTTTCACATTAACTTTATATTATTAGTAAAACAGTTTTTGACCGATCATTGATGTATTGATTACAACAAAAATATCATTTAATTAACTAAGGCAAATTAGGATTCATCAATATCATAATAACATCAAGACATCATTTGACCACATAATCAAAGAGTTTATATAAGACATATCTTAATTTTTCTTTTGATTAAGGCACATGTCAGTATTGTACTTTTTATTCTCAACCATATACATCTCCAACTTTACATTCAACAACTCAAGATCTTTATTTAACATGAAGTATACATAAAATATTTTTGTCAAACATCAAAATCGATGACTACGGAAACAAAATTAATGTAGATGCAAGGGGCTTCCCATAATCAAAAATGAGGGGATTGACGATTAGGGTTTGTGCATTAAAGCATTAAGGAAGCGTGTAGATCACATTAAATATAATCTAGGGCAACTAGTCATACTTGTTGCAACGTACATCATAATTTTAAAAAATAATTAGATGAAACCACATGATAAGTGAAAACTTCTCAAATCGTTACATCAAGATCACAAACAAGTCAAAGGATTACCTCTTGAGGTGTGATTGTGATTGCACGTCTCTAAATGAAAATACCTCATGTCTTAAGCCCGATCTGACGAAGGAAGCGCTTGCGGGTGCGTATGAGAGTAGAGGGGGGGGGGATATTTGTTTCTATTTTGTTGTAGTATAAAAGATTAGAGTATACCCTTTCTTTTATACTAAATTAGATGTCCATGGATCTAATCCATGTGCACACATAATCAATGGTGTAGACTAGTTTGTACTTTCAATCAATGGTCATGATTTTATTGGATTAATTTGCAACAACAAATTTATTTAAAATAAATTAAATATTCATCAATATAATTTAATTTAAATTAAATCAATTAACTTGTGGAATGAATGGAAAGAGAGCAAACATCCTTTCCTATCATAGAGAGTGGACGGCCACATTGAAATAAGACTCAATGGTGGTTGCCTACCCTATATAAAAGGAAGGTGGCTCTCTCATTTAAATTTTTGAGATCTTGTATCTCAATAAATATTCTACATGTGCAACAACTTTTGTTACATAATTATTAATCAAAATATTTTTAAATTATTTTGTGATAATTTCAATCATGCCTTTGATAATTATGAATCATATTCATACATCCAATATAAAATGTAGAATGCATTTACAACTAATTGTTCAATGTGAATCCAATTCACATCAACATTTAATTCGTAAATACTATTTACAACTAAATATATCCAACATATTATAAATCACATTTATAATATTTATGATTATCATGGATAATGATATCCGCATTAGTCATATCCTTGATAATTAAATCATATTTAATTTTCTTAGATGACTATTCTCATGTGTCCAAAGAATATGAATCATTTTCATATTATTTATGATAATTAAATCAACTGTAATAATCAATTTCCCGATGCTCAAATATATTATCAACAATAGAATTATTCTTGAACTCTTTCAAGAATATTGTGCTTTCTCCGCGGATACTTGGAGATAAGGACATGGTGATTGTACATTCCATGTAAAGTGACTTGGATATTGAGATCATATCTCAAATCCAGATATGATGGAATTCTCAAAGATGTTTGATTAAATCAAATTGTAAATCTAATCTTCTCATTGCATCCGAATAACATTCAGATTAATGTCCAACATTTCGACTAAGATTAGATTACTAATCTTATGGGAGGAGTCACTAAAATTCATTCATGTTTCATCACTCCCTCGTAATGGAAGTGTCATGGTTATACAATATTTTAGGATCACATCATCCTCGAGTATTCCTAATACTCGTACGTCCTGCATACTAGAAGACCTATAATAAAACTAAAATCTTAGACCATATTTAGATACTCTTCTTTAGTGTTTTATCATTAAGTTTCTCAATCGATCATTGGAATTTGGTATCGATCACTGACGAGTCTGGAATACCCTCATTTAATTTGCGTGAATTATCATGCATTAAAATAATGAATGTTTGTCGTTTCATTGTAGGCGAGTAATCGGAATCAATCAGGAAATAATTACTTAAATACTTAAATCAGTTAATTCGAGTGATTTTATGTTTATTTTACATGGGCAAGTTGTTGAGCACGTTTTTCTTGAGGACGGAAATTAATGGTAAAGTAGGTCGTTGCTATCCCAAAAAATGTGACAAACAAACAATTTTTTCTTTTTGCTACTTATTAACATGTATAGAGGACATGGTCGAACTCAGGGAGGCTACATATCCCGAGGATTATTCAATTAATCGAAAATCAATTAAGAGAAAACATGAATCTCAAAGGATAACTATCCTTGGTTTTTGTGAATTTTTATCTTCTTGGTTTTTAATTTTTTAATTAAATTTTTTATTTCTATTTTTTTGTATTTTCTGATTTTCAAATTTTTAGTGATTTTAATTTTACAAAATTGTTTTCTTATTTTCAGAAATAACAAACAATATGAACAATCACAAGAAATATGCACACCAACTTTTTTTAATCATACCAAAAATGCTTAGAAAAATCTAGAAAAAATATTTTTGGGTTTTAAATTGTTTTTGAGAATTTTTGTGAAATTTTCAGATGTTTTTTATTTCTTTAAAATCAAACAGTGAGAAAATGCGAAAATGTGCACAACCTGAAGTAATTTGCAACTTAAAAATATTTTAAGTGCCCAAAACTCCCGACAATTATTTTTATGACAAGCTATATGCAAATATCTACAAACAGGAATTGAAATGACAATTTTGGGATTTTTGTAGGATTTTATATGATTTTTATAAGATTTTAATATTTTTTATTTTTTTGAGTTTTATAAAGAATTAATGCGTGAAATTTCCACATAAATTAAAAGACAATGAAATAAAACTACCTTTTTTGGAATTTTCAGAGTTATTTTCGAATTTTTATGAATCTTTGAATTTCAGGAAGCGAAAGATGACATTGTTTTTGATATTTTGTTAATAATAAATGAAAACAAAATGAATTGAAAACTTTATTCTAGGAAGATAATCACATCAGGAGCATGACATAATTTTCTCAGAATTTTTGAGCTATAAAACGGGAGGCAGTAAGTGCAAATTACCCAAAAAAACGTGCAAAGCACGTGCTTGTTCTAGCAGGGGCACGTTTGTAATTTTAAAACTCTTCGGGGGGCTGATCTCAATTTTCCCAAATCTTTTTAAATAGAATCTAGGGTTTCTCCTACCCTTCGTTTCTTCAAAACCAAGAGGATCCAAGGGGCACCAAGGGGGAGGCACCGACCACCCTCTTCTTCTCCACGTAGGAGGCAGCAACGATAGCTCTTGCGGATGAGGAGGACGTCGGGGAAGATGATGGCAGTGAGGGTGTTCCGTCTGTGGTAGATGGCTGCGGTGTCGGCTGTCGCGGTGAGGATTTCTCGCAGACTTCTGGAGATGGAGGGCGATTGAGCGTCGGTGAAGGCGGGGCGCACGGGGCTACTTCGGGTAGAAGGCACTACTAGAGGAGGCACAGGTGGTGTGCGCGGGCAGCTGAAGACCGCTGCCGCTGGGACATAGCAGGCGGAGGGCTACTACGCGGAGGTTGGAAGGGGGCGCCATCGTGCGTTCGCGGGAGATGCGGAGAAGAGGCGATGCTTCGCCTTCGAGGTTGGAGGCTGGGCTGAACGGAGGGCTTCGGCGCAGAGGAGCGGCGCGGGCTCGTCGGTCGGAAGGGGGGGCCACCGTGGCGAGATGGAGGGTGGCGGGCGGCACTGCCGCATGCTGCTTTCTCTCTCTCTCTTTTTATTTTTTTCTTTTTGTTTTTTTAACTGCAGGAAAAGGTTAGAGGAAAAAATGTATTTTTTTTTATTTTTTAATTTTGTAAAGTAGAATGTAAACAGTAATATTTTTTTATTTTTTAACTTCAAAATAGATAAAAAAGAATTTTATTTATTTTTATTTATTTTGTTTTTTAAATGATCCTGCAAAACAAACGTTAGAGAAAAACAAATAAATTTTTTATTACTTTTTATTTATTTACAAATCGGAAAATGAACGGGGATCCGACGAAAATGAAAGGATCGAATCCGATTCTCCGACCTCCGTGCGTGGTCAGAGTTGATAGATCGTGGAAGATAGAATAGAACGCGTGGAGGTCGAGAAAGTGAGATGAAATTTTGGAATCAGAGATGGATTTTTTTAAATCTAGAAAAACAAAATGACGATGGAAATAAAAATGCGATGAAATAAACTACGATTAAACTAAGATAAAAATAAGAACAATGTGGATCTCACCTTAGGAGCGAAAATGGACCGTGATCTCCTCGACGAAGGTCGACTCGCTGTCACCGGATGGCTCGGAGGTTAGGCACTTTTCTCGACGAAATTTTCTCTCGGAGATCGGGATCCTCTCTCTAAAGATTGATAAGTTGAAATGAGGGAGAAGGAGGCATATAAATAGAAAAGATAGAATGGAATTTTAATTTTTGATTTTTTGGATAAAGAGATAAGAGATGAAAATTGAAATGAATTTTTGAATTTTTTTGGTAGAAGAGATAAGAGAGGTGAAATGAGATAAAGTAAAAAAAACTATTTACAAAATTATCTATTTTTTTGAATTTTCGTCACTTTATTTATTTGAATTAAAAAATGTTATTTTTTATTTTTTATGGTGGTTAATTGAAAATAACAACTATATACATATAAAATATACATATATGACATTATATATAAGGGTGAATGAGGAAATTAGCTCTCTTTTTTTTAAAAATTTATTTTTTTTGATTTTTATTTTTATTTTAAATAATTAGTAAGAATAATTTACAAATATATACAAATACAATATTTACAAAATACATTGGAAAATTGCACAAACCACCCCAGAAAACCAACTTTTTACTCGTAACTCTAAAAATTATGAAATCACAGCCATTTTAAAGATAATTTAATTTAGAATCCAATGGAAGTGAGATTGGTTCAATTTGAGTTCATATGGAGCCAGAATTGATTTTTCAATTAGTGCTTAGTGGCTTTTTCCAAGTGTGGTTACTTTTATTCTGTACAAGATTTAATCGTGTAATTAATTTATTTATTAGGACACATTTTTATTTACAACTTTGGTCTTGAAAGTTATTTGATTTGAGATCAATTAAGGCACAAATATATTAGTGTTAGATTTATACAGATATACACAAAACACATTTTTTTTGGATTTTTTGCTTAAGGACCCTATCTCCCCCTACTTTATTCCTGGTCGATCAGGTCAAGTCTTGACCTTCCCTCGGGGTTTGGGTCAGCCTGTATACAGTCTTCCTTTTTTTATTTTCTTTTCTTAATTTTTCCTTTCTTTCTTTATTTATTTTAGGTTAAAATTAGTAAGAAGTGTACAATATTTACACACAGATGCAAGTTAGTAAGAATATGGAGTTAGTGTTATATGCAGGCGTTTTATAAGGGATTTTAAGATAAAATAAATGAAAAAAGATGGCGAATCGCTGATTCATCACAAGTCCCAAGATCGAACCCAAGGAGGCAAAGGAGCAATTTAGGTAGATATCTATCAAATTTCACACGTGGTTTTCTATACGAAGTATTTATGGTATTTTTTATGTATTGTTTAAAATATAAATGAAAATGCGGCCAATTTTAAGGACTAGAAAATTGATATCTATCACATGATGTCCAAAAGTTATGAAACTTGGTTAATAGGTAAATAATGATAAAATGAGTGCACTATATTTTTTTTGGAATTTTCTAATGTAATATGATTATTTTATGAATTTATGAATTAAAATAATGAGAATTTCAATAACTAATTATAATAATATTAAATTTATTATTTTGGGGAAATAAAATTATCTATTATATATCAATAGGTGATCTATCTTAGAAAAATCCTAAACTCTAAAAATCTTGTATTTGATACTTATTAAAAATTAATTAGTAAAATATACAAAATGATTTTTATAGAGCAAATTATGCATGCAATGCAATTCATTTTTCACCATCTTAGACACAATTAATTCTGCTACCATGATTTTTGATAATTTTTTGGAATTATGGGTAATTAATTACAAATTTCTAAGCTCAGATTGGGTAAAGTATGCAATGTTACGTAAGAATATTAAGTATTAATTATCCATAGAGAATAAAAAAAATCATAAGAATGCCATAATTTCAAGAATTAATTGAGGAACAAAGTACCAATTTTTTAGTGATAAAAGATGCAATAAATAGGCTCAAAATGTAGGGAGAACATAGGGTTTAGTTTGTAATATTACAAAATAATTACTTAAATAAAATACAGAGAAGGACTTAATTGACTACCTAAACCCTGCTTGTGTTTTCTACAAAATCTGCAAGGGGGCATGTGTGCTTCACGTGCCCTCTGGCTGGGGATCGAGACACGAATGTAGAGGACCTTTATGGAGCTCAGTTGCATTTGGCCCCTCCCACACGTGCACCTCACCTGGGAGGGTCTTGGGCCCCCTGCCTGGTGGTTTGCGGCCAGTGAGAGGAGGTGGCTTGGTTGGCATGGAAGAGCGGAGTAGGCGAGGTCGGCCAAGGAATGTGGCTGGTGGTGCCAGGCAGAGCCTTGGTGGGTGAACCTATGCAGGAGAGGCTCCGTTTGTGGACGGTGGAGCACCTAATGGAGGGGGACTGGATATGAAGGTGCACCGATGGTTGCTGGAGATGGCGGTGGGTGTCCGGCTAGAGGAGCTGATGGAGAGGCCAAGTTGGTAGGGTCAGGCATTGAAGATGAAGGCGCGAGGCAGAGAGGATAAGCAACGGAGCGGTGAGGTGGTGGTGGGGGGGGGGGGGTTGCTGATGATGTAGCCGATGTTGTGGCTCAACGATCATAGGGCTGATGGAGTCCTGTTTATGATCGACAACGACGTAGCTCACTAAGGCAGAGGAGATGAAGCAGAGGTGATGGCTCTACAGCTAAAGCTGGAGCTTAAGGCAATCGCAGCAGATGCTGGCTTCTCTGCAACGAGGGATAAACCCTCAAACCTCGTAGGAGGGAATGGAAGAGGATGCAATGTTATCACCTTCGCTCCTCTAATTTATTTCTTATCAGTGGATGAAGCTTGAGGAACGGTGGCGATGCTCTTTTATAGGAGGGTGAAGGTGGTGGCTTGTCGTCCTGATTGATAAGGAGGCGGTGACGAGGGTAGATGGGGATTTGAGGAGGGATACGAAGGAGATCTGTGATGGGTGCGATGCAGGAGATTGATTTGGAGATTGGGGAAGGAGTGGCGGCTGTAAGTTCTCGGAGGTGAAGGGATGTTGCGGCTGACTTATATTAAGAAAGAGGGTGCAAGATGTCATGAGTGATGATGGGTGGTGGCGCGTGCGTAAGAGACTGAGGAGGAAATGGAGGAAGATGACATAGGAGATGAGTGATGGGTAGTCCGATCAGCCGAGATCAGATAGATGATCAAGTTCCATGTGGCAGTACTTTTTTATTAATTTTTTAATAAAAATGAATATATAAAAAACCAAAAATGTGTGACACATGGAGGCTCTAGGAGTTGCCACGTGTCATCCCCAAGAAATTTAGAAAATAAATTAAAAGAAAAATAAAAAGAAATATCAATGACCTCGAATCGAAAAATTTTATTCTCAAAAGTTGCTCAACTTGACGAGATCTACAACTTTCATGCACCAAAATTAAAATCAGTCAACTGCACAAAGAGATATTTTTGGGGGTCCTCTATGTATATAGAATACCAGTTTATGGGGGTTTTGTAATTTTTAGATAAGATATAAATTAGGAAAAAATTGATAAAACCAAAGATACGTATATACACATTAATCTATTTTTCTGGATATTTATTAATTAGAAAAATTAATAAAAAATAAAATATGAAAATGATAACTTTTATACAAACTATTAGTGAAGACTCGAACTCAGTTAGTTTCCTTGATTTCAAGCTCATTTTGGATTTGTATTTTTACACAGTTTAATAAAGTGTTTGTCAAAGAAAATAAATTAAAAAGAAATAAAATAAAATGAGTTAATTATGGACATAAAATAATAGGTCAAAAATCGCTAAAATACACAATGCACAAAAGAGGCCCAAAACCCAACTTTCACATATGAGCTCCGATTCACTGGAACTTGGTCTTGTTTTGAAGGTAATTGAATGTAAATTAGTTCAAAAGTGAATATAAAATCATATACTATGTGAGGAAGATATCAATATTTTAGTCTGTTTGTCCTCAAATTAGGGTTGAGTTTTTTTCCACTTATTTGTGTTAGTGATTTTTTTGTATTTTTTCTTGTTAGTCATATGTACACAATGGAGATCGCTTTAGGTGATCTCGAGTTAGCATGAATTAATTAAAAATTTGAGAAGTTATCTTATTTTACAGGTCAATTTATGGTTTTTGACATCATTTTATGAAATTATGTATGATAAAATGAGATTATTATTTATACATGCATAAATGTTAATTATGCAACATAAATGAAGAAATGCCAATGAATTTTGGGGATCTGAGCTTAATTATTATCTTTTAGAGTTATGAATCTGATATTCATCAACCCCCTATACTTAAACCATGCTTTTCCGCGAGCATCTAAAGAGATGCAATGAGGTGAAATAAGATTGGGTTCCATACCAAGACCATCAACAGAAGGTGAAAATGATGCTAGACCCGACCTTTGGACTATTAGTTTGGCAGAACTTCTTCGAGAATCAAGGTTTTAAAATAAACAACCTCCATGTTCTACACATCATTGTCACAATTTTGTATCAGAAGTCATTGTAGATCAATCCTCCTCCCAAAACATATCTCATGAACATTGAACAATTGACTAATGTGTGTGTTAAAGGTTTTAGCTTTTCCCATCCAGAATGATGGACTACCATGCAAGCCTCTCCTCTAATAACTCATCCTCGGGGAGTCAGGTATTTTCTTCTAAGGTCTGTCGCGATGTGTTCACAATTGAAAAGAGGGAGAAATTAGAAGAACATGAAAAGATTCGAAGGGTGACCAGTGTTGTCACCTCTCCTTGTGAAGCTGGTCAGTTTAGCCAAGTCTCCACCAAGATCTACAGGTTTTCTTGAAGCTTGGAACTTTTTTTATCAAATATTTATTTGGTAGGTGGCTTCTTTGTGTTTGGATTTTCGATAGCTCTGCATGGATCTTGTACTGCCCCTATGGATATGGAATCTTTTTTTTTCGTACATCTTTTGGGGTCTTATAAAAAATTGTGCCCAGTTCTCCATCCCTTTTTCGAAGATTTATTTCAACCCATGCTCCGGTCTTTAGATGTCCATGCTACCAGAAAAGAAACTCAAACAATCTTCCAACACATCGTCTGAGTTGAGCTAAGTTCATAGTGCGATAGTACAAATTAATTCCCTATTCCAGAGTTGTACCCAAAATGAAGCGATCAGGTTAGACACAGAGTCAAACTCTGTACATTATCATGGGAAACTCAAGAATTAAGTCATATACATGAAGCTTTTAAAATCCTCTTCTCGATGAATTTCCTCTGAAAATTAGGTGGAATAAGGTCAAGCCCATACCACTCTTGGTTTCTGCTCATAACTTGGTTCAGATCCCAAGGACTTTTCACAAGTGCATATGCATGTAATGCAAGTTGAAGTGCTGGTGTGGGAAATGTAGACACATTTTTTTGAATTTTGTAAATTCTCTCTTTTTTTATATGCAATATTTTTTATGCAAAAATGAATATGAATTCGTTTTCAAAATTGTTTTGGTTGCATGCAATTGGATACATTCAGTGTTAGTTGTACACTCATTTTTTTGTTTTTTTGTTATTAATTTTTTAATTTTTTTATATTTTTAGGTTACCCACATCGTAAATACATCTAGACTTACACAAAAGTACGAGCTATGGGTAAAATAAATACACAGTATACACACACACCCCCCTATACTTAGAGAGTGCTATGTCCTCAGAGAAAAGAAGTGTAGAGAAGATATAGCTCGAGCTAAGCATAACAAAGTAAAAAAGAAAAATAGAGATCGGCTTGGCCCCATATTTTTTAGGTTGTGAATAGTCTAAGTATAGAAGAAGAGCGAAGATGAGGCATATAATGGGAGAAGTGGATGAAGAGAGTATATACTGTGGGTCGCAGGTCCCTCTATACTTAGGCTCTGGTTATCCTAAGTACGAGAGAAGGGTGGAAATAGGGCTATCAAGAGAAGGATTGGATGAGGAGAGTGGTATATACATATGGCATCAACCCCCACCCCCCATACTTAGTCCTTGGCCTAAGTTGAGGAAGAAGATGTACAAGGGGACTGATGGGGTAGGGAAGGAGGGAGGGTTGTCGATGATTAAGCAGGTTTTCAGTATATCTTTTTGTGATCCTATTGTGGGAGATCGTAATGATAAGAAAAAGATGAAGCCGATGATTCCAAACTATCGTCAAAGTTATTTTTAGAAAAATCAAGCTGGAGAGTAGATGAAGTGTACAAATCAGATGATACCCAACCACCATCGGAGTTATCCTCAAAGAAATAGCACTAGAAGGTGGAGGAACACCTGATCTTCTTGTTCTTAAGATGTTGTCTCAGAATGTGCTCAGTCTTGGGGTCAAGTGATTCATCCTCAGATGATGAATACTCTGAAGAACCGGTCTCAGTTTACTCATAAGAAATAATTCTGGTATATCTGATGAGACTAGGAGAATCGACTCTGGACAAATAATAGTGAGGAGAAGGAATAGTCTAATGGGGGTCGATATTTGGTTGCTTTCTCAAATAGGGATTTAGAGCTTTCGAACTGATTTCACTCATGAAAATTTCCTTGTCCGGTACTGGTGAGGAATTATCAAAAGATTTCTTTTCTGAAATGTTTAAGGCAACTTTCTTTGCTTGTTTATCGGTAAGGGTTAATCTAGTCCTTATTGTCTGTGATGTGTTGATAATTGGTCCTCATTAGATGAATAACTATTGTAATATTCTTCCCTGGTCAGTGGATGTCCTACGTATTTGTTCTCAGTTGGCATGTCATTGGTGAGTTCCTGTGTCAGATTGAATTGACCAAGGTGGTCAGAGAAGATCTTGTCTGACTCAAGGTAAGCTCATTCTCGTGTTTCCTCATCACCATATAACAAGTCTTGTATTATGTGATCTTCTGTAGGATTTGTCATGACAGTGTTAAAGGTGAAAGAAGCAAGGAATGGGAGGATGAGATGAGTCTCTGAACCAACGGTTTGCTCAACAACCGTTATCTCAGTTATGGTAGTGGGGTAGGGCTCATCTATCGCTTGACAGTTACGGCTGTTATCGGCTTTGTGGGATACCTTATATTGTGATTTTTCAAAGAATGGTTGACCTTGAAGTGCTCCTAATGCCGTGAAATTAATTTCCCGAGTCTCGCATTCAATAGTTGCCATATACAAGGCTAAGAACAACTTTCCGAGAATTATTGGAGATTGGATGAATTCTCCTTGATGCTCAATATCAATGATCGTGAAATCCACCTTGAGCGGAGCACCTTGGAATGTCATGATGATTAAAATTGTTCCTCTTGGTCATTTTATAGATCGATCAGCTAGTTGAACGATCTCTCTTATCTTCTTGATAGGTCCGAGTTTGAGTTTGTCAAATACATAGGTCGGGAGGATATTGATACGTGAGTCAGCATCGATTCGGGCATGGGTAAATGTTGTATCTTTGATTTCACAGTTAAATTGAGGCAACCGCTTCACTCTGTGGCTCTTGGTTCTTCTCCTCATTAACAAAGAGCTGGCCATTAACAAGATATGTCTTCCAGTTCTTGTTCTCTTCCTGCCAAACTTTTTCGGCATTAACTTACTCTTTACAAATCTTTATAGGTCGGGGAAGTGTTCAATGGCCTGTATCAAGGGAAGTTAAAAAATCAGCCTTTTATCCAGTGCTTCCCTTAGAGTAGGATCCAAATTCCTCAAATCCTCTTCACTTTCAATTTTTATGGGTTTTTCAATTTTTGGGGTGTTTTTGAATTTTTCATTTTTTGTATTTTTGATGTGGTGTGTAGATGTAGCATTTTTCAAAGTAGATGAGGAGATTAGATATATGGGGTCAGAGTAATCCCTAAGGGAATAGTATGCAGAAGTGTCACTATCAAAGTCTTCCCTAGGGTATGTGGGTTTCTGAGTTTTCTCTGGAATTTCAACTTTAGATCCAATCGTTTTATCTCCACTTACATACCTGAGATACCACAAAATCAAATTAGTCAGTTCGTGAAATTTCTAAATTTATCTTTAATTAATTCATTTCTCTTAATTATCTTAGTAATTTCATCCTCCAAAATTTTTTTATTATAGATCATGAGATCATCTGTTCAATTAGAGGATGATGTTGAGAACTTGAGGTTTCATGCTCAGCATATTGTGACTCAAGCATGTAATGTTGAGTTGAGTAAAGTCCATTTACATGGTCATGATTGATCGGATACTCATATCGTGGAATCATATAGGGTTCACGTGTGTTGATACCATCAGTTAAGTCCTATGTATGTGTAGGCTATCCAAAAGAGTGATATGTGGGCCTCATCATTTGGTTTGATTGGTCCATCGTGTTATTCGCTAAGGTCAGGTCCGAGCATTTATCTGTTAAGTGTTGACCTTTTCCAACAATATTATTAGGAAAGAATGAATTCGGTTGGAATCGGTGTCTTGGTCATTCCTCAATCTTAAAAGTGGTTTGGCCTCCATGATAAGAATATAAAGGGTTGTCCCCATGCTTGAATTGGATTGGAATTGATGTATCAAGAGGTGGAAAATATGTCGAAGTGGAGACTTAGATCAGATAATTGAATCAAGGATTGTCATGTGAAGAAGCGGAGTCCCCGGTCGGTTGAATTTATGTATGATCTGAATACAAAGGATCGTCTTTCATGGAGTATATCAGATTCGTAGAGTGAACCAGATTTATTCATGGGAGAGGATCTCCTTTAAATGTTGGAGTATGTCTGTCCAAAGGGGGTTTTGAGGATTTGGGTTTGAGCGGAAAGAATCCATTTTCAAAATACAGATCTGATGGGTACTCGAAGCAACGTCTCGACATCTTCAAATAAGGAGAATGTGATGACATAGTGGATCTTGGTTGAAAATATTCAAGTGCACAGGATGCTCAACAGAAGAAACACTAATTTTCAAATTAAGGAGAGCGATGACACAAGTGTGCAGTTTTTGCTATTCGCGATCGATTCACACACACCAATGCAAACACAAATAAAACCCCAAGTTCACCAACTCACACAATGAAAGTCACAAGAGTTTGGCTAATTATCTTTTCAATTTTAATTGGTGATGGAAACAATTATGCAAAAGAATTAGCGAGCCATTTGGTGGCAGAAATTATCTTGGAAATTGGCCTGAATTCTTATGATTAGTTGCACCTACTTTGAGCCAGTATGGGTATAAGTACGGACCATAAACAAGCTATCCATTACTCAATGACAGAGCCTTACACAGTGTCCTTTAAACCAACCACTCTTCTAAGGAAATCCAGATTGTTTACCGACTACCCGTATTTCCTCACTGAGAAGTAGCTAATCGTTTTTGTAGAATCAGTAGTCAATATAAAAATATGGAGCTGGGCTCTAGCCTTAAGTGTAGTCTCTTGCTCACTTAGAATAATAAATCAATCCAAGAATGGGGTTTCTCTCCTACGAAAATTCTTGATTTTATGAGTTAATTAAAGTCGGCCTTCTTTAGCAGTCCCAATTTTAATTAGGTGATCACTGAAAAATTTAGGTGAGCAGAAATGCATGTCTACCGCCCAGTCCTATTTCTTTAAAATTTACGTGACAAAACAAGAGGGAGAAATTCGAGAAAATCTGATGCATGCAAAAAACGATGATGTATTCTCAGTTAGATACTTACAGTGATTCCTCGCAATCTCCATGTGGGATGCAATACAAGAATTGAAAAATTCTATTCTATATGAATACAAGCTGACAAAACTGCACCTATCAGAAAGTTCTATTAGCCATGAAGAATTGAGTTCAAATTTTGACTAAATTGAACGATCTAATATGCACCTAGATTAAAGTGCAGTATGGTCCTAGGTTCTACGAGCACAATAAAAAAATCCTAGAAGCTCCGATAGTCATATGTCCAGATCTAACCTACGAGCCCCTCAAGTCGGATCCATCCTCACTGAAGAGTGGAACATGCCACGACACACCACAGAAAAAGTTCGAGTCTTGTTTACTAGCGCGAGAGTCCAAACAGTCACCGTTGTAAGTAAGAAATTAATTACAAAAAAATGAAATTGTAGAAAATAAATCCTAGCCTCTACACTCTCTCACGAATCGACTTGATCTTAATTTTAATGTGGCTTAGCAATCGGTGAAGATGCATCGGTTTTGGAAGAAACCGCTCCACGTATGTCAGGCACCTCACATGAAAAATAAGGGAGAGAATGTAAGAGTGTGATAAAAAAATTAAAAATAAAATAAATGCTAAAAAAAGGGATATTTACAATGAGTGCTTGGAGATCAGACTACCGAAGTGTATGGAAAACATAACACTTAATTCCTAAACAAAACCCTAAGCCATTTGCCTCCTCGGCAACGATGCCATCTAACGAGTCTGAAATACCCTCATTTAATTTGGGTGAATTATCGTGCATTAAAGTAATAAATCTTTGTCATTTCGTTGTAGGCGAATAATCGGAATCACTTAAGAAATAATCACTTAAGTATTTAAATCAATTAATTCGAGTGATTTTATGTTTATTTTACTTGGGCAAGTGCCAAGTTCGAACTCGAGGAGGCTAAGAAAAAACCTACATCAATGTATATCAAATTTCATACGTGATTTTCAATTCAATATATTTTTGATATTTTTATGTAATTTTTGAAATGCAAATGAAAATGTGGCCAATTTTAAGGACTAAAATTGGTATCTATCAAATGATGTCCAAAAATTATGAAACCTAGTCGAGATATAAATAATGATGAACTAAGTGCATTGTATTTTTTTTGGATTTTTAATGGATATGAATATTTTATGAATTTATGAATGCAGATAGTGTGATTTTCAATAATTAATTATAATAAATGTTAAATCTATTTATTCTCAGGAAATAAAATAATCTAAGATATATCACTAGGTGATCTATCTCAGAAAATCCTAATCCCTAAAAATGTTGCATTTGATACCTACTAAATTTAATTAATGAAATACAAAACAAGATTTTTATGGAGGAAATTATGTATGCAATTTAATTCTCTTTTGGGAACCATGTTAAATACAATTAATTCTACTATCCATGAATTTTTGACAATTTTTGGAAACATGGGAAATTAATTATGAATTTCTAAGCTCAGACTAGGTAAAATATGCATATTTCTACAAGAATATTAATTATTAATTATCCATAGGGAATAAAAAATAACAAGCATGCCATACTGTCAAGAATTAATTGACTAAGAAAGTGCCAATTTTTTAATAATAAAAAGATGCAATAAATAGTCTCAAAATGTAGAGAGAACATCGGGTTCAGTTTGAAATATTACAAAATAAAATTATTTAAATAAATTGCAGAGAAGGACTTAAACATAGTTACCCAAACCCTACTGGGGGTTCTGCATAATCTACAAGTGGGCACATACCTAGAGGTCGAGACACGAATGTGGAGGACCTTTGGGTGGCTCAGCTGCAATTGACCCCTCCCACAAGTGCACCTCACGTGGGAGGGTCTCGGGCCTTCCGCCTGGTGGTTCGCTACTGGCGAGAGGAGGTTGCTTAGCTAGAGTGGCGGGGCACCCGACGGAGGGGGGCTGGATATGAAGGTGCTCTGATGGTTGCTGGAGACAGCGATGTGCATCTGGCTGGAGGAGGAGTTGTTGGAGAGGCCAAGTTGGTAGTGTTAGGCGTTGAAGATGAAGGTGCAAGGCAAAGAGGATACGTGGTGAAGTAATGAGGCAGTGGGGAGGTTGTTGAAGATGTAGTCGATGATGCAATTCAAAGCTCGGAGGGCCGATGGAGTCCTGTTGGTGATCGACAACGACACAAGTAGCTAAGGTGAAGAAGACAAAGCGGAGGTGGTGACTCTACGACTAGAGCTTGAGCTAGTGGCAGTCGTGGCGGAATCTGGACGCTCTGCAACGAGGGATAAGCCTTCGGACCTTACCAGAAGGAATGGAAGAGGATTCGACGCTGTCACCACAGCTCCTCTAATTTGTCTCTTATCGAAGTATGAAGCTTGAGGAGGGACGTCAACTCTCTTTTATAAGAGGGAGAAGGCAGTGGCGCGTTGACCTGATTGGGAATGAGGTGGTGATGAGGGTAGATGGGGATTTGAGGAGGGATATGATGGAGACCTGTGATGGGTGCGGTACAAGAGATTGATTGGGAGATTGGGGAAGGAGTGGCCACCGCGAGATTCTCAAAGGTGAAAGGATGCAATGGCCAACTTAGATTAAGGAAAGAGGGTGCGGGACATCAGGAGTGATGATGGGTGATGGAGCCTGCACAGAAGATTGAGTAGGAAACAGAGGAAGACGATGAAGGAGGAGATGAAAGATCGATCGTCTGATCAGCTGCGATTGCTGATCAAGTGCCACATTGCAACAATTTTTTTATTTTTTTAATAAAAACGAATATATAAAACATCATAATTTTATGACTCGGGAAATTTAGAAAGTAAATTACAAATAAAAATAAAAAATAAATATCAAATGACCTCAAATCAAAAAAGGTTCTTCGAAACTTGCTCATCTCGATGAGATCTACAACTTTCATGAATCAAAATCAAAATCAATCAATTACACAAAGTGATATTTTTGGAGCTCCTCTATATATATAGAACATCAGCTTTTGGGGGTTTTGTAAATTTTAAATAAAATACAAATCAGGAAAAATATGATAAAATAAAAGATAAATATTTGCATATTAATCTATTTTTTTGAATTTTTATTAATTACAAAAATGAAGAAATGAAATAAAATAAGAAAATGACAACTTTTGTACAGATCGTTAGTGAAGACTCGGACTCAGTTAGTTTCTTTGATTTCAAGCTCATTTTGGATTTGAATTTTTGTACATTTTAATAAAATTTTTGTCAATAAATGAAAAATAAATAAAATAAAATGAGTTAATTATGTACATAAAATAATAGGTCAAAAATCGTTAAAATACACAATGTATAAAAGATGCACAAAACCCAACTTTCACATACGAGCTCCGATTCACTTGAACTTGATCTTGTTTTGAAGGTAATTGAATTTGCATTAGTTGAAAAATGAGTAGGATCAAATCAGACACTTTATGAGGAAGATATTGGTATTTTAGTCTGTTTTGTCCTGAAATTAGGGTTTGCATTTTTGGTCCACTTATTTGTGTTAGTGATTTTTTTATTTTCTTAATTATTATTGTTAATCATATGTAAACAATAGAGATGGTTTTAGATGATATGGAGTTAGAATGAATTAATTAAAAATTAGGAAAGTTAGCCTATTTTACAGGTTAATTAGGCTGTGATTTTTAGCTTCTCATTTATGCAATTATGTATGATAAATGTGATTATTATTTATACATGTATGAATGCTAATTATGTAATAAATGAAGAAATGCCAATGAATTTTACGGATCTGAGGTTAATTATTATCTTTTAGAGTGATAAATCTGAGATTCATCAATCACATGATTTCCAAAAGTATATATCATACCTACAAATTCTTATCATGCTTCCAAAGCAAGACGACCATGCACGGAATTTTATCAGTCCCAATACCTCATGAGTGATCTCATATCTTCCGATTTAGTAGTAAAACTAGATGATCCCACTGAGAGATCGTATTACTCACATACCCTTGTATGTGCACTAGCTCACTGGTGTTTAGACTTTGATTAGGTCATCAACCTAATGGTCTGTCTAAGGTACATACTTATACATATAGTAATATATTTGCCTCTGGGAAGATGGTGTGTGTCTATTGATGAATCCATGATTCATCTACTCTACATGGAAATTTTAGCAAAATCACCTTAATAAGAGCTCAGGCTTCGTTAGCCCGCTCCCTCAACATTCTTCACTAATTCAAGCCCCTAAAATTTATTAATTAACATTCACTAACAATGCATGAAATTAAGGTTAAAATCTGTAATTAAATAACTTTGGTTTTTGCCTAACTTGGACCTATTATTTACAAAAATTAAGTATTTTGACTCAATTCTTTCTCATTTATATTCTTTAATTAATTAACTAACTTAACATTAAGAGACAAAATCCATAAAACCCCACAAAAACCAGAGAAATCAAAGAGTTTGAACCTGTATATTTTATACATATTTTATCTTTGTTGTGTTTATTGCAGCTTTTTCTTAACCTAGAAAAAATCATAAAAATTAAAGTAATTGTGTGCATATTGTATATATATTAATACACTAATTAAAATCCAATTATAATACAACAAATTACAAAGCATTAAATTATGGGGGATAATTGGCAACTAATACATATACAAAAAATATATTGTATAAATGACTTATATTGCTTTTTGGTTCTACATGAAAGTTATAGATCTCATGGAGACCAACAACTTCATGTTGACCACTTTTTTATTTGACTTTTTTTGTATTTTATTTATTATTTTCTTTCTCTGGTGAACCATCTAGTCAACCATATGACACACATCACCCTTTTATTCACTTGCCTTGTGCCCAGTCCGCCCTTGACCTTGACCGGTCAAAGATTTTTATCTCCTAGTGTCCATCTCCTAGGCCCTTAGATCAGATCTGATCCAATAGTCATGATCCATCTCACCTCAACCCAGCTCCCGCACATGCGCCTCACGTGCACTGATCACGTGTGAGGCATGCTCCTCCCGCTCCCCATTCACCCTTCATTGGATCTTGATGATCCAACAACACACGAACCTTCATCTTCTGCCTCTAGCCCTCTTTCTCATCAGTGCCTCCTCCTTCCCCCATCTCTTCTCATCTCCGCCTCGCTTCGACCACCAAGCACCTCCATCATCTACTAGAAAATGCAGATTTTACGACTACAATATGGTCACAAGGTGGTGGTTGGGTGGTGTGATTGAGGTCACAACGATCATTTACAACCACATGTAGTAGCAAAATGTATGGTCGAGAGGATATGATCGTACATATTTTGCGACTACACTGTAGTCGTTGAGAGTCGAGATATACTCGCAGTTCAGTCATCTGATATCATCTATATTGCTACTAGAGGGACACTAATTTGCGACAACTTTACAACCACAAGAAAAGTATTTTAGCGACCACTTCAAGACGACATTACCACATCTATTTTATTAATAACGACCATCTTATCACTACTTGCTACCACTATAGTAGCAAGGTAGTAGAAATATAGTAGCAGATTCTGTTTCTACCACCACACACCACTAGTTCTACGACCACATGATTACTACTTTGCTAAGACAATGGTAGTAAAGTAATAGCAACTTAGTAGCAAATTCTTCTTTCCAAGTTAAAAAAAGTACCAGTGGCTACTTGTAGTGTATGATTCTCTTGTGGTATAATACAAGCTAATGTAGTACAAGCTAATATAATAATCCAAGCCTCATGGGATCTTCCAACCAACATTATAATACAATCATCCTCATCACATGTAGTTAGAACTTAATACAATCATCTCTAGAAAAAGCCAATCTTGCTTGTATAAAGCCAAAGTTCAACAATATATATAAGCAAGATGATAAAGATACAAATGTAATTAAAAATCTACAAGTTCAAGACAATAGAAAGCTACAAGTTCGAAAATCACAAGTTCAAGACTAACATATAGACAAAAAAGTTCTTAACATTATAAGTTTTTTGTAATAAAGTATCAGTATAGAGTCTATAGTTTGCATCAAAACTTCCTTTTCCTCCATTTTGAGAAAACATCTTCCTTTGCCTTTTCCTTACCCTTGTCCTCTCTCTCTTTATCAATTTTTTCGGATTCCTTTTTATTTTTCATGCATTCTAAGATTACAATCCTTTGCGATGGGAGACTCTATATGTGGTGGAATCATCCTTGTCCTTTATGAGAAAGAAATTAATGGTGAACTCACTGTTTGTGTATTCATCGTTAAGCACAGAGCAGTAATATCAGCTTCTCTGGCAAAGTTGTAGTACTTGTCGTGACCCCCTTTCTCATCCACTAGATCATCAACATCATCACATCTTGATCCTTCTGATTTTCACCGCAATATAATCAAAGTTTCGACAGAAGAGTTCCAAATTTTTAGGGAATCAAGTTGTACATTTGATCGTTCATCCATAATCTAACATACCATTTGAGACATTGGATACATATGCCCATTCCCATTTTGTAGCAAAAAATTTTACACTGAATGTTTGTAATCTTTTTGCAAGTTCTGCATCGATTGATCCAAATCCCATGATGTAGACCTGGAAAATGTTGCATATATATTATTATCATCATTGATGAGAAAACATAAAAAAAACAATGTCAAAATCTTAAGGAAAGAGATCTAGTACTATTTTCCCAAAGAGGGTTTCCACAGTTGGCTCTCCTATTCTTTTTCTCCTCGTAAGAATATCCATCTCCTTTTGCATGATAAATACACAGGTTTAGCAAAGCATGGATGAGATAATAATTAGCTTACATGCGAGGTCATTAAAAAGTTGAACTCACTTGCTTTCGTAGAAGTCCCAACATCAAGTATATTGCCATCTCTGTACATGAGGCCTCATTGTCCATTTTACTTCCAGGAACTCTGGCAACTTGATTCTATGCATTATATGCAAGTAAAGTTTAAAGGATTGTAGAAGGTACCATGTTAATTAATAAGAAATGGTGAATATTTCAATATGATTTTCTCGATGGTATAATAGGAAAAAATGATTTAATTGTGACCTTCTAATCCAATGCCAAATTGCATGATAAGACTCATCTCCTTAGACAAAGATATTATTTCTAAATCCATACGTAGACTCTTCAGGACACAAATGTGGTATTTGTGTATGACTTTTGGAACATCATCCAACGACACTGTGGAGAGGGGAGGTGGCAGCTTGGAGATGAGGAGGAGGTGGTGGAGAGGGAGAGGTGGCAGCTTGGAGATGATGAGGAGGTGGTGGAGAGGGGGAGATGGTGGACAAAAGAGGAAGAGGATGCGGTGGAGAGGTGGAGGTAGTGGTCGGATAGGCTATGGAGCCGACTTGGGAGGGGGCATGATCGGGAGAGGTTCAAAGAAGAGAGGGGTCGGGGAACTAGCTAGGACAACCAGATTTAGGGCTTGGATTGGTGGGGCCCGCCAAAATTTTCGCCAAAATTTTCAACCACTGTACGACTACAATGTGGTCGCAAATATTTACAACCACAAGTGGTTGTAAATAATGGTTAAATTGTCTCTTGAATGTAGAGACTACATTGTGGTTGTATTTTAGTCGCAAAATAGTGGTTGTAGGTCTTGCAACTACATTGCCATCACACGTAGTAGCAATACTGTATTCATAAATTCTGCATTTTCTTGTAGTGACTGATACCCTAACCCAAAGTCAACCCCTTTATCTTTGGTCATTACAACATGAACCTTCCCCTCCTTCTAATCCCCTTCATCACCTCCTCCTCTATAACCCTCTTCCATTAATCAATCCATTGCATGTAATGCCTCTCTTCGACTCCTCTTCCCCTCCGATTGTTTCTCCTATCCCTTTATAGAACCTCAGCTCCCCTGGTCAGAAGAATCCGTACTTAGAAGATACACATAGACACCAACCCAAAAGCTCCTTTAGGTGATAGTTAGAGGAAAGTTATTTGGAGACGATGAGGATTGTGCGATTTCAAGCGAGGTCCAAGGAGAGATCGTGACTTATTGCAGTAGCTCACCCAAGTTCACTGCAGAGCATCCACTCTTCTGCACCAAACTGTAGAGGCGATGACCAGGAGAGATCCTTCCCAAGTGACCTTATTCTCTCATTAGCACAGGTAAAACCCTTTCGCCTCCCTCCTCCTCCTTTTATTCTTCGTTCTTCATTCTTCTTCTTCTTCTTCTTCTTCTTCTTCACATAGGACCCGTTTCCTTGATCAGACACATACAACTTCACACTCTACCCTCTCCACTTCCCTTCTATCTTCCAGATCCCTCTACCTTCGACTGAATATGTAGTTGGAGCTTCAACTCCATTCCTCCGCCCTTCAACGGAGCTCCTATGCCTCCCCCGTTACCTTCCTTGTTTGCTAACACATGTAGAGACGCCTTCACCTGGAGCCCTGTTGATCAGAGAAGGAGCCATCATCCATCGCTTCAAAAAAATCTAGAAGCCCTACATTCTCGCTCCACGTCACTCCTCCTTGAGTAGCTGACAGGCCTATCGCATACAGAGCAACTAAGCTCGAGATTGGCACTGTCCACCATTGCACTCCGTCACTGCTCAATTGAAGAATGACACAATGTATAGGTTTCGTTAGCTCTCTTTGATCTAAAGATCCCTGATCATGGATTCCTCACCCTTCTGATCATCATTTGAAGTGGCTCTTGTTAGACTTGTGAGCCCTGGGCGAACCATTCTTACAATAAATGTTATTGTAATATTTAAGTTTATCAATAAAAGTTATTGATGTTTCACTCCCTTTCTGAAATTATATGAATGAATGCACTATAAGGTCCCTCTGTACAATTAGGGTTATGTACCATGGCCAGCTTGATGATCATATAGCTGTTGTTTCATTAAATGAATCATAGAGGCTGGTGTTTGGATGAATATCTAAGGAGTTAGATGGAGGACTCATCAAACACCGTCAAATGATTGTCAAGTGGAGATCTCCAGCCTGAGTAGGAGATGGCAATCCTTTCTCACATAGGCTGATATCTGACCGACCTCTTGATGCAGGTCCTCTGCATGGGAATAGTGATTCGGAGGTGTCAGATTAGTTAGGTCAATGGGTTGACCTAACGAGATCGAGATAACCTAAGTCCTATGTTGAATGCTGTCACAACATAGGCATGCATCCTCTGACCGGAGACAGATATATTGCTATATATCCAAGTATGTACATTTGGCAGACCAATAGGTTGATGACCTAACCAAGGTCTATACACCGGCGAGCTGGTGTGCATATAAGGGTATATGAGCAATATGATCTCTCAAAGGGATCATACAGGTTCACTTGTGAACCGGAAGACATGAGCTCACTCATGAGGTATTGGGACCGATCAAATTCCATGCATGGTCGTCGTGCTTTGGAAGCATGACATGAATTTGAAGGTATGATATATGCTTTGGGAAAGCATATGATCGATACCAAATCCCAATGACCAAGATTGAGAAACTTAATGATTAAACCCTGAAGAAGACAGTATAAAATGATCTTGATCTTCGGGTTGATCATGGGTCTTCCAGTATGCAGGATGTACAGGTATTGGGAATACCTGAAGGGTGATGTGATCATAAACGATTGTATATCCATGACGCTTCCATTCCGAGGGAGTGATGAAACAGGTCTGGATTTTAGTGACTCCTTTCAGTAGAGAAGCAATCCGATCTTAGTCCAAGAGTTGGACATTGATCTGAATGGGATTCGGATTCAATGAGAAGATTGGATTTGCGGTCTTGATTTAATCAAGCATCTGTGGGAGGTCCGTAAGATCTGGATTTGAGATGAGATCTCAACATCCAAGTCACTATACGTGGAATAATACAATCGCCCTATCCTTGTCTCCAAGTATCTGCGGAGAAAGCACATTATTCTTGAAAGGGTTCAAGAGTAATTCTTTTGATAAAACATCCAAGCCAGGACTTGATGATTAAATGTGATTTAATTATCAAGCTTAAATATGAATATGATTCATATTGATTATCTAAGATAATTAAATAAAGATTTGATTATCAAGGATTAAGAGAATGTGGATAGCACTATCCATGATATATGTATGTTATAAATATGATTTATAATATACATATATATAAGAGAGAGAATTTATGTAAATAGCATTTGTTAATTAATAATGTGAATTGGATTCACATTTGTTAATTAATTGGAAATGCAATTTGCTAACTAGTTTGGGTTGTGAATATGATTCACATAATATTCAATGGCAAGATTGAAATATTCACAAAATTAATTTGGAATTAATTTTGGCGAATAATTATTGTAATTAATTGAGGAATAATATAATAAATAAAATGGAGAAAAACCACCCTCATGGGTGGCGTCACCCATGAAGAGTTCATGGGTGACGCCCCCCCTTTTTAGGGGTTGGTTAACTCCACCTCATTTGTTATATTATCTCTTGATTAATTGTTGTTATTGAACAACAAATTCTAGCCATTGATTTATCATGGACCAAGCATATCCCTTGGATCCATGAGTCCCATGGATTGAGATCCATTGGATCCTAAACTAGTATAAAAGGAGGGCCAGGGTAGCCTCTCCAAGGTACATAATCTAGAGAAGTAAAAGACTACTCTCTCTCTCTCTCTAAATCTCGTGTGGTCTCTCTCTTAGTATCCAAGTGGACGTCCATTTTGATATTGAAGAGGAGAGCATCTCGCTTGGATCTTCATCGAAGGATTGCGGGAAGGACGCGACTCATCATCGTGCCCGCAAGTGCATTCTCCGTGGGTCGGACTCAAGATAGGAGGATCTCTACTTTGGGATCTCGCGATCACAACCACGCTTCAAGAGGTATTTCTTGTACTTTGTGGTTTGATGAAACGATCCGAGAAGTGTTCTCGTGATCATGTGGTTTCATCGTTTTATTAATTTTTTTTTTAATTTCCGCTGCATCTAGCATCTAGTACGACTAGTTGCTCCGATCGTATTCGATACGATCAACACGCTTCCGTGATGCGCTTGAGGATTCTCAATATCCTTCAAGTGGTATCAGAGCCAGGTTGAATAAGGTTTTGGATGTGATCCATGAACCTTAGACGATTTGGTTCTTGAAAGGGTTGCGAAATTTTTACTGCATTTCAATTTTCGTACCTCTGTCTAATTGAATTTTTCCGTACTGTTTAAAATGTTTAAACACGAAATTTTCAATTGGATTTTGTTCCCCATTAAACAAGGAAACCATAGGACTTGAGTTTACTAAATTTGGACTTTATTTTCTCAAGATATGGCTTTTTGAATATGACTATATCCACTGTTGCGGGAACTGCGGATTTGAACGTAATTAATGAGATGATTACGGTTTTAATCCGCCTTGAAATGCGTGAATTATCACTTGGGTTCTTTAATAAATCAAATAGGCAATCTTTGAAAACTGAGTTTGCATTTTTTGGATTTATATTGATCAAGATAAGTTAATTTTAGTGATTGGGGGTCACTGCTGGAAATTAACAATTTTGATCTTGAACCTTGTGATATGTCATTCAATAATCATGATGAAAATTAATTGTTAATTTTCTGGAATAATTAGTGATAAATATTTGTGAAATATTTAAAGAAATAATTATTTCATTGAATGACACTTGCCTAAACTACAATGATAAGATATTAGATCTTGATCATTGTTTCATCAACAAACATTGCTTTCATGAAAACCATAGTTTATCCTACAATAGTTGTAGGACAACTTTTACATGAAAACCCTTCTCTTGCTTGAATAGGATTGGGGATTTGTCTAGCAAATCTCCTTATAATCAAAAATGTTTTGATTTGTACTATATGGTATAACTTTCGGTTGAAAAACCGATGAACATCTCAAAATACATGATGGTCTATCTGGTATTATCCTTTCCCGAGGCGGATGTGGTGCATAGTCGGAGAGCATTGGGGTCGCGGGTTGCAACGTATGTGGTCCGTCCCACTCTCGTCGGTACTGGCCATGACAGCGGGTAGGGATTGTATAATACCGGAGACAGACAATATGTATTTTTCTAATTATTAAAATTCGAATAATACGTATTTTGAGATTATACCTACTATTCAAGTAAAAGACATGTTTGTTGATGATTGGATTAATGATTAAATTAATATGATTAAATTAATCATATCCAATAAACACTCTTTTTTGAATAGATGTGTTTTTCCCTTGGAAGAATTAATTATGTGAATATGATTCACGATAATTAATTATAAAATTTGAATATGAGATGGAGGATCACATAAGTGACATCCATGGTCTCCCGTCAAGGCGAAGGGTTTCCGTCGCCAGGGATTGTATGTAGGAGACGCCTGTCCGAAGTGACAGCTCCTGTATGCAAGCGCATCTGGATCGGGCTCTTTGCTTCTCGAAAGAGTAAGGCCGTATGCGTAGTGACCCCAATATCGAGTCCTCATATTATTGGGGCGATATTGGATTGCGCATAGCGAGTTCTAATCCTGTTGACGGTTGGTTCAATTAACAACGGGTCAACATCATCTTAGGGGTGGTGGGCCCGGGTGTTAAAGACCGAATTGGGAATGCAAGTTGGACTTGCAAAGGCGGAATGAGTTCCCGCTTCTTTTTATCGGAGTCGCAAGTTCTCATATTATTGGGATGTGACAAAGATAGGAAAGGAGATCCCAGATCTTGCTTGAGATATAGCGGTAAGTATATCTCTTACTTTGAAAGAAAATAAGGGAATAATCTTTCAAAGTCGACATGGCAAGACAAATTTGATTTAAAATGCCTTAATCAAATTATTCTTAAAATGAATATATATTTAATCTATATATTCTAATATAGTGCATTCTTAATTTCAGAAAATGAAGTCCATGAACCCACTTAGCAGGCTTCTAGAGGTCAACCAGTTGACCGGACCAAATTATTCGGATTGGATCCGAAATTTGGATCTTGTTCTCTGTGCAGAGCGCATCTCCTACGTGCTTAGCAAGGACAAGATAGCAAATCCTGTGACTGATGAAGATAAATCATATAATGAAAAATATGATGAAGATAATGATCTGGCAAGATGTTACATCCTTGGGTCATTGTCCAATGTGCTTCAGAAGCAACATGTGGAAATGAACCATTGCCAGGAAATTATGCTGAGTCTGAAAGAAATGTTCGGTGACATAAACCGCACACAGCGTTATAATGTGATGAAAGAGCTTATTCGCTGCAAGATGCAGGAAGGGACCTCTGTCAGAGAACATGTGCTCAAAATGTTTGGGTACCTCTCTGAGCTGGAAACCCTGGGAGCCTACTTGGATTCTGAAATGCAAGCTGATTTCATTCTCCTGTCGCTCCCTAAGTCTTTCAACAACTTTGTTGTGTCTTACCACATGAACAAAGGTGATTTCACAAACGCTGGGCTGTTGGCTGCTTTGAAGTCTGCAGAAGACGTCTTGAAGAAGGACGGCCCCTCTGCTAGTGCAATGGTTGCACAGGCGAGAGGAAAGCGCGGGCGGAAGCAAGGTTCTCAGAAGGGCCCAGCCTCGAAGAGAAAGAAGAAGAATCAAGGAGTTGGTTCATCTTCTAGTGCTTCCACACTGATGACATCGAAAAAGACCGATGTCTGTCACCACTGCAAGAAGCCGGGGCATTGGCGGCGTAACTGCCCGGATTACCTGAAGTCTACCGACAAAGGTAAAGCCCCAGCAGGTATGAAATCTACTTTCATCATTGAAACTAGCTTTCTCGTTGGACGAGAAGGAAGTTGGGTTATAGATTCTGGTGCTTCTGTTCATGTATGCAATTCGTTGCATTTGTTTTAGGAAACTAGGAATCTGGAGCATGGGGAGATAGTTATCCAGATGGGATCTGATGCAAGTGTTGCAGCGGTCGCCATCGGGACGTGCAGACTATTGTTATCTAGTGGTCGAGTCCTAGTACTTAAAGAGTGTCTTTATGTACCTGAAGTCAGAAGGAATTTAATATCTGTATCTAAGTTAGTTAGAAATGGATATTCCTTCATTTTCTGTAATAAATTAATCATAAACCGTTATGATAAATATATTGCGGATGGTATTTTGACTTCTGGTGGACTCTATGAATTGTGCATTGATGAATGTGTCATGAATGTTACTACCACTGATAATAAAAACCCCAAGAGATCCAGGGAGGATGGAAATCATTCAAACATGATTTGGCATCACAGGCTTGGTCATTTATCTGTTGATAGGATCAATAGATTGATAAAGGATGGACCTTTAGATTTTCTACAGGTTCAATCTTTACCTACCTGCGAACACTGCATTCGAGGTAAAATGACCAGAACACCTTTCCGTAACAAGGTTACGAGATGCGAGGGTATTCTCGACCTAATACATACTGATGTATGTGGTCCCTTCAATACCACGACTAGAAATGGATATCGATATTATTTGACGTTTATCGATGACCATTCGCGATATGGGTTTATCTTCCTGCTTCGTCATAAATCTGAAACCTTTGAAAAGTTCAAAGAGTTTAAGGCTTTGGTTGAGAACCAAGCAGACAGGAAGATTAAACGGATTCGGTCTGACCGAGGTGGTGAGTACCTCTCAGATGAATTCAAGGAATACCTTAAAGAGAGTGGAATTGTCTCCAATCTCACTCCTCCTGGAACTCCCCAACTTAATGGTGTTGCTGAAAGACGCAACAGGACCATCATGGACATGGTCCGTTCAATGATGAGTAAAGCACATTTGCCTCTTAGTTTCTGGGGATATGCAGTAGAGACTGCAATATATATCCTAAACAAGATTCCTAGCAAGTCTATACCAAAGACTCCTCACGAACTCTGGTATGGAACCAAACCTAGTGTTAAACACTTGAGGGTTTGGGGATGCTTGGTCCATGCGAAGAACGTGGACGCAAGTAAGCTAGAATCTCGCACTCGTGAGTGCTACTTCATTGGGTATGTTAAAGATGGTATTGGATACCAACTTTATGACCCTGAGACCCAAAAGGTTTTTGTCTCTAGGGATGTGAAATTTCTGGAGGATGATTTCCTTAAAGGTCAAGACAAGAATGAAGTAGAGGAGCTCATTGAATCCCCTGAGGATTCTGAGATTCCTGAACCAGAAACTGAAGAGATAAATGAAGATGAAAAACCCATACCTCTTCGAAGGAGTTCGAGGGTGGTTGCACCACCTGAAAGGTATGGATTCCATGTGTCAGGTGAGACTGACAATGATCCTTCTTCATATGATGAAGCACTTGCGGATCATGACATGGATAGATGGATGCTAGCAATGAAGTCAGAGATTGACTCCATGCATAAGAATGGTGTATGGACCCTAGAGGATCCACCTAGAGGGGTAAAACCCATTGGGTGTAAATGGATCTTCAAGAGAAAGAGGGGACCTGATGGGAAAGTGGAGACTTTCAAGGCACGGCTCGTAGCCAAGGGCTACACACAGAGAGAAGGCATCGACTACGATGAGACATTCTCTCCTGTGGCCATGCTTAAGTCCATCAGGACACTGCTAGCTATAGCTGCATATCTTGACTACGACATCTGGCAGATGGACGTCAAGACGGCTTTCCTCAATGGATACCTCGAGGAGGATATCTATATGGAGCAGCCCCAGGGCTTCATAGCTGAGGACGGTAAAGTATGCAAGCTGAAGAAATCCATCTATGGGCTCAAACAAGCTTCTCGTAGTTGGAACATCAGATTTGACGAAACCATAAAGAGTTATGATTTTGTGCAAAACCCTGATGAACCTTGTGTGTACAAGAAGCTTAGTGGGAGCGCCATTGTGTTCATCGTGCTTTATGTATATGATATCCTTATCATTGGGAATGATACAGGAATGATGACCAGTGTGAAGATTTGGCTATCCCATACCTTCGAGATGAAAGATCTTGGAGAAGCCTCTTACATCTTAGGCCTGAAGTTGTTCAGAAACCGAGAAAAGAGAATATTGGGATTATCACAACATGGATACATCAAGAAGATTCTTGAACGATTCCGTATGGATAGTTCGAAGAAAGGATTCCTCCCCTTAGGACATGGTATCCATCTGTCCAAAGGGATGGCTCCTCAAAGTGTTGAGGAAAAGAAGGCCATGGCTGGATGCCCTTATGCATCAGCCGTAGGAAGCTTGATGTATGCCATGATGTGTACTAGGCCAGACATCTGCCATGCAGTGGGAGTGGTAAGTCGTTACCAATCCTGCTATGGAGAAAAACACTGGAATGCAGTAAAGAACATATTCAAATATCTAAGACGGACGCAAGATTACATCTTGGTCTATGGGGATGGTGATCTCCAAGTCTTGGGATATACAGATTCAGACTTCCAGTCAGATATTGATGATCGAAAGTCGACATCAGGGTTTGTATTCCTGTTGAACGGTGGTGCTGTGAGCTGGAGAAGCAAGAAGCAGGACACTACGGCGGATTCAACAACAGAAGCCGAATACATTGCCGCATCGGATGCTGCAAAGGAGGCGGTGTGGTTGCGCAAGTTCATCTTGGAACTTGGCGTAGTTTCCTCTGATACTCCCGTCCCGTTACTCTGCGATAACACTGGAGCCATTGCCCAAGCAAAGGAACCCAGGTGCCATCAGAAGAGCAAACACGTGGAAAGGAAATACCACATCATTCGGGAGATTCAAAAGCGTGGTGATATCATCATCACCAAGGTGGCCTCTGCCGACAACATTGCTGATCCTCTTACCAAACCTCTGACACAGAAGGTTTTTGACCAGCATGTAATGAGTATGGGTTTACGGATTGTACCTGAATGGTTCTGAGGGCTAGTGGGAGATTGTTAGACTTGTGAGCCCTGGGCGAACCATTCTTACAATAAATGTTATTGTAATATTTAAGTTTATCAATAAAAGTTATTGATGTTTCACTCCCTTTCTGAAATTATATGAATGAATGCACTATAAGGTCCCTATGTACAATTAGGGTTATGTACCATGGCTTGCTTGATGATCATATAGCTGTTGTTTCATTAAATGAATCATAGAGGCTGGTGTTTGGATGAATATCTAAGGAGTTAGATGGAGGACTCATCAAACACCGTCAAATGATTGTCAAGTGGAGATCTCCAGCCTGAGTAGGAGATGGCAATCCTTTCTCACATAGGCTGATATCTGACCGACCTCTTGATGCAGGTCCTCTGCATGGGAATAGTGATTCGGAGGTGTCAGATTAGTTAGGTCAATGGGTTGACCTAACGAGATCGAGATAACCTAAGTCCTATGTTGAATGCTGTCACAGCATAGGCATGCATCCTCTGACCGGAGACAGATATATTGCTATATATCCAAGTATGTACATTTGGCAGACCAATAGGTTGATGACCTAACCAAGGTCTATACACCGGCGAGCTGGTGTGCATATAAGGGTATATGAGCAATATGATCTCTCAAAGGGATCATACAGGTTCACTTGTGAACCGGAAGACATGAGCTCACTCATGAGGTATTGGGACCGATCAAATTCCATGCATGGTCGTCGTGCTTTGGAAGCATGACATGAATTTGAAGGTATGATATATGCTTTGGGAAAGCATATGATCGATACCAAATCCCAATGACCAAGATTGAGAAACTTAATGATTAAACCCTGAAGAAGACAGTATAAAATGATCTTGATCTTCGGGTTGATCATGGGTCTTCCAGTATGCAGGATGTACAGGTATTGGGAATACCTGAAGGGTGATGTGATCATAAACGATTGTATATCCATGACGCTTCCATTCCGAGGGAGTGATGAAACAGGTCTGGATTTTAGTGACTCCTTTCAGTAGAGAAGCAATCCGATCTTAGTCCAAGAGTTGGACATTGATCTGAATGGGATTCAGATTCAATGAGAAGATTGGATTTGCGGTCTTGATTTAATCAAGCATCTGTGGGAGGTCCGTAAGATCTGGATTTGAGATGAGATCTCAACATCCAAGTCACTATACGTGGAATAATACAATCGCCCTATCCTTGTCTCCAAGTATCTGCGGAGAAAGCACATTATTCTTGAAAGGGTTCAAGAGTAATTCTTTTGATAAAATATCCAAGCAAGGACTTGATGATTAAATGTGATTTAATTATCAAGCTTAAATATGAATATGATTCATATTGATTATCTAAGATAATTAAATAAAGATTTGATTATCAAAGATTAAGAGAATGTGGATAGCACTATCCATGATATATGTATGTTATAAATATGATTTATAATATACATATATATAAGAGAGAGAATTTATGTAAATAGCATTTGTTAATTAATAATGTGAATTGGATTCACATTTGTTAATTAATTGGAAATGCAATTTGCTAACTAGTTTGGGTTGTGAATATGATTCACATAATATTCAATGGCAAGATTGAAATATTCACAAAATTAATTTGGAATTAATTTTGGCGAATAATTATTGTAATTAATTGAGGAATAATATAATAAATAAAATGGAGAAAAACCACCCTCATGGGTGGCGTCACCCATGAAGAGTTCATGGGTGACGCCCCCCCTTTTTAGGGGTTGGTTAACTCCACCTCATTTGTTATATTATCTCTTGATTAATTGTTGTTATTGAACAACAAATCCTAGCCATTGATTTATCATGGACCAAGCATATCCCTTGGATCCATGAGTCCCATGGATTGAGATCCATTGGATCCTAAACTAGTATAAAAGAAGGGCTAGGGTAGCCTCTCCAAGGTACATAATCTAGAGAAGTAAAAGACTACTACTCTCTCTCTCTCTCTAAATCTCGTGTGGTCTCTCTCTTAGTATCCAAGTGGACGTCCATTTTGATATTGAAGAGGAGAGCATCTCGCTTGGATCTTCATCGAAGGATTGCGGGAAGGACGCGACTCATCATCGTGCCCGCAAGTGCATTCTCCGTGGGTCGGACTCAAGATAGGAGGATCTCTACTTTGGGATCTCGCGATCACAACCACGCTTCAAGAGGTATTTCTTGTACTTTGTGGTTTGATGAAACGATCCGAGAAGTGTTCTCGTGATCATGTGGTTTCATCGTTTTATTAAATTTTTTTTAATTTCCGCTGCATCTAGCATCTAGTACGACTAGTTGCTCCGATCGTATTCGATACGATCAACACGCTTCCGTGATGCGCTTGAGGATTCTCAATATCCTTCAGCTCTAACCGTCTGATCAAAGCCACCCAAGCCTCCCAGCCTCAGGTGGGCCCGGAGCAACGATAACACCCTTGAATTGAACCTCACCCGAGCCGAACAAGTAACGTGCCAGCCGCACATGACTTGGCATTTTTGCGTCGACTCCCCTATACCTTCAAGTCTTTACAGTGAGATTCAATCATGCGCTAACTGCACACGACATGTACATTTTGCAAGCATGCACTCAGAGTCCTAAAATTCTTAAATAAGCCCCTGCCTTGGGTCAATTGTAGGAGAACCCCTAACATGTTTTTATAATCAAAGACAAGTCCCTGCAAGGGCTTATTTTCCTTGAAACTTTATTTTTATTTGTAATTTAATCCTTGGAACTTCTTTTTATCATAACTTTCTCATTTATTGTCTAATTTTAGCATATTTTATGTCATTTTGAAGCCTGTTTATTGATTCATCATTCTATACACTATGTGAATAGATCAAAGGATTATTTAATCAGGATATTATTGGTAGAGACAATTATCATTTGCATGCATCAATTCAACATATTTAAGTACTTATATTATGAGAAAAATTTATGTCTTATTGTATGGATAAAATTATTGAGGAGGTTTCTTGGTACTTGTTCCCTAATATTTAATGTTTAATATCATTCATTGAGGAATTAACCTTGGCAGGAAAGAGGAAGCTTTAGAGTTATTCTGAATTATTCTTGATCAATCTATGTCTGGATTGAGTTGAGTCCATCTTTTAGCATGCAATTGGATTTTGATTCCGGAATATTTCTAAAAAGTTTTTTTATATCCGTGAATTATGTTGGAGATTAATTGACTATTCTATTGAGGATCATCAATGAACTCAAAAATTTCAGGGATTGATAAACTAATCATGCAGCTTGTAGCTTTGAATAAAATCAAAAATATTTCTTGGATATATCTATGTAGATTGGCGAATCATTTTGGAGTTAACTAGCCATTTTATTGAGGATTAAAGATAAACAAAATCATAAATAATTTTCTTTCTTTCTTTCTTTGTTATTCATTTGCTTATTTGATATACATCTTTTTATCTTAGCATTATTTTTCTGACACTGAAACTCATTATTACAAATAATTAATAATTTACATTAATTTAAAACAACAAAACCAAAAATCCTTATTCCCTGAGTTCGGCGTTGATGCATTTATCTAGTAAAAATACTTCACAATATTCAAAATTTATGGTTTTTGTTGATATGTTTTCTACCTCATATACAACAATACTCAACTATTAGAAGAGGTGGATTTCGGTTCATCGGATGGTGTCGCTGCTAGGGAACGACATATTTTTAGAGTTTTAGATTAGTCTCTATAATTAATTTTAGTGATACATATTTTTGTATTAACTTTTTTCTTTTTTTTATTTTGTATTAAATTTCATTTAGTTCATTGCATTTCTCTCTTTTAAATACTAACGTATAATCTATTTTTGCAGATTGCTCAGAGAAACATTGTGAAAAATTCAAGGAGTCATAAAGAGGATTATTTGCTTTTTAGCTTTTGTGAGAGAGAATTAGATTAGATTTATTTTTATGCATTTTCAAAGGGTCTCTTTAAATCCTTATCTCTTGTAATTGAACTGGACTAATTTTTGTGGGGAAACATAGGCCTGTTTTGATCCCTATTGTTGAAGGATATTGTGAATCCTTAAGCGCATCACGGAAGCGTGTTGATCGTATCGAATACGATCGGAGCAACTAGTCGTACTAGATGCTCTTGAAGCGTGGTAATTAAAATTTTTTAACATAACGATGAAACCACATGATCACGAGAACATTTCTCGGATCGTTTCATCAAACCACAAAGTATAAGAAATACCTCTTGAAGCGTGGTTGTGATCGCGAGATCCCAAAGTAGAGATCCTCCTATCTTAAGTCCGACCCACGGAGAATGCGCTTGCGGGCACGATGATGAGTCGCGTCCTTCCCGCAATCCTTCGACGAAGATCCAAGCGTCGATGACGAAGCAAGATGCTCTCCTCTTCAATATGCAAAGTGGACGTCCACTTGGATATCAAGAGAGAGACTCCACACGAGAATTAGAGAGAGAGAGAGTAGTGGTCTTTCACAACTCTAGATGATGTACCATGGAGAGGCTACCTAGCCCTCCTTATATACTAGTTTAGGATCCAATGGATCTCAATCCATGGGACTCATGGATCCAAGGGATATGCTTGGTCCATGATGAATCAATGGCTAGGATTTGTTGTTCAATAACAACAATTAATCAAGAGATAATATAACAAATGAGGTGGAGTTAACCAACCCCTAAAAAGGGGGGGGCGTCACCCATGAACTCTTCATGGGTGACGCCACCCATGAGGGTGGTTTTTCTCCATTTTATTTATTATATTATTCCTCAATTAATTACAATAATTATTCGCCAAAATTAATTCCAAATTAATTTTGTGAATATTTCAATCTTGCCATTGAATATTATGTGAATCATATTCACAACCCAAACTAGTTAGTAAATTGCATTTCCAATTAATTAACAAATGTGAATCCAATTCACATTATTAATTAACAAATGCTATTTACATAAATTCTCTCTCTTATATGTATATTATAAATCATATTTATAACATACACATATCATGGATAGTGCTATCCACATTCTCTTTATCCTTGATAATTAAATCTCATTTAATTATCTTAGATAATCATTTTCACAATATGAATCATATTCATGTTTAAGCTTGATAATTAAATCATATTTAATCATCAAGTCCTTGCTTGGATATTTCATCAAAAGAATTATTCTTGAACCCTTTCAAGAATAATGTGCTTTCTCCGCAGATACTTGGAGATAAGGACAGGGCGATTGTATTATTCCACGTATAGTGACTTGGATATTGAGATCTTATCTCAAATCCAGATCGAACGAACCTCCCACAGATGCTTGATTAAATCAAGACCGCAAATCCAATCTTCTCATTGAATCTGAATCCCATTCAGACCAATGTCCAACACTTGGACTAAGATCGGATTGCTTCTCTACTGAAAGGAGTCACTAAAATCCAGACCTGTTTCATCACTCCCTCGGAATGGAAGCGTCATGGATATACAATCGTTTATGATCACATCACCCTTCAGGTATTCCCAATACCTGTACATCCTGCATACTGGAAGACCCATGATCAACCCGAAGATCAAGATCATTTTATACTGTCTTCTTCAGGGTTTAATCATAAAGTTTCTCAATCTTGGTCATTTGGATGTGGTATCGATCATATGCTTTCCCAAAGCATATATCATACCTTCAAATTCATGTCATGCTTCCAAAGCACGACGACCATGCATGGAATTTGATCTATCCCAATACCTCATGAGTGAGCTCATGTCTTCCGGTTCATAAGTGAACCTGTATGATCCCTTTGAGAGATCATATTACTCATATACCCTTATATGCACACCGGCTCGCCGGTGTATAGACCTTGGTTAGGTCATCAACCTATTGGTCTGCCAAATGTACATACTTAGATATATAGCAATATATCTGTCTCCGGTCAGAGGATGCATGCCTATGCTGTGACAGCATTCGACATAGGACTTAAGTTATCTCGATCTCATTAGGTCAACCCATTGACCTAACTAATCTGACACCTCCGAATCACTATTCCTATGCAGAGGACCTGCATCAAGAGGTCGGTCAGATATCAGCCTATGTGAGAAAGGATTGCCATCTCCTACTCAGGCTGGAGATCTCCACTTGACAATCATTTGACGGTGTTTGATGAGTCCTCCATCTAACTCTTTAGATATTCATCCAAACACCAGCCTCTATGATTCATTTAATGAATCAACAGCTATATGATCATCAAGCTGGCCATGGTACATAACCCTAATTGTACAGAGGGACCTTATAGTGCATTCATTCATATAATTTCAGAAAGGGAGTGAAACATCAATAACTTTTATTGATAAACTTAAATATTACAATAACATTTATTGTAAGAATGGTTCGCCCAGGGCTCACAAGTCTAACAATTGTGTGGTTAGGGATGCAAATGTGATGCGTCGTATAATTAGGTCATGCATTTGCGGTATTTTAGCATTTGATTGTGCTCTTTTATAATTTTTGGGACATACATCACATAACTATACACACTGTAGAACATTCAATTTAGCCAAAGCCTAAAACTTTTCTTCACCGTTAATAGAACTTTCTGCTTAGGAGCATTTCTATCGGCTACATTCATTTAGAATAATTTCAATTATGTTATGCATCCCACATGAAGAACGTTGGGAAGCACCGTGAGTCTTCTATCTGAGCATACATCATAGTTTTCATTGTGTATTAGTTTTTTTCCCGATTCCTCCTTTTTTCTTACTTAAGAAAAAAATGAATTGGGATTGATCAGTAGATGATATTTTTGAGCCCATTAAGACCCATAGTGATAACCTAATCTAAAACTAGGACTGCTTACAAGGTCAATTAAATTAACTGGAATAAATCAAACCTTGTTCAAGTAGATAAACACCTATCATTAGATGCAGGTACCTTCTAGACTAAGCGAGGAATTCTACCCTTCAGGATTAGTGCCCAAATCCTTGGCTGTTTTCTTGAAATATCAAGTTGTAAGAAACCTTACTCGAAGGTGGATCAAAGAGCTGTCGATCGCACTAGCACAGAGTAGGAATTCCCCACAAGTGTTGTTGAATCTATCTTTCTAGTGACAATGTACCCTCTGATGTTTACTACTCGGGGACAAGGGTGGAATGGTACTATCTCATCGGAACTTCGGTGAAAGCCATCATATCATGCGCACTTGAGTCTGGCAGGTGATAGTTTTGTTTTACAAGTTCTCATCCTCATGTTAAATAGTGATTTTGTGTGGAAAATTGTATAGGAGGATTGATTCGTTATTACCTCAAGTGAGGAATCTTCGGATCTCTCCAAGTATACCTCAACCACCAATCACTTAAGGCCAAATGAGAGATATATTTGAAAATCGGTGAAATCTTGTGTTTGATGTGTGTTTGCTTTGTATATGTACAAAGATTGTACATTTGTACCTCATGTGTATTCTATCCCTCTTGACTCTACTATCGTGAACTCATCTCATTCCTGTTGACATTAAAGATAGACATTTATAGGAAATTTAGTTTGGATCTTGCGGGCACGTCATAGAACCCTTTCAATCTCACATCTCCCAAGATTCAAGATAACCCTCTTCTCGAGCCCTCTCGGTCTTTGGATGACCCTCTTTCCAGGACCAAGACCAATAAGTCACTATCAAGGTTTAATCGATCCCAGACTAACTCTATATCTAATTCCCCTCCTACCAAGGAAACCTTTATCTTTGGTAGAAATCCCCAACCTTTTGCACGTGTATCTAATACAGATCTCTCTATATATGAAGGTGAATAAGAGGAACATAAGATGCCTATGAAGAAGAATCCTGGTAACAATGAAGACAACAATGACCTCATACGAGCAATCATGGTCCAGATAATCACAACCGAGAAGCATAATGAATGACTCAGAGCTTAGATGATGGATCTATAAACATGTGGAATTCAGGAAGAGGCATCAATGGAAGATACATACCTCCCAGAGGTTAACAATGACTACAACTGGTTGAGACCAGTACCTCCCAAGGATGTGTTCGAGCACAAACTTCACTTCCTCACGCTACTCTCGAATTTTAGTGGAAACAACCATGAATAACCCTATTCTTTTCTTCAGGACATCGAACTAGTCTGTGACAAACTATCTCATCTAGGGTAAGTCAAGACTACATTAAGTTTAGAGGGGCTCCCTTTGCCTTAACAAAAAATGCATCATATTGGTTGAAGAACTTAGGGGAGGTTATCATAAGACGAGCTGCATTCAAAACTCTAATTTTAAAGAAATTCTACCCAACCAGTAGAATTAATTAAATGAGGATCAAAATTACAAGCTTCACCTAGTTTTTGAACGAACCATTTCATAAAACATGGGAAAGTTTATAGACCTAATTCAGAAATGTCCACGACATCGCATTAACAAGATGATGTTGATCCATTGGTGACTACTTCTTACGGAGGAAGCTACATGTGCTGACAAGAAGACATTGTTTATAAGGTGTTCAAGAAGCTAGTCGACACAAGTCGTGCACAGACCACTAGCCGGTCATACATGTCCAACTCCCTTGCACTCTCATCAAATGAAGGTGGAAAGAAGACTGTAATCAATATGTCCATTGACCAGAGCTCAATCATGGGGATTATAGCCGATAAGCTCATAGTGGTCGAATATATTAATAAGAAGGTAGATGATACATAAACTCACCAATCTAAAGAGTCTCTCCAAAGTGTTCAAGCATATGGAGGAACTGGTTGACAGGGTATCTAAAATCCATATATATGGCCCAACACTATCCCCTACCCTCGTACATAAGATTCATTACATTCAAGGTCAAGGGATAGGGCAACGGAGCAATTGGGGTGGAGATTTGTCCTATGCCCATCAAAATCAGACTAAAGAATCCTCTACTTAAACAATTATGAGGAACCTTCGCAAGTGATGGAGATCAACAGAGTTTGTACAACCTTGACCACATCAACCGACAAGAATCCAACTCAACTCCGAACCCTTGACTTTTACAGTCTCGTCCCGAAAATCAATAGTACCAACAACCCCAACAGCAGTAGCGTACCTACCAGCAACCTCATCTGAGCTACCAGAAACCACAACAATAGCAGTACCAGCACCATGGTCTGGAGGTCCAATATCGTATGTCCAATCAGTATCAACATTCCCAGTCCATACAGGGCCAAGGGTCTTCCTCTTCTGCCCCTCTTGAACTTCAAAGAATTCTGGATGAATTGCATGGTATGAAAGTCGATATCAATCAACTCTCAAGATAGATAGATGAGTTCATTGTGACCCAAATCACCATTCATGCTCAAGTCCAGACTAATACAAATAGCCTAAGACAAAAGGATTAGGTATTATACTCAGAATGTTATTTACCTGAATACAAGATTTTTTCGCATGATGTTACCAATCATATTTCTCTCAAAAGAGAAAAGACCATAACAATGCCTAATCGAGCAATGGAATGTGACGACATAACCCGTGTCCACACCTAATCACACCTATGAAGATGAAAAAGAAGAGAGGCGGCTAACACCAGCAACGGAGCACCAAACAACTAAGGAGTCAAGTGAGTCTGAATCTGAGGAGGAGGACATGCCATAGCAGCAACATCCCCCACATCAGCAATGGTCATTTCCTTTCCACATTCATTGTGTCATTCTGCATCCGAGTCATGTACATAATTATGTTTTCAATAAAAGTGATATTTCGATTCCTGAATTTGACCACTAAATTCCTTTCCTCGTGCTCTAACGAGTGGAAAGAATAAAAATTCTAAAAATAAAAAATGATGAAGAGATGGCCTAAATCTGTATAGTAATATCAAGGTCACTTTGTCTTTAAACGAGATGATAGAGAGAGGCCCTCCATTTAGAAAATATCGTAAGGTGAGATGCACACCAACAAGAGTTAGCAGAAATAACTCAAGACGAACAAAGAAACATATCCTCTCCATCACAACATCTCGTCTAATCTGCAATGAGCTCCCTATAAAGAAGAGGGACATGGACACATGATGAGTCAAATCAATGACATCAAATTTACAAGAATCTTATTAGACAACATTTCCTCCATCAATCTCATGCCCACTACAATGTTTGAGTGTCTGAATCTGGGTCATCTTAGTAAGTCAAGAGCCATACTTCAATTTGTAGATACATCAACTAGACCCACAGGCGAGATCAGGAACATTATGATCAACATCTAGGAACATGATTATCCAATGGACTTCACGGTCCTAGACATGGAAGTCCCTAGAAATGGGAAAGATTCTCGTATGATTTTAGGGAGATCCTTCCTTAGGACCGTAGGAGCCCTATTTGACTACACTTCTGGGAAGATCCAGTTCAGAGATGTTGAGTTTAAAATGAAGCAGATAAGATTTTAGAGGTCTGATTAAGAATCCAGCATATAGTCTGTTTCTTCTGAGTCTGAGGAAGAATGAAGCACAATCTTGATGGTTGGGCCCTGGAGATAGAACTTGATCACTATTGAAGAGTCACACTCATCTGGATAAATTATTGCCGATATATTAGTCTGCTAGCTCATTTAAAATTAACAATCTCTATACTTCCCTCTATACTCTTGGAGACTCAAAGGTCTATCTTGACCAGTCAGTACCATTTCTCTGGGGACAATCCAAGAGTGAGGAAGACATGACATACATGTCTTTTACCAAAATAAGACACATCTTTGGTGATCCGACCCTCAAAGCCATTCGCTTGGTAGTATCAGAAACCACATAGGTTCCAGAAATGATAGAGCTAGATTTCTTGGATGATACAGATATACTAGAACTCAAACGATTGCCCCCTACTGTCAAATATGCCTTCCTTATGGGACCTAAGGGAAAGTTTCCGATCATTGTCAGATTATATCTGACCGAAGAGAAAGAACACCACCTACTAGATGTATTAGAGAAAAATGTAAAGCCATAGGTTGAAGATTGTCAGACTTCAAGGGATTAACCATGCTCTATGTTCACACCATATATACCTCGAGGAGAATGCCAAGCCCTCCCATGAATTCTAGCATAGGTTGAATCCAAATTTACAGGAGGTGGTGAATACTGAGATAGAGAGATGGTGTAGAATCAGAGTCATCTATCCCCTCTCAGACTCTAAGTGGGTGGCTCCTTTCCATGTAGTCCCAAAAATACCAGGACTCCAGATCGTCGCCAATGAGGAGGAAGAAGAGATCATGACACAAGTATCCACATAGTGGTGTGTCTGTATGGATTACAAATGTTTGAATGATGTGATGAATAAGGATCACTTCCCACCGCCATTTATTGATCAAATGTTGGAGAGACTGGCTGAGAGAGAATACTTCTGCTTTTTGGATATGTACTTGGGCTACAATCAAGTTGCCATCACCCTTGAGGACCAATAAAGGGTAATATTTACTTGTCCTTTCGACACTTACGCATTCAGGTACATGCCTTTCGAGCTTTGCAACACCTCAAAAACTTTTCAGTGGTGCATAATTGTCGTATTTGTCGAAATGGTTGGAGATTTCTTGGAAAACTTTATGGATAACTTCTCGATTCATGGTGATTCATTTTACGATTATCTTGTGCACCTACACTGAGTCCTCAAGAAGTGTATGGAAGGGAATCTGGTGCTCTCTTGGGAGAAAAGTCACTTCATGGTGACAGAGGGCATCGTGTTAGCATCTCCAAGAAGGAAATAGAGGTTGATCGAGTCAACTTGGATGTGATCAAGAAACTCCAACCACCAACTAACATAAAACAAGTATGATCTTTTCTGGGCATGTCAGATTTTATCGAAGATTTGTCAAGGACTTTTCTAAAATTGCATGACCTCTTACCGAGCTCTTAGAGAGAGACACAGAGTTCATTGTAGATCATAAGTGTCTTGAGGCCTTCAAGCTAATGAGAAGATCATAGAGACTCCCGTCCTGCAAGCCCCTGGTTGGTCTCTTCCCTTCAATATCATGACTGATGCCTCTGATTTTGTGGTAGGGGTTGCATTAGGACAGAGGAGAGATGGAGTTCCGTATGCCATTCACTATACAAGAAAAAAAAATTAAATCTAGCTCAGAAGAACTATACTATGACAAAAAGGAGATGCTTGTCATAATATTTGCATTGGAAAAATTTAGACCTTAACTTCTTACTTCTAAGGTGACTATATTTACATGTCATCCAACCATTCAGTATTTAATGACAAAGAAATACGCTAAGGAGCATGTTCTTAGATGGATCTTCTTATCTAATAATTTGATTTCAAGATTAATGACAAATCTGGAGTAAATAATGTGGTGGTTGACCATCTATCCTAGATCGAACGAGACAAAGTTTCTGAATTAGAGCCAATATGAGAATCCTTCCTAGATGAGTCAATTTTTGTTATTTACTCTCTCCCATGGTATGCCGACATGGTTAAATATCTTGTCTTCAAGAAATTTCCACAGGGTTGGCCCAAGAACAGAATTGACCAACTATAATCGAAATCTAGACACTACCATTGGGAGGGTCCATTACTTTTCTTCGAATGATTGGATTGTATATGGTAGAGATGTATTCCTCAGTCGGTGCCATACCTTAGAGGTAGGAGGACACCACTTCGTGAAGAGGACCGTAGAGAAGATATTGTAATGTGGACTTTATTGGCTGGCCTTTTTTAAGGATGCTTACAATTTCGTCAGGTTGTGCCCGGTCAGTCAGAGAATGGAAAAAACCATTGATCCCAATGATGCCATTCCCATATATTCCCATATAGCTAGTGATCATTTGTGATGTATTTGATGCATGGGGTGTTGACTTTATGGGCCCATTCCCTAACAGTCATGGATTTGAATATAGACTTCTCGCGGTAGACTATTTATCATGGTGGGTGGAGGCTATCCCTACTCGAGCCGCAAACAACAAGATAATACACAAGTTTTTGAAAGATCGTATTATTCCTAAGTTCAGAATCTCCAAAGTCTTAATATCCGATGGGGGTATTAACTTTCTCAACAGGGAGGTAAAGAGGTTCGACTAAGGACTGCAACATTGAGCATTGTGTTTCTAGTCCTTACCATCCACAATCTAATGGCATGGATGAGGTGTCAAGCAAGGAGGTTAAAGAAATTTTACAAAATCTAGTCCGCCCAGATAGGAAGAACTGGTCCCAACTCCTGGATCAAGTTCTATGAGCTTATAAGACAACTTATAAGACCCCATTTGGCACCTCCCTATTTAGAATGGTCTTTAGAAAATCATGTATTTGCTTGCAGAATTAGTTCATAAATCATAATGGGCACTCAGAAAGATCAATTGGAATTGTCATCAAGGAAAGAAGAATAGAGATATGGATCTGAACAAGCTCTCAGAAATCAGAAACCATGCATATGAAAATAGTACAATCTACAAAGACAAAGTGAAGAAATGGCATGAAAAACATATCAAAATCAAGAACTTTTGTGGTTGTTTAATGTAAGGTTGAAGATTTTCCTTGGGAAATTAAAGTCAAAATGAATGGGACAATTCATTATTAGGTAAGTACACAACAATGGTAGTGTAGAAATATATGAACTAGTAGACAATACACATACTTCCCTAGTTAATGGATAGCTTCTCAAACACTTCATCGAATCAAATGAGTAGCTAGTCCAAGTCAAGCAAATGTATACACATGAAGCACGAATTCAGATGAAATACTCTCTTGTCACTTGTGAAGCCTCGATGCAAGAAGCCATCCTCTTCAATGCAACTAGAAGATTTAGCCAATCACCTGTATATCCACCTGAATCTACTCAGTCCTCCACATGTGATTAATCTTCCATACTTAGGATGATCTGAGCTTAAGTATATGAGACCAATATCATTAAATATACCTCACTTATATTTGTTCTTCCCACCCTCGACCACCTCATTTCTTGCTCTTCTTTTATACGTTGACCCTCAAAAGCCTAAGTATAGGGGGTTGAGTTGACATCCTATTCTTGTCACTTAACTATTCTTGGTACGAGTTACGTCTTCATTCCACCTTGTGCCATCAGGACATAACACAAGCTAGGTATATGGGGTGTCTATATATTCTGCATAATTTACCCTAGCTTGTACTTTAATTATTTTTAAATCAAAAATTAGGTATGGGTATGTTTTATGTATAATAGGTATACTAACAATTTTTTTGTGTATATAACCCTTATTTTGAAAACTTTTTGTCAAAACTAAGGGGTATAACAAACTTTTTGAAAAAACTTTTTTCTTTTAGTGAAAATTCCGACTACTAGATTTAAAAACGACTATCTATTTTTTAGTGAGGGAACTACGATATCCATTAGCAGATTGGCTGGTTAAAGTACAATGCCTAAGGCACCATCCTGAAGTAATATGGGTAGTCATTTTGTGGTCCGTACTTATACCCATACTGGCTGAAACTAGATGCAACTAGCCATATGAGTCCAGGCCAGTCATTATTTCACTCATAAAAAAACAATAAAAACAAATAAAAACAAAATAAAATAAAAGAAACTAACTTAACGTTTTATCCATAAACACTTCCACTTCACAAAAGACGTGTATTCAGACTACTTAGTTTAGAATGGCACTTGAATCCGAGTCACATCACTCTTGTCCATTAGGGGTCCTAAGACTACTTAGCATCCCTAGTTAGAAGATATATGTGATATATTGAATATAGAATCTCAAAAAGAGCAAAGGAAAATGACCAGCACAACACTTGCACGATGACATAATCATGGTGATGAGTCAATATTTCACTTGAGGAACTATGATGAGAGGCTTGAGTTCGGATATAATTCTTGAGGATGGGACTTGATTGAGGGTCACTTCATGAAACTTGATTATCAACATATAGGAAAGTATCGGGACAAGGTTCTTGTAATGATATTGACTTAATTTAGGTGCCAATGTGTGTTAAAAAGCTTAAAAGTACAGATCATCATGCGCCAACTTGGTAAAAGATGTGGAGATAGCCATATCATCATCCTTACAAAAAAACAAAGAAAAAGAGCTCAAAATTCCAAAGGAAAATTGCACAAAAGAGCTAAGTAACTGGCGAGCTCTCCCAACCTTTTAAAATGCCTACTTGGATCAAAGCTATTAGGCCATTGGAGTTAGGAGAGCACCCAAAAAGGTCTCTGCATCATGTAGTGATACAAGTATGGGTGTCAAAGGTATAATACATACTCAAAATAGATACATCCCAGTGCATTCTCAGGAAAACAAGTGCAGACGACTCTGAAATCTCTTAAGGGACATGATGATTCACAACCAAAAATGTGTGTGTGTGTGTGTGTTTGTGTGTAATAAGGACCCAAGAGATCCTTGTTATAATGAGAGGAGAAAAGTAATAACACAACCCTACTTCATCTATACTTGACCTGATCACCATTGCACTTTCAAGTATGATAACTAAAGAGATGTTGTAATGGGAAACTCGTTCATTGTACCAAAGTCGAGGATTGGGACCTTAAGAGAGCCTCTTAGACCAGGGCTTTAGGTGAAGTAAAGACTCGATGCAGGAAAATGGAATTAACACAATAAAGTCGTACATGTTATACTTATACTTATCTTTGAAGAGTATGATAATTAGAAGTGTTGAGTTTCCTTTTAGATGAGACGTAATTAGACTTTGATTTGAGGATTCACCTGAAACTCATGGATCAGTCTTCAAGTCTTGTATTTATGCATGCACAGTATGGGATCCAACCTTCTAACTCAAAAAATCGCTTGGGGACAAGCAAAAATCTAAGTATAGGGGTGTGATGAATCCATGTTTCATCTACTTTATATGGAAATTTTAGCAAAATCTCATTAATAAATCATTAATTCAAGCCCCTAAAATTTATTCGTTAACATTCACTAAAATGCATGATATTAGGGTTAAAATATATAATTAAATAACCATGATTTTTTTTCCGAACTTGGACCTATTATTTTATGTACAAAATTAAGTATTTTGACTTAATTATTTTTATTTATATTCTTAATAAGTTACCTAACTTTTCATTAAGAGATAAAATCCATAAAAACCACAAAATCAAGAGGAAGCAAAAGAGTTTGAACTTGTATATTTTGTACATATTGTATCTTTGTTGTGTTTATTTCACCTTTTTCTTAACCTATAAAAATCCATAAAAATTAGATCAATTAAGCATATATTGTATGGATTTCCTTACAATAAGATGTGGTCCTTCTTGAGTTTAGGAAGGCCTACCTTTTTTTTGTAAAAAAACACGACGACTTTAGTAGAATATATAAACGATTTGTATTATAATGTACAGTTTTAATTTTTGTATTATATTGTGCAGTTTTGTATGTGATTATGTACTTATAATATGTAGCTATAATACAAATTGTATATGTATTCTACTAAAATGCTCGTGATTTCTACAAAAAAGGGTGGCCTTCCTGAACTCAGGAAGGACCGTGTCCTATTGGAAGGGCCCCCTATATTGTATATATATATTAATACACTAATTAAAATATAAATTATAAATACAAAAAAATACAAGCATTAAATTATAGGGGTTAATTAGCAATTAATAACTATACAAAAAAGATATTGTACAAACGACTTCTATTACTTTTGGGTCCCTCATGAAAGTTGTAGATCTCATTAAGATCAATAACTTTCATGCCTATCACTTTTTTATTTGACATTTCCTTTGTATTTTATTTCTTATTTTCTTTCTATGGTCAACCATATACCACATATCAACCTCTTATTAACCCACCTCGCACCCAGTCAGACCTTGACCTTGATCGGTGAAAGGTTTTTGTCTCCTAGCATCCATATCCTAGGACCTTGGATCGGATCTGATCCAACGGCCATAATCCATCCCGACTCAACCCAACTCTCACACGTGTGCCTCATGTACAGTCATCGCGTGCAAGGCATGCACCTCCCGCTCCTCATTCGCCCATCGTTGGATCTTGATGATCCAATGGCACCTACACCTTCATCTTCTACCTCCAGCCTCCTCCCCATATGTCCCTATGCCCACTGCTTCTCATCTCCACCACTCTCCGACCACCATGCACCTCCATCATCAACACCCTAACCCTAAGTCGACCCCTTTCTCTTTGGTCGTTACAATGCGGACCTTCCCCTCCTCATAACCTCCTTCATCATCTCCTCTGGTGTAACCCTATTTCATTAATCAAAACATTGCATGTAATGCCTACCTTCAACTCATCTTCCCTTCCTATCATTTCTTCTCTCCCTCTATAAAACCTCAGCCCCCCCTTTGATCAGAGATATCTACCCTTAGCAGAGACACATAGCCATCAACCCAGAACCTCCTCTAGGTGGCAGTTGGATAAAGGTTATTTTGAGGCAACGATGATTGTGTGCTTTTAGGTGAGATCCAAGAAGCGATCATGCCTTGTTGTAGCATCTCACCCAAGTTCATTGCAGAGATTCCACTCTTCCTCACCAGAGTGTAGAGGCGACACCCAGAGGAGTTAGATCTCCTTCCCAAGCGACCCTATTCTCTCATTAGCATAGGTAAATCCCTTTCACATCCATGCTCCTACTTTCATTCTTCATTCATCGTTCTTCTTCTTCTTAACTTATCACCCATTTCCTTGATTTGACACATCCATCTTCACTTGTACCCTCTCCATTTCCCTTCTATCTTCTACATCCCTTTGCCTCCAACAGAATCCACAATTGGAGTTTCATCTCCATTCCTCCACCATTCAATAGAGCCCCTACGCCTCCCCCTTTTTCCTTCATTGTCCACTAACACCTGTAGGGATGCCTTCACTTGGAGCCCTATGGATCAGAGAAGGAGACGCCATCCATCGCTTCACCAAGATCTAGAAGCCCTATCTTCCCACTCCACCTCAGACTTCTTAAGTTGCTGACAAGATCCATCGACATACAAAGCAACTGAGCTCGAGCTCCACCACTGTCTACCACTGCACTTCATCGCTGCACAACCGAATAAGAACTGCGCAAGGTACATGTGTTGTTGGATCTCTTTGATCTAGAGACCCCCGATGAGGGATTCCTCACCCTTCCAATCGTCATTTAAAGCAGCTCCAATCATCTAATCAAAGCCATCCAAGCCTCCTAGCCTCAGGTTGGACTAGAGCAGTGATGGCACCCTATGTGGAGGCTCGGATCTAGCCTCACCCGAGCTGGACCAGTCATGTGCCAGTCGCACATGGCTTGGCATTTTTACGTTAACCCCCCATGCTTTCAAGGATTTACAATGAGGTCCAGTCACATGCCAACTACACACAACGTGGACATTTTACATGCGTACACCCAATAGTCCTAAAATTCTCAACTCAACCCCCACCTTGGATCAATTGCAGGAGAACCCCTAGTGGGTTCGATAAATCAAAGATAAGTCCTTCTAAGGGATGATTTCCATTGAAATTTATATTTATTTGTAGTTTAGTCCCTAGATCTTATTTTTATCATAACTTTCACATTTGTTGTCTAATTTTAGCATATTTTATGTCATTTTCAAGCATGTTTCTCCAGCTATCATTCTAGATACTTTGTTAACATATTATAGGACTTTTTAATTAGAATATTATTGGTGGAGCCAATTATCATTTGCATGCTTAAATTTGACATATTTTTGTACTTATATTATGAGAAAAATTGATGTCTTATTGCAAGGATTAAATTATAGAGGAGTTTTTTTTATACTTGTTCCCTAATATTTAATGTTTAATGCAATTCTTTGAGGAATTAATCTTTGTATGAAAAGAGGAAGCTTTAGAGTTATTCTGATTTTTTCTTGATCAAACTATGTCTGGATTGAGTTGAATCCGTCTTTTAGCCTGCAATTAGGTTTTCATTTCAAAATATTTCTAAAAACTATTTTTTTACATCTTTAAACTATTCTATTGAGGATTATCATTGAACTCATAAATTTCAAGGATATATAAACTGATCTTGCAGCCTACAACTTTCAATTATATCGAAAATATTTCTTGGATATATCTTCGTAGATTGGTGAATCATTTTGGAGTTAACTAATCATTTTATTCATAATTAAATATAGAAAAAAAATCATAGATCATTTTCTTTCTTTGTTATTTATTTGCTTAATAGATATACATCTTTTTATCTTACTTTATTTTTCTAACAATAAATTCATCAATAATAAATAATAAATTATTTAAATTAATTTGGATTCACGCAACTAAAAATCATTTTCCTTGAGTGCGACCTTGGTACAGTTACCAAGTTAAATAATCCTTAATATTTGAAATTTGTGGTCTTTGTTGATTTGTTTTCTACCTCTTACACTACAATATACTACTATTAAAAGAGGTAGATTTCGGTTCATCACCTATATCTTCACAACATACGGAATAGTTCTTGGTTATATCGATCTTGTTAAGTCAACTCTTTGACCTAACTTATCTAATACCTCTGAACATCTATTCCTCTGTTGAGGACAGTCAGATACCATCCTTTAAAGAGGGATGGTCATCTCCTTCTCAGGCTGGAGATCCTTTCTTAACAATCATTTCATGGTGCTTGATGAGTCCTCAATCTAAACCATCCAAGCACCAGCCTATATGATTCAACCATTGAATCAACATATGTATGCTGGTCGAAAACCTTTTAAGGTAAAGTTGGTAAGGGGACCAGGAACATTATCGGTAGAGTTCACCTCGATGATGATGATGTCACCGTGCTTTTGAAACTCATGATTGATGTGGTATTTCCTTTTCACGTGTTTCCTCATCTAATGTCACCTAGATTGCTTCGCCTAAGCTATATAGATGTCATGTTATCGCAAAGTAGCAGGATGAGAGTATTAGAGGAAACTACATCAAATTCCAAGATGAACTTGTGTAACCACACCACCTCCTTTGCAACATCTGATGCGATAACGGGTTCAACTTCTGTTGTTGGATCAGTCGTAATGTCCAACTTCTTGCTTCTCTAGCTTACAGTACCACCATTCAACAAGAACATAAACCCTAAAGTTGACTTGTGTTCATCTATATCAGATTAGAAGACTGAATCTGTGTATCCTAAGACTTGGTAATATTGCGTCTATTTTAGACCAAGATGTAATATTACATTTATTTTAGATACATAAAGATGATCTTCACTGCATTCCAATGTTATTCTTCATAGATGGATTGGTAACAGCTTACCACTCCCACTGCATAGTTGATATCTGACCTTATATACATCATGGCATACATTAGACTTCCCACATCTGTTGCGTAAGAGCATCCAACCATGGATTTATTATCCTCAACACTTTGAGAAGCCATCTATTTAGATAGGTGGATGCCATATCTTAAGGGAATGAATCCTTTCTTGGAATTCTCCATAAGGAAACATTCCAAGATCTTCTTAATGTACCCATGTTGTGGCAATCCCAAAATTCTCTTTTCTCTATTTCTAAACAGCTTCAGACCCAAGATATAAGAGGCTTCTCCAAGATCTATCATCTCGGAGGTATGGGACAACTAGATCTTAACACTAGTCATCATCCATGTATCATTCCCAATGATAAGGATACCATCTAAGTAAAACACGATGAACACAATTCCACTCCCACTAAGCTTCTTGTACACACATGATTCATCATGATTCTAAACAAAATCATAACTCTTTATGGTTTCGTCAAATCTGATGTTTCAACTATGAAAAGTTTGTTTAAGCCTATAAATGGATTTCTTCATCTTGCGTGCTTCACATTTCTCAATTTTGAAGTTGTGGGGATACTCCATATGTATGTGTGTGTATGTGTCCTTCTCAAGGTATCCATTGAAGAATGTCATCTTGATGTCCATCTGCTAGATGTCATAGTTAAGATATGCAGCTACAATTAACAATGTCCTGATGAATTAAGCATAACCACGTGAAAGAATATCTCGTCGTATTCAATGTCTTATATTTGTGTAGCCCTTGGCTGCGAGCTATGCCATAAAGGTCTCTACCTTTCCATCAAGTCCCTTCTTTCTCTTGAAGATCCATTTATACCCAATGGGGTTTACCCCTCTAGAGGGATCCTATAGGGTCCATACATCGTTCTTGTACATGGAGTCTGTTTCAGACTTCGTTACTAGCATCCATCTATCCATTTCATGATCTGCAAATGCTTCATCAAGTGAAGTTGGATCATTGTTAGTTCCGCCTAGCACATGGAATTTGTATCTTTCAGTTGATACAACTACCCTCGAACTCCTTCAAAGTGGTATGGGTGTTTCACCTTTATTTAAATCTCCAATTTCTGATTCAAGAAGCTCAATATCCTTAGTGGGTCAATGAGTTCCTTTACTTCATTTTTGTTGTGAATATTAAGGAAGTCATCCTCTAGATATTTCACATATCTAGAGACAAAAACCTTTTGAGTCTCAAGGTCGTAAAGTTGGTACCAAATACCGTCCTTTACATACCCAATGAAGTATCACTCTCGAGTGCGAGATTCTGGCTTACTTACATCCACGTTGTTCATATGGACCAAGCAACCCCAAATCCTCAAGTTTCTAACACTAGGCTTGGTTCCAGACCAAAGCTTATGAGGGGTTTTGGGTACAAATTTGTTAGGAATCTTGTTTAGGATATATATTGCAATTTCCACAGCATATCCCAGAAACTAAGAGGTAAATGGTATTTTCTCATCATTGAACAGACCACGACCATAATGGTCGTGTTATGTCTTTCAGCAACACCATTTAGTTGGAAAGTTCCATGAGGAGTGAGATTGGATACGATCTCTCTCTCTCTCTCTCTTTGATGTATTCCTTAAATTCATCTGAGAGGTACTTGCCACCTCTCTCAGATCAAATCCATTTAATCTTCATATCGGTTTGATTCTCAACCAAAGCCATGAATTCTTTGAACTTTTTAAAGGTTTCAAATTTATGACATAATAGGAATATAAACTCGTATCAAGAATGATCATCTATTAATGTCAAATAATATCGATGTTAATTTGGGGTTGTGGTACTGAAGGGACCACATACATTGGTATGTATTAGGTCAATAATATCCTTGCATCGTGTAACCTTATTATGAAGGGGTGCCCTGGTCATTTTACCTCGAATGCAATGTTCATAGGTAGATAAAGTTTGGACCTGTAGAAAATCTAAGGGTCCATCCTTTACCAAGCTATTGATCATGTCAACAAATAAATGAGCAAGCCTTTGATGCCAATCACATTAGAATGACTTTCATGCTCTCTAGTTCTTTTAGGATTTTTGTAGTGGGTGTTACATTCATAACAGATTCATCAATGCACAATTCATAGAGTCCACTAGAAGTTAGAATACCATCTGCAATATGTTTATCACAACAACTTATGACAAGTTTCTCATAGAATAAAAACGAATATCCATTTATAACTAACTTAGATTAAGATAATAAGTTGTTTTTAACATCTGGAACATAGATACATTCTATAAGTAGTAGGGGTCTCCCACTAGATAATTATAGTTTGCATGCATCGATGGCGACTACTGCAACAGTTGCATCAAATCTCATATGAATGACTATCTCTCCTTGATCAAGACTTATGGTATCCTAAAATAGATGCAAAAGAATTCATACATGAATAGAAGCACCAGAATCTATGACCCAACTATCTTCTCGTCCTATGAGAAAATTGGTTTCAATGATGTAAGTAGATTTTATACATGCTATGGCATTATCTTTATCCTTCTTTAAGGTTTTTAGATAATTTGAACAATTTCTTTTCTAGTTCCCTTGTTTTTTGCAGTGATGACATACACCCATTTTAATGAATGTCCGATGTGGGAAGCTTGAGAAAATGTGTCAACACTTTGACTCTTCTTCTTTACATGTTGGGTTGGACTCTTCCGAAACTCAGGCTTCCAGCTGCGCTCTATGTAGTTCACATTACAGATTTATCAAAAATTTGTAGGGATTAAATTTTTGTGAAAATAATATGATAGTTTCCTTAAAACCCAACAATTTTTGAATAAAAAATAATTTTATTCTAAAAAAATAATGTTATGCTAATTATTAACCTCATATAGTTTCTAAGATCAAACTCAGGGAAGTTAAAATAAACGAGGGAAAATAATTATTGCTGATCAATGAAAAATTTTCATTTCCATTCTTTTTCTGATTTTTATGTCTGTTTGATTATTTTATATTTTTTAGATTTTAAATATTTCTATATTTTTATTTTATGATTTTTATTTTTTAATTAATGTTTAATTTTGTAATTTTTAGATTTAAAAAAAATAATTTATGAATATATTATATACAGAAATAAAATGTAGCATTTTTATTTTTAAAATAGGTGAAAAAGCTCAAAATTAAAGAAATAAAATGTTTTTGCATTTTATAAAGTGATCTTTATGGTATTTTTATTCTTTTTTTATTTTTTACTGATTTATTAAGGAACATATTTTTTAAAGCAAATATAGCTAATGTTTTTGGTATTTTTAATATAGAAAACAAAAGAAAATAATGTGGTAATAAATTTAACATAAAGGTATGTTTATTAGGCTTTGAAAAAGACCATATACGTACTTTTATGATTTCCCTGCTATTTTGTATCATTTTTACAAGTTTTCTATATTTTCAAGTTTTAGTGTTTCTAATTAGGTTTTTGTTTGATTTTTTATAGATGATAAAATATAATAAAGTAAACCTACGGTATTGTTTTTGAAATTTTCAAACAATGTTTGAATTTTTAAAAATATTTTAATGTCAAACAGAGAAATTTGTTACTATTTTTGTATGTTAAAAATAGAAATAAAAGTTTTTTTAAAACCAAAATTATATGAAATGGATCTGATTATTGAGAGTATACTATGGTTTTTGTAGAATTTTTATTAATAAAACTATTTATTCAAAGTAATACAGGAGAAAATAAATGCAGTAGAAGCAGGACTGAAACACATTTAATAGAAACTTTAAGACTGTTTACTAAAAAAATAATGAAACTCATGGGAAATTATACAATTAATCCAATAATTCACTTGTTATGGCATGTGATTTGTAAACACATTGACTATATAGCAAATCTCACAAACTTTAGCTAGTTTTACTAAATAAACAAAGCTCCAGGCTATTTATTGCAAAATCACCTTAGAGCACGCGGGTATCACGTGTGTTCAAATAATGAGGACTAAAACGCAATTAATGAAACATACAGGATTGAATCATAATTATCTACTCAATCACAACCCGATACGAAGCAGAGTGTGGTCTATTTACAAATATATAAAGTAAAAGTGATGGAAGTGCAAATTCACCAATGATGTGTGCGAGGCACATGCATGGCATGCGATTCAGATGTAATGACTAGATCTAATTGGGCAACTCATATTTGGGTGTGAATGCATGGTTCGTATGTGATTCATGGCGTACTACTCTTGATCGGACGTCAGCTACTACTCTGAAAGAATGTGTTGAAAGTAACCTCCAATGAACTTTGTTTGATCAGTTTTTACAATCTAGGTCTTCGATCAAGACTATGAAAGGCTTAGTCAATTCCAGAGATATATATGTTCCGATCTGAGTGCACTAAAGGATTCAGATCTCATTGATCTGAGACTTGGATGTTTGCTACAGTAGCTTGCCTCATTACTCCAAATATGTGCTCCAGATGGTGACCTGCATGTGTTATTTGCAATGCCCGAAGCACAAATGAATCGAACGACTGTTATTGATTGAGAAATCAAAGGAAAAATGGGGTAAATGGTCAGGTTCTTAGATGAATGGTTGAAACAAACCCAAAGTTTTGGATCTGATCTACGGACCAGAGCTAACGATCAAAATATGAAGAGAAGATGCAAATAAATGTGGGAGGTCAGGTGAGGTGACTGACGATCATATCAAGAACAAATCGAAGATGACAGACCCACGATCAGGGTGATCGGAGATCAACGTTACTAACTACAGCTACTAAACGAATATCAACAGAAAACTAAATAAAATTGAATGCAAATTTAAAGAGAACTAATCTACGGTTACCTACGATGGAAATGCGGTGAATTTTCACCTCGATTTGACTCTAAAAGGGTCGAAAAAGCTCATTGCTGCGGTGGAGCTCCAACTAGCGACGGATAGCACCAATCAACTAATTCTCACATACTCGCTCGATGAGAGAATCTTCTATCACAATCTTATATCTCCCGACTCAAGCTCTTGGAAAATTTTGCTTAAAGACGGATCCATAGGGATTGAAGAACTTGGAGTCATATTTATAGGCTGATGGGAAGCGAAATTCAAATGTGGCATGGGCAAACAAATCGTGGCAAGATGGGAAGACATAATCGAGTGTAGGTCTTAGATCTATAGGGAAAAGATGAGAAAAGAATTTGCGTAAAATATATGTGAGAATCAGCTGCAATAATTGGGAGAAGAGTCGGGTCTGGTGGATTTATTTGAGTGAAAGGGGTGAAGGGTGAATTGACATGGGTCAACAGACCCGGGTTGGACCAATAAGAGCTTAGATCGAATAAAGCCAATCACAAAATGACAAGAAAACATAAAATAAATATAAAATAAATATAAAATAATTTTAAATTAAAAATTAATGAATGTAAAAAATGTTTATAAATTAAGAAAATAATTTGTAGTTATTTCTAATAAAGCGATTAAATTAATTTGTATGGTTAAAATGGTCAAATACATGTATTTATTTATACGAATATATACACCATTTTATATTTTATTCATTTACAGAATAATTTTAGGGTTTTTAATATATTTTTATTTTAATTTCTATGAAATTATTTAATGGAATAAATAAATATCCTTATGTACAATAAGAGTACAATATATCTATATAATAAATACAATTATTTTTATTTGAATAATATATCTAAGAATATAAATAAATAAAAAGATAGATAAGTATAATACATACATATAGATCAAAATGGCACTCCAAAATACCAACTTTCACATCTTAAATCCAAATTTTATGAAACTACTTTCATTTTAATGCTTTTTTTATTTTAAACAAAATGAAAGTGAGTTTGATTCATTTTGAGTTTATATAGAGTAGATATTGATCATTCATTTATGATTTTATGGCTTTTCAGAGTGTTGTCCTTTTATTCTGCACATTGCTTATTTTTACAATTATTTTTATTATTAAAACATATTTTTATGTACAAGTTCAGGAAGAAAATATTTTTATTTGAGATTTAATTAATGATAAATCAAATAGTGCATAATGAATGGTGATGGATATGTGCAATGTGAATTGATTTTCTGAGATTTTTATAAATTAAGGACCCTGTCTCCCCTACTTTATTTCTTGTCGATTAAGTCAAATCTTGACGTACTCTCTAGGTCACGATCAATATGTATTTATTTCATATATACATCCTTCTTTTCTTTATTTTTCTTTTATTTTTATTTATTTATTTTGGTATAAAATAATGATAATAATACACTATTAACAAATGATGTTAGATTGTTAATAAATGAGAATTAATGTTATTTACATGTGTTTAGTAAGAGATTTTAAGCCAAAATAGATGAATAAAGATGAATTGGTTATTCATCTTCCCCCTTATACTTTATCGTTGTTAGTCTAATGACTAAAAAAGAAAAGGAAAATGGAAAAAAGAATCAGAACAATTTTAATTTTTAAACTAATCTTCATAAAATCAAAGTATGGCAGCTCGGTCAGAACTTTGGATCATTAATTTATCGGAACCTTGTTAGGAATAGGATTAAAGGCTCAATAGCCCTTAAGTTCCACAAATCTATGTTCAGTTTTCCTCAAAAGTTAGATCAGAACAAGCCATTATGTGCAAAGTGTTATGACTATGAATCTTACATGTACGGTGAATGTGAAGTATAGCTCCCCACATTTGAATAGCAAAGAACAACGTTCTCTAGTAAGGTATCCCTAATTTCGTAGTCTATATACTCTTTCCTCGTAGAGCAGGGTATTCCCTTTTAAGTTCAAGTTCAATTGGCCCATGAAGAGGATGTAGAGAATAGAATGGATTGTGACCAATGTAGCCACCTATCTGTTAGAGCTTGGACAGTGTAGAAGTCTCCAGCTGCAGGCATCCTTGAAATATTTGATTATTTGTATTTTTTCCAACAGGAATGATTTTTTTATTTGCTTTTTTTCCGTCTAACTTTTTTAGAGACTTTAATACTTTTGTAAATACATCATTGCATATCTTTCTTAAGGAGTTTTTCTTCATGGACTAGTAGACTATCCCTCTTTTGAAGCTTTATTGCAACTCACAACATCCTATCTTTAGATGTCGGTGCCACTAGACTAGGTTGGTGGCACTGGCCACCAATTAGGGCTACATATGTTTCCATTCATATGCATCTCGAGTTAGCGGATTCTGCCTGCACCACTTCATCTTTATTGAGCTACATACAAAGTGCTTGTCCAAGTTAGGCTACTGTCTAAAAGAGTCATGTGTGTGTGTGTCATGAAGTATTCTACTTAGACCAATCAAGATGGCATGTGAACGTAGTCTTATGGACTCAAAGAGATAGGTTGCTCGATCCGAAAAGTCTCAACTCCAATTCCTATAGGGTTCCTATGAAATTAAGTAGATTAAGGTCATAATCAACATCCATTTTTCAGACTTTATTCCAGACTAATTTAATTATCAACATCATTCTGAAAAATGTGAATGCAAATACATAAAAAATTAAGTGTATTATCTGATTTAAGTTTTTTATGTGCATTTTAAAGAGATTTGTACATTTTTATTGATTTCAACTTTTCAGTTTTTATGTGTTTTTGAAAGAGTTAGAGAATTGAAAGTATTTACAAGTATTAATAAGGATTATGCACATCTTCACAATAATTTTTAGACAAAGATATATACAATAAGGGTAAAATGTGTATGTCCCCTAGAGGGAGCTAACTTGGCTCCCCCACATTATTTTTTCCCAGATTTTTTTTTTATTTTTTTGAAAAATTATTCCGTCAATTTTCCAAAATATATCCCTATATTATATCATTCAAATTTCATGCGAAACAAAGACCCCTACAGTCTCCATCCAGACAATCATTTTTTTGTAATTCTGAGACCATTAAAAAATGATTGTCTAGATGAAGGTCGTAAGAGTCTCTATTTCGCACGAAATTTGAATTGCATAATATGAGGATATAGTGATGAATATTCATGGAAGAAATTTAAAAAAAATAAAAAAATGGGGAAAATGGGGTGGGGGAGCCAAGTTAGCTCCCCCTAGGGCAGCCCCACTTTTCCCTACAATAATTATATAAATTTTATATCAAAATTTTATTTACAAAAGAATGTTATTTACAATATTTATATGAAAATTTTACAAAAGGATTTTATTTACAAGTTTCTAATTCAACTTTTATGAAAGATTTTTTTTACAAAAAGAATTTTGTATAAATTACTAGTAATTATGGGTTTAATATACATGAATTTTATAACAAGTTTATATACATATTTTACACAACTTAATTCATACACATGTTTAAAAATGATTTTACAGAAAATTTCAGAAAATATCTTTACAAATCTTTACAAAACATTTCGAAATAATTTGCAAAATGTTTACAAAAGTTTTACAAAACTATTTGTAAAACTTTTTTACAAACTATTTTACTACCCATTTTTTCAAAACATTTTCTTTTCAAATATTTTACAAACACTTTACAAAATAATAATTTTGTACAAAAAAGTAATTTTATAAAACATTTTATAAAAAATGATTTCACAAACATTTTACAATGATTTTTATAAAAATAATTTTATAATGGTCTTACAAAAGTTTTTACAAATATTTTGACAAAGAATTTACAAAATACTTTACAAAGTAATTTTGCAAACTATTTTACAAATCAGTTTACGAAACATTTTTATTTCAATTTTATAATTATGAGCCATATTATTAAAAATACAATAAAGTATGAGTTATGACTTGTGAAGTATGTATACAATATATATGACACCCCTTATACTTAGCTCAAATTATGTCCTCATAGTGACCAAGAAGCGACAAAGAAGACATAACTCATGCTAAGTATAGAAAACTGAAAAAGAATCATATACTACAATGACTAAAAGAATAAAGAATAGAAGTCGACCATCCCCCTTGTGATGAAATAATCCTAAGTATAGAAGACTGTATAAATGGGGATGATCGAGGAAAAGAATGCACAAACTCAATGACTCAACTTGTCCTCCTTATACTTAGGGTAAAATGTCTCTAAGTATAGAAGAGAATATCAACATTTGAAGGAGAAGGAGAGAACATAAGAAACTAAAATGAAAATATTCAAGAATGAAATGAAAGACATCACTCCCCATATACTTAGGGTAAAAGATCCCTAAGTATAAGCAGCAACATGAATAGTGAAACAGAACAAGAATAGAGCAACTCAAATCATTCACCTCTATTATACTTAGGATCTAGTCATCCTAAGTATAGAACACATACGAAAAAGAGGTGAATGATAAAAACGTAAGTAAGAAAGAATAAAACGAAAAGAATATACAAAGTGAAAATCATCTCATGTATCAGATGTAGAAGAAATAAAAAAATCATCGTCAGATACCACATGAATAGAATCAACAACAGATAGGAATGTATCATGCTCTAAGTACCGTTGACCACAAATTGTTTTGCATCATATAATAACCTTGAAATTACAATGCTACTATTGTCACGCACAGATCTATTATAAAAGGTCCTGACCATTTTCGCTTCAACTTGCTTGGAAATAACTTCAATTTTACATCAAACAACCACACTTTCTGATTAGGCTCGAAAGTCTTCCTCCCGATATGTTTGTCATGCCATTTCTTGACTTTCTCCTTATACATATGGTTGTTTCATAAGCATAGCTTCATAATTCCAACAATCTATTCAGATCAACCTCTCTGTCCTAGCTATCTCTCTGTGAATCCAAGTTGCATACACTAACAACCCACAATGATTTGTGAATTAACTCTACTGTCAAGTGGCAAGGCTTTCCATATACCAAACGATAGGGAGATACCCAAATGAGACATGTAAGTCGTACAATAGGCCCACGAAACTGAGTCAAGAAATTGCAACCGTTCTTCCTATCTAGACGAACATAGGTCCTTTGATCCATACATCTCGACCGAAAAAGAATATGAATTTATTGATATCTTTCTCGAAACAAATAAAAAGGAAAATATAAATAATGGATCAACCAAGCCCTCTCGGGGGCTTGCTTAAGAAAGAGGAATCTTATGGAAATATCATGGCATATGATTTGATCCTATTCGTGGGGATTCTATAAATATTCCATTCCAAAAAAAAAGAAAGTTTGAAATAATTGGGACTTTTTCGGAGATTGGATGTAGTTACTAATTCATGATTGGCATGTACAGAATGAAAACTTCATTCTCGATTCTACAAGATTTTTTGTGAAAGCATTTTATTTGCTTCTCTTCCATGGAAGTTTCATTTTCCCATAATGTATCCTAATTTTTAGACTAATTTTTCTACTAATGATCGATTCATCCTATGACAAAAAAAGATAGATCATGGTTATATTTCATCTCTTCAAAAATTTATTAATGAACATAACATCCCTATGTTCTGATGGAGAGAAGAACCCAATTTTTTCGAATTTTCTATTTTTTAGACTGGAATACTTACAGATTCTCTCGGAATAGGATCAGACCTTATTCCATGAGACTTCGATGAGATTCCTCTTTCTTAAGCAAACCCCTAAGAGGGCTTGGTTGATCCATGATTTATGTTTCAACTTTCTTTTCCTTTTTTGTTTGTTTCGGGAAAGATATTGATCAATTCTGATTCTTTTCCGATCGAAATGTATGGATCCATGGATCTATGTGTCTATATGGACCGTGTTCATGGATTAATGAAAATGTGCAAAAGCTCTATTTGCCTCTACCGTTTTATGAGTCTCTTCCTTTTTGCGTATAGCATCGCCATATATCATCGCCACTCCCTTTGGTAGCATCTACTAATTCGGAACTTAATTTGAAAGTCTTATTTTGATCTGAACATTTTGGGATGCTCCTAATAACCAACTAGTGGCAAGTATTTCTCCTTATCTAGATCCTATTTCAATAGGAACTTGATAAGTTGATCCGCCTACATGTCTTACTTTTACTAGAATCATCTTTATATCTCTCTTAGAAATCTCAGCTAAGATGTTATCCTGTGGGTGGTAAGGATATGTGATACCATGCTTCATGTCGTACTCCTTCACAAGCTTTCTGACCTTTTTGTTGAAAAGTTTCTTCCCCTATTTGAAATTAGTATTTTTGTATTCTCGAATCGTGAGATGATGTTTTCCTTAAGAAAGTGACAAATATACAACTATTGATTGTTCGAATGGGGATAGACTCCACCCAACGACTAACATAATCAACAACAAGCATGATAAACTCGAATATCTGACTATTAGGGAATGGGCCCATGAAGTCAATGCCCCAGGCATAAAAAACCTATGATATTTGGATGTACTTGAGAGTTAATGTATCTTTGCAATCAATGGTTCCTCTCATTCTCTGACAATTAGTACTACTTCACATAAGGTGTAACATCCTTGAAAAGAGTTGGCCACTAAAGGCCACATTGAAGTACTTTCACCGTCATGCATTTTCGAGAATAGTGTCTTCCAGCTTCTAATTTGTGAAATTAGAAAGGACACTAGTTTACTCCTCCTATGGAATACACCTTCTTCAGATACAATCCACATTTCACGAAATATGTACAAATCCTCCCACTGATAAAAATGTAAAAATGAATTTCGGATAAAAACTTGTCAACGTTTTAGCCTTAGGCAATCTTGTGGAAACTTTTTAGAGACAAGATAGTTTGCAATATCAACATACCATGGGAGTGAGGCAATAGACAAGATCACCTCATCTAGGAAAATCTATGTAATTAGTCGAATTAACTGCTCATGAGTCTCTACATATGTGATTCTGAAAAGGTCATCTTCCACGTCATTCTTGATTCTAGGTTTATCTTGTTTCTCTAAATCAAACTCCTAGAGCAGAAGGATCCATCGAAGTAGATGTATTTTGGCATCCTATTATCTTGCAAGTATCGTATGGTACAATGGTCAATGTAGACAATCACTTTTGAACCAAGTAGATGCGATCTAAATTTTTCCAAAGCAAGCACACCTGTTAGCATCTCTTTCTCTATAACCGTGTAGTTCTTTTGGGCTTCATCGAGTGTTTTGCTAGCATAATGAATGGCAGACGAAAATCCATCCCTTCTCTGTCCTAGTATAGCTCCAATAGTATAATTAGAAGTGTATGTCATAATCTCAAAAGGAAGAGACCATTCCAGTGGCTGCAGGATAGGCGCTTGTGTAACCAAATATTTCATCTATTAAAAGGCTTGGAGAACCTTATGATCATCTACAATAAACTCAGTCTCCTTGCCTAGAATCTCAGTTAAAGATTGGACAATCTTGCTGAAGTCCTTAATGAATCTTCTATTTTGAAACCCCATGTTTTAGCACCGCAACTTGGTCAAGTTGGTGATGATCAAATAGTTACAGTCCAATAAGAAATTTACGAAAAATTCAATTTCGATCTGATTGTAGCATATTATGACTTGTTGGATATCGTCGTTAGAAATCCAACGCATCTGAAATTTTGTAAATCGGGTATCGGATAAGTGAGATATGATCATTTTAGTGGGAATGGGTCATGTCTGAAATGGTCATACGAGATTTGAGCGAGATCCACCCAAGGATCCGCCCAAGCCCGATTCTTAAAGATATAAAAGACCCATTAGGTTGCTCTCTCCTCTCATTTGCAAACCCTAGCCACCACACACCATCTCCCACCTCTCAAGATCGTCGGAACTCCATCGAAGCATCGTCGGAGGGGGCGGATCACTACCATTTTGTAGAGGAGTTTTCCCTCATCATTTTTTACACATATCTACCGTTAGAAAAAGTAAGATCAGCTCCCCCTCTTCATGTTTTTGTGATTTTAGTTATGTGTTATGTCTAAGAAAATATTTTTGTGATTTAGAGTTATCTGTGGTTGGGAAATTACATGGGAGACAACGTAAAACGAAGATATGATATTATATACGAGAACGCTCAAATAGGTACGATCCCCTCTACCTTTTCTTGCGATGTTCTCATCGGGCATGTGTCCCATGGACCTTAGAGTCCCTCTTGCTGGATGGGTTCTCCCTTGGTGTGATGATCGTTGGTTGTTCATGTTCCTCAAGAATAAAAAAAGACTGATGGTAGAAATTAAGAGTATGAATGAAAAATAGAATGGATGCGTTAAGGTTAACGATGTGAATTATATTTATACTATGATCACAAAAATCACCTAATGATGTTTGCATGCGAATGTATACGTGTAACGACATATACATATATCTCTCTCTTGTTGTTGGTTTCACACGATTTTTGGATCCTATGTTTGGAGCATTCTTAGAGCCTTATGTATCTTATTACTACGAATATCAGATTATTCAATTGTTAATCTCTTGATGTAAATCACTATTGCAGCATAACATCTAACTACCGTAGGACTTTCATCTATGCATCTCAGTGATCACCGTGTAAAATAGCTAAGGGTGCTAAATTGTTTCTCATTACAGTTCGCATCATGTTTTGGCAATCTAGATTCAAAAGCATACTATTTAAGTTGGTATATTAGCCGTTCTTAACTATTGAAAATCTGTGGATGCGACCAGATTGTTAAGACGAAACGTCGCTGTACTTTCTATTCATTAAAATCCATTAACTAATATATACATGCTTGGATAGGAAATTTGCAATCATTGAAATAATTTCTTTCTAATTAATACATGCCATAACGTATGATTGTAGGAAATATCAACTTGTTCAAAATTCTAATAGTCATGTTAGTGTCCGTTGGTATTACTTCTAAAGAAAATAATAAATAATTAGTTTTGATTTTAGTGACAGTTTCTCATCTTTATAGTTGGTAAGATATGCTGTGCATATCCAAGTCTTAACACCAAAACAGTCTGGGGTGGATCTCGTCTCTTATGGATTAGACATTCTCGATAATAAATGATGATAAATTATGATATTTCCACTGTGCAAGAGGGATTATATAAAAATCAGGAGTCTATGTATATTTTATATCAAATGGAATTTGACGAACATACATGCATGTATTTCTTTAATTTTATGAAACGACCATCCATTAGAAATTTATTGATCTTAGTTTGATAAACTTACAAATGACTATACACTAACACCTCCTACACAGGTTGTTGTCTTAGTGTAGTTTATGAAAATAAATTAAAAAGAAGCCTCATTTTCTTATGCTTAGGCTATTGTAAATCTGTATTACGCAGGTGCATGAAACTAATAAACCGAATAAGAGACTGAGACAACCTACCTATTGTTAAATAGTTAATCGCACCTTCCCATGCTATGTAATATAACAATATTTCAATTTTATCGGTAATCGGAAGATATGATTCAAACATATAACAAGGGTGTGAACCTCCAGTGTTCTTACTATGATGATATGTGATATCAAATGTAGTTAATTCCGTCAGAAAGCTAGCATTTCTTTTTATATCAATAATGATCATCATTTTTTAGTGAGATTCTATAGTGATCGGGTAGATGGAGTCAGGTGCCACAAGGGATTGTGCATGCACCCTTGGGCCCCGAGTAGATACCATGAAGGTCTAGAGCGATCTTTACTATCAATGTACTGTTATATCATGCATTCAAATTCCCAACATGACACTAGTATCGATTATGTTTATGGTTGTTGACATCTCGTAGGTAAAATTTCAAGCTGACTCATAATGAGAATGATACATGAATTTGCCAAGATATGACTAATTAAAGTCAGTGTTGAAAGATATAACTAATTGAAATTAAGGTTGAAATCCACTTTATCAATATTTGTTTGCATTGGTTATACTTAGAGAAGTTAGTATACCCGAGAGTGGGGCGCAGCTCTCGTGGTCCCGGTGAGTCCTAGATGAATTGTTAGTTCTAGTTCCGCGAGTCTGTCGGTGTGTTCCGCGACTCTGTCGGTTGAGCGTAGTGCTATGGTACAGTCGGTGTGTCCGCGTCCCTAGTACGGCAGTCATCGAAGACTCGTACTTTGTCACTAGGGTGTATCCGGTGCGGTCCCGTTTGGCCGCGGTGTACTCGTTCCCGGGTATTCCCCTCGTGGCGGGTAAGCTGGGGAAAATGGGTTGAAGTTGGAGCTGGGGTTGTTCATTTGAGTTGGTTGCTCCAGTACACATGATGTGACTGTTAAGATGATGTTATTAATGTTTGAACTCAGCATTTTATATGATGGGAATATGTATTGAACTATAATATACCTATTTACAGATGCTCATACGATTAACCCCAACGGCTCAGGTAAGTAAATGTAAAATTGATGAGCTTACAAGTATTAGTTTGGTTGTAATTTAGAATAATCGCTTAATACATGTTTGGGATAGTGAGTAGTAATGACAAGATTAATAAAGGAACATGAACATCCATCCCTTTACTCTTTTACACTTCTTCTTCGTGTAGTGTTAGCATGTTTTAGCTGTACTGAGTTTTTTTGCTTATACGTACTTCTTTGGAAACCCATCCTGGTATACAGGTTGTTGAGCAGCAGTAGTGACCTAAGCTTCCGCAGTTTATACAAGACTCAGGGTACAATTTTCACTCGTAGAGCTGTACTAGTTGTTGTTATACTTTTGTAACTTAGATAGTTTAAGTTGCTAGTCATGAAATAAATTTTATGGACTCTATTGCAAATTTGTAATGTTTTGGGAACCATGAATATCTAAATCTCATTGGTACATTTTTATTCTTTACTTTTCCTGTCTTACATTCTGAATGTTAATCATAATGTATGAATGTGGCTATTGTTGAGTATCTGGATCCTAGGGAGATAGGTCCGACGTCCTCCCCACGGGCGGGGCGTTACAGATGGTATCAGAGCAAAGATACTCCATTAACCAACATTTATACTTATGATTGTTAACGGTATTCGGAATGTATGGAATGCATCAGGGTCCTCTGACTATGATGTTTAGTCCAATAGGAATGGTTCCCGTATAAGAGTCCTACTATATGAAGACTTAGATATTTAGAGGCTGATGAGTGTAATTGATTCATGCAGAATCATGTCGATGTCTGATGTCGAGATTGCTAGGCAATTGATGACGATGATGGATATGCTCCAAAGTATGGATATTAGACTAAAGACTGTAGAGCAAAGACTTGATGGATTTGAAGAATCAATTCGCACCCTTCAGAGTAATGGTGGTACTAAAGTTCCACTCCCCCGTCCATCTACTGATAATATTGTTTAGAAACATCAGAAAATCTTCGCTAGCTATATCAAGGGTCATGTACCAGAGTTTCTTGGGGATACTACTCCTGAAGATGCTGATGCTTGGTTAGAAAAGATTGAAAAAGTCCTCAAGATTATTCAAGCACCTGCAGATTATTGGGTGTCACTTGCTGAATACTCTTTGAGCGGTCATGCGAAGCATTGGTGGAGCGCTTTATCCCGACATTTACGACATCCTTTGACTTGGGATAATTTTGTGAAGTCATTTAGAGAACAATTTCTTCCCGATTTCTGGGTTAGGAGAAAAAGAAAAGAATTGGATGAGTTGAAACAAGGATCGATGTCAGCTAGAGAATATCAAATCAAATTTGATGAGTTGGCACATCATTCACCCATGCTTGAAATGTGTGAAGATGAACGAATCCTAAAGTTTTGGTGCGGACTTCGTCTCGATATCCAACATAGACTCTCTTCTTGTCGGTCATCCACTATCCGTGAGATGGTAGAAGTCATATCCCGCATGGAAGACTTACATCACGATAAGATATTGAAAACGACGTATTTACATGAAAATGACAATGATGATCAAGAATTTCTGATGCCTTATCCAATCACTGATCACGATTCTCTATGTATGGAACCAATGAATGAAACTACAACAAGTTCCACTACAAATGGACCAAGGGGAAGTACTCGGCCTCGAAGATGTTATACTTGTGGTCAGAGAGGTCATAGTCAAACTAAATGTCCGCATTGAGCCATAATATTATTGTTAGAGCATGACATGAAAGAATCAACATGTCGACGAGAAGGGACAAATATACTCAAGGCATGTGACTGATGTAATGAATCTGATGACTACTAAATATTCTTGTATAGACAATATGTTTTATGAGTATGATCATGAAACATGTTCCTTGTGTATTGCTTGATAGTGCAGGGTAGGCCTATACAAATACTATGGATGCATTGATTGTATCCTTCTTGATGATTATAATTATGACGATGCTTAAATGTCTTAGTACCTTCTTAAAGAATGATAATCGAAATGAGTTCAAAGATTGATAAGTGCCAAATTGTAGTGACATGATATTGAGACTCGTATTAAGTGGTACATGCTAATTTGTAAGACAGGCTTTAGGATTGAAAGAGATGGCTTGTTTTTTTTAAGGTTGTTATCGCTCACTACGATAGCACCGACACTCTTGTTTGTAATCATTGGAGGTGATATAACTCTATTTTTTTATATTCTTATCATCGAGTGATGATTTTGATCCTCTTAAATTGTTATTGCCGATCACGATGAAAAAGGTCATCTCAAGATGGTTATCACTCTCGTGATAAGCATAAACTAGCTATGGATCCATCTTCCCACGTAATAAGGGGAATACTTTAAGAGTGTTATCACCGAAGATGATAATCGTAATCCTTAAAGATTGTTACCGTTGACCACGATAACAAAGATCCTATTAAGATTATTATCACTCTCGTGATAAGCGGAATGCAGATGCATGTACATCTTTTGAAGAAATATGAAGAACTCTTTTAAGATATCGAAGGTGTCAACTGTAATTTCTTAAAATTATTTGTCGTTGACAGTGATAATAAATGTTCTATTAAGATTGTTATCACTCCTGTGATAAGTAGATTGCATATGCGAGTGCATCTTTAGGAGAAATAGGAAGAGTTCTTTTAAGATTGTTATCGCCTTCTAGCTAAGAAAGATGCATATTAAGTTTTTTTTCTTTTCAAAAGTTATAACCTTAAGGTCTGTAGATAACCTTTTGCATATTGTAATAGATATGTGTCCTATACCAATAATATCTCTACATGATGTAATGGATATTAGGTATGATATCGTGGATGTATATAACATATGTTATGAACTAAGAATACTTGCAACTTCTACTATTCTCTGAAGTCTCGAGGACGAGACTTATTTTAAGATTTTTATGATGTGAAACCCCAGGTTCTAGCACCGCAACTTGGTCAAGTTGGTGATGATCAAATAGTTACAGTCCAATAAGAAATTTATGAAAAATTCAATTTCGATCTGATTGTAGCATATTATGACTTGTTGGATGCGTATCGTCATTAGGAATCCAACACATCCGAAATTTTGTAAATCGGGTATCGGATAAGTGAGATATGATCATTTTAGTGGGAATGGGTCATGTCTGAAATGGTCATACGAGATTTGAGCGAGATCCACCCAAGGATCCGCCCAAGCCCGATTCTTAAAGATATAAAAGACCCATTAGGTTGCTCTCTCCTCTTATTTGCAAACCCTAGCCACCACACACCATCTCCCACCTCTCAAGATCATCGGAACTCCATCGAAGCATCGTCGGAGGGGGCGGATCACTACCATTTTGTAGAGTAGTTTTCCCTCATCATCATTTACACATATCTACCGTTAGAAAAAGTAAGATCAGCTCCCCCTCTTCATGTTTTTGTGATTTTAGTTATGTGTTAGATCTAAGAAAATATTTTTGTGATTTAGAGGTATCTGTGGTTGGGAAATTACATGGGAGACAACGTAAAACGAAGATATGGTATTATATACGAGAACGCTCAAATAGGTACGATCCCCTCTACCTTTTCTTGTGATGTTTTCATCGGGCATGTGTCCCATGGACCTTAGAGTCCCTCTTGTAGGATGGATTCTCCCTTGGTGTGATGATCGTTGGTTGTTCATGTTCCTCAAGAATAAAAGAAGACTGATGGTAGAAATTAAGAGTGTGAATGAAAAATAGAATGGATGCGTTAAGGTTAACGATGTGAATTATATTTATACTATGATCACAAAAATCACCTAATGATGTTTGCATGTGAATGTATACGTGTAACGATATATACATATATCTCCCTCTTGTTGTTGGTTTCACACGATTTTTGGATCCTATGTTTGGAGCATTCTTAGAGCCTTATGTATCTTATTACTACGAATATCAGATTATTCAATTGTTAATCTCTTGATGTAAATCACTATTGCAGCATAACATCTAACTACCGTAGGACATTCATCTATGCATCTCAGTGATCACCGTGTAAAATAGCTAAGGGTGCTAAATTGTTTCTCATTACAGAATTTATTCTAATTACAAGTCAATCTTCATTATAGGATAAGAATACTCATGTGCTAATTGGTTCTCTACCTTCGCATCATGTTTTGGCAATCTAGATTCAAAATCATACTATTTAAGTTGGTATATTAGCCGTTCTTAATTATTGAAAATCTGTGGATGCGACCAGATTGTTAAGATGAAACGTTGCTGTACTTTCTATTCATTAAAATCCATTAACTAATATATACATGCTTGGAAAAGAAATTTGCAATCATTGAAATAATTGCTTTCTAATTAATACATGCCATAACGTATGATTGTAGGAAATATCAATATCAACTTGTTCAAAATTCTAATAGTCATGTTAGTGTCCGTTGGTATTACTTCAAAAGAAAATAATAAATAATTAGTTTTGATTTTAGTGACAGTTTCTCATCTATATAGTTGGTAAGATATGTTGTGCATATCCAAGTCTTAACACCAAAACAGTCTGGGGTGGATCTCGTCTCTTATGGATTAGACATTCTCGATAATAAATGATGATAAATTATGATATTTCCACTGTGCAAGAGGGATTATATAAAAATCAGGAGTCTATGTATATTTTATATCAAATGGAATTTGACGAACCTACATGCGTGTATTTCTTTAATTTTATGAAACGACCATCCATTAGAAATTTATAGATCTTAGTTTGATAACCTTATAAATGACTATACACTAACACCTCCTACACAGGTTGTGGTCTTAGTGTACGTTATGAAAATAAATTAAAAAGAAGCCTCATTTTCTTATGCTTAGGCTATTGTAAATCTGTATTACGCAGGTGCATGAAACTAATAAACCGAATAAGAGACTGAGACAACCTACCTATTGTTAAATAGTTAATCGCATCTTCCCATGCTATGTAATATAACAATATTTCAATTTTATCGGTAATCGGAAGATATGATTCAAACATATAACAAGGGTGTGAACCTCCAGTGTTCTTACTGTGATGATATGCGATATCAAATGTAGTTAATTCCGTCAGAAAGCTAGCATTTCTTTTTATATCAATAATGATCATCATTTCTTTAGTGAGATTCTATAGTGATCGGGTAGATGGAGTTAGGTGCCATAAGGGATTGTGCATGCATCCTTGGGCCCCGAGTAGATACCATGAAGGTCTAGAGCGATCTTTACTATCAATGTACTGTTATATCATGCATTCAAATTCCCAACATGACACTAGTATCGATTATGTTTATGGTTGTTGACATCTCGTAGGTAAAATTTCAAGCTGACTCATAATGAGAATGATACATGAATTTGCCAAGATATGACTAATTAAAGTCAGTGTTGAAAGATATGACTAATTGAAATTAAAGTTGAAATCCACTTTATCAATATTTGTTTGCATTGATTATACTTAGAGAAGTTAGTATACCCGAGAGTGGGGCGCAACTCTCGTGGTCCCGGTGAGTCCTAGATGAATTGTTAGTTCTAGTTCCGTGAGTCTGTCGGTGTGTTCCGCGACTCTGTCGGTTGAGCGTAGTGCTATGGGTACAGTCGGTGTGTCCGCGTCCCTAGTACGATAGTCATCGAAGACTCGTACTTTGTCACAAGGGTGTATCCGACGCGGTCCCGTTTGGCCGCGGTGTACTCGTTCCCGGGTATTCCCCTCGTGGCGGGTAAGCTGGGGAAAATGGGTTGAAGTTGGAGTTGGGGTTGTTCATTTGAGTTGGTTGCTCCAGTACACATGATGTGACTGTTGAGATGATGTTATTAATGTTTGAACTCAGCATTTTATATGATGGGAATATGTATTGAACTATAATATACCTATTTACAGATGCTCATATGATTAACCCCAACAGCTCAGGTAAGTAAATGTAAAATTGATGAGCTTACAAGTATTAGTTTGGTTGTAATTTAGAATAATCGCTTTATACATGTTTGGGATAGTGAGTAGTAATGACAAGATTAATAAAGGAACATGAAAATCCATCCCTTTACTCTTTGACACTTCTTCTTCGTGTAGTGTTAGCATGTTTTAGCAGTACTGAGCTTTTTTGCTTATACGTACTTCTTTGGAAACCCATCCAGGTATACAGGTTGTTGAGCAGCAGTAGTGACCTAAGCTTCCGCAGTTTATACAAGACTCAGGGTACAATTTTCACTCGTAGAGTTGTACTAGTTATTGTTATACTTTTGTAACTTAGATAGTTTAAGTAGCTAGTCATGAAATAAATTTTATGGACTCTATTGCAAATTTGTGATGTTTTGGGAACCATGAATATCTAAATGTCATTGGTATATTTTTATTCTTTACTTTTCCTGTCTTACATTCTGAATGTTAATCATAACGTATGAATGTGGCTATTGCTGAGTATCTGGATCCTAGAGAGATAGGTCCGACGTCCTCCCCACGGGGCGGGGCGTTACATCTATAAATTCCCACGTGCCTTAAAAAAGACCTTAACTACTCAATGTTGTCCATGGTTCTAACTTGGCAATCACATCCACCTAGGCTGGGTTGACTTTCAAGCCATGCTTGGAGATAACATTGCCCAAAACAATCCCATTAGTCACCATAAAGTGATCTTCTACGACAATAGCACCAAATTCACTTCGTAACAATGTTGAAGTACTCGGTCTAAATAAGCCATATATGAATCAAAGCTATCCCCATAGTTTGAGAAATCGTCCATAAATACCTCAAGGAAACTACCCACCATGTTAAAAAAAAACATCTAACATACACCTCTAGAATGTAATAGGGGTATTACACAATCCAAAGGGCATCCACCTAAAGGCATAGGTGCTGAACAGACAAGTAAAAGTTGTATCCAAATGATCTTCGGGAGTGATTGCTACCTGATTATACCCAGAATACCCATCCAAGAAATAAAAGAACTCCTTCCCTTCTTTTCTTTCGATGACCAAGTCAATAAAAGACAACAGAAAGTGGTCTATTTTGGTCATTGAGTTAAGGCATCGGTAATCTACACAGATACAGCATAAAGTGGGTACTTGGGTCGGAATCTCCTCTCCTTTGTTATTCATTACGATTGTAATCCTAGATTTCTTCGGGACCACATGTAATGTACTAATCCATTTAGAATCAAAGATGGGATAGATAAAGCCAACTTTGCACCAGTTCATGATCTCTTTCGTGGCAACTTCCTAGAGATTAGGATTCGTGTGACACTAAAACTCACGGGATAGCTTGTTGTCATCCTCTTAGTAGATATGATATGAGATGTTGGACTAATCTCATAGAGATCCAAAATCTTCTAGCCTATGGCCTTGTGATTTCTCTCTAGAACTAAACCTCTAGCAAGCAAGATTCTTGATCATCGATCAACTGTCAACTGCGAACTGATGATGATCGGAAACATTTATCGCTCACCCGCAAGGAAGGCATACTTCAGTGTTGAAGGCAATAACATAAGATCTGGTAGGGTCTGAATCTTATCTATAATGACCTCAGAAAGTGGTAGGTGAATAATTCGCCAATTGTGTACTATCCATCATGGCTACTTGTGGCTCTGAATACAAGGTGTCACAAATATCTGCAATAAATTCTTTATGTTCAACTTGGTATGGATAATCATCAAACAACTTAGCTAGCTCATCAACAAATGACTCATCATCAACAAAAGAACAAATATCGACTGTGCTTTCCAAGCTTTCCTCTTGGGAGAGGAATTCTTGGATATCAATATCATCTAAGAGTAATTTTATGACTATGATCTCAACTAAAAAATCACAGTCCTCTATCTCATGTGTCACATGCTCTCTCTCATCTGATACAAATTGTGCTAGCTTCGGATCTAGGATTGTCTCTATCATAACCTTATCACTGTCTGAGAGAAAGGTTATCATTCCAGTGGCATAATCTACTATTGTTTCGGTTGTTCAAAGGAATGACTATTCTAGTATGATTGGGGTATAGACTAGCGGTGCATAGGTGTCCATGTCTAGGACAAAGAAGTCCACTAGGAATTGCATTCCTTTCACTATTAAAAAAACATCCTCTAAAATTCCCCTCCACTACTTAGTCTATCGATAAATAAACTGAAGGATCATCCTAGTTGATTTGAGTGGCTCCAGCCCAAACTATTTGAGAAGTGAGAATGATATAAAATTAATAGAGGACTCGTTATCAAGAAGATTATGATCAAATTCATGTTCAAAGATCTCGCATCTGATAAAAGGTGCTCCCTTGTCTTTCTTTTTAAGTGAGAGATTACTGATGGCATTAACAGTGGTCATGGTCAAAATATATTTATAAGTTCTTTTGCGTTTGTTCTTCTTGGGTTGATGCTTTGATGTACATGCTTATTTCATTCCTCTCTTCATAGCTGGCATGTACTCCATGACCATCAAGAGTAGCATCTCAAAGAATTTTTCTGCAGAATCTTTACCACTCCAGGATTATGTAGGCTATTTTAATTTTCTCATAGATTTGACTTTGTTTCATGCATCAGGAAATGGAAAAAAAACTTGAGTCAACATTTTTATTCACATTAGAATGATTATACACTTATGAACAACCAGACTCGGACTATATAATGTCATCCATAACATAAGGAAAAGAAAAATGGGTTGCTCTGTCTACCGATGAAGAAGATGGATTCGCAACTGGTGTGCTCTCCTCAACTGCTGACTCAGCTCTGCATCTCTTATTATTTTCTTTTTGATTTTTAGATGTGGATGCTCCTCCAACAACTGCAACACTCGATCTCGGCTCAATGGATGAAGAGGTGAAGTTGAAGCTCGATCAGTGGCTTTTTTATCCAATCCCATTAATATTAGCTGCTATAATCTCTTACCTCTCTTGAGAGTAATGGCATTAGATAATCATTAAAACTCATAAGGCATACCTATCTTAAGAGTGGATGGATCGTGATGTGCTACATGTTCTTTATTATGGCAGAAATTTTTGGATTGGCTTCAACTTGAGCTGGAATAATGGTATAAGTTGTTGTCAGATCATCAAGCCTCTGGTTGATATCATTCATGTTCTTCATCAGTTGGGCTAAGTAATCAAGTGCTGAGTCCACCGAAGATGACTCTGGATGCACAACAACGGGGGGTCTCTAAGGCTGAAAGTGTGTGTGAGGTTGCTGCTAGTGTCCATGATAAACATACTGAGAGGAATACTGATACTGAGGAGGAGGATAATACTGATACTATGTAGGTTGCTAATGGTATGGCTGATAAGATTGGGCAGGCTATTGCTGTTGAAATCCATGTCTCCATGACTGAAACTGTGTTAGAGAGTGAAACTAAGGATGATGTTGGTATGGTCTACCTTACTACATCCATGAAACTGGTGAACCAGCCTAGTGGCATCTTGATAACTAGGGATGTAAACAAACGAATATGAATGTGAATTCAGGTCATACCATAATCATATTTATATTATTTTACAAATACGAATAAGAATACAAATGTTACACGAATGTAAAAAATCAAGGTCCATATCCTCACAATACGATTATGAATACAAATCTTTTACGAATTAATGCAAATATCCAAAAGAATATTGCAATAAAAATTATAAATAAAAACACACCTGATTATTTGGTGACCACTTCCACATAACTTTCATCTTATGACTTCGATCTGAAATTCAACTGAATATGTTACGATAGTATAATGATGAATATTGTAATAAAATCTTAATTTTTTCTTCTTCTTAAAGTTATGTTGAACATATTCCAAATTGATACTCTCATTTCCAGCTGATGGATAGGTATTCATTTTTTTTGCAAACATTGAAGTTAGCATTCAAGAAACCACAAAAAATTCTAATTTGTTTCACCAATTTACAATTTGCATTCTAAAAAAACTTCTAAAGCATTCAACCACATTCTAATTTATTTATAAAAAAGATTTCTTTTTGACAACAACATTCCAATTTAGTTGTGGTTGCGTGGAAGTTTAAATTTTCTAATTACATTCCATTCACAAAAATGCATTAAAAATTATGAATTTAAGATGCTATATGACATATCAGTTGCAACTGCAACTGAGAGGGAGGTCGTGGCTGCGACGGAGGGAGTTGTTGTTGTGAAAGAGCAAGGTTGGTTGCAGTAGCTGATCGATGTACTCAACAGTGGCAAAAAGAGGACCGCACACCGTCGAAGGGAGGTTGGGCGGAGTTGGCTGAGGTAGAGGGTGGTAGGAGATAGCTGGGGGTGGCAGGAAAGGCTGGGGGTGGGGGAGGGGGGGAATAAACCCTAAGTATATTTCAAAATATCAAATATATAAAAAGAATATTCGTAATCAGATTCATTTTTTTGTATTTGTATTCGCATTCGTAAATCCAAGATTGATATTCGTATTTGTGAAAAAATCGTTTAGAATATTTGTATTCGCCTATTTTAGAAAAAGAAAAACCATATCATCTTAAAAACAAATACAAACACAAACAAATACGAATATAAAACATATGTTTGTGTCCCTACTAAGAACCCAACTGAGATGACCCTAACGTGCGAGTCTGGTTTCACTCCTAGCTACTCCAAATGACATTCACCTTCTGAATTTGAGATGGAGGTTGAAACTGTGGCTTTGAATAGTATGGAGTCTCTAGACAACATGTCACCATATATGCGGGAGTCCGTTGCTGTGGTCCCTTATCTGGATTCTGCACATAGTATGCGTGTTAAATGGCATGAGGTACTTCGAAAGTCTGTTGAAGAAGTATGCTTTGGTGCAGGTGTCTCGGTTGCATCACTCGAACTCCGACAAGAAGGAATCGTGCTAACCAACAACTCCAAATGATTCTCATCCAGCTTTGTCTAGATGCTCTATTCTATGTTTGATCGCATTTAGTTTTCTGTTCTTGTGATCGTTTCTCTATTATATCAACTTTAGATAGGTGATTTCCAGTAATGCTCAAGTCTGAACTATCGATATTATCCACATCATGAGATGATGTCATATTGATGGTCTTGTGGGGAATAGAAGAAGGATGTTTCTGAAATATGCCGGAAGATGACAATGTTGTTGAGCTCTTCGCCATTTCCTTAAAAATCTGCCAAAAAATGTCCTCATCCTTGTTGAAGTGTGAACCCCCACAAGTGGCATATACAAACCTTTGATTCTCTAAGCTCAAACCCCCAAATTAGTTCTGCACTAAGCTCATCTTTGGAATATCATGACAACAGTACTACTCCATTAAATCTTTGAATCCTTCCCATGCCTCGTGAGTAGGCTCATGGGACTCAGGGAAAAAGTTAGCTATAAGTGACTACATATGATTCAATCGTCCCAGAGGATAATATTTGTTAAGAAAATCTGGTCTCAGCTCATCCCAATAGGCTCATGGGACTCAGGGAGAAGTTAGTTATAAGTGACCGCATCTGATTCAATCATCCTAGGGGATAATATTTATTAAGAAAAGATGGTCTTGGCTCATCCCAGAATGTCACCACCCATCCTAAATGATTTATCCAGTAAACCGCCTTATCCATAAGGCTAAAGGGGAAAGTTGTCATCTTCACTACCTCTAACGAGATGTTAGTGTACTGCATCGTGCTGCATATGTGGTCGAACTGCTAGAGGTGTATATATGGTTCCTCATTTATATGTCCATGGAATATGGGGAGAAGTGGAAGTAGCTGAAGCTTCAACTCAAAATGCCCATGAACTGCAGGAATCTGAATCCAATTGATCATCTGTCATGCTCTTGGGTTATATGAATCTCTAAGTGCAAGCTTTGCCTCTACATGATTATGCTCTGGATCCCTTTGCTCAACTCAGGTACTCCCCCATTCCCACCTCCACTTAGTTAATCCTCTTTTCTCCTCTCTCTGACATCTCTAATATCCAAGATCATATCTCTCAATCCGTTCTTAATGTCAGCATGCTATGTAAGATGAGCTTGAATAGTCTGAATAGTCTTCAACATGGTATTGTTGATCTCAGTCTGATCAATCTTTCCGTTTGGTGTTATTGAATCCTCTGAATCTGACTCGATCTCTAAAAGTGTGAAATTCACTCGATCAATCATAAAAAATGAAGGAGTATCAAAAGAATGCTTAAGCTGTGAATCCATATTGAACCAAGGATTTATTGGTGAAAGATATGATGCAAATGAGAAAGAAGAAAATTTGGAAGAGTGTCGTCCTGAAGAACTAAAGATGATCGAATTGGAGACTAAAGAGATAGGTTCGTCAAGTCCAAAAAAAATTACTCCAATCTAACATCTTCAAAATAAAAGGAAGATGCAAGAACACTAAAGTCAAATCGAAGACGAGATGGTGAAGAAAGGCACCATGAAATTCACCAACTTGACACGATGAAGATCTAAAGGTTCGGTCACTTATCTTTCGATTTTAAAGTTGAGGCAATTACTTGCAGCTCGATCGAGTATCGAAAGGTAGTACACAGTTGCTTAGGGTACAAGTCCAAAGATTTTTGGCTCTAATCCTTAGGGTTATGTCCTTACCTACTTTGTCTGGAGGTAAGTACATGTGATTAATGAGGGGGTTACTCTCCCAATGCAAATGATCTTGACATTTAATTTTACGGGTCAAGTTCAATTAATAGTTCTAATTTTATTTAGTCACATTTCATGGATATTTTTTCAATCAAAGTCACCTAACAATTTTTCCAAATGGCATTATCCTAAATCCAAGAAAACAAGGATGGAAGTCAGAAAAGACGATGTGCGTGAAATCAATGATGCATGCACGAGTAAGAATGCACATCTTTCTCTAGTAGTATACATGCAAGATGATCAATGCATATAAAATAAATCTAACCTATATGAATGCAACAAAGAAACATCCTAGCAGGAACTTCTATTAGCGAGAAGCATCGATTTATTTGACTAAGTCCAAAATGTATGTCTATAGGAAAATATATTCTATTAGGGAGTTTGGACCTACTAATTACAAAGCTCGAGCACAAATAAAAACCTAGAACTAGGGGCTCAAGCATACAAAACAAATAAAAAGAAAGGTGAAAAACTCGATTCTCAAAAACAAATAGAAAAATGAGAAAAGTAGGTAGGAAGAAAGATATAAGATAAAGAAAATATAAATCGATGAAGCCTCCGGCACTCGTGCCAACGAAACAGGCTTCGCACAATCACACAAGATCTAATGGCTCTATAGAAAACAAAAAAGGGCAAGTGCCAACAAATTATAAACAAGAATAAATGAAAGTAAAAAGAACTAGAATAGAAAAGAAACAAGTCTTTTGCAGCTCCTCCTCGATCACTCTATCTGCAGGTCGGTCGAAAAGGACCGGCCTTCGCCTTTCTCAGGTACGTCGTCTCTCATAAGATCGCCTCCTTCACTCGTCAGGCCCTTGCTACAAATTTGAACAAGAAATGTGTCAGGACATTTTTTATGAAAAAATATGAATGAAAGAGATACAAGAAAAATAAAGATGAGCAAGTAAAAAGATAAAATAAAAATAAAAAATCCTAATTACCCTGGTTGTGCCTCCCCAGCAACGGGGTCATTTGATACATCAAAAACTTGCACGGTTTTAATTTATATGAAAATAATATGATAGTGTCATTGTAATCCAATAATTTCTGAATCAAAAAAATATTCTAAAAGAAAAATGTTATGTTAATTATGAACCCGATATAGCTTACAAGATCGAACTCAAGGAAGCTACAAAGAAACGAAGGAAATTAATCATTGTTAATTAATGACCATTTATAATTTATTTTATTTTTTTGAATTTTATGTATTTCCAGTAATTTTATATTTTTATAGATTCTCATGTTTTATATATTTTATTATTTTTTGATATTTACTTTTTTATTAATTTCTAATTTTGCAAAGTATTATATATTAAAATGTTTAAAAATCAATTATGAATAGACTATACAAAAATAAAATGAAGCCTTTTTGTATTTCTAAATATTTGAAAATTGATCATATTTAAATAAATAAAATGTTTTATGTTTTATAAAATATTTACTATTTTTATTTATATTTCTAGTTTTTTTGTATTTTCTAAGAATTTTCCATTTATTTAATAAGGAAAACACTTTTTAAAGTAAATCTAACTTCTATTTTTGGTAATTTTAAAATAAAAACCAAAAAAATATTATGGAAAAAATGTTATACAAAATTTTTTTATTAGGTTTTAAAACGAGAGTAAATACATATTTTTATGAATTTTCTATGGTTTTATATGATTTTTACAAGATTTTCTGTATTTTCAAGTTTTAAATTTTTCTAATTACATTTTTGTTTGAATTTTTAGAGATAATAAAATACAGTAAAACAAATGTACAGTAATTTTTTAAAAATTTTCAAGAAATTTTTGAAATTTTATATATTTTCGAAAGGCAAATGAAGAAATATAAATTATTTTTAATAAAAAATAAAAGGAATTTTTAAAACCAAAGTTATATGAAATGGATCTAATTATTGAGAGTATACTATGATTTTTGAATAATTTTTTGGATCAATAAAACTATTTGTTCAAAGCAATACAATAGAAAAATAAATGTAGCAGAAGCAAGATTGAAACATAATTAAGAGAAACTTTATGGCTATTTATTAACAAAATAATGAAACCTAGGGGAAATTATGCAATTAATCCAAGAATTCATGTGTGAGATCTGGATGGGTCACCTGAGATCTGATTGAGCGACCAAAGAAAAAATGGGGTGAATGGGTCAGGTTCTCAGGTGAATGGTGGAAATGAATCCAAATCTTTTGATCTGATCTGTGGACCATATCTTATTATCAGATCGTGAAGAGAATATGCAAAGAAACACGGGAGGATGGGTGATGTGATTGACGATCAGATCAGGAAAGATCGAATATGATAGACCCCTAATCATGGTTCTACGCGATCAACACTATGAACTACAGCTACTAAATGAAAATCAGTATCAAACTAAACAAAATTGAATGAAAATTTAAGGAGAACTAATCTATGGTTACATATGATGGAATGTGGTGGATTTTTACCTCGATTCGAGTACGGAAGGGCTAGAGAAGCTCGTCGTGACGATGGATGTCCAACCAGCGAAGGATCACGCCCATCAGCTAATGCTCACACTCTCGCTTGATGGGAGAACTTCTGTCACAACCTTTTTATCTCCATGATGCTCAAGCTTGGGGAAAATTTTGCGTAAAGCCAGATCTAGAGGAATTGGAGAACCTTGAGTCATATTTATAGGCTGATCGAAAGCAAAATTCAAATGCAGCTTGGGTGCACGAATCGAGGCTAGATGGGAAACTCGTGAATAAGTGTGGGACTCGGATCTGTAAGGAAAAGTTGAGTGAAGATTTCAGGTAAAATATATGTGAGACTCGGATGTAATAATTGGGAAAAGAATTGGGTCGAGTGGATTTATTCATGGTGAAAGGGGTGAAGGGTAAGTTGACCCGGGTCAACAGACCCGAGTTGGACCAATAAGAGCTTAGCTCGAATAAAGTCAAGCATAAAAAGATAAGAAAACATAAAATTAATAAAAATAATTAGAAAATAAATAAAAATTGAAAGTAATTTAAAAATTTATTAACATGACATATTTATAAATTAATAAACAATTTTTTATTGACTGTTAATAAATAATTTAATTTTATAAGGTTAAAATGGCTAAATACATGTATTTAAAGGTATAAATTATCTATACACAATATATACAAATTTTATCATTATTTATTTATGCAACTATATATGCCATTTTATATTTTGTTTCTTTACATAATAATTAGAGGGTTCTAAATATATTTTTATTTTAGTTTTTATGAAATTATTTAATGGAATAAATAAATACCCTTATGTATAATAGGTACATTATACCTATATAATAAATAGAAGGGTAAAATGGGGTTGCCCTAGGGGGAAGCTAACTTAGCACCCCTACCCCATTTTCCCCATATTTGTTATTTAAAAATTCATTATTATATCCCCTATATTATGTCATTCAAGTTTCGTGAGAAAAATACTCCTACGGCCTCCATCCAGACAAGGTTGAATTTAAAAATCTGTGACGTTAAAAAATGAATGTCTGGATGGAGGTCGTAGGAGTCTCCGTTTCTCACGAAACATAAATGACATAATATAGGGATATAATGATGAATTTCCACAGTTTTATTTTTTCGAAAAAAATAAAAAAATATAGGGAAATGGGCCAGGGGAAGCAAAATTAGCTACCTTCTAGGGGCAGTCCCATTTTTCCCTAAATACAATTATTTATTTTTACTTATTTTTAATTACTTTATTTTTATTTGTATTTTATCTAAATAATATATAATATTTAAAAAATATTAAAAATACAATACATCCAAGAATGTAAATAAATAGATAGATAGATAGATAGATAAGTACAATATACACATAATGGCACTCAAAAAGTCGACTTTCATATCTTAACTCTAAATTTTATGAAACCGCTTTCATTATAAAGCTTATTTTATTTTTAACACAATGAAAGTGAGTTTGATTCATTTTTAGTTTATATGGAGGAGATATTGATCTTTCAATTATCTTTTATGGCTTTTTAGAGTGTTATCATTTTTTCTGTACACAGTTTATTTTTGTAATTTTTTTTATTATTTAAAACACATGTTTATGTACAAGTTTTAAGAAGAAAATATTTTTATTTGAGATTGAATTAATGATAAATAAAATAGTACAAGATATATGCATAATGAATAGTTATGCATATGTACAATGTGAATTGATTTTTTGAGATTTTTATAAACTAAGGACCCTATATCTCCCTACTTTGTTCCTTATCAGTTAGTACACGATCAATATGTATTTATTTCATATATATACAACCTTCTTCTTTTTATTTTTCTTTTCTTCTTTATTTATTTATTCTGGGTTAAAATAATGATAATAATACAACTATTAACAGATGATGTTAGATTGTTAATAAATGAGAATTATTGCCATTCACATGTGTTTTTTACAGAATTTTAAGCCAAAATAAATGAACAAAGATGATGAATTGGTGGTTCATGAATCACAGAGCATCTCCTTTAAATTCAGTATTATATCATGGACATTCTCTATATCCATATATTGCTTCTGAAGCACATTAGATAGAGACTCTAAAATATAACATCAAACCAACGAGTGGTTCTTACTAAAATTTTCATTAAATTTTAATTCTTCCATCGATATGGGATATGCATACTTGTACTGAGTGAGCACATAGCCGACACGCTCCGTAGGGAGAACAAGTTCCAAATTATAGATCCAATCCGAATAATTTGGTTCGGTCAACTGGTTGACCTCTAAAAGTCTACTGAGCGGGTTGATGGATTTCATATCTAAGATTAAGAATGCACTTTATTAGAATATATAAATAATTATAAATTGAAATTTAAATTCTTTGATTAATTATTTTTAATCAAATAAGTTTGCCTTTTAAACTCTGAAAGTCCATTGCCTTATCAAATTTTCAAAGCAACATATATACTTACCGCTATATTTATAATAAGATTTGGGATTTTTTTTACATTTGTTACATCTAATTATATGAGAAATTGCAACGTGGGTAAAAAGAAGTGGGAACTCATTCCACCTTACAAGTCCAACTTTCATTTCCCAATCCAGTCGTTAATACATGGGCCCACCACCCCTAAGATGATATTGATCCATTGTTAATTGAATCAACTGTCAATAGCAATAAAACTTTCTATGCACAATCTAATACTTCCTTGATTATATAAGGAACAATATTGGGGTTACTATGCATACGTCCTTACTATTTTGAGAAGTAAACAACCCAATCCATATGGGCCCATAAACCGGAGTTGTGACTTCGCATAGGCATCTCCAATGTACAATCTATGACGACAGAACCCTTCACCTTGATGGGAGACCATGGATGTCATTTATATGATCCTCCATATCTAATTCAAATTTAAATTAATAATTGTGAATCATATTCATTACGAATAATTCTTTCAAGGGAATTACATCTCTATTTATAATAGAGTATTTACTTTAATTGGATGTAATTAATGTAAAATTAATTAATAGCACAATTCAACCAATAAACAATTAGGGTTTGCTTAATATTACTATATAGTATACACCTTCATATTGTACAATTGTATTATTGTAAATAGTAATTTAAAGTACGTAGAGACTCCTCACGCTACCCATCCTTGAAATGGATCACGTCAGGTCAGACAGATAATGCTAATAGTGGTGCTTCTGCTGCTGTGCATGGTGCCAATTACGTAACCCATTAGCATATCCAAGACCTAAATACCATCACCGAATCAATTCAAGACAACACAATACGTACAATTATACTAAGAGGTTTTATCAATCACATGCTCTTTATGATCAACATTATACATATATAGTAATCACTCATAAAATTAGGCATTTTAAAGGATTTTTTAAGATACAAAAACTTCTTTTTGTATCAAACAAACATGTTTTGCATTTAAAAGTTGACCTACAATTATTGTAGATTGATGAATCTATGATTCTCATTCTTTATTCTTTTATTTTAGCCTTATCTTTTAGCAAAAACATCTGTAAACATGTGTAAATCTAATAAATTACCATTGTACATACTCTTGTTAATATTGTATAATTAACAACTTTTTTCCAAAAATAAAAGAATAAAGAGGAAAAGAAAAGGGGAAGAAGGATGTAATTATGTAATAAGTATAGAATGACCCACACTCTGAGAGAAGGTCAATTATTGACCTAATCGATAAGGAATAAGGTAGGGGGAGATAGGGTCTTTATATATTCATCACTATGCATTCTATGTACATATCACTCTATTTTATTCATCAACAAAAAGACTTCAAAATAAAGTTTTTTCTTAATAAAACTTATAAATAGCAATGACTTTAAAATAATAAAAATAGTTGCAACATGATCTGATGTACAAAGTACAAATAAATACCACTCATAAAAGCCACCACACAAAAACTTAAAAGGTCAATTCCAGCTTTAAATGAACTCAAATTCTTCCAAAATTATCTTTGTTGGACTCTAAACTAAATTATCTTTCAATTGAGGATGTTTCATAAATTTGGATTTGTTATGTAAAAGTTGGCTTTTTGGATGCATTGTAAAGCCACATAGTACCTAGACCTGTATGTATGTGTATATATATGTATATATATATATATATAATTATTTTAACACATAGTTTGAGAATATTGTATTTTCAAACACTTGTTCATACTCCTAACAATAAAATAAATATCATAAAACATAAAATAAATTAAAAAAATAAATCAAAATTTCATTGTGAAATAGCCACACTTGTCTATATTACATGTAATGACTATTTAAGTAACACCTTTATTCCAATTGTAAAAATAAAATAAAAATTCTTTTACACTCTTCAAAATTTGTTGTAAATATATAAAATATAAAATAAAGGATACAAATTTAAAAGTAATAAAAATAAAATAAAAGAATAAAATATATATGTATACTATATCTGTATATAATACACTATATTGTATATGATTTTATAAAAATAATTAAAAATCACAGAAAAATAGTATGAAAAATAAAAAAATTATTTTATTCATTTTCTATTTTAAAACCATTTTCTATTTTATTAATTTTGTAAATCCTTTAATTATGACTGGTCAACTCGCGTCTGTTGACCCGGGTCTACCTCCCCTCCTCCATAACCCTGGTATCTCATTGTCAGACTTGATTTCTCCCCATTGTCCAGCTTAAGTTCGACCATCTTTTCCCTCGATTTTTGCACCTAGTTCTTCTCATAGGATAAATGATCCTCGCGAATCCCAAGGATGAGTCAGATCCTCCTAGGGTCTCGCATTTTCCCTCGATCCTTCTAGACCCTAGGGAGGCCCAATAAATATACACCTCCCTTGCTCTTTAGCTCTTTCCTCGTGCCTCCTCCCCTCCTCATGCATCTTTAGGATTGTGACAGGGATCTAGAGGAGCTCTTTGAAGCTTGATTTGGTGTCGGATTGGACGTTGCTCATCTCATGGCCGGAGCTCTACCGCGACCAACCTCCCAAGTCCTTCGCCACATGGTTGTGGCTATATCCCCGCACCTGAAGTCATCGACCACGGCATGAACCACATGTACTCACTATTCCATCCACATTGCACGTTTCAAGTCGAGTAAGTCATTTCCTCCGTCGTCCATCACTTAGCTCCGGTAGTCGTCGCCATAGCTCCATCCTTCACTTCACCTGCATAGATCGATCCCTTGTTTCATCGTCACCCCTATCACAAACCCTGATCCCTTTGTATCATACTCATTGTAGAAGGATTATGATAGATCTAGATCTCCTCTCCCATTTCTTTCGGAGATCACCAAAGCACCCAACCGCCACTTCTAACTTATTTTAGCTACTAATAACCACGATCGAGGGTACGTCTTCGAGCCGAGATCCCCTTTGCAGGTGCAAGCATGTGTGAGAGGCTCAATTTGAGCTTCATCTAAGGTGATAGAGCACTCCCATGTGGGTGAGCTTCTCCAAGACTATACGACCATCCACCATCTCATCTGAGACACCTATTCGTCATTGAGAACCATCATCGAAGGTACTGGACTTCGTCGCGAGCCAATCAGCCCTATGGATCTTCTAGACCTTCTCAATCGAAACTCTCTAGGCTTCAATTCTTCCATCACCCTCCAGCGTTGTTCGATCTGTCACCCCCGTCCAGTTCTTATCTGAGTTGTCCAGACAAGCTTCTTTTTGCAACGTCAGATCATATCCTTTGTAGATCTGAGCCGCACATCATCGTAGCTTTCCAGGATCATCAGATCTAGCCAGTAACTGTCATCCTAACCGTACACCTGCTCCACGCCTACCAGTCATCAGATCCTTTTGCAGAGCAGGAACAGAGTTGTTGCCTCTGCCATTACGAGTGTGTTCCACGTGCCCCCCTACAAGGTATATATCACTCATGCCATCATCTTTTATCGTATTTTGATTTCATCTATTAGATGTAATAAATAGTTAAATACTTTTTGCATCTAGGACCTTATGTTTTCTTTATATGCACTTTAGTCCATCCAAGTCAGTCACGTATAGCTTCATGTGTTTTACTGGTATATTTGCATATTTTACCTTGTGCTTTGAACTGGTTATTGAATGAAGTATATATTTTAAGTAATTGCATTTATGCCCCTGTATATGTTAAGTCATGTGTAGTGTGCAGTTTGCTTGGACATTTATATTACAACCCATATACTTTCATTATTTATTATCCAGTAGGATCTAGAACTTTAAATATTTGCATATTTGTCCCTCGTGTTTCGTTTTTTATTATGGTCTTTTATTAACTGTAATAAACAGCCAATTAACTTAAAAAATTGCCTAAAAATTACATGTAGCTCCTGCTTACATGCTTTATTTATGATAATTTTCGCTTGTTAATTTGCCTCTATTTTCCATTACTAAAAATAAATAATAGTAGAAAAACCATGTTTGACATAGAAAATTCATAAAAATTTGAAATTAAAAATTCCATAAAAAAATCTGTAATTGTCTTTTATCATATTTTAGCTCCTATATCATTTTTGCTCAATAATACCTTATAAAAACCTAAAATATTGCAAACTGCTCAAAAATTTATAAAAAACATATAAAATCAAGAAAAATTCCAAAAATTTCATTTTCAGTTCCTATTTGTAGATACTTTCCTAGAGTTTTCAATAAAAATCATTTCTAGAAGTTTGAACAATTTATCGACTTTTATATTGAAAAATACTTTTGGTTGTGCACTGTTTCATTATTTTCTCACTGTTTGATCTTTAAAAAATTACAAAACAACTAAAAATTTGCAAAAACACCATAAATAAATAAAACCCAAAATATTTTTACTTTAATTTTTTAGCAATTTTGACATCTTTGGAAAATCTAAAAAGGATACTTATGCATTTTTTACTCCCTTGTTCTTACTTGCCTTATTTGAAAAATGAAAATTTTGTAAAATTAAAAGCCACTAAAAAGATAATAAAATCCTTTGATTTTCAAATCATCTACTTAGTTTTTAATTATGCTCCTTGAGTTCGACCCTAATCGCTATACTTGGTTAACAAAAGTAGCAAAACTGTTCGTTTTCAATTCTTCATTTATTAGTGGTTTAAATAATATTCTCATTGATCACACCGATTGATTAGGGTCACAAAGCAACTTAATTCAATACTTAACCCTAGTTAACTGGGACGTCATCCGAATGGTGTCGTTGCTAGGGAGCATGGCTAAGTAGTTGGAATTTCATATATCCATTTTCTATTCATTTGCCTCTATCATTTATATATGTTTCTGACATTCTCCTGTTTCGCATTTTGTGTGAGGGACTACTGGAGCATGACTCGGTCAGCTTTGGAGGGACCTGTACTTGAGGAGGAGTAGGGAACATGAGGCAATTATCTAGGATAGATTTATTTTAGCCTTTATTTTTGCATAAACACTTGTAATAACTTAGACTCTTGGACTCTATTTTGGAAACTTGGACATTTATTTGGGGTCTGTTTCACTGAGTACTGGTACACTCGGGGGGACCTCTCTAAATCTTTCGAGTTTTTCTGCATTTTATTTTTATTTGTTTTCCAAGGTTTCGGCCCCTAAATTTAGGATTTTTACTTGTTTGATCTTGGTAGGACTAAGGTCCAAATACCCTAATCAAGAATATATGTTCCTACAGATCACGATTTGACTTAGTAAAAATAAAAAGCTTTATTCGAACTAGAGACCATGCACCATGAGAGGTCGCATACAACGCTAGCAAGGCCCATTAAGGCGAGCACCGAGCGACCTCCAAGATCAGACTCGGGTCTCTCTTCTGAATAATTAGCACTAGTTCTTCTCGCTAATAGAAGCTACTATCTTAGGGTCATTTCCTCATGCATCATTTAGATTAGTTTAAATTCTTTCTTTCAATGATGTGTGGATCACTCTGTATGTAGATTGCTGGAGTAAGGTACACATTTATAACTCTACATGCATCATTGAGTTTTAATTGCGCATCAGCTTTTCCATCTTCCTCCCCCTATTTTATTGGACTTAGAATAAAAGGAAATCAGAAAATTAGTTAGATGTTGTTTTTATTCAGAAAATACATAAAAAGTAATAACCAATAAATCAATACTTTTAAAGTAAACTTGACCTAAAACCTGAATTAACAACAAAATCTTGTTTTAGGGAGAGTAACCCCCCCTTCTATGATTTTACCTTTTGGGATTTGAGCGACCGCACACTAGGATAGAGCCACATCTGGACTTTATTTAGACTATTGGTTCTAACAAAAACAATTATCTATTCTCCAATGAGGATCTACAAGTAGCCAGTAATTGATCTGTATTTCCTTAGCATAGTGGGTGGCTTAGAGGATGTTGTGTAAGGCTTCGTCCTCAAGCAAGGTAGCCGGAAATGGTATGTACTTGCACCTATACTGGTTGGAAATAGTCACAACTAGTCATAAGAATATGGGCCAGTCTCTAGGGAGAATATGGCTCCTAATAGCTCGCCAATCGGCTCTGTAAGATTGGATTATCGCCAAATTAAAATTGACAAGATAAAAGACCGAGCTTTCACGGTCATCACCCTGTGTTGAGTTGGTGAACCGGGGGTTTGATTTCTCATCTTGTTTTTATAGTCTCGAACTACTCTTCATAAATCCACGCATCAAGATGATGGGCAGGAGGTCTATTAGGTTACCTCTGGTAGCACCCCTTTCCAGCACTCCTACCCATTCATCTAGGGAAGCTTCAGAGAGCTCAGACCTGCTCTCTGAACCCGAATTAACCTCCAACTTGTTCCCCCCTTGACCATCATTCTTCCACTCTTGAGGTATAGACAGACATGCCAGCACAGCTCTATGTTCATTTGATAGCACCTGAGCTAAGGTCTTTTGCCTTTGCAGAGATTGGAGAGATGGCTAGTGATGATAGAACTGGTGAGCAGCCTCAGACTATGTCACTCGTATTAAACCAGGCCACCATCGACAACACACTATTAGCCTCCCTGTAGACCATGAAAAGACAGATCAGGGACCATAGAACATTCATTGCATAGGTGAGGAGAGAGATCACGCAGATGAGAGCCAGGAGGGTAGAGATAGATAGACCAGCTGTTAGTGGAGAAATACCCCAGAGCTGAGGACAGAGACCGATGTCAAGAGGAGATGCAAGATCCATCCAGACCAACACATAACATGAGACAGTTCACAACCCTGGTGCAATCCTCATTCACCGATGGATCCAACTGCTCTTTATCCTTGGTGACTTCGAGCTTCGCCCCCATATTTTTTAGCTCTTGTCCAAATTCCATGGGCACTCCACCAAGGAGCCCCACCTCCATTTAAAAGAATTTGAGATGAGCTACAGCACCATCCATGATAGGTTGATCGACAAGGACACCATCAAGCTGACAGCCTTCCCATTCTTCATGGTTGATAGAGCAGCTTACTGGATGAAACACTTGGAGAGGGTGCCACCACTTGGGAGCAGCTACAGACCGAGTACCTGAACAATTACTACCCACTCGGCTAAACAAATGCAACCAGAGCTATGACCAGTAATTTCTCAATGATCCCGAATGAACAATTTCATGAAGCCAGGGATCGCTTTAGAGAGACCTCATTGACAGGTGTCCCCACCATGACATCAGTAAGCCAAATCTCATCTAGAGTTTCTTATGTGGGCTGATACCTAAGCTGCATAGGCTTGTGAACGCCTATTGTGGAGGATCCTACTTCACCAAGGAAAAAGACTAGATCTGGGTCATTTATGAAGAGATGGCCGAAAATTACACTATGATGTCCTAGACACGGGTCTATACTCAGGGGAGGCCTTCCCATCAAGCATCATCATATCATAGGATAGCTTGCATTGAGGGTGATCCTTCTTCCTCTTCTACAACAGCAACATTAATGAATCCTTAGCTACCAACATGGGTAGTATCAACCAGAAGCTGGACCAGATGGATATTATTAAGAATAAGATGTGTCAAGGCCTTGACAAGCTCAATAGGATTGATGAGCTGGCCCAAACACTGACATGAAGACTTAGATTATATGTCTCCACAAGGCACAAACGGCTTCTCAGACACAGTTTAGGTCACGGCTTGATCCAGGGATTAGTTCATCACAGTCCTTCACCATATCGACAAGTCCATCATCAGCTAGAGCCCAATCAATCTCTCCATCAATACCAGCTACCACCACCACCTTCAGACACTCAGATGGTGGTATATCATCCCGATCACCCCTTGGTATCCCTTCCCCCTCCAGACTATGAACAGTAGGAGCTGTTGATGGAATTCAACGGGATTCGGTACTACTAGTACAAACAATAGCCTAGGATTTGACCACCCAGGTTTTCGATGGTCCATTGAAGGTGCTCAATCCCAACAGCAGCCTCTAGAACAAGCAGGGCAAGGCGCCCAATAGCAGCAAACCCAGTATTCCCACTAGTAGCATCATGGTGCTCGAACCCCATACTAGGGTCAATAGTGGAGGTAGCAACAACCTCATACACAATATCAACAGCCTCCCCATCACTCATACCACCACCAACAACAGAGCCAGCCCCATTTCCAGCGAGGCAACCCATCCAGTTCTCATGCACACTCATATGAGAACCCAACCATAGACTATCTCTCCTACATGCTTTTTGAGCATCAAGCGACTTTCCAGCAAGAGATGGATGAGTTCTGGAAGGAAATGAGGGAAATAATCAAAATCAAAGCACCATATCTGCGCAGTTGAGCCTAACCCGAACAATATGAAGAGAAAATCTGAGCATGTACGATCTATTGAGATCACCACTCCTAGTGAGATATTGGTTGATATCCATTATTTATTTGATGCTAATTTTGGATACTTAGGAGTGCTAGGAAGCCAGCCAGCAGTGACTCATCTAGGTGACACCCCGATGCAGATTCTATAGCGCTAGATGGTGTCAAGAGTGGTGTTGATGCTTCTAATGATAATGATGACGGTGGTACTGAAGCCACCAAGGATGATGGTCTCGATGGCAGTGTTGATATCATCGTATCCCTAGATACAACATACGGTGGTGCTGAGGCCACCAAATTTCCATATGACAAGCCAGAGCACGATATTGATGCTGCCAGTTCAGATGTTGTCAGTGGTATTGATGCCACCAAGAGTCATTCAGTTGTGTTGCCTTCCTTTTCTCCTGTACTTCAGGATGTTTTGAGAAAAATACAAAAAATATAAAAACTCCAAAAATAAAAAAATGAATAAAGGAGAGGTTTTTGTATCTCCTTTGGATCCATCTGTTGAGATTGATAATGTTTACATGGATTCCACCCCCTAATGAATGCTCGGAGGCCTACTCCTACTCATGACCCTCATTTTTTGAGGAGGGTCTATCTATCCCATTTCCTCAAGCACTCCACTTAGGGAAGGACAAAAAATCAGAAAACCCAAAAAAGAGACAGTAGGTAGAGTTCAGTGAACAGATGATGGACAGATTTCAGATCTAGTTGACTCTTCAGGAGGAACTTGAGAACATCCCTCTCTTACAAAAGAACCTCAGAGAGAAGACCACCATACGTAGGAAGAAGAGGAGAAATCACAATCAAGAAATCCATGTGCTCACTCGTGACACTTACTTCGCCATCTAGAATTGACTGCCTGCCAAGAGACAGATGCAAGGGCTCCATATGTCAGATTCCACATCCATGAGCATTGGTTCGATCGGACTCTATTAGATAGCGGATCCTTGATTAACCTACTCTCAGTTGCTTTACTTGACCGTTTTGATTTTGACCCTCTTCGATAGAGCATGACAGTTCTCCAGTTTAAGAATAGATCTGTCAAGAGGCCGAATGGGTTATTAAAGGATGTTGTCATCACAATTGAATGCCTGAAATTTCCTGTGGACTTCGTCGTGTTGGACATGGAGATCCTTGAATGTGTGACCAATACCCCAATCACTTTAGAATGGTGTTTCTTATCCACAACCAAGGCAGTGTGTGATCATGATAGTGGGAAGGTATACTTTCACGTCTAGGGCAAAAGTATACAAATAGAGATGGATGAGGAATTGAGAGCGAAAGATTTAGCTTGCTCCGAGCAGAATTCCGAGCATATGATAGATTCCGAGCTAGATATCCATCATGAGTGTAAAATTTATGATCACATATGATGAAGCCATTTGGGAAGACCTGATTTCATGAGCTCTTGTCACACCTTCCGAGTCTGCAAAGTTACAAATACCAGCAGATGAGAGTTCGGAGAGCATGCTTATGACATAGGATACCTCAGAGGTTGATGATTACGACCTAGTTAGTGAAGCAGAGTATATTTCATGTGATTCTAATTCAAATCCCTTAGACTCAGACATTGATTTTAATTGGAAGGATTTTGATGATTGTTTACTGTGTCTGATGTCCACAGAGACCACGGCTTGGGTGGAGATTGAGCCAGTCTAGTTGAAAGACACACCAGCAGGGACATCTTCATCAGATTCATTGATTCAGCGAGAGTTCTCTCATGCAAATGTGGTAGCCTTCACTCAGACTTTTCAAAGACTAGATCTACCAGCTCCCACATGCCAAGAATGGAGGATCTTGCTACAATACATGAAGTATAGATTCCTTGTGAGTGAGCCAAAAATGTTCCCAGTCATTGTCTTAGTGGATTTAACTAAGAATCTCATTTGATGGATGTTTTTGAAAGAAACCACAAGGCAATTGGATATACAGTAGTTGATCTCTAGGGGATAAGTCTGGCATTGTGCTCTACCCACATATATCTCAAGGATCATGCCAAGACATCGTGCGAGTTTCAGCATAGGCTGAACCTGAATCTTCGATATGTAGTCATGAAGGAAATATCTAAGTGGTAAAGCACCGATTTTATCTACTCCATATCCTTATCCAGATGGGTTAGTCCATTACAAGTATCACTACAGTTGTGAATGAGTCTGGGAGGAGATAGCTACCCGAGTACCCACTTCTTGGGTGGTTTGTGTGGACTACATATGATTGAATCAGTCCACCAAGAAGGATCACTTCCCACTTTCGTTTATTGATTAGATCATTGAGAGGTTAGCTGGGAAGAGTCATTATTGTTTCCTCAACAAGTACTCGGGGTATAATTAGGTTTCCATTACGCTTGAAGATCAGGAGAAACTGACGTTTGCCTGTCCGTTTGGAACGTGGTTCACCTAGTTTTATCTTGGGAGAAGAGTCATTTCATGATGACTCAAGGGATGGTCTTTGGTCACATCATCTCCAATAGGGGCATGGAAGTTGATCCGGCCAAGGTGGATATCATCAATAAGATCACTTCACCATCCAATTTGAGACAGTTGTGATCTTTTCTAGAGCATTTCAGTTTCTATTGATGGTTCATACATGACTTTTATCGGATTGCCCGACTGCTCATTGATTTTCTCATGAAAGACACAGAGTTCCTTGTAGATGATAAGTGTTTTTCATCTTTTTATACTCTCAAGAATTTAGTTGTGCAGGCTCTTGTCCTTAAGCCATCTAATTGGTCTCTCCCATTTGAGATCATGACGGATGCTTCCAGTTTTTCCATATGGGTCATGCTTGGATAGAGGAGAGAAAATTTGCCATTTTTCAAATACTACACTAGCCGGACTTTGGATGTTGCTCAGCATAACTACACAGGGACTGAGAAGGAGGTGTTGGTCGTAGTATTTGCTCTGGATAAGTTTCGCTCTTATATTCTCGGAGAGTAACTATCTATATAGATCACACCGCCATCTGATACATAATGGCCAAGAAGGATGCCAAAGCCAGATTGACTAGATGGATCCTATTACTCCAGGAGTTTGATATTGAGATTAAGGATAAACCTAGAGTCAAGAATGTGGTGACATATTACCTCTCCTGATTAGAGCTTCTTGAGGATTCTGATTTGACCACACCTATCACTGTGACATTCCCAGACGAGGCGATCCTTGTTGTCACCTCGCACCCAGGGTATGTTGACATTGTGAACTATCTTGTTGCCAAGAAAGTTCCACAAGGTTGTACCAGGAAGCGATTTGAGACCTTTCTTGTGAAGGCTAAGTCGTATCAGTGGGAGGATCCCAACCCTTACCACGAAGGGGGGATAGTGTCTGGGGTCATTGTATTCCTTAGTATTTCCACAAGCTTGAGGCAGGAGGACATCACTCTGGGAGACGGACAACACAAAAGGTTCTCCAATCCGACCTTTGGTGGCCTACCCTCTTCAAGGATTCATATGAATTTGTGAAAAGGTGTACTGACTGTCAGACGATGAGGACTTGCGGATAGAGAGATATGAAGCTGATGTAGCCCATTCACTTCTTTGAGGTTTTTGATGCATAGGGCATCGATTTCATGGGTCCATTCCCTAAGAGTCAGGGATTTGAGTACATTTTATTGGATGTGGATTAGGTGAGTCATTGGGTTGAGGCCATCCCTGCCTGAACCGTAGATGCAAAGATTGTTTGCAAATTTTGAAGGAAGAATATCATATCACAGTTTGGGTACCAAGAATCTTAATTTCCGATGGGGAGCTCATTTTATCAACAATAAAGTAAGGGCTCTTGCTAATGAGTTCATCATTGACCATAGAGTTGTCACGCCATGTCATCCACAGACAAATGGTCTTGCTAAGGTTTAAAATAGGGAGATTGAGATTATTTTGTAGAAGGTTGTCGTCTCAGACCGAAAGGATTGGTCATAGCCTTTGGACTCGATCTTGTGGGCCTATCGGATGTCCTTCAAAATACCTTTGGGTACATCTTCTTTCTGACTCGTTTATGGCATGCCATGCTACTTACCTATTGAGATCAAGCATAAGTCACTTTGGGCAGTCACTGAGATACTATTGGATCCACAGAGTGTAGGAGAGTAGAGGAGAGCAGAATTGGTAACCCTGGAGGAGTTGAGAGATATAGCTTTCTCTAGTATCCTACAGTATAAGGACAGAGTGGAGATATGGCACGATTCTCACATCAACCATAAGCAGTTTGAGCCAAACCAGAGAGTATGGATATTTTATGCTAGGTTAAGGTTATTTCCAAGGAAATTACATAGTAAATAAAAAGGACCATAATTGGTCAGAAAGGTGCATGACAACGGTAGCATTAATATATCTGAGTTGTCTTCTGAGTCCACCTTTCGAGTCAACAGTCAGCACCTGAAGCCCTATCTTGATCATGATCCACTGACCATTGATGTTTCCTATATTCATTTTGTATGAGATGTATCCTTTGACTCGTATCATCTGTGTCTCATACCTGATTTTCACTTCTACTCCGCATCTGTGTAGAACCATGTTGTCTATATTATTCTTTCATTCCTTTTGTTTAAACACCCCATCTCCATCTTATGATTTTTCTATACTTAGGATTCACTTTATATTAGGATTGGGAGGTGTTATACATGTGATTATTCATTTTTCTATTACCTCTATTTTTACAACCTATACTTAGGGATATCTTACCCTACGTATAGGGTAGGTAATATCTGTACATTCTATTCCTCGATTTTCTCCTTTGTATACAGTCTTCTACACATAGGATTACTTGATCCTAAGCATTCTTTTATTCTTTTGAATAGTTGTAGTACATGATTCTTTTCACTTCTCTATACTCAGCACGAGTTATGTCATACTTTATCCCTCTCTGATCACTCTGAGGACATTGTTCGAGCTTAGTATAGGGGGTGTCGTATATATTATATATATATATATACTTTAGCCATAACTCGTACCTTCGGTATGTTAATAACATGGATACTATTTTTAAAATATGAATAAAAATGTTCTGAAAAATAATTTCAAAAATGTTTTGTAAAAACATTTGTAAAAACCTTTGAAATTTTATTTTTGTACAATTTTTGTAAAAATGTTTTGTTTGCAAAAGGTTTGTAAATTATTTTCTGTATCAAAATTAGGTATATTGTACAAATTTTTTGAAAACGGTGTGGAAATAAAACATTTGAAAAAATAATATGTAAAATTATTTGTAAATACTTGTAAAAGTAGTTTTGAAAATCTTTTGAAAATAGTTTGAAAATTATTTTGAAAATGTTTGCAAAAAATGTTTTTTCACATGGGAAATAACTTATGGGGTATAAAAATTACTTTTATAGACATAATCTACCCTTAATTCTTTGTATCCTTAATAAAGACGGTTTGATATCATGTAATTAAAATCCATTTGAATAAAAAAACCTGTAACACAAAACACTATTGTAAATATGTATACATCTTTGTGAAAACATTTCTTTCCTTTACTTTTTCAAAAATACCTAAAATTTTGAAAAATAAAAAATTCCATAAAAATTGAATAGTTTGAAAAATTCCCACCAAAAAAAGTTTTTTGTAAATGTGTGCATGTACATTCTTCATAATCATGGTTGACATTTAAACTAGTCTGGAATAATATTCAATAATGAAGCTTGGTTAAGACCTTAATCTACTTAACTTCAAAGGAACCTTATAGGACTTGGGGTTAAGACTTTTCATGTCCATAATGACATAATTCTTTGAGTCCACTAGGCTATGATCACATGTCATCTTGATGGGTCTAAGTAGAGCACTTATAGCAATGAATGCATGAAACTTAGAGATAATGTCTTCACTTGGACGCGCACCTTACACATAGCTCAACACAGATGAGGTGGTGAGGAGGCAAAATCCTTTTGGCTTGGAGTAGTATACGAGTGTAGTACAGCTAGCAGGAACTACTCATCCTCGTCTAGGAAGGGAAGTGCACCTCAACTCCATATGGTAGCATTGAGGTCTAAAGATAGGATGTTGTGGGTTGCAATAAAGCTTCAAAAGAGTGATAGTATACTTGACCAAGAAGAAAAACTCCTTATGAACATGCTGCAACTTGCGGATACATTGTATATTTTTGATAAAAAAATGCAAATGCAAAAACTCCAAAAAAGGGGATAGGCCTGATTGAAAATAAAATGCTTGTCGGATTGTATATAGTTGAATAACCAAAGCTTAAGTATTCCATCATCTCATCTCATGGAAGCTTGCAGCTAGAGACTTACATGCATTGGTTAAGCTGCAAGGGAAACGTAGATACACTGGTCATTGTCCATTATCTTCTTTCCCCTCTTCTTGAGCTGATTGTACTTGAACTTAGAAGGGAATACCCCGTTCCTCGAGGAAAGAGTTTCTAGACTGGGGGATTATAGTTACCATGTTGAGGGAGGTTGTTTCTTTACCACTTTTGAGGTGGGGAGCTATATATCACTTACACTGTACAAGGAAAGATTCATAGTCATTAGAGTTTGCATATGCAGACTTCTTCTGACCCGATTGTTGAGGAGACCTGATCATAGAATTATGAAACTTGAAGGCTGTTAAGTTTTAAACCTGTTTCCCAATAAGAATCTGTCAAATTAATAATCCAAAGGTTTAACCAAGCTCCATAGTCCAATTTTATGAAGATAAGTTTAATAATAAACATTGACCCTTCCTTTTTTATTATTTTTGTTCGCACTTCTTTTTCAAATAAGTGTTTGCTAAAGGACTAGTGATGAATCTTCATTTCATCACCTTTATTCTATAATTTGGCCTTAAAGACCCTGACAAATGCATGTAAATACCTTTAATTCATGCTTGTTGTAGAAATATTGTATAAAAATACTATTTTTAATGCCCAAGTTATAGAATAAAGAAAAGAAAAGAAAAAGAATAAAATATCAAATGTACTTTATGACCCTAAACCCCAAGACCTAGGCATCTTGATGACTCGGTCGACAAGGAATAAAGTAGGCGGAGATAATACAACAAATATCCCATCAATTTGTTCATTATTTATTCAATTTCAGGACTTATTTTATTCTTCATTAATAATTCCTATAATAAAGAAACTTTGTACATGAAAGTTGTAGATAATAAAAATAGAAAAATACAAAATTGATTTCATACAATAATAATATACAGTGTAAATGGTATACTATGAATAAGATTCCGAAATTTCAACTTCCCAAACCCATATCTCTCAAATAAAAACTCAAAATATATCAAAATCACTCTAATTGTATATAACTTTTAAAAAGTTATTTAATGAAGTGGTCTCATATTTTTTGGAGCTAAGGTGTGAAAGTTAGGTTTTGGACCCTCATTATATAGTATACCCGAATAAAATATTCAATTTACTCATCCTTTATTTTTTTTATAACTCTATATTTTTATAATTTTGTGAATATTATTATAATACTTATACATATTAAAACTAAACTAAAGCCATAAAATAAAAATTAAACTAAAATTAAATACAAAAATACGTAGATAAATATACACAACTATACATATACAATTCACATACTTATTTATTTAAAGATACAAATAAATTCATAAAAATATAATAAATATATATACATATAAAAATAAGTTATAAATGTATAAATTAAGATAATAAAATAATAAAATAAAAAATACAAAATAAAAATAAAATAGCCAAAACATAGATGAATATACATGTAAATATACCCCTAAAAATTAAATAATAATAAATAACATCAAAAAATAAATACAAATCTTAATAAAATACTACATATAATAATAAGCATTCTTATTTATTATAAAAAATTAAAATTTAGACTATTTTATCTTGTAGCGGCCGACGTGGACCAATCACATCGTGCCCTTTGTTGACCCTGGTCAACTCAACCTCCAGGTTGTCTGACCTCTATCACCAACCTTTACCCGCATTTTCTCCCTGATTTCCTAGGTGCACCATCATTCGTATCGATCTGATCTTTCGCCAAAACACTCTTTGATCAACCTTTATCCACGCCCAAGCCTTAGATCCCTTGTACATAGCTCGTATTTCTCCCAAATAGGCGGTGAATAAGGGTGCTCAACCTGGCCTTAAATAACGACCTCCGACTTCCTTCTCTAAATTTGGTCATTGTCTGAGCCCTAAAGCCCATGCCTCTATCCAAGAGAGATGCCAAGTGACAGTTGGCAACCCCTAGAGGGTCTTGGGGGCTGAAGGAGTAGGAGGTGACCCCACGGCGATGCTCCGACCACCCTGCTCCATGCCTTCATCAGTAGGTATAAGAGCAGTTTATCTTGCTTTTTAAGTAGTATTTAATTGTATGTTTCCATTGACATTCTTAGTATAGGTTTTTATTAAGTGAGTTATCATAAAAATCCATACTCGTAGTTCGCCGGAGCTGAGCTCCAGTGAACCCATCCGTGCATACTCGACCGTTACCTTCCGCTCTTATTGCCTCCACACCTTTCCCATGCGCTTCTTCACTCTTTCTCGCACTACACTCACGCAAATCACATAGATGTGGAGATTGAGATCCACTCTGTCGCCCTCCACCGGACCTCTTCGCCACGCCTCACCATTCTGACCATTCGAGCCAAATAAATCCCCATACATGTCATTTCTACACTTTTGATCTTTCTATAGGTGCCGGTGGCCAGGGGAGCCTCTTTGGTCCCATTTCGAAAACATGTTTGGTATTTGGGTCCTCTCTTCTTCCTCAAGCTCGTCGGACGTCACCAGGCTTCCAGAAGCCCTACAAACGCTCCCAGTAGTCGTGGAGGACGTCGGGGAACATCACGAGCACCTTAGATCGTTGCCAGGTGGTTGGAGACATTCAGATTTTCTAACCAAAGCTCGACCCAGGTCGGGTTCTTCCCTGTTCATCTGGGGGAGTCCAGAGTCGTTGGATCAAGCCTCACGTCCAAATGCTCCAGTCACCGTCGTATGTGCATCACCTTAGCCATCGATCTTCCGCTGGAGATCTAATCACATCCATACAAAGGTAAAGCGTCATCGTGGATTGAGGAGTGGACATGTGTTCAAGTGGTCGAAATCCGATCATTCGTTCCTGCGCCTTATGGGGGTAAATTGCAAAATCTATCCCCTGCCTTTTTGTATTTATCATTTAATCTTGTAAATAAAGTAAATAGGTTAAATAAAAAAGGGAACATGCATGCCCCTGTGGTTATATCGTATTACATTCAAGTCCATGCCAGTTCACCTCATGTTCCGTCCCACATGAGGAGGTCGTTTTTCAAGTTCAACCCTAATATTTTATGTATTTATTTTTGGTCAAAAAAACTCATGTGTGTTGTATATTTTTGGAAACATTGCACAAAGGCCCCTAGATTTTATTTTATTTTATTTTATTTACATGTATGCCCTGCTAGCAATTGTATTTTTGGGAGATTGCTGGATTTATTTAAAATAGATACAATGCTCCGAAAATCATGAAAAAATTAGGAGAATATTCCTGACTGTTTGTAGTTTCACGCTCTATTTTCAAATTGTAACTTTGGAACCTTTTGCCTTATCAAAAATCATTTCGAGCACAATCAGTTCCTGCTTACAGTATAAAAAAACAAAAAAACATAAAAGTGTTTCTGAAAAATCCCAAAAATGTTTTGTTATGTATTTGAGCCTTCAAACCAAAAATCACTAAAAATAGAAAAATAAAATAGATAAAATTTGAAAACCCCAAAAAACCTCGGTAAAAATTGATAAAATTCCTAAAAATTAAAATTCCAAATATTGTGTTTTCTTTTTTGTCATTTTTGGGAGATTTTTTGATATTGTTTGGTATTTTTCATCTCCATTTTAATTTTGGCTTACTATTTTATCCTTGTTTTTGGGTATTTTTGAATTTATTATTATATAAAAATTAGCAACATTCACAAAAAATCACAAAACAATAAAAAAACATTTAAAACCCGAAAATATTTATTTCTATAGATTTTGAATATCTTTAGTTATAACTATACCTAAATTATATATTATATTTGTAGTTTTTATATCCTATCTTAGATAATCAAAAACATAAAAATATTAAAAAATATAAAAATATAAAATAAAAAAAATACAAAACGATAAAAATAAAAACCCATACAAAAAATTGTAAAATTAAAAACCCACAATAATATGATGAATGACATGTTGTACATATTATGCTTTGATTGGCGATAATAATAGGCTACCGACTTTGCGCTATGTGGTTTGACCTCATCAAGATTACTTGTTATACATTTAGTTGTAGAGAATAATAAATTTTAATTCACATTTTGTGCTATTCATTGCTTGGTTTCTTCTTGGGTTGATTATTGATCAATTGAGGTCTATTTGAGTGGTAAATACACTAATTGCGGTTTCGCCTTGTGAAACCCTATGACCCTTGATAGATCTCTATCATCAAATGGCGTATTGTCAGGGAGTAATGAGTGTAGCCTATTTTTTTCATTTATCTTGTACAGTCATTATTGGTTATTCATTGATTTATTATTGTAATTAATAATTTATTTTATTTTGCATATATCCATTCAATTATTCTTTATATACAGCTCGGTTTGATTTTATTTGAATTATCTGTGCTAATATAAATCTCTTTGTAACTTTTCTGTGAGGGCCCGCCATGCGAGGATGCCTTCTTAGGAGGCCAATGCAGCCAAGATGGGTGGAGACAGGTCTTCGCCCTTTTACCAGTTGGAGAAGCTATAAAGGAAGTAAGGTGAACAGACTCAACATAGAGATAAGTTAGCTTCATTTATTTAATTAATTGGTGAGAGAGAGAGACAATTATAATTTATAATAATGGACTCTACTCTCCACAACGAGGTCCAGTGCTTGGGTGTCTGTTTACCTGGGGGCCTCGTCGCAGTTTTCCATGTTTCTATCGCTTCTCTATTTTGTTTCATGATGTTTTGAGTTTTCTGACTTCTTTTTATTTGTTTTGTGTGCATGAGCCATTATCTTGTAGGCTTCTTACTTCGGTAACTAGTTCCATATCCTAACAAGAATACATGTACATATAGTCTCTTATGTTCGGATCTAGTCAAATAAAATAAATGTTAGTTGTTTGGATTCAAACATGTGCGTCATGAGAGACATCATACGATGCTAGCAGGACCCAATATGGCGGGCATCGAGATGTCTCCAAGACCGGACTTTAGAATTTGTCTCTGAATAATTAAAATATGGTTCTCACTATAAATAGCATCTATTGTTTAGGGTGATTTTGCCAATTGCACACCACCATATAGATAGGTTTAAAAATTTTGTTTTGCATACCACAATGAGAGAAATGGGAAGAACTGTAAGTCCTCTAACTCGGCATGCATTATTAGATTCAATGGTGAGATTTCCATCATTGAATCGACTTGCGTGGCTTTTTCGCTATCTCCCTCTGATTTTGAGCACATGGGACTTAAATAACAATCTACAAAAATGTTAGGTGCTTGTATGCAAATAGATCCAAAAAAAGTGAAAACCCAAAAACTCAAACAAGGGGAATGTTAAATAAACTTTGACCTTAATTGAAATTTATAATAGACTTTCATTGACTTGGGTTCATAAAGCCCACATTATTTTTAGGTACGTTAGAAGGGGAACAAAATCCCTCCCATGAGCGAGGCACAACTTGCTAAGGATTAGATCCAAAAACCCAGTCTATAATTGTCTTGTGAATCACATGGATTTCCGAAGTAATGGTACTTCTATCGTACGTGACCAAGTAGGGCCTTGTCAGCAATGGTGGTCCCGCCTTTTGTGGAACATCAACATGGTCTGAAGTGTTGAGCTTAGGCCATGCCTTCACAGGTGTGTATGTCTCATCGGTTTGCATCCAAGTAGGTCCTTGCATGCTCACAGGAGATTGTGTTGTGATCGAGGATCAATGTAGCGATTTCGCATGTCAACTTCCTCTCTTTATTTCTTTGGATTAGTAGGGATATAGGAAGGGTTACAAGACCTCAAAAAGTGCAGACTACATGTTACAAAGGAGGACAAGTACATGATACTTTTCTGGAAGTACTCTCTCTAACAACTCTAAAATTGAAAAGATAATAAATAGACTATCCTTCACGGCTTCACATGGTGTGAGTTGGTGAACCCATTTTTTTGTGTTTGTATGGATCTAGATTAAGATTCAAAGATCAAGTCCCATGCAGTGGCACAAATTTAGTCATGTGTGTCTTCCTTTTGACCCCTACTTAGTTCAAGCCTTTCTATTATTTTACACCATGTTTTATTCCTCATTGACCACCGTATCTTTTCTCCAACATCGAGCTCCTTTTTGCTTCACAATGGTCAGTCGGGACTCCGTCGATGTCCACATCGATTGCATAGACGACATCATCAATAATTCGAGGTGATTCCCGAGAACCCGGTACATACATTGCGGGTTGATCTCCAGACTCCTCGTCTTCTTCTCTTTGACCACCTAATAAACTGGGATCACTTTTATCCCACATTCATTGTTGTGAATTAGAGTCGAATTCAGTCTACATCTTTTTCATTCACAACACTCTGAGATTGATCCTAATTCTAGATTCATCTTGGTAACTAATATTCTATTTCAAGTGGTCTGATTGGGAATTTTTCAAATTTTAGATAGAAGCCAGCCCCATTCATGTATCTCAATACAGAATTCATCTCCTCTAACTCAGACCCAGAGATGGCACCTCAGGTGAAAGGAAAGGGACAACAGCCTTCACAGACAGAGTCATGTCAGGGAACCGACCAGAACCAGGTCAACGCTCAGTTGTTGACCTCCATCTAGGCCATCCAGCAACAGTTGATAGGGAAGGCTTTTATTCAGATCACATTTCAGGACATGTTGAATGATCTATGAAACATAACAGTATGAGGGTGGAGGAGGAGACATGCCCTGAGATGACCCTAATGAGAAAGGACCAGAACAGGGGACGTAGAAACCCATGCTAGAAGAAACATATAATTATGAATACAACCAGATGACCGAGTTGATCCTCATTCCACCAGTACATGCTCACTTCGAGCTCGAGCCTAAATTCTTGTCCCTTCTACCATCTTTTCACGGGAAACACCAGCGAGGAGCCGTACATTCACCTATAACAGTTTTCATGCATCTGTCGTACTGCACACTACCCTAATGTTCCCTTGGACATTGTGAAGATGATGGAATTCTCCTTCAGTTCGAAAGACAAGGCCCTATTCTGGGTCAATTATTTGTGAAAGGTTGTGATGACATGGGAGGATCTGAAGTCCACCTTTCTGCACAAATTCTATCCTCTCGGTTGGCTCAACCAGATACAAGACAGGATCAGTAATTTCTCCCAAGGAGCCCACGAAACCACCCATGAAGCCTGGGAGAGATTTACAGACATGTAGGAGAAGTGCCCCATTCATGAGATACGGAGGACCAGTCTGGTTCAACATTTTTTTGGGGGACTGAATGTAGGGGTCCAAAGGTTCTTCGACATAGCATGTGGGGGATCTCATTTCAACAAGGATGAAGACATAATCTGGCAGATTTGTAAAGAAATGGCTGAAAGAGAGGCCTCCTTCTCTTCATCCCGGACTTATTATAAGTAACCACATATCCTCCATAAGTAAGTACACATGGAAACGTCAGAGAGAGATGAGAGCTCCAACCACAATATCATCGGGGACCATCTCTCAAAGGTTGACATTATCGAGAAGCAATCAAAGGATCTCAAGAAGCTTCGCTCTAATAAAAAAGAGGACACAACACTTATACAAGCTAGATCAGATCACTAAGCAGTTGGAGTTGCTGGTAAGCACCATCAGTTCTATCCAGTCGGCAACACCATCTACAGAGACTCCTGCTTAGAAGAAGGATGAGCCATCACCGTAACAACAGCTTCAATCGAGTCAGCAACCAACGACAATCCAGCATGTATACTACGTGCAGGCGCCCGATCAGGGCCTACCAATACAACAGATGATGGTTTATCATCCAGACTTCCTTCCACCTTCCGATCCAGCATTCCCACCACCACCATTGATTCGGGAAGTTAACGATGTATGGAGCAACGATACACAGCTAGCCCGTCCTACCAGACATCCACAGGGCCAACCACAAGCCAACAGGGCCAACCACTAACCTCGGGGTGGTCGTTTTGGTCAGTCCTCTCAACCTCTATCTCAGTACCAACATCAATGGAGGCATAATCAAAAGTATTCTTAGCCACAGTACCGCTAGCCACAGTTGTACCACCAGTACACAGTTACAACACCTGATTACTACCCTCCTCGCTCATATCAACAGTATCATCTTCCTCAACCTCCTCAACCACATCAGTAGTCTCAGCTTGAGCCCCATCATAGTCAGTAACAGAGTAGTCTGCATGCTAAACCTTCTGAGGCAATTCCTATGAACCCGATTTTGGATTGCTTGGCCTAACTTGTGAAGAGACTAGTATACATGACGAAGAAGTTGGATGGCCTGACAGCCACAAAAACTTCTATTCTGGACCAAGTTGAAGCAAATCCCAATAGTTTTAACGTAAAGAGCAAGTAGAATGTGATGTCCAGCATGTGCTTGTAGAGTCGGATGAATGTAATATTGCTTTGTCTAATGTTTTCACTCTCAGGGGTAATATGACTTTGCCTCCATCCGCCGCAAGACATGGGAAGGATAAAGATTCACTATTTGAATCATCATTTTCTGCATCAGCCAAGCCAGCTACAGGATTGGGTGAAGAAGAAGGAGGAGGATCCACTCCAGCTGCCAGCCATTTCCACCACCATCAACAAAAACAACAAAAAATAAGAAAACTCAAAAAGACCAAAAAGATTTTCAGAGTCAACATGAAGCTGGATCAACCATGGAGGAGCCGCCAGCAGTAACTGATCCTACGCTAGCCGACGGAGCGGAGACCATGCTTTTTACTTGTCCACCAGCGCCGACATCTTAGTCTCTAGCTTTTACTCCTTTTTGTGATTCGGATGTACAAAATATTGCGGACAAGGATTTTTTGTAAATAAGAACAATTCTTTTGATTTTTAGCAATGTGAATATTCATTTTCCTGATGTAATAGAAAAATCCAGAATGCAAAAAGAAAAAGTGTGTTATCTGATCCAGAAGTTGTGTATATTATTGATAATTTAACTATTGAGATGCCATTGATGAAGGCCATGGAATACATGCCTGCTATAAAGAAAGATCTTAAGGAGGCATGTACAAACAAGCATCAATCGTTACGCAACAATAAACGGAAACAACTAGAGAAGCACATTATTAAAATGGCCACAGTCGCAGCCATCAACAATCTCCCACAAAGTAAGCAAGACAAAGGAGAACCTTTGGTCAGTTGCGAGATTTTTGATCGAGTCTTTGAGCGAACCTTACTTGATAGTGGTTCTTCCATCAACCTTCTGCCCTATTCATTATTGCAAGAACTCGGGCTAGGTACTCTCAAGCAGACATGGGTGATCCTTCAGTTCACTGATCGATTCAGTAAGCAACCCTGAGGTTTTTTTGAGACAAAATTCAATTTACGGATGCATATCTTCGATTCAGATGATTCACTCCAGCCCAAGCACAATGAGTTCATTGCAGATCTGATCGACACTTTATCAGAATATCAACAGGATACTAAGGAAAGCACTTCCGTCAAAGTTCAGGCAGTACATCCCCTAACCAGCATAATATCTGAGGTGACTGAGAAACTCACCAGATTAGAACTTAAAATAAAGCCACTTCCAGCAGGCCTTAAGTATGCTTTTCTTACAGGTGCAAAAAACATGTATCTGGACATTGTCAGCAACCGACTGAACCCGGAGCAAGAATCTCGACTCCTCGAGGTTATAGAGAAAAATCGCAAGGCACTAGGTTGGGATGTTTCAGATCTCCACAGGATAAATCCTGATTTGTGTTCACACGACATCTATTTGGAAGAAGAATCTAAGCCGTCCCGTGAGTTTCAAAGAAGAATGAACCCAAATCTGAGGGATGTCGTCATGAAGGAAATCATGAAATGGTGTGACACATGCTTCATTTATCCCATCTCTAACTCCAAATGGGTGAGCCCAATGCACGTAGTTCCTAAGAAATCATGGCTCATTGTGGCTACAAATGACAGAGGAGAGGATATATCTACTCAGATACCAACATCCTGGCGTGTATGTGTTGACTACTGCCACCTTAATGCAGCAACTAAGAAGGACCACTTCCCCATGCCATTCATTGATCAAGTATTGGAAAGACTGGATGGCAAGGAGTTCTTCTGCTTTTTGGATGGATAACTTGTGTACAACAAAGTGGAAATTACCCTTGAAGATCAAGAGAAAATGACCTTCACTTGCATGTTCGGCACATATGCTTTCATGAGAATGCCCTTTAGACTGTGCAATACATCAACGACATTCCAAGGATGCATGCTAGTAGTTTTCGCCGAGATGGTAGGCAGTTTTCTCGAGATGTTTATGGATGACTTTTCCATCTATGGTGATAGCTTTGATTCTTGTCTTGAGATCCTAGACAGAGTACTTCAGAAATGTCATGAAGTCAATCTGGTATTATCATGGGAAAAGAGACACTTCATGATCACATAGGGGATTGTGTTGGGCCAAGTCGTTCCAAACGTGGCATGGAAGTCGACCCGATAAAGGTGGATGTGATTGCTAATATAGAGCCACCTCAAACAGTCTAGAATGTGAGGTCATTTCTGGGGCATGTGGGATTCTATAGAAGATTCATCCACGACTTCAGTCATATTGCCCGACCTCTTACAGAATTACTGTGCAAGGAGACTGAGTTCAATGTTGATCAGTAAGTTCTCCTTTCATTAAATCAACTAAAGGAGCTAATCACTTGTCAGATTTTGCATTTGGGTTTGTTTTAGGATAGAGGAAAGACAAGGTGCCCTATGTCATACATTATGCCAACAAAACATTGGATGAAGCTCAGGGAAACTACATTGTGATAGAGAAAGAATTGTTGGTTGTGGTATTCCCCCCTTGAGAAGTTTAGATCCCATTTGCTTGGATCGAAATTCACTATCTACACTGACCACTCTGTTATAAAATACTTACAGCAGAAGAAGGATGCCAAGCCTAGACTGATCAGATGGATCCTTCTCCTCCAGGAGTTTGACTTGGAAATCAAAGATAAGCTTGGAGTTCAGAATGTTGTAGCAGACCCCCTCTCCAGAATTGAGCAGCAAGAGACTCTACTAAGTAGTGCACCCATCACAGATACTATCCCTAACGAGTTGATTATGACCGTGGATTCACTCCCTCGGTATGCTGATATTGTCAACTACCTCATCTCAGGTAAATTCTTGTTAACAATCCATTTCTACCAATGATAAGATCCTCTCTTATTCAAGGATAGAGCGGATTGTATTTGGCACAGGTGCATTCCTCAGGTAGAACAACACAGTGTCATCAAGTATTTTCACTCACTCGAATTTGGTGGACACCATTCTGGAGATAGAATGGTAGCAAAAGTGCTACAGTGTGACCTCGGGTGGCGTACATTAGTTAAAGATGCCCCAACTTTTATTAAATATTGCATTGATTGTCAACGACTGAAAGGAACCCTTACAGCTAAAGATTCAATGCCCCTGAAGAACATTTAGATCGCAGATGTATTCGATGCTTGGGGCATTAACTTCATGGGAAATTTCCCTAACAGTCAGGGATACGAGCACATACTTCTTGTCGTTGACTATGTGAGTCGTTGGGTTGAAGCTATCCCTGCTCGACCCACAGACAACCGTACAATGTATCGCTTCCTGAAAGAAAACATCATCTTGCGGTTCGAGATTTCAAAGATATTGATATCATATGGGGGTAGTCACTTTGTTAACAGAGAAGTCACGAAACTAACGAAGGAGTAAGGCATCGAGTACCGATTCGCATCTCCTTACCATCCACAAACCAACGGTATGGTAGAACTATCTAACAGAGAAATCAATATGATACTTCAGAAGCTTATTACGTTGGATAGGAAAAATTGGTCTCATCTTTTGGACTTAGTCCTTTGGGCATATACCGAGCCACTTACATGTCTCCGTTGGGCATGTCACCCTATCATCTTGTATATGGGAAGCCATGCTACCTGCCAGTAGAAATGATTCATAAATCATTGTGGGCAATCAACATTTGCAATTTGGACTCACAACAAGGTGGTTAGAAAAGAAAAGAGGATCTGAACAGGCTCCTGGAATTAATAGACTATTCATATGTTATCATCATTGATGTACAAAGAGAAGGTTATACACATGCATGGCTGGCACATCAGACGAAAGACCTTCGAGGCTAGATACAAATGTGGCTATTTGATGCAAAGTTAAAGATCTTCTCGAGCAAATTAAAGAGCAAATAAATAGGGTCATTTAAAGTTCAAAAAGTGCATGTATCAGAAATGTCTTCGGACGCACAACCATTTGTCATCAATGGTCAGCTACTAAAGCCATACCTCGATCATGACACTTTCCTGATCGTTGTCGACTTTATCCAAGTATTATGCCTTTAAGAAACATCCACAGTAGTAGCATCATCACAAGATTCAGATAATGTCACTCAAAAACTCTTCTTTTAAGCGCTCTTATTTTTTCTTATCGTCTCTTCTTCTAGTTGTTTTCATCTCTCTTTATCTAAAAAAAGGGGACTGTGTGTATGTATAGCACCCCTTTTGTTAGTATTCTACACTTAGGATGTACTTTGTCCTAAGTATAGGGGTGTACACCCCGAGTTATTTCATTCTTTGATCCTCTCCCCTGTCTCCCCTTCATGCCTATACTTAGGGATATCTTACCCAAAGTATAGGGAGAGATAGTTCGAGTACAATCTGTTCATTCCCACCCTTGACCCTCCATGCTTTGTACACAATCTGCTATACTTAGGATTGTTCAATCCTAAGTATGGGGGGACGGTCGACTTCTCATTCATGTATTTATTCCCTCATTTGTTATGCTTTAGAGTTTTCTACACTCAGTACGAGTTCTATCTTCTCTTTTTCTCTCTGATCTATGAGGAAATAGCTTAAGCAAAGTATAGGGGTTTCGTATATACTACGTATATACTTTAGCCATAACTCCTACTTTCATATTTTTAATAATAATAATTAGCGCAAAAATACTTTACAAAACACAAAATATATTCTAGTAAATTCATTTAAATCACATAATAACTAGATGTTTATTATTCCTTAAATTCTTCTCTATTTACTGATTAATAAATCAGGTTAAAATGCTTTTGCAAAATGTTTGACAAATAGTTTGAAAATCCTTTTGAAAAAAAATCTTTTGAAAGTCATTTCAAAAATAATTTATAAACTATTTTCAACCTTTGTAGAAATATTTTGTCTATAAAAATTCCTTTTCTTTGTGTGAAATAAAATTTTGAAAAATCATTTGCAATATTTGGAAAATGATTACAAAATATTTTGAAAAATCTATTTATACTTGTTTGAAAAATCTTTGTAATATGATTTCCAAATGTGTGTAAATGTTTGTGAAAATTATTTGCAAAAATTATTTTGGACTATAGTTTTCAAAAAAATTGGAAAATAATTTTTCAAATAAAATATATACATCACATTAAAATTGTTTATCATATCTATAAAAATGATCACTTGTCCCTTGTAAATTCTTAAAAACCCCAACCCTTGTAAATATAAGATGCATCCATGCGTAAATATTTGTACCTTGTTTTCATCCAAGATCTTTAATTCAAAAAAATCCCAAAAAACATTTGCAAAACCAAAGTGCCAAAAAATGCATGTGCGTTATCTTTTTTCAAAAATCCATAAGAAGTTCAAAAGTTTGAAAATTGCATCACAAAAATATTTTCTACATTAGCATTTTCATAGCATTTGCATTTTTTATTGAGTTTGATAATTGAACAAGTCTAAGTAAAATCTAAAGATTGGAGCTTAGTTGGGCCTTAAAATCTACCTAATTATAGGAACCCTGTAGGAGCGGGAATTGAGGTACTTCATGTCTAGTTGACTTAATTCTTTGAGAATCACAAGACTTGGTTTAATGGATTCTTGATTGCGTATTTCAGAGCACACGCACGACTCTTATTGATAATGACCTAACTTGGACACCTACACCTTCACTTGGCTCAACTCAATTGGAGTGGTGAGGGGATTGGATTGGTCAGTATGAGATGCACACAAGTGGAAACATTTGTCCTCGTCTAGGGAGAGAAGTGCACCCCATCCTGTCCAGTAGCAGAGATGTCTACAGACAGAACAGTATGGGTTACAATAATGCTTCAAAAGAGGGATAGTCTACTAGCTCAATAGGAAAAATTCCTTATGTAAATGCTGTTGTATATTGTATTTCAAAAAAAGAGAGCAAAAAGCAAAAAAAACTCCAAAAAAAGTGGACAGACCTGATTGAAAAAAATGCATGTCGGAGTATATATATTTGTATAATCAATAAGAAAGATTGAGATCCAAAGTCATATCTTGCAGCTGGATGACTTGACTACACTGGTCTTGCAACCTGGGATAGGTAGCTACACTCGCTACCATCCATTCTTCTCTTCACCCCCTCCTCTTGAGTTGATTGTCACTTGAACTTAGAAGGGAATGCCTCGCTCCTCGAGGAAGGAGTTGTCGGATTAGGGAATCATTGGGTTATCATACTGGAGATGTCGGTCTCTTTGTCATTTCAGTTGGGGGAGCCACTATCACATACACTATATAAGTCAGATTCATAATCATAAGGGATTGTGTATGAGTTGAAGTATTCTGACCTGGTTGTTAAGGGGACTTGAGTGGAGTTTTGGTATTCTCGAAGGTAGTTTTATTTCAAATATGATTTCCATCAAGGTTCCGCCCGCACTGAAAATCCAAAGGTCCAGCTTAAGCTCCAAACTTTGATTTTGAGAAGACAAGCTTGACAATTAAATTTAATCCACCTTCTTTCTTTTTCTTTTCTTTATTTTTCTTTTTCTGCACTTATGGCATAAGTGTTTGCTAGGGATTAGAAAAGGGAAGTATAAAGGGGTGATTAATCACTATTTCATCACCTTCATTCTATCATTTGGGCCTTAAAGACCCCGGCAAATGCATGCAAATACCTTTAATTCATGTAAATTAACATTCATGCTTTGTTGTAGAAACACTGTATAAAATATTATTTTTAATACCAAAATTATAGAATAAATAAAAAAATAAAAGGAATAAAATATAAAAGATATTTTATGACCCTAAATCCTGAGACCTAGGCATCTTGACGACTAGGTCGTCAAGGAATAAAGCAGGGGGAGATAAGGGCCAAAAATATAAAAAATATCCCATTAATCCATTCATTATTTATTCATTTTTGGGACCAATTTTATTAATCATTAATTATATATCAAAAAAAACTTTGTACATGAAAGTTCTAGATAATAAAATATAGAAAATACAAAATTGATTTCATACAAAAATAATATGCAATGTAAAAGATATACTCTGAATAAGATTCCAAAATTCCAACTTCCCAAACCCATGTCTCTCAATTAAAAACTCTAAATATATCCCAAATTATATATAACTTTTAATAAGCTATTTAATGAAGGTGGTCTCATTTTTTTGTTTCTAAGGTGTGAAAGTTAGGTTTAGGACACTCATTGTATAGTATACCTGGATAAATCATTAAATTTATTTATCCTTTATTATTTTTATAACTTTATATTTTTATAATTTTGTAAATATTAGTTATAATAATTGTACATATTCAAACAAAAATAAAGCCATAAAAGAAATATTAAAATAAAATAAAATGCAAAAATACATAGATAAATATACAACAATTACACCGATACAATTCATATACTTATTTATTTAGAGATACAAATAACTTCATAAAAATATAATAAAAATATATTTATACACCTAAAATAAGTTATAAATGTATAAATTAATAGAATAAAATAATAAAATCAAAATATAAAATAAAAGTAAAATAGCTAAAACATAGATGAATATACCTATAAATATAACTAACAATAAGTAACATCAAAAATTTTAAATAAAAATCTTTATAAATACTACATAAAATAATAAACATTTTTATTTTATAATAAAAAAATTTTTAATTATTTGTTTTTGAATAACTCGGACTATTTTGTCCTGTAGCGGCCGACGTAGACCAATCATATCGCTTCCTTTGTTGAACCCAGTCAACTCAGCCCCCAGGTCGTCTGACCTTTGTCACCTGTCTTTTCCTCCATTTTCTCCCTGATTTCCTAGGTGCAACATCACTCTTATCGATCTGATATTTGGCCAAAACACTGTTTAATCAACCCTAATCCACGTCCAAGCCTTAGATCCCTTGTACGTAGCTCGTATTTATCCCAATTAGTCGGTGAATAACGGTGCTCAACCTATCCTTAAATAACGACTTCGGACTTCCTTCTTCAAATTTTGTCATTGTCTGAGCCCTAAAGCCCATGCCTCTGGTGAAGAGAGATGCCAAGTGAGAGCTGGCAACCTCTAGAGGGTCTTATAGGGGCTGAAGGAGGTGCACCCCACAGCGACGCTCTGGCCACCTCGCTCCCTGCCTTCGCCGACAGGTTTAAGAGTTGTTTATCTTGCTTTTTAAGTAGTATTTAATTGTAAGTTTCCATTGCTACTCTTAGTGTAGTTTTTTATTAAGTGAGTTAGCATAAAAATACATATTCGTAGTTCACCAGAGCTGAGCTCCAGCGAAACCATTTGTGCGTACTCGACCGTTACCCGCCACCCTTATTTCCTCCTCGCCTTTCCCCTATGCTTCTTCGCTCTTTCCCACACTACACTCACTCAGATCCAACAAAAATTTGGACATCGAGGACCAACTCTATCGCCCTCTGTCGGACCTCCCCGCCACGCCTCACTGTTTGACCATTCGAGCCAAGTAAAGCCTCAGACCTGTTGTTTATGCACCTTTGATCTTTTTGCGGGTACTAGTGGCCAGGGGACCCTCTCGGGTCGCATTTCGAGTGTGCGTTCGGTATATGGGTCCTCTTTGCTTCCTCGAGCTCGCTGGACGTCACCAGGCTTCCAAGAGCCCTACTGACGCTCCCAGCAATCGCAGAGGAGGTCAGGGAACATCACGAGCACCTTGGATCGTCGCCTGGTGGTTGGAGTCATTTAGATTTGCCAATCGAAGCTCGACCCAATATGTGTTCTTCCTTGCTCATCCAAGAGAGTCCACAACCGTTGGATCAAGCCTCGCATCTAGAAGCTCTAGTCACCGTCGGATGTGCATCGCCTCAGCCATCGATCTTCCATTGGAAATCTAATCCCATCCTTCCAAAGGCTACGCATCATCGTGGAGTGAGGAGCCGACACGTGTTCAAGTGGTCACAATCGAATCATATGTTCATGTGCTTTATGGGGGTAAATTGCTAAATCTATCCCCTACCTTTTTATCTATTAATTAATCTTGTAAATAAAGTGAATAACGTAAATAAAATGGGGGAAATTACATGCATGCCCCTATGGTTATATCATATTACACTCATGTCCATGCTAGGTCCCCTCACGTGTCGTCCCAACTGAGGGGCCGTTTTGCAAGTTCACCCCTAGCACTTTATGTATTTATTTCTGGTCCAAAAAATCTCATCACGTTGTATATTTTTAGAAAAGTGCACAGAGGCCCCTGTATTTTCTTTTATTTACATGTATACCCCTGCCAACAATTATATTTTTGTTTGCTTTTTGGATTTATTTAAAATAGCTACAATGCCCCAAAAATCATGAAATAGGTGTAGGTTCCTGATTGCTTTTAGTTATACTCTCTATTTTCATTTTGCAATTTTGGACATTTTGTTATTTATTAAAAATCAGTTAGAGCACATACAAACTCTTCTTACAGTATAAAATACCAAAAATATAAAAAGTTTTCTGAAAAATCCCGAAACAAATATTTTTCTTATTTATGTATTTTGAGCCTTCAGACCGAAAATCTGAAAAACAAAACTCTTAAAATTGAAAAATCTCAAAACCTTAATAAAAATTGATAAAATTCCTAAAAAATCAAAAATTGTGTTTTCTATTTTATAATTTTCTTTATGTTATTATCTTTATACTAAAATTAATTTATAAAATTTTGATACTGTTTGGTATTTTTCATCTCTATTTTAATTTTAACATGTTATTTTATCCCTGTTTTAAGATATTTTTTACTTTAAATTATATAGAAATTAGCAAAAATCATAACAAAACTGGAAAAATAGTAAAAAATCGTTTGATACCCAAAAATATGTATTTTTGTAGATTTTGGATATCTTTAGTAAGAGTTATACATGTATTATCTATTATATATAGTCTTATGTATCTTATATTAGATATTTAAAATATAAAAATATAAAAAGAAAATATAAAAATATAAAATTAAAACAAAATACAAATCTATAAAAACAAAAACCCATAGAAAAAATTTATAAAATTAAAAGTCCACAAAAATATGATGAATAACTTGTTGTTCATATTATGCTTTAATTAGCAATAATTATAGGTTACTATTGCTCTCTGTGGTTTGACCTCTATAAACTTACTTGTTATACATTTAGTTGTAGAGAATAATAAATTTTAACGCACATTTTGTGCTATTCATTACTTGTTTTCTCTGTGGGTTGATTGTTGATCGATTGAGGTCTATTGGAGTGGTCTATACACCGACTGCGGTTTCGCCTTGTGAAACCGTACGACCCTCGATAGATCTCTCTCATCAACTAGCAAAGGTAAAGTATAGGGAGATGATGAATCTATGATTCTCATTCTTTATTCTTTTATTTTAGACTTATCTTTTAGAAAAAACATCTGTAAATATGTGTAAATCCAATAATTTACCATTATACATACTCTTGTTAATATTGTATAATTAACACTTTTTTCTAAAAATAAAAGAATAAAGAGGAAAAGAAAAATAGAAGAAGGATGTAATTATGTAATAAGTACAGATTGACCCAAACCTTGAGAGAAGGTCAATTATTGACATGATCGATAAGGAATAAAGTAGGGGGAGATAGGGTCTTTATATCTTCATCACAATGCATTCTATGTACGTATCACTCCTTTATTTTATTCATCAACAAAAAGACTTCAAAATAAAGTATTTTCTTCAATAAAATTGTAAATAAAAATATTTTTGAAATAATAAAAATAGTTGCAACATGATCTAATGTACATAGTACAAATAAATACCAATCATAAAAGGTACCACACAAAAACTTAAAAGATTAATTCCAGCTCCATATGATCTCAAATTTTTCAAAAATCACCTTTATTAGACTTTAAATTAAATTATCTTTCAAATGAGGGTAGCTTCATAAATTTTGGAGGTGTAATGTAAAAGTTGGCATTTTGGGTGCATTGTATAGCCACATACTACCTAGACCTATATATATAATTATTTTAACAATAATTTGTGAATATTGTATTTTCAAATACTTGTACATACTCCTAACAATAAAATAAAAATCATAAAACATGAAATAAATTTAAAAAATAAATCGAAATTTCGTTGTGCAATAATCACATTTGTCTATATTACATGTAATGACTATTTAAGTAACATATTTATCTAAATTGTAAAAATCAAATAAAAGTTCTTTTATACTCTTAAAATTATGTTGTAAGTATATAAAATATAAAATAAAGGATACATGTGTAAAAATAATAAACTCAAAATAAAAGAATAAAATATATATAGGTATACTATATCTATATATAATACCCTATATTGTATATACTATATATATATGATTTTATAAAAAAAATTAAAAATCACAGAAAAATAGTATAAAAATAATAAACAATTTTTATTTTGTTCATTTTTTATTTTAAAACCATTTAATATTTTTATTAATTTTGTAAATCCTTGAATTCTATTTGGTCAACCCGAGTCCGTTGACCTGGGTCGACCTCTCCTCCTCCAGACCCTACCCAGGTATCTCTTTGTCGGATCTGATTTCTTCCAATTCTCCAACTCAGGTCCGACCATCTTTTCCCTCGATTTTTACGCTCGATTCTTCTTCTAACGTTCGTGCTCCTCACAGATTCCTAGAATGAGTCGGATCCTCATAGGGTTTCGCATTTTCTCTCGATCGTTCTAGACTCTAGGGATGCCCTATAAATATGCTCCTCTACCTTCCTTGCTCTTCATCTCGTTCCTCATCTCCTCCTCTTGCATCTTTAGGATCGTTACAGATTTCTAGAGGAGCTCTTGGCAGCTTGATTTGGTGCTAGATTGGACGTTTCTCATCTCGTGGCAGAGCTCCACTGCGACAAGTCTCCCAGGGCCATCGCCACCTGGTTGAGGCTATAACCCTGGCTCCGCCATCACCTGAAGTCACTGAGCACATCAGGAACCTTAGGTACTCACTATTGCGTCCACATTTCACATTTCATTTTGAGTTAGCCATTTTCTCCGTGGTCCATCACTTAGCTCCGACAGTCATCGTTGTAGCTCCATCCTTCGCTTCTCCCACACAGATCGATCCCTCGTTTTGCCATCACCCCTCTCGTATAACCTGATGCCCCCTATATCATGCTCATTGGAGTAGGTTTAGGATAGATCATCTCTCACATTCTGTCTGAGATCACTGGATTGCCCCACCGTCGTTTCTCGCTTTTTTTAGCTGTTAATAATCATGATCGAGGGTACGTCCTTGAGTTGAGATCCCCTTTGCAGTTGTAGGCATTTGTGAGAGGCTCAATCTAAGATCCATCTGAGGTGACGGAGCACTCCCAGGTGAGTGAACTTCACCACGAATATCCGATCGTCCACTATTTCATCTGAGCCCCCCATTCGACGTGGAGGACCATCACGAAGGTGGTGTACTTCACCGTGAGCCAATCATCCCTACAGATCTCCAGATCTTCTCGGTCGAAGTTTGCCATGATTTAGTTCTTCCAACAGCCTCCGATGTCGTTCGATCAACCGCCCCTGTCTAGTTCTGGTCTGAGCCGTCAAGACACGCTTCTTTTTGAAGCATCAGATTTTATCCTTTGCAAATCTGAGCTGCACATCAGCGCAACTTTCCAGGTTTCTCAAATCTTGCGAGTAACGGTCATCTTGATCGTATGCCTGCTCCATGCCTACCAGTTATCATATCCTTTGTAGAGCATGATCAAAGCCATTGCCTCTGCCTCCACAAGCGTCTGCCACATGCCCCCCTACATGGTATATCTCACTCATGCCCTCTCCTTTTATTGTATTTTGATTCAGTCTATTAATTTTAATAAATAGTTAGAAACTTTTTACATACAGGGCCCTATGTTTTCTTTATCTGCACTTTAGTCCATCTGAGTCCCGGTCACGTTTAGCTTCATGTGTTTTACTAGTATATTTGCATACTTTACCTCACGCATTGAACTAGTTATTGAATGAAGTAAATGTTTTGAGTAATTGCATTTATGCATCTATGTATGATGAGTCACGTGTAGCATGCGGTTTGCTTTGACATTTTATATTACGACCCTTATACTTTCATTATTTATTATCCAATAGGCCCCGAAACTTAAAATATTTGCATATTCGTCGCTCGTGTTTTATTTTTGATTATGGAATTTTATTAACTGCAATAAATAGCTAATTAATTCAAAATATACGAAAAAATATATGTAGCTCATTCTTACAAGTTTTATCTATGGTAATTTTCTCTTGTTAGTTTTGCCTCTATTTTCTATTACTAAAAATTCAAAAATTGTAGAAAAAGCCCTTGTTTGACATAGAAAAATAAAAAAATCGAAAAATCTTTTTAAAATTCCATAAATTTTTTTAGTAGTTGTCATTTATCATATTTTAGCTATGGTACCATTTTTGCTCAAAAATACCTTATAAAAGCGTAAAAATTTGCAAAATACTCAAAAACTTACAAAATCATATTAAATCAACAAAAAATTAAAAATTTCATTTTCACTTTCTGTTTATAGATACTTTTCTGCAATTTTCAATAAAAATTATTTCGATAAGTTTTGACATTTATCTATTTCTAATTTGAGAAATATTTCTAGTTGTGCATCATTTCATAGTTTTATCATTGTTTGATTTTTAGAAAAAACCAAAAACATCTGAAAATTCTCTAAAAATTCCCAAAAAAACATTATAAAAGTTATAAAACCCAAAAATATTTTTACAAAAATATTTTTACAAAAATATTTTTACAAAAATATTTTTGCTTTATTTTTTAGAATTTTTGACATCTTTGAAAATTTTAAAAAGAATACTTCTACATTTTGACTCCTTTGTTCTTATTTGCCTTATTTGAAAAATTAAAAATTTGCAAAATTAAAAACCACTAAAAAGAAATCATTTGATTCTCGAATCGCCTACTTAGTTTTTAATTGTGCTTATTATTCGACCCTGGTCGTTATACCAGGTTAATAAAAGTAGCAAAACTGCTCATTTTCATTGCTTGATTTATTAGTGGTTTAGATAATTTTCTCATTGATCGCACCGATTCATTAGGGGCAAGTGATAACTCAACACTTATCCCTAGTTAACCGGGACGTCATCATAGGTTAAAATGGGATTTTATCATGCAACTTTCATTCAATGATAATTGGTGTTTAATTAAATATCTCCATGAATTTGAAGCATCAATTTAATCATAGAAAATACACAATTTCCTTGATTTACATTGAACGATAATCACATTAAGAAAGTAATCTTGATGATCCAATCATCATTTGACCTATCTCCACTAAATATAGAATATCTAGGGAAAACGGAGTTGAAATCATGCGAAATAAACTCGACTAGTTTGTTGGTTTAGTTCTATGCTTAAAAAAAGTATTTATTTCATATTTAGTGATGAGTAATAAAAATTTAATTTGTTACAGATACATGAATACATGCAAAAACAATTTCACTGCAGGAAATTTTCGAATTTAAATTATGGACTTTTGGTGCCAACTATTGGCATTTATTTTGGGGACATATTTAAACATTCTAAATACATTTCATACCTAAAACATTAATACAAACATTGCATAAACAATACCTTTTTTCATTTTAGTGAAAAATAATTCGAAACATGTATCTTGTACATAAACAATGAGTCCCCACACATCCGATATACAAAACCTAATTCCCTTAAGGCATGGATAAGATCCAAGGTCTTTGGCCAAGGCTCTGATACCACTGAAGGCTAGTGTTTTGGCCTTAGAGCATCATGGAAGTGTGTTGATCACATAAAATATGATCTAGAGCAGCTAGTCATACTAGTTGCAACATGCAGTGGAGTTTAAAATATAAAAATTAAATGAAACCACACAATATGAGAACACTACTCAAATTATTTCATGAATTTCACAAATGAGTTAAAGGATTACCTCTTGAAGCGTGATTACGATATCTTGTCTCTAAACGAAGAGACCTCCTGTCTCAAGTCTGATCTGACGAAGGACGCACTTGCAGAGAAAGATTTATTGCTCTTTTGTCGTTGTAGAAAAGAATAGGATTGACCCTTTCTTTTATAATTGGATGTATATGGATCCCAATTCATGAGCACACATAATCAATAGTGTAGACTAGTTTGTGCTTTCAATCAATGGTGATGATTTTATTGCATAAATTTACAACAACAAATTAATATAAAATAAATTAAATATATTGAATACTCATCAATATAATTTAATTTGAATTAAATAAATTAACACGTGGAATGAATAGAAAGAAAGCAAACCTCCTTCCTTTCATAGTGTATGACCACATTGAAATAGGACTCAATGGTGATCATCCACCCTCTATAAAGGGATGGTGGTTCTCTCATTTCAAATATGTGAGACCTTATATCTCAATAAATTTTCCATATGTGCTACAACTTTTATTGTATAATTATTCATAAAAATAATTCCAAACTATTTTGTGATAATTTCAATCATGTCATTGATGATTATGAATCATATTCACACATCCAATATAAAATGTAAATTGCACTTACAACTAATTGTTCAATATGAGTCCAATTCACATCAACATTTAATTCGTAAATACCATTTACAATTAAATTTCTTCAACATATTATAAATCACATTTACAATATTTGTGATTATAATGGATAGTGATATCAGTATTAGTCATGTTCTTGATAATTAAATCATATTTAATTATCTTTGTCAGATATCATAACTAAGATAAAGAGAAAGACTAGATGACTATTCTCATGTGTCGAAAGAATATGAATCATATTTATATTATTCATGATAATTAAATCAAAGTTATTCATCAATTTCCCGATTCTAAGATACATTATCAACAATATAATTATTCTTGAACTCTTTCAAGAATAATGTGCTTTCTCCACAAATACTTGGAGATAAGGACATGGCAATTGTACATTCCATACAGTGACTTGGATATTGAGATCATATCTCAAATCCAGATCTCAGGAACCTCTCAAAGATGTTTGATTAATATTAAACTGTAAATTTAATACTCTCATTGCATCTGCATCACATTAAGATCAATGTTCAACATTTGGACTAAGATCATATTACTAATCTGTTGAGAGGAGTCACTAAAATCAAATCGTGTTTCATCACTCCCTCTGAATGGAAGTGTCATGGTTATACAATCGTTTACGATCACATCACCCTCGAGTATTCCTAATACTTTTACATCCTGCATACTGGAAGACCTAGAATAAAACTGAAGTTTTAGATCATATTTAGACTGTCTTCTTCAGGATTTTATCATTAAGTTTCTCATTTAGTCATTTGGAGTTGGTACTGATTATATGCTTTATAAAAGCATAAATCATACCTACAAGTTCTTGTCATGCTTCCAAAGAAAGACGACCATGCATGGAATTTAATCGATCTCAATACCTCATGAGTGAGTTCATGTCTTCCAGTTCAATAGTGAACATGTACGATTCATTTGAGAGATCGTAATACTTATATGCCTTTATATGCACACCAGCCTTTCGGTGTATAGACCTTGATTAGGTCATCAAATTAATGATATGCCTAATGTACATAATTAGACATATAATAATACATCTGTCTCTGGTTAGAGGAGGCATGCTTATATCGTGACAGCATACGATATAGGTCATGGTTATCTTGATCTTGTTAAGTCAACTCTTTGACCTAACTTATCTGACACCTTCGAATTTTTATTCCTATGCAGAGGACCTACATCAAGAGTAAGTCATATATCAACCTTTAGATAGGAATTTCCATCTTCTTCTCAGGTTGAGACTCTTTCTTACTAATTATTTGTCGGTGCTTGATGAGTTCTCAATCTGACTCTTTAGATATCATCAAAGCATCAGCCGTTATGATTCAACCATTGAATCAACATCTATATGATTATTAAGATGGGAGCGGCCGATCGTGAAGTCGAAGGAGTCCATGCGTAGAGCTTGCTGTGGGGAGCTGATTTCTCGTGTTTGTGAGGTATGGATCTCTACCTTCTTGTTGTTTTTTCCACATTTTTATTTTCTATGGTTGGTATTTCTATTGTATGGTCAGATTGGGGTCGGATTTGCATTGTATTGGGCATGCGGGTTGCTGAAATTGGTGTAGATACGTATACTTGTTCTAGATCATGCATGCATATGGAAGTCCAGACATGGCAGATTAGTGTTCTGTCTAAGAGGAGTGCTCTCGTCGAGGGCCTTGAGGATGCTCATGGAGCATCGTTGTTGAAGCCGGGAAATGTCTACAGATATAAGTTGGGACTTTGAATGAGGCACCAGTAACCACTCCTAAGGGCATGTTTGGTTGGTGGGTTGGGGTAAGCTTCTATGAATAATAGTTATTTGGATGATTATGAGGGTTGGTAGAGGGTTGGAATAAGGAATGTTAAGCGATGCCACATTGATTTGTGATGGAATTCCAACCCAAGGTTGTACGGGGGTTTATCGGGCTACTCCGGGTAACTCAGGGTACAACACGAACCAAACGGACCCTAAGGGTATTAGAAAATATGTGAGGTCATTTCCTTATCTTTGATTAATATGTGAGGTAGCATGTTCTCTTATAGTGGAAGGTCTTGAACGAAAATATATGTGAAGTGCAGGCTATTCAGCCCGAGGTCCAAGAAACAGTTGACTGTGCAACCGTGGAGTTGTCTGATTTAAGATCTGCATGAATCATGACTACCGAAGTATGAGGGTCCGTGTTACAACTTTTGTCTCGTTGGTGAACATCTGTGAAGGTGATTATTTAGACATTAATTAAACAGTCCGTGTTTATATAGGCCATATGAAATTCTAAAGTATGTTCTTAACTGACAACGCTTATAAAAAAAAATTAGTTTGCTAACATGGGAAGATTATGAGGATGTACTAAAGAAAAAAGTCGGCGGAGAAAGGAAATGCAACGGTGATGCATCAGCGATGATGCATTAAGAACTAACATGGGAAATGGTCCAACTGTTATCATGTTATAATAATTTTGACATCAACAACATGTGCGACAATTTGTTTATTTGTTTCAACAGTATTGAGTCATGGTTGTATTGGTTGACATTTTGATCTTCTCGATAACAAAAAGTATTGATCTTCTTGTGCCACAAGTTTGACTTCGAAGCACCTACCTAAGGATATTGAGTTGTTATTGGGCATTGGTTGATTTTTATCCTCAGCCTTATTTTTGCATGACTAGTTTTTGATTGTGAAGCATCTGACTCGTCAACACCCTGATACACTAATTTCCTCTGGGAGTGATGCTTAATCTAATCCCAAGTTGGGGGGGACCAAGGTTATACCCATATGTTTGAAAGTTTATTTTTTTTGTCGTCATTTCGTTTTCCGCGGTGTGGATGTTGTGCTTGTCTTGATTCACAGCTCGATGTTCCCATCTCATTGCTCATGTTAGCATTTTGGGTTGGGACGATCATAGTGATTGTGGGATCATGATTTTTAGGTTTGGTACATTAATCAGAATTATTGAATCTGGTTGCTGGATATCGGATATTTTAGTTAGGGTTTGTTAGGAAACATCTGTGGTATCAGTGATTGTTAGATTTGCATCAATTACGTTCCGATCAGGGGTTGATCAAGGGATATTTCTTTAGAGGCTGTTCCGATTGGGGGTTACCCTTCACTTTGGGTGGGTAACCCCCCAAAACCTCCATTTTTAACCCACTTGTGGGGCCCACCCACTTCCATCAAAAAAATTATATATTATACCATCATATCATCTAAAAATCATAAAATACTCAACTTATACTCAATTATCCAAACTTCAATACAATCACATCACAACAACCATCCACTTTTTCAAATTTCAGTACAATAATATCATAATAAATATCAACTTTTTCAAATTCCAATACAATCACATTACACAAACCCTCTCAATCCTTAACCCACCAACCAAACACACTAAAACAAAAACGGGTTACCCACCTCGGATAACCCCCTGAAAACCCACCAACCAAACACACTCTTAGGATGTATTTGGTTCGTGAGTGATCTGGGAGAGGGTAATTCATTTTTGTGTTTTGGTGTTTGGTTGGTGGGTTTAGAGTTGGGAGGTGATGTGATTGTATTGAAATTTGAAAAAGTGGGTAGTTATTATGATATGATTGTATTGAAATTTGAAAAAATGAGTAGTCGTTGTGATGTAATTGTATTGAAGTTTGGAATAATGAGTAGAAGTTGAGTATTTTATAATTTTAGATGATATGATGGTATAATATATATTTTTTGATGGAAAGAGAGTGGGCCCTGCTAGTGGGTTAGAAATATGGGTTTTGTGGGGGAATCTCCCAAGGTGGGGGGTAACCCCCCAACCGAACAGACATTTAAGGTTATTGGGTTCAGTTGATTTTCTAGGGCTGATCGAATATGCATTTTAGGTAAAGATCTACATTACTCTAAAATCTTTGAGGTGATGATGTAAGTAATGTTCATTGATTTCGAATATTGAGATATCTATTTCTATCGCGGATGTAGTCCCACGTGCTTTGTGTGTTTCCACGGACGTATTTTCCCAAGTTGAGTTTTTGCACACATATGGAGTTCATGTGTTGCCTTTGGGTATTGGAGATAGCGGTCTCAAGCGATGAGCATGCACTCTATGTTCTCCAAGTAGAGGACTAGATGGTCACGACCGCAACAGTTGCGTTGGCTGGAAGACATGTAGTTCGACTGTGCTCTGATGTTGTTCTGATGGTTGTGCGACTGCGTTCAAGGATGCGTGGCAGGTAGTCTTGTCTTCTCTATCGATCATAGGATTAATACGAGAGGTCAATCAGAGTTGATCACTCAAGTTGGTTTCTTGTATTTGTTTTATGAAGGGAGTTTCAAGATGTGATTAGTGGAGGTGTTTTATTGGTTTGCCTCGTAGCCGGAGAAAAATGAAAGGTAGTCGTAGGAGTTATGACTACAGTGATAAGTGTTAAATCAGATGCTATAATCAAATCTTCTTACCACCTCAAGGGCTTAGGGCCTATATAATTATCATAAGACAAACAAGAGAAGATGTGCCAATACATAGCAGTGGAAATTTATGCATGCATTCCTTTTATTGATTTAATGGATAACAAAGGCAAGAGGGGTTGATGCTTTGGTGGTTGATCGGGTTTATGTAGGTTGTTAGGCATAGGCACAATATCAAAGATATGCTACATGGGAACCGACGACTGACATCAAGGATAAGTATCCTCATTTATTTCTGGGTATAAAAGTCTGAAACCCTTGTTTCGTTTATTTGAGATTTTTATTTGGGGTTTTATCCCTTTCTTCGAGTATTGGATTATTCCGTTAGATTATAACCGACATCCGATTATGAGACCAGGTAGGAACACACGTCAAGTCTCAAGGATGAAACTTCCTTTAAGATTTTTATAACTGTGAAACATTAAGACTTATGTATGTGCTAAAATACAAAATACGGTATAGATATCAGGTGCCTATAGAATCTAGACTCGATACGATTCGAAATACGATTTTCCTTAAATACTTTTGTTCCCTTACTTTTATATTTAATATGTGATCTGATATCCAAATTTATTAAACAAGTATTCGATTGTGTAGTACTCGTCGAGACCTTTCCAATGGTACCAAGAATGTCGAAATTTGATATCGTATGAGGGATATATGACCGTTTTACAATCATGGGTTGGTAAACGGATCCAAAATCGAACCAGGTCCTAATCCAGTTCTGATTAAATGAACCCAGATAGATAGGTTAGTGTTTGGGCTTGGTTGATCCAAAACCCGTTACTAGCCCTAGAGTTCAATGGAGCTCCGCCCATGAACTGTCGTGTCACCACCGAACTCTCATCGAAGCAGCCAATCGCGGAGCCGAAGGCATCCATGCATAGAATTCGCTACGAGGAGTTGATTTCTTTCATTTGTGAGGTATGGATCTCCCCCTTCTTGCTATTCTTTTCCTCATGTTTGTTTCCTATGGTTCAAATTTCTATTGTATGGCAATGTACTTATTTTGTGGGCATTGATTATAAATGAAAAGATACGTACATATATATAGTTATTGTTCATCCTTCTCACTACCCTCCTACATGTATTATACATCTTGGTATTTCGAATGTAGAATTGTGTATCATTAAAAATTTTACTTTTTCTCTATTGTAAAGATATTATTGCTTGTGTTTATATCCTAATATATTCTGAAATATCTCTACTGCTGACATTGATAAGATATTATTGTTAAATTGCCCCTCATAACTTTTTTTGCAGGAACTTTCGGTGTTAGATCTGAAAGTTTGCATGTTGATCTTGGATCCTTAAATTCAGAAAAATACAAGGAAGTCAAAGGACAATCGGAGTTTGCCCATCCTTGCCTTCGTTGTAGTGCTAGATATGGGGTGATGACTTCAATATTTTGATCTAGAGGTGTAAACTAAGAAGCTTTTATAAGCGTTTGATATATCCATGTAAATATATCGGGAATAATAAAGCAATTGTTTGGCTCAACTAACTAGACATCTTAGGTCGAGAGGACTCGGGTTGTGTTTTTACCCAACTGGGATCCCATGCTAACATCCTATATAGTGTGATTGCTTGGCTGATTGGTTTGTTCTTTACTCGGTTAATCTATGTGAAAAGTTTTATCTTGATATATACACTATTATTCACCTTCTAGTGATAGATCGACTAAAGAGGGGTTCCTAACGCCCGGTCTTGGAGGGTTTGTGGTGCCTGACAAGTTGGGTTTGATAACCGTTGTATCGATCGCTCTCACGGTGCTCAAAGTGTCAACAATCAGATCGTCAACAATCAACCCACAATGTATGATAATTCAATGCAAATATGTGAGTCAAAGTTTATTTTTATTTTAACCTAAGAAAATATATGTGTATAGTGTATAAGTAGAGTGTCAAACCACAGAAAGTAATGGGGATAGGTTAATTATTATCAATTAATGAAAATCGAAAGCAATTGTTTTTATACTTTTTTTGGTTTTTGATTTTTTATGTGTTTTTATTATACTGATTTTTTATGGATTCTTAATGTTTTATATTTTTATTTTTGGATTTTTAATTTTTAGTTGTTTTCACTTTTTATAGATATAATATATCTATATAGTGATATTTTGTAATAATAGATATAATAATATAGGATATATACTAAATATATATAGAAATATATACAAGAATAGTCCTTTTTATTTGTTAAAGGTATAGATATATAGTATTTATAATTAATAATAATATGTATATATATAATATAATATGTATACAGTATATGTAGAGATCTATACTTTTAAATATAGCTATATAGTCAAATTTTACAAAAATAAAATATTTTTGTATTCTTCAAGTTCTATTCATTATTGTCATATTCTAGATATTTTTTGCTAATTTTTATATATTTTTAATGTAATGAATTATATATAATAGCGACTTATATATATAGTATGAATTGTTTTGGATTTTAAAATTAGATAATAAGTCCAAAACATCCCAAAACTATTTTAAACATGTAATATATAATAAAAATAAAAATACAATAGAAAACCAGTTTTTATAATTTTTAATAATTTTTATTGATTTTTATAGGCTTTTCAGGGTTTTACTATTTTCGGTATTTTTCCTTTATTTTTCGTGATTTTTGATCTGGAGTTAAAATATATAATAGTAAGTATACTTCGATTTTTTGGAATTTTAAAGATAGGTTTTGTAATTTTTTATTTTTATATCTAAACAAGGGATAAATAGCTCCTATTAAATAAGAAACTACAAGAAAATGCTAAATAAAAATAATCATGTCAACAAGCATCAGACAAAGCATCTACAATTTTTTCCCAAAATTAACAAAGCAGAGGAGCTAATTTATAAAACAGAAAAGCAAATAGATAATTACAAGCATAGAAGGGGTATTTTTGCAATTAAAAATAAGTACGAGAGTCTCTATGCAAATAATCCCAAAATTTTACAAGTCTAGTACTAAATAGAAATAACTAAACCTATAAGAGTATTGGTGCAAAATAATTGATATGATGGATGTGGAGGTAGAGGATGATGGGATGAAAAAGAAGAAGGGTTAGGGAACCTATGACCATCCATATGGTCTATTAGAATGGATTGGGCTATTACATTTTCATAACCCACACCCATAATTTAGGGTTTGATATATTTTCAGTAAAAAAGCAATATCTCTCATATAGAGTCGAAATTCAAAAAAACCAAATGCCTTGAAAGCTAGCGACAAGATGCTTCCAATGAGTCATATGCATATGTTTAGTCAAATTAAGTTTTAAACTTGGTCGGATTTTTAGGACAAAAAGTCGGGGTTTCGCACATGGTCTTCTTATTCTTATGTAAGTAGTCAGAAGTAATTTGGAATGCGACATCATTTGATGATATTATTCATTATGATAGTTTTCTTAAAAAAATTACTTATGTCTACTATAGGGATATTATTGCTTGTGTTTATATCCTGGTATATTCTGAAATATATATGTTGCAGACATTGTACATATTGTTATTAAATTTCCCACCATAACACTTTTTGTAGGAACTTTTGATGTTAGATCTGAAAGTTTTTGGTTGATCTTGGATCCTTAAAGTCGTAAAAATCCAAGGAAGTCAAAGGACAAACGGAGTTCGCCTACCCTTGACTATGTTGTAGTGCTATATATGTGGTGACGACTTCAATATTTTAATATAGAGTTGAAAATCTGGAAGATTCTATAAACAGTTGAGATATCCATGTAAATATATCGGTAATAATAAAGCAATTAGTTGGCTCAACTAACTAGACATCTTAGGTCGAGAGGTCTTGGGATGTGCTTTTTACCCAACTAGGATCCCACGTTAGCATCATGTATAGTGTGATTACTTGACTGGTTGGTTTGTTCTTTACTCAGTTATTCTATGTGAAAAGTTTTATCTTGATCTATACAATACAATTCACCTCCTACTGATAGATCGATTGAAGAGGGGTTTTTAACGCTCAATCTTGGAGGGCCTTCGGTGCTCGACAAGTCGGGTTTGGCAATTGATGTATCGACCGCTCTCGTAGTACAACGTCAACAATCATATCATCAACAATCAAACCACAATATATGATAATTCAATGCAAATGTGTGAGTCAAAATTTATTTTTTATTTTAACTCTACAAAATATATGTGCATAGTGTAGAAGTAAGTAGAGTGTCGAACCACATAGAGCAATGGGGATAGGTCAATTATTGTCAATTAATGAAAATCAATAACAATTGCTTTTGTTCTTTTTTAGCTTTTAAATTTTTTTTGTGGGTTTTTATTATATTTATTTTTATGGACTTTTAATGTTTATATTTTTATATTATTTGAATTCTTAATTTTTAGTAGTTTTTCATTGTTAAAGATATAATATATCTATATAGTGATATATTATAATAATAAAGACAATAGTATAAGATATATAATAAATATATATATGAATATATAGATGAACATGCCTTTTTATTTTTTATGGTTTTAGATATACATTAAGCATTTATAATTAATAATAATGATAGGTTTATAAGTAATATAATATGTATATAGTATAAAGAAGGTTCTATATTTTTAATATAGCTATATATAGTGAAAATTTACAAAATAAAATGTTGTTTTTTTCAAGTTTTTCACTTTTTTTTCTTTTCATATTTTTTTGCTAAGTTTTACTTATTTTTAATCTATTAAATTATACATAATAGTAAGGTATATATAGGATGAATTGTTTTGGGTTTTAAAATTAGATAATAAGTTCAAAATTCCCAAAATTATTTTTAATATGAGATACATAATATAAATAAAAATATATAATAGAAATCTATTTGCAAAATTTTTAGGAATTTTTACTGATTTTTATATGTTTTATAGAGTTTTGTTATTTTTAGTGTTTTTCTTTTATATTTTTTAGTGATTTTTGGTCTAGAGTTAAAATTTATGGTAGTAAGTATATTCTAATTTTTTGGAATTTTTAAGGTAGATTTTCAATTTTTTAATTTTTATATCTAAATATGGGATAAATAGCTCCTATTCTATTTTAAAAATGAGAAAATATAAGAATATGCTAAATAAAAATAATGACATGAACACACATCACATAAAGAATCTACAACATTTTTTCCAAAAATTAATGGAGCACAAGAGGTAATTTATAAAAACAGATAAGCAAATATATAATTACAAGTTTGGAAAAGGTACTTTTGTAATTAAAAATAAGTAAGGTCCTTCATGTAAATTATCTTAAAGTTTACATCTTCGCATTTTCTAGGACTAAATATAAGTAACTAAATTATTAAGGGTATTAATGCAAAATAGTCACCTCACATGGGGGTCCACATGAGGTGAGTTGTTAAGCTACCCTAATGTAATTACAAAAAGTAAGGTGTTCTGCACAATATTTACAAAACCTTTTAAGCAGGACTTAATAGTTACAGGACCAAACTATCAATATAAAAAGAGTAGATGGGGCAATGCAGTTTACCCCATAAGTGGTGCTGGATCGGGCGCTCCTTCACGTGCCACGGGTCTTGGACTTTGTTTCAACTGAAATCAAGGGCCCAGATTAGATCCAGTCCTAGTTCTTGATCTAATGGTGTACAAGGGCTTAGAAGAACAACCCAAGAACATGAGATGGGAAACCTTTGATTTTCCTAAGTTCTTAGCTCTGACCTCCAATCTTCTCACCGACGAGCTCAACACATTTCTATAAGTGCTCCTCGTGTACAAGATAGTTCATTTAGGTCTGGGCCCCATCGAAGGGGGGTTGAGCTCTAAGTCGCTTGAGTGTTTGACTTGGAGATCGATCCTTGCTCCATGTAACTATTGGGTTCCTATTCCTGCACAAAAATGCAAAGGAGCTCGAGGGAAACTCCCTCGACTCCAATGGAAGTTGTTGTGCACAAGGGAATGAAGGTGCAAAGGAGATCCATCAAATGACAGAGGACGGAGTTCATCGGACCTCAATTTGTGTGGAATCAATGGTGAAAACAAGGGGGAAATGTAGAGATAATATCAAGGAGTGAATATGGGATGAAATAGGGGTAGTAACAGGTCATAGTACATGTGAATTAGAGCAGGAGAATAATGCTCCAGCAATCGAAAGATTCCTAATTAAAACTAAACTAAGATCTAATTGCAGAAATGAACAACTATACTAACATAAGGAATGGAAATGTGAAAAGAAAAACTACCTAAAGCGGATCATACCTAGTTATTCTAGTTACCAGAGGAAGCTCTGTTGAAGGAGCTCCAGTGAACCTCGGACCTCCGTATTCCACCCCTTATCCGCGCCAAATAGGCCTGGATATTCATGTTGTCGCCATCGTTTTCAATAGGATGGACTCCTAATGGGGATATGAGGAGGAAGTGGGATAAAAAAGGTAAAGGGGATGGAGGTGGGGCTTTATAGACATGGTGATGGTGGAAGTTTCGAGAGGAGATAGAGTACGGGAGGAGACAAGTTGATGGATGCAAGATATATGGCGATGGAGAGGGAAGGGGGATGTCTATAGGGTGGAACTCAAGGGGAAATCACATGGTGGATTCATGGAGAAATTAGAGAAGTCATAGGTCTCGTGACCTCTAACACAAAAGGTGGAAAGGAAAGGAATGCTGACCAGGCGATCAATAGTCGTTGAGTTCTGATTGGTCCACATGGACCAACCATAAAATAGGAGGGATTAATTCCCATATTAATTGACTTTATAATAATAAATGATTTTATTAATTTTAGGTTAAAACATGAAAAATAGTTAATTATTTATGTACTATTTTATGGCCATTTTATTTATATTTACAAGATAATTTATTGAGTGTTAATATTAACATGTAAATACGTAAGTTTGTATACATGTGTTTAAGGTATTTTTATTTCTCTATTGCGTTTTATATTTTATTATGATATTTACATAATTTATATATTTCTAACTTATTTATTTATACATTTACATATTTTATGGTATTTTATGATTTTATTTGTTTTCTTAAATAAATGTGTGTATGTATGATTTAAGTATATTTTACCAATATGTTACAATAGTATATTTCTTTTAATTAATTTTTATTGATTTTATTCTAATTTTATTTTTAATATATATTTGAATAATATTGATGAATGTCAAATTTGCCTCTTTTAGAATGAATAAATATCGCAGTATAGGAGGCAAATTTGGTTTGTCGAAAACCATAATCTTTGAATGTTGTGGAGTATTTATACTTGGAAATCTACCAAAGTCGAACACAAGGACACAACTACTTAATCTATTTATAGAATTTTGATTCATGAAGCACAAGTGTGAAATATTCTCAATTTCAGGTATGTTATGCACAATAATATGATGCATGTAATTTTTTGTTGGTTTTTTGCAATTATAAGGGGATGCATGAAAATAATGCAAGAGAATTTATATGCAAACTAAATATTACAATTATACCCGAAAAATATGAGCAACATAAAAGAAAATGAAATCAGAGTCATTTTAATCCCATCATTAAAAACGATCATCCAATCAGAGCAAGCATGAGTAGAGCAGAGTCATCATCTAACACAAAAATTCACTTCATTTAATATGGTGTCAGATGAGAAAATTAAACATGTCATAATGTAGATGAGAAAACAAGGATCAAAACGACACTAAAATCATGCAATTTGGACCTATGATGCTCAAGTTATGAAGCAAACAATGCAGAGGCATAATTGTTATAAAAATGCAAGAAAATAAATGATAAATATTACATTTAGGTCCCTAGAGGGACCTAAATGTAAATACCAAAAACTGCATGGGCCTCTATGCAATTCTTCCTTGTGCGCAAGGGCTTTTTGCAATTTCCTGAAAACTTGGAGGGTTTCCATGTAAAATACCCAAGCGCGCACGTGAGGCACGTGCCAGGGGACCATTCTACAAATAAGTAAAAGCTCGGGGTCCTTCGTGCAATATACCCATTACCTCATGTGCGATGCACATGAGGGCCTAGGCTCGGGACGGCGCCTCTGGCTCGGGATACGTGGCCGCATCCGGAGGCTCGGGTCGAGGTTTGGGTCTTGGATCGGATCGTCGAGGCTGTTGGTCAGGATGTAGGCTTGGGCCACCATGTGTCATCATTATAACCGTCTGATCCGATGATCAAACGGTACCTGTTCTTCGTGCTCCTCTGCCTCCCACTGGAGAAGGAGGGTCTCCGACAAGGCATGTCGCGCTCCACCGAGCCCAGGAGGATCGCCTGATGGTCGATAAAGATGGTAGAGCTCCTGGCGAAGCTCGTGGGGACTAGATAGAGCTCCGTTGATGTCTGAAGATGCTCGACGGAGCATGGTCATCAGAGGAGAATTTAGAGATCGACGAGGTGATGCGAGCTCCGACCATTGAAGATTCCTACAAGCGTTAGATGTAGCCGAAGCGTGGTGTGTGTTAGTGCGAATGTTTTGTGAGTGAGTGGAAGCCGAGGAGGCGACGGGAAGCGGTGGTCAAGGGCTTCTTCTCCGGTGGAGTTGGAGCAAAAGGGGGTCAGAGTGATGGGAGGTCCTGGAGAAGAGGAAGATGGTCGACGAGGATGACTGATGGATAGCGAAAGTGCGGGGGTGGTTGGGCGAAGGTGAAGATGATCGTGGGAGGCAGGAAAATTGCGAAAAACACGAGAAAAAGAGGAGGATAACTTACCTCACTGGAGCAAGGTATTTGGTGGAGGAGATGGCCTGGGATGGGCTTCGAATGAAGCCCTGGGTCTTCGCACGACAGGGTCGACCATTCCCCGGTGCTCGACGGAGCACGATGGCATCGCTACATGGTCGAAAGGCCATGGATCACACATGGGATGTCACGGGTCGTCGTCACCTCGAGGTACGGCTCCTCCGTTGTCACCGGAGAGCCAAAGGTGGGGTCAGAGCCCTCGTGAATGGTGGATGGGGGTTGACAGTGGCGGAGACGGTGGTTTTATAGGCGGAAGTGGGCGGCGGTTACGAGGGAGAGGCGTTTTGAAGTGGAGTTTTCATGGCGTGGGAGTGATGGAGGTTACGCGAGAAAGACGGAGGAATTAGCTGCATGCGGAGGCCGTTAGAAGAGGGAGGAGGTGGCTGGAGTGACAGCTAAAAATGGAAGGGGACGGTGGGTTGGCGAGGTAAAACGGACGGGGAAGGGGGTTATGCGAGGTAGGAGACGGTCTTCCAACCATTGGATCTTACGATATAACGGTTAGGATGGAGGCGCGGGCAAAGGGTGGAGATCAGATCATGAGATCTGATCGGTCAGCTGGGAGCGAGGCGGGAGTGACGGCAGAGATTGGGCGATGGGGGAGATCTAACGGTGAGAGAGAGTGGGGTGTCGTGGCGTGTTAGGGACCAAAGGATGAGAGGGCATCATGTGGCTGAGATTGAGAGCGACGTGGAAGTAGGAGGGACGTAGGATAAGAGAGGGACCGAGTGGCTATGAAGAAGGGGATACGTGGCGGCATCAGGAACGTTGGATGGTACTAAGATCGCAGGGCTGAGGTTTAGGCGGTGGTGGGTGGCTAAGATCAGATCTGGAAGTTTGATATGACGGCTAGAGAGTGGAGCGGTGGTGGATGGCTCAAATGAAGGCAGGAAGGAGAGGATCCAACAACCCTGATGGGCGTCGGGTGGCGGAAAGGGAAGCGGGCCACGTGGGCGGCCCAGAGGGCGCCACGTGGCCCAATCAGAAAAATCAAAAGGATAAATACAAAGATAAATATAAAAGAAATAGTTAGAGACAAAATTAGAAAAAAGTCAAACATCAAAGTTGCTCGTCTCGACGAGATCTACAATTTTCACGTTGGACAAAAAGCCAAAAGAGGTCATTTGTACAAAACGTATTTTTGGGGGTATTTTTAAGGGGGGATAAAAATACCGGCTTTTTGGTTTTGAGATGTTTTTGCATTTTTTAGTCTTTTTAATGGTTAGTGAATTATGGACAATTATTCTGCCAAATTTTTAGGGGGTTTTCTATGATAAAATAATTACAATAAAAATAAAGGAAAATAAAAATAATTTAATATTGTTACTTATTCACAATATGATACAGGATAAGAATAAAGAATTAAAGATAATTTTTATTGGAATGGTTAAGCCAGGGGTTTAATTTGCGACTTTAGCATGATGAATACGAGATTCATCATACCCCTATACTTAAACAATGCTCGTCCTCAAGATCTAAAGAATAAAAGAGTCGGATTAATTCCTGACAATGCGCATGAAATTTTCAAGGCTCAATCTTTCGAAGACCCTTGACCTGTGTGATCCTAAAATTCTTAATTTATCCATGCTTTAGTCAGAAGGAATCCAATTGTTGGAAATGCAAGCCCACGACGAGCCATTATGCAATAAATGTTATTGCAAATTTCATTCCCTGATCTGAAATGAAGAATATTTAATTTGCATAATAGGTCCCTTAGTACAATTAGGGTTGTGTGCCATGACCATCTTGATGATCATACAGCTGTTGATTCAACTGTTGAATCATAGAGGCTGGTACTTGGATGAATATCTAAAGAGTTAGATTGAGGACTCATCAAGCACCGTCAAATGATTGTTAAGAGATGATCTCCAGCCTGAGTAGGAGATGGCAATCCTTATCTCTAAAGGATGATATCTACCCGACCTCTTGATGCAAGTCCTCTGCATAGGAATAGATATTCGGAGGTGTTAGATAAGTTAGGTCAAAGAGTTGACTTAACGAGATCGAGATAACCAAAGTCCTATATCGTATGCTGTTACGATACGGGCACGCATTCTCTGACCGGAGACAGATGTGTTACTATATGTCTAAATATATACATTTGGTAGACCAATAGGTTGATGACCTAACCATGGTCTATACACCAGCGCGCTGGTGTGCATATAAGGGCATATGAGTAATACGATCTCTCAAAGGGATCATACAGGTTCACTTATTGAACCGAAAGACATGTGCTCACTCATGACATATTGGGAAGAATCAAATTCCGTACGCACGGTCATCTCGCTTTGGAAGCTTGACTGAATTTGTAGGTTTGATATATACTTTTGGAAAGTATGTGATCAAGACCTAGGTATGATATATGCTTTTAGAAAGTATACGATCGATACCGACTCCCAATGATCGAATGAGAAACTTACTGATAAAACCCTGATGTAGATAGTATAAAGTTGATCTAATACTTCAGGTTTAATCTGAGTCTTCCAGTATGCAGGATGTATAGGTATTGGGAATACCTGAGGGTGATGTGATCATAAACGATTGTATAACCATGACGCTTCCATTCCTAGGGAGTGATGAAACGGGTCTGGATTTTAGTGACTCCTCTCAGTAGAGAAGTGATCTGATCTTGATCCAAGTGTTGGACATTGATCTCAATGTGATTCAGATGCAATGAGAAGATTAGATTTACGGTCTTGATTTAATCAAGCATCTATGGGAGGCCCGCGATCTGGATTTGAGATATGATCTCAATATCCATGTCACTATACATGGAACAATACAATCGCCATGTCCTTATCTCCAAGTATCTGCGGAGAAAGCGCATTATCTTTGAAGGAGTTCATGGATAATTCTATTGTTGATATATATATCCGAGCATTGAGAAAATGGATAATTAAATGTGATTTAATTATCATGATTAATATGAATTCGATTCATATTATAAAGAGAGTTAACTTAGATATTTAAATATGATTTGATTATCAAAGATGTAAATAACGTGAGTGTGATTCATATTATTTAAGAACAAGAGAATAGAGATCCAAGATGATTAAATGTGATTTAATTATCATGGATATGAATAATGTGGATAGCAATATCCATATTAGTCATATATATTATAAATGTGATTTATAATATATAAGAGAGAGCTATTTGTAATTTACATTTGTTAATTAAATGTTAATGTGAATTGGATTCACATTGGACATTGAATTGAAAATGTAATTTACATTTTGTTTTGGGTTGTGAATATGATTTAAAAAATTTTCAATGGCAAGATTGCAATATCTACAAAATAATTATGAATTATTTTTGTAGAATAATTTGCAACAAAAGTTGTTGCATTATCTTGGAGATTACAATATAGAGATGAGAGCCACCTTCCATATATATGGAGTAAACGACCACCACTCCTATTAGGAATGTGTGGCCGTCCCCTCCTTCCAACATGGAAGGAGGCACTCTCTCTCCTATGATCTCCAAGAGATCTTGATTTAATTTGGTAATTAAATTATATTGATTTATCTATATATTTAATCCAAATTAAATTAATTGTTGTTGGTTTTACGAAAACAAATCTTAGCCATTAAAAGAAACACAATCAATGAGAGTCATTGGATTTGTGTTGTCCCATGGATTGAGATCCATGGATCCCAAAACCCTATAAAAGGAGAGGCACCCCATTGCTCTTCTTTACACCATGCTTGAGAAGCATGTCTCTCTCTCTCTCTCTTCTCTACATGTCAGCCCTCTCTTTCTCCCTCTCATGGTCATCCACCATGGATGCCCTAGAGAGGTTCTCCATCGTCGCAGCGTCGTCGTTATGCTGCCCGATGGTTTGCTCGTGGATCTCCGTCTACTTAGGCGTGCCTTGCTCGTGAAGAAGATGTCGGATCTCGTATGTCGAGATCAGGAGATCTGTCGCTTGGATTATCAACATGGATTGCGAGAAGCACGCGGTTCATCCCCGCGCTCGCAAGCGTCTGCTCCGTCGGATCGGACTTGAGACAGGAGGTCTCTTTGTTTAGAGACTTGATCACAACCATGCTTCAAGAGGTAATCCTATTACTTGTTTGTGGTTTATACTAAACGATCCGAGAAGGGTTCTTGGATCATGTGGTTTCGTCGCATAAAAAACTTTAATTTCCGCTGCATAGAACAACTAGTGAGACTAGTCATTCTTCGCCGTATTCGATACGATGCTCACGCTTCCGTGATGCGCTTGAGGATCTAACCATATCCTTCAAGTGGTATCAGAGCCTTAGGTCGGTGTTTTTGGATACGATCCATTAACCGAGGACGACTTGGGTTCATTAGGGTTTGCGAAAGTTTTCTTGCATTTCATTTTCGCATCTCTGTTTTGATATTATTTTGGGCACTGTTTAAATTGTTTAAACACGAAAATAATGATTGTATTTTGTTCCTCATTAAATAAGAAAACCGTAGGATCTGAGTTTACGTGATTTTGATTTCGTTTGCTCAAGTTATGCTCATTTTAGTGAACATGTATCCACAGTTTCGGGGACTGCAAATCTTAACGTAATTAAGATGTTAATTTCGGATTTGAGACACCTTGAAATGCGTGCAAATCACTTAAGTTCTGTTGTAAATCAAATTAGAAAATTTTAGGAACTTACTTTGCTTAATTTGGATTTAAATTGATTGAGATATGGTATATTTAGTAAGTGAGGGTCACTGCTGAAAATACTTTCCTAATCAAGAACCTAGTGATTGTCATTTAATCAATTAGTGAAATTAAATTGTTTAATTTCCTGTAATAATTGTACATAAATATTTGAGATATATTTGATGATAATTATTTCCTTAAATGACTTTACCCTAACCAATAAATGATTAGATGTGATCTAGATCAAGATTGGTTACATGATCTACATGATCAACATTCCAACAAACATGTTGCTTGAATAGGACTTGGGATTTGTTTACCAAATCTCATTATAATGTTAATCAAAAATTGTTTTGATTATTATTATATGGTATAATTTTGGTTGAAGAACCGATGATCATCTCAAGTATAACGTGATCTATTTTGCATTATCCTTTCCTGAGGTGGATATAGTGTCTAGCCGGAGAGCATTGGGGTTGCGGGTTGCAACGTATGTGGTTCGTCCCACTCTCGTCGGTACTGGCCATGACAGCGGGTAGGGTTGGTATAATGCTTAAGAAATCATGATGTATTTCTAATTATTAAAATTCGAAATAATACGTATTTGAGATAATACCATAATTTCAAGTAACAATTAAAATATTTGTTGGATATTATTGGATCATTAATTTAATATGATTAGATTAATTGGAATCCAATTAAAATTAGAACACTCTATTATGAATAGAGATGTTATTTCCTTGGGAAGAATTAGTCATAATGAATATGGTTCATAATGATTAATTAGAATTTGAATATGATATGGAGGATCACATAAGTGACATCCATGGTCTCCCATCAAGGCGGAGGGTTCCGTCGCCAGGGATTGTATGTAGGAGACGCCTGTCTGAAGTGACAGCTCCTGTATGCAAGCGCATCTCGATCGGGCTCTTCGCTTCTCGAAAGAGTAAGTACGTATGCATAGTGACCCCAATATCGGATCCACATATTATTGGGGCGATATTGGATTGTGCATAGCGAGTTCTATTCCTGTTGACAATTGGTTCAATTAATGATGGGAAAACATCACCTTAGGGGTGGTGGGCCCGGGTGTTAAAGACCGAATTGGGAGATGCAAGTTGGACTTGCAAGGCGGAATGTGTTCCCGCTTCTTTTTATCCGAGTTGTAGATTCTCATATTATTGGGATGCAACAAAGATAAGGAAGGAGATCCCAGATCTTGCCTGAGATATAATGGTAAGTATATCTCTTAAATTGAAAGTGATTAAGGGAATGAACTTTCAATGTTGACAAGGTGACGAACCGCAAAATTCAGCCCTTTAATAGTGCAAAATTAGCACTTAGAATTGTCGTAGAAGTCGGGCCAATTCGGGCTCATCAAAAGACCATCTGATTTAAATTTGTCAATCAAAACGAGATGGTCGTAATTTATTTAATTTACTTGGCAAGAAACCAAGGTCGAACTCAGGGACACGAGCATCTCTTGTGATTATTCGGATTTTTATCTATCTAATTAAGTGTTGAGTTAGAGATCTATAGGTCAAATTATGCAGACACGAAACAACAAGATAATGCATTAAAAATAAACATGCATTTTTTATCAATTTTTATCATGCAAATAAATGCATAATGCAATGCAAATATGCCCTAAATGATCATTTCTTAAGCCATAAGATATGCGAGTCAAACTGAGTTGAAATGATGAAGCACTCTAAATTTATAAAGCAATTAGGCATGAGAACCACGTAAATCAAGACACCTAGATAATGAAATAATGCACTACGATTCATAGTGTCAAATCTGAAATTGAAACATGCCATAAGAAAGACAACAAAGAGAGCTTCAAAATGAAACTGAAATCATCTCAATCGGAGTTACGAGGCTCAAGATATGCATAAAGGAAAGCAAGGGTATAACTGAAAGAAAACATGAAAAGATAAATACAATCAGGTCCCTAGGAGGGACTAAAATGCAATAAAAATAAAGAATGAGTCCTTCCCTATAAATAAACCATATGCGCGGGGGCATATCTGCAATTATTGAAACCTGTAGGGGCATGAGTGCAAATATCCCCAGGCGCGCAGGTGCTGCACGTGCGTCAGGACCTGGATGAAAAATGGAGAAGATGGTGGGGCGTCTCTGCAAATTGCCTAGACGTGCACGTGCCAGGCACGTGCCACCCAGGCTAGGAGACAGGCTCGGACTCGGCAGAGGCTCGATGAAGCTTCGGCTAGGTTCGTACGTTAGGCTCGGGCTCGATGCAGGTTCGGCATAGGCTTGGAAGATCCAAGAGGTTTGGCATTAGGCTGGGGCGTCTCTGCAAATTGCCCAAACGTGCACGTGCCAGGCACGTGCCACCCAGGCTAGGAGACAGGCTCGGACTCGGCAGAGGCTCGATGAAGCTTCAGCTAGGCTCGTACGTTAGGCTCGGGCTCGATGCAGGTTCGGCATAGGCTTGGAAGATCCAAGAGGTTTGGCATTAGGCTGGGGCGTCCCAAGCCTGGAGGATCGGAGACGAAGGCTCGGGGAAGCTCTGGCGATGCCACGTGGGTGATCATGCAACGTCCGATCTTCAACGATCCGACGGCGTCTGGAGGAGGCTCCTTGCTGGCGACGTGGTTGAAATGTGACCGTTGGATGAACATCGGTGAGGAGCATCCAACGGTCATTACTCCTCCTTCTTCCTCTGCAGCTGGCGGCGGGGACTGCGCTCCAGCGAAGGCCCTCTTCCTCCGCCGCTCCATCCTAGGCACGGTGAGCCTTCCCAGAGACTCCTGAAAGCTCGTCGAGATAGCTGGAGGTCCGAGGGAGGCGCAGGATCTCTTGGCGTGACCCATCGGAGCCCGTACGTCGAAGTCGAGGCTGATGAAGGAGAGTTTCGGTGGTCATCCGATCATTAAAGCTTTGACGACCTGCACTATTATTCGATAGCCGAAGCTTGGGGATTCATGACAGGGGGTGAAGTGAGGTTCCATGCGAGCGGGGAGAGCGAGGAACCGGAGCTCGATCTCCGGTGACCAGAGATGAGGTGGGTCGGAGATGGTCAGAGGTGAAGAAGAAGGGTTTGGGCGTCGGAGGTGGCGCGTGGAAAGGGGATGTGTGGCGGAGCTCGGAGAGTGGTTAATGGAGCAGGGGGTTGTTTGAGAGCAGCTAATAAATTCAGCAAAAATAAAGAAAAGATACAAGAAGGATTAGAGGGACTTACCGGAGGTTGGGCGGAGCGGGGCCTGTGCTCGAGGTCATCGGATGACCTCGGGGTCATCGCTGGACTCCCCCGACTACGGGGAGCAGCTTGGCGGAGGCGGAGCTCCGCAGGCCTGGCCTACCATGGCCAGGGGTCGACATCGGAGCAGACCTTCGTCTTCACGCTCCTCGCCGCCCCCTCGCTGTCATCGGGGGGCGGGGGCTTGCTGGGAGGTCACCCACGTACAGGTGGACAAGTGTTGACGGAGGGGGATGTCGGGTATTTGAAGGTGGTTGATGGCAGAGCTGATGAGTGGCGTCGTGGTTTGCGAGGGGGATATGGGGTGACTGGAGGAGAGTTCGTGGGTTGACGAAGGTCTCGCGAGGATGGTGGGTGAGTGATGAGCGTGGTAAGGTGGTTAGCGAGGGGAGAGGTGATCGGAGGAGGTGGAGATAATGGAAAGGGCGAACGGGTGATGTGAGGTGGAGAACGTGGGAAGAGAGGGAGGTCTGGAGGTTGACGATGATTGTCGGCCGTTGGATCTGGAGATCCAACGGCTGACAATTAGGCGCTGAAGGACGGGTGCGATTGAATCCAAGATGCAGTGATCGAAGGGCGTTGAATGCGCCATGTGTCAAGCTGAGGGATGCGCGCTAGCGGATGGTGTGGATGTTCTCCAGACTTTGATCAGATGGCTGGCACGCGCGATAGGAAGAAGCGGTTGAGATGGAAGATCGAGGCGCGATCGGAAGGCACCAATCGCGCCACGTGGCACGCTCTGGTGAGAGTGCTCATGTGCGTTGCAGATTGAAGGCGGGGATGATCAGACGGTCGAGGCAAAGGGGCGCGTGTGGAGAGCTTGGGACCGTTGGATCTCAGGAGCAGATCCGACGGCTGGAAGAGGAGGCGGAAGAGACAAGAGAGGCAGGCCACGTGGCGCCCTCTGGATGGGCCACGTGGCCCACTCAGATTATTCAGAGGATATTTTTTATTTTTGAGGGTTAATTTGCCTGAATTTGAGAAAACTCAAAACATGAAAGTTGTAGATCTTGACGAGATCTACAAGTTTCATGTTGACCAAAACTGGAAATGAGATCAAACAAAGACCCGAATATTTTTAAGGGTATTTATAAGACTAAAAATACCACGAATTTTTGTTTTGCCATTTTTGTGGTTTTTAATTTATTAAGGACTCTGATAATTACAGGACATTAACTGGGTTTTATTGACACAAAGCTTAAGCAAGGGGGTTAATAATTGGAAATTATGATGATGAAATCGAGTTTCATCACCCCCCTATACTTAAACTATGCTCGTCCTCAAGCATCAAAGAGATTGAGTAAGATGGATTAACCCCCTTGTGTATGTGAGTACAGGATCCAAGCTGTTCAAGTCGACTCAATCCTTAGAGGTCCAGAATTCTTGATTCAACCCAGCCTTAACCAAGAGGTACCCAATTCCTCTACTTCTCCAGACTCTCTTTGATGTACATATAATCTAAAGGATATGACATTTAGTGTTGACTGCAATTTTGAGAGTAGAGTCAAATCGTCACCCGAAGTCTTGGTCCGAGAAATTCTCCTAAGGACCCAATCCTCAACACTAGGGAATAAATCCAATCTTGCATCCATTCCACCGTCTCTTTAGTTGTCAGACTTAGAAAATGAAGATGGCAGGCCAGTAATGGAGGGCATGGGTTTGTGTCATTTCTTCTCTCCCTCTCATTGGAACATGGATTCTCTCTAGTGCATTTTACGCAACGCATTTTTTTGGTGTTGATCAGTGCGTCCGTCAAGAGAAGTTGGAGCCGTCTGCACTTGTTTTCCTGGTAGTACACTGGGGTGTGTCTCTTTTGAGTACCTATCGTACCTTCTACACCCAGACTTGTAGCATTTACGATGCCGAGCCCTTTTTTGGTGCAAGCCCGACTCCTGGTCCTAATAGCGGTGGTCCAAGTGGACACTTTGAAAAGTTTGGGAGCACTCGCCTTTGGTGGAAGCTCTTTGATATTTGACTTTGTGGAATGAGAGCTTTTTCTTTGAATTTTCATTGACTTGTATAATTTGTGGCTAGCTCCACTGCTTTTACCAAGAGTTGGCGCACACTGATCAACATTTTTTTATATATCATACCCTGGCACTTAGGTCAGTATCAAGAGATTAGTATAAGAACCAATTTCTCATACTGGCTAATATTGCTGACACTCAGGTTTTATGAAGCCTTCAAAGATTTTATCCCATCCTCGAGCATCATTAGATCAAGTCCAAACTCCAATCCCTCGTCCCAACTCCTCAGGTGAAAAGTCAACTCATCTCAATCAAAAACTGCAGTCGTGCATGTGATGTGCCGATCATATTCTTTTTGTCTGAGACTAAGCATGGAATATAGCATGTAAATCTAGAGACCTAGGGAAATGTGGATGATTAAGTCTATGACCCTGATGGCTAAGGCTGGTTAACCGCAAATCTCAAAGACCTCAAAAAGCTAAGTTTCCTTGATCATTTCAGATCCTGGGTGGAAGTGTAAGTGTGGAGGATTAATCCAACTCCTTCATTCAAAAACACATTTTTTTAATGAATTTTGCTCATTTTTATGGATTTTAGTTTAAATTTAAAACACAGGTTAGACTCAACTTTCCTTGAAAAGAGATAAAAGATTTTCAAAACCATGTCACACAAATAAAAATTTTCAAAACATTTTTCAAAAGATTTTTCAAAACAAGAAAATCTCATTTTTAAAATCATTTTCAAAAAAATATTTTTATCAAAATAGTGTAACATAGTATATAAAAGCCGTGAAATCATTTGAGTCCTCTTAGTCCAAAAGATTTTACTTTAGCCAAAAAGTTTTAATTTTTTCAAATTTTTCAGATTATAGCTAAAGTAAGTAAATTGTATATACGGTATACCCCCCTATCCTTAAACTTTGCTATGTCCTCATAGCACTAGATGATACAAGTCCATAGGTCCATTTAAATACAGAGAAATATACGAAAGCTAAGAGGGGCTCCCCCTATACTTAGGTTAGAAATAACCTAAGTATAAAGGCAAGGAAAAATGAGTAGAGAAATCACAGAGACTCGGGTCCCCCTATACTTAGGCTGAGATTAGCCTAAGTATAAAGATGGAAATTGATGTTGGGAGAGACCCAAGGTGAACGAAGAAGAGGGATGGATTTACAAATGAGCAGTTTGAATCTGCGGAGATGAATGGAGTAACTAAGGTTTTGGGGTGTGTATCGAAGCAAGCAAGGCTCATGAAGGATATTGAGAATCCTTAAGCGCATCACGGAAGCGTGTCGATCGCATCGTATGCAATCGGAGCAACTAGTCGTACTAGATGCTAGATGCAGCGGAAATTAAAATTTTTTAACTTTAAAGATGAAACCACATGATCACGAGAACACTTCTCGGATCGTTTCATCAAACCACAAAGTACAAAGAATACCTCTTGAAGCGTGGTTGTGATCGCGAGATCCCAAAGTAGAGATCCTCCTATCTTAAGTCTGATCCACGAAGAACGCACTTGCGGGCACGATGATGAGTCGCGTTCCTCCCTGCAATCCTCGATGAAGATCCAAGCATGGCTCCCCCGATTTCATCAAACGAAATCCGTCGTCTTCCTTTAGAGTAAGAAACTCCAGAGAAGAAGGAGATCCTTAAGTCGTCGAAGAAGAAGCCGAGAGTCTCTTCTTTCTCAACACAAAGTGGACGGCCACTTGATGGAGAAGAGAAAGAGAGAGGGCGAGAATGACAAAGAGAGAGAGAGAGTTGTAACCTTGCACAACTCTTAATGATGTACCATGAAAGGCTACCCTAGCCCTCCTTTTATATTAGTTTAGGATCCATTGGATCTCAATCCATGGACACATGGATCCAAGGGCTATGCTTGGTCCATGATAAATCAATGGCTATGATTGTTGTTGGTTAAAACCAACAACATCAATTAATTAATTAAGAGATAATATGATAAATGAAATGGAGTTAACCAACCTCCTAAAAAAGGGGGGGCATCACCCATGAACAATTCATGGGTGACGCCACCTATGAGGGTGGTTTATTTGCTCCATTTTATTTATCTTATTATTCTTTAATTAATCACAATAAATATTCACCAAAATAATTCCAAATTAATTTGTGAATATTTCAATCTTGCCATTGAATATTATGTGAATCATATTCACAACCCAAACTAATTAGTAAATTGCATTTCCAATTAATTAACAAATGTGAATCCAATCCACAATATTAATTAACAAATGCTATACTCTCTTATATATGTATAATATAAATCATATTTATAACACACATATATCATGGATAGTGTTATCCACATTCTCTTAATCCTTGATAATTAAATCCCATTTAATTATCTTAGATAGCCATTTTCACAATATGAATCATATTCATATTTAAGCTTGATAATTAAATCTCATTTAATCATCAAGTCCTTGCTTGGATATGTCATCAAAAGAATTATTCTTGAACCCTTTCATGAATAATGTGCTTTCTCCGCAGATACTTGGAGATAAGGACAGGGCGATTGTATTATTCCACGTATAGTGACTTGGATGTTGAGATCTTATCTCAAATCCAGATCTTACGAACCTCCCACAGATGCTTGATTAAATCAAGACCGCAAATCCAATCTTCTCATTGAATCTGAATCTCATTCAGATCAATGTCCAACACTTGGACTAAGATCGGATTGCTTCTCTACTGAAAGGAGTCATTAAAATCCAGACCTGTTTCATCACTCCCTCGGAATGGAAGCGTCATGGATATACAATCGTTTATGATCACATCACCCTCAGGTATTCCCAATACCTGTACATCCTGCATACTGGAAGACCCATGGTCAACCCGAAGATCAAGATCTATTTTACACTGTCTTCTTCAGGGTTTGATCACTAAGTTTCTCATTTGATCATTGGGATTTGGTATCGATCATATACTTTCCAAAAGCATATATCATACCTAGGTCTTGATCACATACTTTCCAAAAGTATATATCAAACCTACAAATTCAGTCAAGCTTCCAAAGCGAGACGACCGTGCACGGAATTTGATTCTTCCCAATATCTCATGAGTGAGCTCATGTCTTCCGGTTCAGTAGTGAACCTGTATGATCCCTTTGAGAGATCGTATTACTCATATGCCCTTACATGCACACCAGCGCGCCGGTGTATAGACCTTGGTTAGGTCATCAACCTATTGGTCTGCCAAATGTACACACTCAGACATATAGTAACACATCTGTCTCCGGTCAGAGGATGCGTGCCTATGCTGTGACAGCATTCAACATAGGACTTAGGTTATCTCGATCTTGTTAAGTCAACTCTTTGACCTAACTAATTTGACACCTCCGAATCTCTATTCCTATGCAGAGGACCTGCATCAAGAGGTCGGTCAGATATCAGCCTATGTGAGAAAGGATTGCCATCTCCTACTCAGGCTGGAGATCACATCTTAACAATCATTTGACGGTGCTTGATGAGTCCTCAACCTAACTCTTTAGATATTCATCCAAGCACCAGCCTCTATGATTCAATAATTGAATCAAGAGCTGTATGATCATTAAGATAGCCATGGTACATAACCCTAATTGTACAGAGGGACCTATTATGCAAATTATTTATTCTTCATTTCAGATCAGGGAATGATATTTGCAATAACATTTATTGCATAATGGCTCGCCGTGGGCTCACATGTCCAACAATCTCCCACTAGCCCAAAGAGCCATTAATGGGCTAATCATATAAGCCCACACTCATGTGACAATCATAGGCTATTTAGAAATAGCTAGGTAAGCTGATCAGTCACTCTGTTCCCAAAAGACTATGCCAAGTCCTTTTACGGCACTTGCATATCCCTAGGTAACAGTGCTCGCATCCAATGCGAATGTTGCATCTTATGCAACCAATACTCAATTTAGTCAAAGCAGTTATAGTGTCCTTGACACTATTGCTCAATAACTATTATAACCAGTATTTCCATAATCCTTATTAGAATACCCTTATTCCGGGAGATCACTATCTCTCAAGGTATCCACAGTTAAGACCTTTTAGATCTCTATCTATAAAGTCTTAAGCTTTTGAAGATATGACTTTGAGATCACTATCTCAAAAATCTTGTCATCTGTGAAGATTTTGTTATTACTGCAATCAAGTGTTCTTTCTCCATAGTAGGATTAGTAACAGTTTACTACTCCCACTGCATAGCAGATATCTGGCTTTTGTACACATCTAGCATACACTTAGCTTCTCGTAACTGATGCACATGTGCAAGCAGTTCTAGCATTCACTTCCTCAACTCTTTGAGGTGCTATCCCTTTAGATAGGTCAGTACCAAATCTCAAGGGAAGGAAGCCTTTCTTGGAATTTCCAATAATGGAATATGTCCAAGGTGTACTACAAATGTGACAGTCCCAATACCCTCTTTTCTTTGATTCTGAACAACTTCAGAACTAAGATCTAAGAGGTATTCTTGAGATCATATCTCAAGGTATGGAATAGCCAGATCATAAAACACTTATTATCATCCTTATATCATTCCAAATGATTAGGATATTATCTACATTTAGCACGATGAACACAATGGCACTCCCACTAAGCTTCACATGGTACATCAAGATTCTATCTGAAATCGTAACACTTATGATTTCATCAAATCTGATGTTCCAACTACAAAAAGCTTATTTGAGTCCATAGATGGATTTCGTTAGCTTTCACACATTGCTTTCCTCTACCATGAAGCCCTGGGGTTACTTCATATGAATATCCTCCGAGAGATATTCTTAGAGGAATGCAATCTTGAATTACATCCTGAAGATGCAATCGTCAAGTTGTGTAACTAAGGTTAGCAATATTCTGATGATTTTAAGCATGGTTACCGAAGAGCAAGTCTCATTGCAAGCAATGTCTTCTCTTCTGGTGTGTAGCTCATGGCTACGAACCGAGCTTTGAAGGTCTCTACCTTCTCATCAGGTTCCCTTTTTTTCTTGAAGATCCATTTACACCTTTATGGGTCTTACCCATATAGGTGGATCCTCGAGGGTCCATATACAACACTTGTATATGAAGTCTACTTTAGACTTTATTGCAAATATCCATCTTTCCATGTCATGATCCTCAGGAGCTTCATCACATGAAGTCCGATCATTTTCAGACTTAACTGACACATGGAATACATCCTCAAACTCATTTGAAGAGGTATTAATGTTTCATCTTTAGTTGTCCTTTTAGTTTCCGATTTCAGGAGCCTCATTATCTTCTCAAGATTAAATGAGTTCCTTTACTTCATTTTCATCTTGATTCTCAAGAGTCTCAATCCTCCAAGAATCACATTCTCAGAAATGAGATCTTTTAAGAATCTCAAGGTCGTAAAGTAGGTATCCAATACCATCCTTTATTTTCCTAATGAAGTAGCACTCCCAAGTGCTAGATTCCAGCTTGCATGCATGGAACCTTATTAAGGATATATAATGTAGTCTCTACTACATATATACCTGGAAACTAAGAGGAAATTATGCTAAAATTAATCATTGATCAAATCATGTCACACATGGTCCAATTGTATCTCCCTACAACTCTATTGAGTTCAGGTTTATCGGAGGAGTGAGATAGAAATGATATTCATATCTCCATAAGGTATTCTTTGAATTTTATCTAATAGGTACAAGCTACCTAGGTTAGATCAAATTCGTTTAATCTTTTTTCAAACTTTGGTTCTAAACCAAAATTGTGAAATCTTTGAACATTTCAAAGGTTCCTCAGGTGAAGAAAAGAAATCTCATATCATACGTAATCATCAATAGATATCACATATCCATCATGTTTACTATGATATAGATGATCTACATACATCAATATGTATGAGATCTTGAATACCTTGACATCTAACACCATTCCCAGAGAAGGGTGTATTGGACATTTTACTTTGAATACAATATTCACAAATATGTAAGATTTGAAATTTTAGACATTCTAAAGTTTCATCTCTTACTAGTCTATTGATCAAATCAATAGACAAATGTCCAAGGCTTGATGCCAGATCATTGTCAAATGATCTTCATCCTCCTATTGATCGTATAAGGTTTGATTTTCAGTATTAGAAATCTTAATGAACCATTCATTAATTTTCTAATTTTGTGGAGTCCACTAGATGTTAGATTACTATCTGAAATATTTCCATCATAACTCTTTATGATAGTTCTATCTCAGAATTCATGTTTATTTCCAACATTTAGAAACAAACAATGAGGGTATTCTAATATCTAGATCATAGAGACATTCTCTAAGACTAAGGGCTCTCCCACTGAGAATATGAAGTCCATCTATCCAATAGAGATTGTTGTCACAACTACATCAATATCCATTTAGATGACTTTTAAACCTTAAGATCAAATTTCTAATCTTCTAATATATATGCAACCAATTGCAAATTCCATTAGAAGATTGGGATACAAGTGTCAGACTTTATCTTATGAAATAAGAAAGTCAGAGTCAATGATTATATGTAGATTATTCTGATGCTCTATCTGAGTCCTTCACTAAGGATTTTAGACAGACTTGATAGTCATACTATCAACACATCAACATATTGCAGTATTGGCATTCATCCAACTCTTTGGATGTCATATGGAAGTTACAGAAGTAGGTCAACTCTTTGACTTTCCTTCTTACTTGGGTCCGACCCATGCTTCCACTGTGCTCTCTTCATCTATAAACAACCATTGTTCAAGACAAAGAATCTCTTATGTTGAATTCTAAGGATTTCAATACAAGAGCATTTCAACATTTATACATGCTTCATTAAATTCATTCAAAATGATTAATATGAAGCTTCATGAATGACTAGAGTATAGACAGTAGAATGATGACACTCATCATATCTACATACATCTTAACTCTTAGAGACTTAGGTTCAGGTAGGTATTCAATCATTTTGAATACATCATCTCTTTCGAGCTACCATTCTGCATAATGCAGAGAACCATGTCATTCATGATTAATGTCTAGAGCACATATGTATGCCAAAATATCTTCTTTTATTTTATAAGGATTATTCGACAATTACGATCACCATCGACATGTCACTACCAAAGTACACTCGATGAAAGATCAAGACTATAGAGACGTACAAACCCTAAGGCGAGGTCTTATTGTCTTACATAATTGTCATTCCTCATTATGTTGAGGAAACTTGCACACTGCAACCACATACATTATGTGTCCAATTGCAAGTACAATATCTGGATCATGAGTCCAATCCAAGATATTTCACTGGTTATTATTGAGTATAACATTGAGTGGGTTTAATGAAGGATTATCTGAAATAAGAAATTTGCATAAGTGTATATATATTATGTATACATGTTTTACTTTGATTTAGGAATTTTAATATCAAAGTTGTCTTGCCTTGTCAACACTGAAAGTTCATTCCCTTAATTACTTTCAATGTAAGAGATATTCTTACCATTATATCTCTAACAAGATCTGGGATCTCCTTTCCTATCTTTGTCGCATCCCAATAATATGAGAACTTACGACTCCAATAAAAAGAAGCGGGAACTCATTCCGCCTTGCAAGTCCAACTTGCATTCCCAATTCGGTCTTTAACACCCGGGCCCACCACCCCTAAGATGATGTTGACCCGTTTCTAATTGAACCAACCGTCAACAGGATTAGAACTCGCTATGCGCAATCCAATATCGCCCCAATAATATGAGGACTCGATATTGGGGTCACTACGCATACGGCCTTACTCTTTCGAGAAGCAAAGAGCCCGATCCAGATGCGCTTGCATATAGGATCTGTCACTTCGGACAGGCGTCTCCTACATACAATCCCTGGCGACGGAACCCTTCGCCTTGACGGGAGACCATGGATGTCACTTATGTGATCCTCCACCTCATATTCAAATTGTAATTAATTATCGTGAATCATATTCACATAGTTAATTCTTCCAAGGGAAATGCACATCTATTCATAATAGAGTGTTTATTGGACATAATTAATTTAATCACATTAAATTAATCATCAATCCAAACATCAATCAACAAACATGTCTTTTACTTGAATAGTAGGTATATACTCAAAGTACGTATTATTCGAATTTTAATAATTAGAAAAATACACATTGTTTGTCTCCGGCATTATACAGTCCCTACCCGCTGTCATGGTCAGTACCGACGAGAGTGGGACGGACCACATACGTTGCAACCCGCTATCCCAATGCTCTCCGACTAGGCACCACATCCGCCTCGGGAAAGGATAATACCAGATAGACCATCATGTACTTTGAGATGTTCATCGGTTTTTCAACCGAAATTATACCATATAATATACATCAAAACATTTTTTTGATTATATTATAAGGAGATTTGCTAGACAAATCCCCAATCCTATTCAAGCAAGAGGGTTTTTCATGTAAAAGTTGTCCTACAACAATTGTAGGATAAACTATGGTTTTCATGAAAGCAATGTTTGTTGATGAACCAATGATCAAGATCTAATATCTCATCATTGTGGTTTAGGCAAGTGTCATTCAATGAAATAATTATTTCTTTAAATATTTCACAAATATTTATCACTAATTATTCCAGAAAATTAACAATTAATTTTCATCATGATAATTGAATGACATATCACAATGTTCAAGATCAAGAAATTGTTAACTTCCAGCAGTGACCCCCAATCACCAAAATTAACTTATCTTGATCAATTTAAATCCAAAAAATGCAAACTCAGTTTCCAAATATTGCCTATTTGATTTATTAAAGAACTCAAGTGATAATTCATGCATTTCAAGGCGGATTAAAACCGTAATCATCTCATTAATTACGTTCAAATCCGCAGTTCCCGCAACAGTGAATATAGTCATATTCAAAAAGCCATATCTTGAGCAAATAAAGTCCAAATTTAGTAAACTCAAGTCCTATGGTTTCCTTGTTTAATGGAAAACAAAATCCAATTGAAAATTTCGTGTTTAAACATTTTAAACAGTGCCGAAAAAATCAATTAGACAGAGGTGCGAAAATTGAAATGCAGTAAAATTTTCGCAACCCTTTCAAGAACCAAATCTTCTAAGGTCTATGGATCATATCCAAACCTTATTCAACCTAGCTCTGATACCACTTGAAGGATATTGAGAATCCTTAAGCGCATCACGGAAGCGTGTCGATCGCATCGTATGCAATCGGAGCAACTAGTCGTACTAGATGCTAGATGCAGCGGAAATTAAAATTTTTTAACTTTAAAGATGAAACCACATGATCACGAGAACACTTCTCGGATCGTTTCATCAAACCACAAAGTACAAAGAATACCTCTTGAAGCGTGGTTGTGATCGCGAGATTCCAAAGTAGAGATCCTCCTATCTTAAGTCCGATCCACGAAGAACGCACTTGCGGGCACGATGATGAGTCGCGTTCCTCCCCGCAATCCTCGATGAAGATCCAAGCATGGCTCCCCCGATTTCATCAAACAAAATCCGTCGTCTTCCTTTAGAGTAAGAAACTCCAGAGAAGAAGGAGATCCTTAAGTCGTCGAAGAAGAAGCCGAGAGTCTCTTCTTTCTCAACACAAAGTGGACGGCCACTTGATGGAGAAGAGAAAGAGAGAGGGCGAGAATGAGAAAGAGAGAGAGAGTTGTAACCTTGCACAACTCTTAATGATGTACCATGAAAGGCTACCCTAGCCCTCCTTTTATATTAGTTTAGGATCCATTGGATCTCAATCCATGGACACATGGATCCAAGGGCTATGCTTGGTCCATGATAAATCAATGGCTATGATTGTTGTTGGTTAAAACCAACAACATCAATTAATTAATTAAGAGATAATATGATAAATGAAATGGAGTTAACCAACCTCCTAAAAAAGGGGGGGCGTCACCCATGAACAATTCATGGGTGACGCCACCTATGAGGGTGGTTTATTTGCTCCATTTTATTTATCTTATTATTCCTTAATTAATCACAATAAATATTCACCAAAATAATTCCAAATTAATTTGTGAATATTTCAATCTTGCCATTGAATATTATGTGAATCATATTCACAACCCAAACTAATTAGTAAATTGCATTTCCAATTAATTAACAAATGTGAATCCAATCCACATTATTAATTAACAAATGCTATACTCTCTTATATATGTATATTATAAATCATATTTATAACACACATATATCATGGATAGTGTTATCCACATTCTCTTAATCCTTGATAATTAAATCCCATTTAATTATCTTAGATAGCCATTTTCACAATATGAATCATATTCATATTTAAGCTTGATAATTAAATCTCATTTAATCATCAAGTCCTTGCTTGGATATGTCATGAAAAGAATTATTCTTGAACCCTTTCATGAATAATGTGCTTTCTCCGCAGATACTTGGAGATAAGGACAGGGTGATTGTATTATTCCACATATAGTGACTTGGATGTTGAGATCTTATCTCAAATCCAGATCTTACGAACCTCCCACAGATGCTTGATTAAATCAAGACCGCAAATCCAATCTTCTCATTGAATCTGAATCTCATTCAGATCAATGTCCAACACTTGGACTAAGATCAGATTGCTTCTCTACTGAAAGGAGTCACTAAAATCCAGACCTGTTTCATCACTCCCTCGGAATGGAAGCGTCATGGATATACAATCGTTTATGATCACATCACCCTCAGGTATTCCCAATACCTGTACATCCTGCATACTGGAAGACCCATGGTCAACCCGAAGATCAAGATCTATTTTACACTGTCTTCTTCAAGGTTTGATCACTAAGTTTCTCATTTGATCATTAGGATTTGGTATCGATCATATACTTTCCAAAAGCATATATCATACCTAGGTCTTGATCACATACTTTCCAAAAGTATATATCAAACCTACAAATTCAGTCAAGCTTCCAAAGCGAGACGACCGTGCACGGAATTTGATTCTTCCCAATATCTCATGAGTGAGCTCATGTCTTCCGGTTCAGTAGTGAACCTGTATGATCCCTTTGAGAGATCGTATTACTCATATGCCCTTACATGCACACCAGCGCGCCGGTGTATAGACCTTGGTTAGGTCATCAACCTATTGGTCTGCCAAATGTACACACTCAGACATATAGTAACACATCTGTCTCCGGTCAGAGGATGTGTGCCTATGTTGTGACAGCATTCAACATAGGACTTAGGTTATCTCGATCTCGTTAAGTCAACTCTTTGACCTAACTAATTTGACACCTCCGAATCTCTATTCCTATGCAGAGGACCTGCATCAAGAGGTCGGTCAGATATCAGCCTATGTGAGAAAGGATTGCCATCTCCTACTCAGGCTGGAGATCACATCTTAACAATCATTTGACGGTGCTTGATGAGTCCTCAACCTAACTCTTTAGATATTCATCCAAGCACCAGCCTCTATGATTCAATAATTGAATTAAGAGCTGTATGATCATTAAGATAGCCATGGTACATAACCCTAATTGTACAGAGGGACCTATTATGCAAATTATTTATTCTTCATTTCAGATCAGGGAATGATATTTGCAATAACATTTATTGCATAATGGCTCGCCGTGGGCTCACATGTCCAACAGCTCAATCAAGCAAGCAATACCCTCAGGCTCACCAACGCACACATGAAACCAACTGAGGTTGGTTTATTATCTTGTCGGTTTTATTGGTGATAAAACATTTGATATTTACGCGGAGAAAAGATGTGAAGTGAAAACTCAATGCGTACACGAGGGTGTTGCTCTCCCAAAACCAAAGTTTCACTCCATTTTATGTTGACTTGCAATTAACAGTCCCATTTTTATTTAAAGTTATCACTGAATTAAGGTTAGCCCAAAAATCAAGAAATCATCATCTACCATTCATTCCCTTTTTCCATTAACCTAGGTGATCAAGCTAGGAAAAAGAAATCGAGAAAAGCCTGTATTCGATAAAACCACGATCTAGGCTAAGCGAGAAATCATGCAGTGATTTGACGAGAAATATTGAAAAACTTGGGCCGTTTTGAAAACCGAAATCAATATGTATGCAAGTCGATAAAAGCCACACCTAATCATGCATCTATTAGAGGTGAATGATTTTCATTAATTTTAGCTAAGTGAAGCGAGATTATGTGCATCTAAATTTAAAGTGTGTCCTACCTACGTGCAAGCACGTAAAAGAAGAAAAATGAAAACCGCTCAAAGAGCCGCGTGCTTGGTCCTAGGTCGACACTCAAGTGGGTACAATCCCCACACAACCACGATCGTTCGATTACATTCGCGAGTCTTCGATCGAAGACCGCTGTAAACGACGAACTATTACATGATATGCAAAAAATAAAATGCGGGACACACATTTTTTTCTTTCTTCCCTATTTGCTCCAATTATGTTTTGCGGCTCTGATGAATCTGCGATTCATCACTCTAAAAGTTGAAAATAGAGCTTTGTTCCCGAGTAATTAGAGGCATATTTCTACTTATATCGCATAATTAGCATTTACGCATACATTGATAATATCTGCATTTTAGTATTCATATTTGCATAAAATAAGAAGCCAATTTCAATTGTAAACATTCACCTGTATATTAGCTAAAATACCTTTTTGTATATATTTTATACTAACTCCGAATCTAATAAAATCAACTCCATAATGTATATATTACTAACACTAATTAAAGAAAAATATCAAAAAAATTACTAACTTGTAAAACAAACCAATAAAACCCCAATCCAAGTTTGAAACCATGAAACTTTAAATGTGCATATCTCTCTCATACAGCCTCCGATTTAGGTCTACTCACTTTTAAAGTAATATACATTCCAAGACCTTCGAAACAAGACCAATTTCATTAAAATCGGAGCTCGTATGCAAAACTTGGGTTTTGGGCCCCTTTTGTACATTGTACATAATAACCGTTTTACCCCTGTATTTTATCTTTCTATTTTCTTCATTATTAAAAATCCAAAAAAATTAGATTAAGTTGTAAATAATCTTTTCATATTTTCTCTATTTTTATTTTTGATTTTTCTCTCTCTTAAAAATGACAAAAAAAATACAAAAGATAAAATGCGGTATTTTATATCTATAAGGTACCACCCAAAAATACATTTTGTACAGATGATCTCCTTTGATTTTCGGCCCTTCACAAAAATTGTAGATCTCGTCAAGACGAGCAACTTCTGTGTTGACCACTTTTTGATTTAATCCCTTTTGTTATTTCTTTTTGATTTTCTTTACATTTAATCTTTGAATTTTTTGGGAGCGACATGTGGCCGCTCCTGTAGCCGCCACATGTCACCCCAATTTTTTTATTTTCGGATTTATTTTTTACTATTTTCGGATTTATTATTATTACTATTTTACTATCATTATTTTAATCATTTTTAGTAACCTACTATATTATATTATTAAATAAATTATTTTAACCCCCTTTTACCTCTTCCCTTACTTGCCTTCTACTCCAAGCCTCCATTTTCTCCACTCTCTCCACCACTCCATTCTCTCCAACTTCCCTCTACTCTTCCTTTATAATCCCATCCCCTCCTCCATTGTTCTTCATCCGCCGTTTTCGAGAGAAGTGAGGTCGAGCCCCTTTAACCTTCAGGTGACAGCTGTAGGAGACGAGTCGAGCGACGACAACCTCAAGGCGAGATCCGCGGCATCACCATTGCCGTGTCGCGAGATCCGATTGGACTTGCTCAGCTTCGAAGGACTCCGCCATCCTTCTCGAGGCCACGAAGGAAGCCGCACGATACGGCTCCACTTTCGGCGAATCACAGGTAAGTATTTCCCTTCTTTTCCTTGTCACTTGATTTTTTTATCTAACATTCTCATTGTTGTCATTCTAAATCATAAAGAAATCACAATATCACAAGCATCAACATCATCACAATCACCTCACTTTTATCACCACCTGAATATTTTCTTCACATATCCATTCACCACATTTCTATTCCATTTCAGTTCTATATTTTTTTCCTGTTTACCAATAAAAATAAAAAATTGCAAAAGAAAACAAAAAAAATAAACAGGAGCTGGAGTCTTGGACGGCCGTCCCCCACGCCTCCTCCCCCAGCAGCTGCGAGCTCGCCGCCGCCTCTCCCTCAGCCGCCGTCGGTGGCCGCCTCCTCTGTCCCGACGACTTGGCCGTGTGTCGGCCACCTCCGTGCTCCCTCCTGCATCCCAGCCACGTGGCCCAGCCGCGGCTGCGAGCTGCTCAGCACCCTCAGCCCTGCGCCACCACGTGCTGTCGCCCGCCCACAGCCGTTGCAGCCTCCTGCTGGCTGACGCCTCCGTCGCCACGTCAGCGCTCCGACCTCGACCAGCTCCGATCCCCCGCTCCGCCCAGCGCGGCGGCCCACCCCTTCGCGGCCCTGCTCCTCCTCGACGCCCTTGCTCTCCTCCGCCTCCCGCCCTTATCGCAGCTGCTGTCAACGTCGGCACCTCCAGCGCGGCGTCGCCACCCCACCAGCGGCAAACGCCGCCTGACCTCAGCCCTCGACGCGGCGTTGCCGCCGCGCAGCCACCTCGCGCCGCCCCCAGCCGCACCTCCAACGCCAGCCGCCCCGCCGTCATTCTCTGTTCTCCACCGCGCAGCAGCAGCCGCTGCGCCCCCCGCAGATCGCCCCCGTGCCACGCGCCAGAGCTGCGCGGCGCTGCGCGTCGCACCGCACGCCGACCTCCTTCCCCCGCCGCGCCGCCCCTCGTGGCCTCACGCCGCTCAACCGCCTCGCCTCAGCGCCGTCGATCGTACGGCAGCCGCCGCCACGTCTCGCCCGTGGCCGCCGCCTCCCTCAAGTCTCCATTTGCCCTAGCTTGCGGAGAAGAAAAGGTCCATTTTCCTTTTTTATTTTAGTTGTACAATTTGCATAATTTGTCCTTTACATTTTTCTATTTACAAAAGTACACATGTGCACAAATTGCATTCTCATATTTGTTTTTCTGTATTGCATTGATACCCCTGACTTGGCAGGAATATTTGGATTCTAAAATAGCATCATTTTATTCAATGAAAAATAGCTTGTTGTAGAGCATGTGATTCTTTATCTTTGGACTATTTATTTACATTTTTATAAGCATTAGATGATTTATTAAAAATCAGAGAGTGAAAATCAAAGATATTTTGTCCATTTGTACTCTGAAATTCGCACAGACATATTTATTATTCCAAAAATTGTGAAAAAATTGTACATGATGCCTCTAAGTATGCTTTAATTACAGTCCAAATTTCGTCCAATTAGGAGTTGTTGTTTGCATAAAATAAATTATAGGGTGATTTCTGTAAATTATTTTTAATTAATTCCACAAATAACATTTTTGAGAAATTTCAACTCTCCTGTATTCCTTATTGCAATATCTATCTGAGATAAATAGATCTTTGGATGATTTGATTTTATGGATTAATTAGGAATTAAATACCTACAATCACTCTATTTTCAGTAAAATATTCACAAAAAAATCAAAAAGTGTCATAAAATTCCAAAAATATTAGTGTAGCTTCATTTCATCATATTTAACTTTCGTTAAATTTTTCATAATTTTTTCATATCATTTGCACGAAAAATTGCTTAAAAACCTCAAAATAGTTTGCATTTTTCATTTGTGCATTTTAAATCCAAAAATCCAAAAAAAATACATTTGCATTCATCATTGGATTAGGTTTATAGGAAAAATATCATTTAGCCAATTTAGACTAATTTTACATCAAATATTAATTTGGCTAAGTGATCGTTTTCTTAATAACCTAATTATTGTATTTGGCATTTGTATCGCATAAAAAATTACAATAAAAAGTCCCACTTGGAAAACCGCAATCTAATCCATCTAATCTGTTCCCGAGTTGTTCCTTTGCCTCCTTGAGTCGACCCTGGGGCTTGCCCAGGCTAAATAAACATAAAAACCGCGTGTACATTAATTCGTTAATTAATCAATTTGTGCGGTTATTTTTTGATCGACGCGGATCTATCCGACTGCAACGCACGAGTTAATCAGACAACATAGAAAGGGTAGGTCGACCGCGGCTCATCAGGCTCCTCACAGCAGGAAGCGTCTTGCTCCTCGCCTCCATGAACCATCAAGGGCCCTACCACAAAAACAATGGTTAGAGATCAAATAAAAAATAAAAATTTTATAATGCAGAATATGTGAACATTTGACCTATAAAAAAGGAGCACTAAATTAAACAAATGAAAATCCAAAAAATATAAGAAATGAGCCGTGTCCCCGGCAACGGCGCCATTTGACGAACCGCAAAATTCATCCCTTTAATAGTGCAAAATTAGCACTTGGAATTGTCGTAGCAGTCGGGCCAATTCGGGCTCATCAAAAGACCATCTGATTTAAATTTGTCAATCAAAACGAGATGGTCGTAATTTATTTAATTTACTTGGCAAGAAACCAAGGTCCAACTCAGGGACACGAGCCTCTCTTGTGATTATTCGGATTTTTATCTATCTAATTAAGTGTTGAGTTAGAGATCTATAGGTCAAATTATGCAGAAACGAAACAACAAGATAATGCATTAAAAATAAACATGCATTTTTTATCAATTTTTATCATGCAAATAAATGCAGAGAAATGCAATGCAAATATGCCCTAAATGATCATTTCTTAAGCCATAAGATATGCGAGTCAAACTGAGTTGAAATAATGAAGCACTCTAAATTTATAAAGCAATTAGGCATGAGAACCACATAAATCAAGACACCTAGATAATGAAATAATGCACTATGATTCATAGTTTCAAATCTGAAATTGAAACATGCCATAAGAAAGACAACAAAGAGAGCTTCAAAATGAAACTGAACTCATCTCAATCGGAGTTACGAGGCTCAAGATATGCATAAAGGAAAGCAAGGGCATAACTGAAAGAAAACATGAAAAGATAAATACAACCAGGTCCCTGGGAGGGACTAAAATGCAATAAAAATAAAGAACGAGTCCTTCCCTGTAAATAAACCATACGTACGGGGGCATATCTGCAATTATTTAAACCCGCAGGGGTATGAGTGCAAATATCCCCAGGCGCGCAGGTGCTGCACGTACGTCAGGACCTGGATGCAAAATGGAGAAGATGGCGGGGCGTCTCTGCAAATTGCCCAGACGTGCACGTGCCAGGCACGTACCACCCAGGCTAGGAGACAGGCTCGAACTCGGCAGAGGCTCGATGAAGCTTCGGCTAGGCTCGTACGTTAGGTTCGGGCTCGATGCAGGTTCGGCATAGGCTTGGAAGATCCAAGAGGTTTGGCATTAGGCTGGGGCGTCTCTGCAAATTGCCCAGACGTACACGTGCCAGGCACGTGCCACCCAGGCTAGGAGACAGGCTCGGACTCGATAGAGGCTCGATGAAGCTTCGGCTAGGCTCGTACGTTAGGCTCGGGCTCGATGCAGGTTCGGCATAGGCTTGGAAGAACCAAGAGGTTTGGCATTAGGCTGGGGCGTCCCAAGCCTGGAGGGTCGGAGACGAAGGCTCGGGGAAGCTCTGGCGACGCCACGTGGGTGATCGTGCACTGTCCGATCTTCAACGATCCGACGGTATCTGGAGGAGGCTCCTTGCTGGCGACATGGCTGAAATGTGACCATTGGATGAACACCGATGAGGAGCATCCAACGATCACTGATCCTCCTTCTTCCTCTGCAGCTGGCGGCGGGGACTGCGCTCCGACGAAGGCCCTCTTCCTCCGCTGCTCAATCCTAGGCACGGTGAGCCTTCCCAGAGACTCCTGAAAGCTCGTTGAGATAGCTGGAGGTCCGAGGGAGGCGCATGATCTCTTGGCGTGACCCATCGGAGCCCGTACTCGAAGTCGAGGCTGATGAAGGAGAGTTCCGGTGGTCTTCCGATCATTGAAGCTTTGGCGACCTGCACTGTTATTCGATAGCCGAAGCTTGGGGATTCTTGACAGGGGTGAAGTGAGGTTCCATGCGAGCGGGGAGAGCGAGGAACCGGAGCTCGATCTCCAGTGACCGGAGATGAGGTGGGTCGGAGATGGTCAGAGGTGAAGAAGAAGGGTTTGGGCGTCGGAGGTGGCGCGTGGAAAGGGGATGTGTGGCGGAGCTCGGAGAGTGGTTAATGGAGCAGGGGGTTGTTTGAGAGCAGCTAATAAATTCAGCAAAAATAAAGAAAAGATACAAGAAGGATCAGAGGGACTTACCGGAGGTTGGGCGGAGCGGGGCCTGTGCTCGAGGTCATCGGATGACCTCGGGGTCATCGCTGGACTCCCCCGACTACGGGGAGCAGCTTGGCGGAGGCGGAGCTCCGCAGGCCTGGCCTACCATGGCCAGGGGTCGACATCGGAGCAGACCTTCGTCTTCACGCTCCTCGCCGCCCCCTCGCTGTCATCGGGGGGCGGGGGCTTGCTGGGAGGTCACCCACGTACAGGTGGACAAGTGTTGATGGAGGGGGATGTCGGGTATTTGAAGGTGGTTGATGGCAGAGCTGATGAGTGGCGTCGTGGTTTGCGAGGGGGATATGGGGTGACTGGAGGAGAGTTCGTGGGTTGACGAAGGTCTCGCGAGGATGGTGGGTGAGTGATGAGCGTGGTGAGGTGGTTAGCGAGGGGAGAGGTGATCGGAGGAGGTGGAGATAATGGAATGGGCGAACGGGTGATGTGAGGTGGAGAACGTGGGAAGAGAGGGGGGTCTAGAGGTTGACGATAACTGTCGGCCGTTGGATCTGGAGATCCGACGGCTGACGATTAGGCGCTGAAGGACGGGTGTGATTGAATCCAAGATGCGGTGATCGAAGGGCGCTGAATACGCCATGTGTCAAGTTGAGGGATGCGCGCTAGCGGACGGTGTGGATGTTCTCCAGACTTTGATCAGATGGCTGACACGCGCGATAGGAAGAAGCGGTTGAGATGGAAGATCGAGGTGCGATCGGAAGGCACCAGTCGCGCCACGTGGCACGCACTGGTGAGAGTGCTCATATGCGGTGCAGATTGAAGGCGGGGATGATCTGACGGCCGAGGCAAAGGGACGTGCGCGGAGATCTTGGGATCGTTGGATCTCAGGAGGAGATCCGACGGCTGGAAGAGGAGGCGGAAGAGACAAGAGAGGCGGGCCACGTGGCGCCCTCTGGATGGGCCACGTGGCCCAATCAGATTATTCAGAGGATATTTTTGATTTTTGAGGGTTAATTTTCCCGAATTTGAGAAAACTCAAAACATGAAAGTTGTAGATCTTGAGGAGATCTACAAGTTTCATGTTGACCAAAACTGGAAATGAGATCAAACAAAGACCCGAAATATTTTTAATGGTATTTTTAAGACTAAAAATACCACGCATTTTTGTTTTGCCATTTTTTTGTGGTTTTTAATTTATTAAGGACTCTGATAATTACAGGACATTAACTGGGTTTTATTGACACAAAGCTTAAGCAAGGGGGTTAATAATTGGAAATTATGATGATGAAATCGAGTTTCATCACAAGGTAAGACAACTTTGATATAAAAATTCCTAAATCAAAGTAAAATATGTATATATATATACACTTATGCAAATTTCTTATTTCTGATAATCCTTCATTAAAACCCACTCAATGATATACTCAACAATAACTAGTAGAATATCATGGATTGAACTCATGATCCAGATATTGTACTTGCAGTTGGACACATAATGTATGTGGTTGCAATGTGCAAGTTTCCTCATAATAATGAGGAATGACAATTAAATAGATAATAGGACTACAACCCTAGGGTTTGTATGTCTCTATAGTCTTGGTATCATCAAATGTACTTTGGAAGTGACATGTTGATGATGATCATAATTGTCATATAATCCTTATAAAATCTAAGAAGATATTATGGCATACATATGTGCTCTTGACATTTATCATGAATGATATGGTTCACTGCATCATGCAGAATGGTGGCTCTATAAGAGATGATGTATTCAAAATGTTTGAATACCTACCAGAACCAATATTTTAAGAGTCTAGATGGATGTAGACATGATGAGTGTCATCATTCTATTGTCTATACTCTAGTCATTCATAAAGCTTCATAATATTCATATTCTATGAATTTAATGAAGCATGTACAAATGTTGAAATGCTCTTATATTGAAATCTTTTGAATTCAACATAAGAGATTCTTCGTCTTTAACAATGGTTGTTTATAGATAAAGGGAGCGCAGTGGAAGCATGGTTCAGACCCGAGTAAAAAGGAAAGTCAAAAGAGTTGACCTACTTCTGTGACTTCCATATAGCATCCAAAGAGTTGGATGAATGCCAATACCGCAATAAGTTGATGTGTTGATAGTATGACTATTAAGTCTGTCTATAATCCTTAGTGAAGGACTCGGATAGAGCATCAGAATTGTCTACATAAATCATTGATATTGACTTGCTTATTGAATAAGATAAAGTCTAATAATTGTATCTCAATTTTCTAACAACACTTGCAATGGGTTGCATATGTTTTAGAGGACTGGAAAATTTGATATTAAGGTTTATAGTTATCCATATGGATATTGATGCAATTGTTGCAACAATCTCTATTGGATTGATAGACTTCATAATTTTAGTGGGAGAGCCCTTAGTCTTAGAGAATGTCTCTATGACCTGAATATTAGAATACATTCATTATTTATTTCTAAATATTGGAAATAAACATGAATTCTGAGATAGAACTATCATAAAGAGTTATGATGGAAATATTTCAAATAGTAATCTAACATCTAGTGGACTCCACAAAATTAGAAAATTAATGAATGGTTCATTAAGATTTCTAATACTGAAAATTAAAACCATTATAACATCAATTGGAGGATGAAGATCATTTGACAATGATCTGGCATCAAGTTTTGGACATATATCTGTTGATGAGATCAATGGACTAGTGAGAGATGAAACTTTAGATTGTCTAAAGGTTCAAATCTTACATACTTGTGAATATTGTATTAAAAAAAATAAAAATGTCCAATACACCCTTCCTTGGGAAAGGTGTAAGATATCATGGTATTCGGGATCTCATACATATTGATGTATGCGGATCATCTATATCATAGTAAACATTATGTATATGTGATATCTATTGATGATTATGTATGATATGAGATTTCTTCACTTCACCTAAGAAACCTTTGAAATGTTCAAAGATTTCATAATTTTTGGTTTACAACCAAAGTTTGAAGGAAGATAAAATGAATTTGATCTAATCTAGGTAGCATGTACCTGTTAGATGAATTCAAAGAATACCTTATGGAGATATGAATATCATTTCTATCTCAATCCTCCTAACACACCTTAACTCAATAGAGTCATAGGTAGATACAATTGGATCATGTGTGACATGACCTTATCAATGATGAATTTTAGCATAATTATCTTTTAGTTTCCAGGTATATATGTGTAGTAGAACCTACAATGTATATCCTTAATAAGGTTCCATGTATGCTGGAATCTAGCACTTGAGAGTGCTGCTTCATTAGGAAAATAAAGGATGGTATTGGATACCTACTTTATGACCTTGAGATTCTTAAAGTATCTCATCTCTGAGGATGTGATTCTTAGAAGTTGAGACTCTTGAGAATCAAGATGAAAATGAAGTGTAGGAACTCATTTGATCTTGAGAAGATAATGAGGCTCTTGAAATTGGAAAGTAAAAGGACAATTAAATATGAAACACTAATACCTCTTCAAATGAGTTTGAGGATGGAGTCCATGTGTCAAAGAAATCTGACAATGATCGAACTTCATGTGATGAAGCTTCTGAAGATCATAGCATGGTTAGATGGATCTTAGCAATGAAAGTCTAAAGTAAACTTCATATACAAATGTTGTATATGGACCCTCGAGGATCCACCTATATGGATAAGACCCATTGAGGTGTAAATGGATCTTCAAGAGAAAGGGAACCTGACTACACAACTTGACTTTGTTATCTATGAGATGGAAGTCAAGATTGCATTCCTCTACAAATACCTCTCTGAGGATATTCACATGAAGTAGCCCCAGGGCTTCATGGTTGAGGAAAGCAAGGTGTGCAAACTAAGGAATCCATCTATGGACTCAAATAAGCTTCTTGAAGTTGGACCATAAGATTTGATGAAATTATAAGTGTTATGATTTCAGATAGAATCTTGACGAACCATGTGAAGCTTAGTGGGAGTGCCTTTGTATTCATCATGCTAAATGTAGATGATATCCTAATCATTTGAAATGATATAAGGATGATAATAATAAGTGTTTTCTAAATCTGGTTGTTCCATAACTTGAGATATGATCTCAAGGATACCTCTTAGGTCTTAGTTCTGAAGATGTTCAGAAGCATAGAGAAGAGTATATTGGGACTGTCACATTTTGTAGTACACCTTGGATATATTCCATTCTTGGAAATTCCAATAAAGGCTTCCATCCCTTAAGATATGGTACTGACCTATCTAAAGGGATAGCACCTCAAAGAGTTGAGGAAGTGAATGCTAGAACGGTTTGCACTTGTGCATCAGTTACGAGAAGCTGAGTGTAAGCTAGATGTGTACAAAAGCCAGATATCTGCCATGTAGTGGGAGTAGTAAAGTATTGCTAATCGTACTATGGAAAGAAAAACACTTGAATGTAGTAATAACAAAATCTTCATAGATGACAAGATTTTTGAGATAGTGATCTCAAAGTCTTATCTTCAAAACTTAAGACTTTTAGATAGAGATCTAAAAGGTCTTAACTGTGAATACCTTAAGAGATAGTGATTTCCAGGAATAAGGGTATTCTGATAAGGATTATGGAAATACTGGTTATAATAATTGTTAAGCTATAGTGTCAAGGACACTGTAACTAACAAGATTGAGTATTGGTTGCATAAGATGCAACATTCGCATTGGATGCGAGCACTGTTACAGGGGATATGCAAGTGTCGTAAAAGGGCTTGGCGTAGTCTCGCAGGAACAGAGTGACTGATCAACTTACCTAGCTATTTTCTAAATAGCCTATGATTGTCACATGATTGCGGGTTTAAATGGTTATCCCAATAATGGCTCTTTGGGCTAGTGGGAGATTGTTGGAAATGCGAGACCACGACAAGCCATTATGCAATAAATATTATTACAAATTTAATTCCCTGATCTGAAATGAAGAATAATTAATTTGCATAATAGGTCCCTTAGTACAATTAGGGTTATGTACCATGGTCATCTTGACGATCATACAGCTGTTGATTCAATTGTTGAATCATAGAGGATGGTGCTTGGATGAATATCTAAAGAGTTAGATTGAGGACTCATCAAGCACCGTCAAATGATTGTTAAGAGATGATCTCCAGCCTGAGTAGGAGATGGCAATCCTTATCTCAAAAGGCTGATATCTAACCGACCTCTTGACGTAGGTTCTCTGCATAGGAATAAAGATTCGGAGGTGTTAGATAAGTTAGGTCAAAGAGTTGACTTAACGAGATCGAGATAACTAAAGTCCTATATCATATGTTGTCACGATACAGGCACGCATCCTCTCACCAGAGACAGATGTGTTACTATATGTCTAAGTATGTACATTTGGCAGACCAATAGGTTGATGACCTAACCAAGGTCTATACACCGGCGCGCTGGTGTGCATATAAGGGAATATGAGTAATACGATCTCTCAAAGGGATCATACAGGTTCAGTTACTGAACCAGAAGACATGAGCTCACTGATGAGATATTGGGAAGAATCAAATTCCGTGTGCACGGTCATCTCGCTTTGGAAGCTTGACTGAATTTGTAGGTTTGATATATACTTTTGGAAAGTATGTGATCAAGACCTAGGTATGATATATGCTTTTGGAAAGTATATGATCGATACCAACTCCCAATGATAGAATTAGAAACTTACTGATAAAACCCTAAACTAGACAGTATAAAGTTGAACTAATACTTCGCGTTTAATCTGAGTCTTCCAGTATGCAGGATGTACAGGTATTGGGAATACCTGAGGGTGATGTGATCATAAACGATTGTATAACCATGACGCTTCCATTCCTAGGGAGTGATGAAACGGGTCTGGATTTTAGTGACTCCCCTCAGTAGAGAAGTGATCTGATCTTGGTCCAAGTGTTGGACATTGATCTGAATGTGATTTAGATGCAATGAGAAGATTAGATTTACGGTCTTGATTTAATCAAGCATCTATGGGAGGCCCGCGATCTGGATTTGAGATATGATCTCAATATCCATGTCACTATACGTGGAACAATACAATCGCCATGTCCTTATCTCCAAGTATCTGCGGAGAAAGCGCATTATCCTTGAAGGAGTTCATGGATAATTCTATTGTTGATTTATATATATCCGAGCATTGAGAAAAATGGTTAATTGAATGTGATTTAATTATCATGATTAATATGAATTCGATTCATATTATAAAGAGAGTTGTCTTAGATATTTAAATATGATTTGATTATCAAAGATGTAAATAACGTGAATGTGATTCATATTATTTGAGAACAAGAGAATAGAGATCTAAGATGATTAAATGTGATTTAATTATCATGGATATGAATAATGTGGATAGCAATATCCATATTAGTCATATATCTATTATAAATGTGATTTATAATATATAAGAGAGAGCTATTTGTAATTTACATTTGTTAATTAAATGTTAATGTGAATTGGATTCACATTGGACATTGAATTGAAAATGTAATTTACATTTTGTTTTGGGTTGTGAATATGACACAAATTTTCAATCGCAAGATTGCAATATCTACAAAATAATTGTGAATTATTTTTGTAGAATAATTTGCAACAAAAGTTGTTGCATTATCTTGGAGATTACAATATAGAGATGAGAGCCACCTTCCATATATATGGAGTGGACGATCGCCACTCCTATTAGAAATGTGAGGTCGTCCCCTCCTTCCAATATGGAAGGAGGCACTCTCTCTCATATGATCTCCAAGAGATCTTGATTTAATTTGGTAATTAAATTATTTTGATTTATCAATATATATGTAATCCAAATTAAATTAATTGTTGTTGGTTTTACCAACACAAATCTTAGCCATTAAAAGAAATACAATCAGTGAGTGCCATTGGATTTGTGTTGTCCTATGGATTGAGATCCATGGATCCCAAAACCCTATAAAAGGAGAGGCACCCCATTGCTCTTCTTTACACCATGCTTGAGAAGCATATCTCTCTCTCTCTCTTTTCTCTCTACATGTCAGCCCTCTCTCTCTCCCTCTCATGGTCGTCCACCATGGATGCCCTAGAGAGGTTCTCCATCGCCGCAGCGTCGTCGTTATGCTGCCCGATGGTTTGCTCGTGGATCTCCGTCTACTTTGGTGTGCCTTGCTCGTGAAGAAGATGTGGATCTCGTGTGTCGAGATCAGGAGATCCGTCGCTTGGATCATCAACATGGATTGCGATATGCATGCGGTTCATCCCTGCGCTCGCAATCGTCTCCTCCGACGGATCGAACTTGAGACAGGAAGTCTCTTTGTTTAGAGACTCGATCACAACCACGCTTCAAGAGGTAATGCTATTACTTGTTTGTGGTTTTGACAAAATGATCTGAGAAGGGTTCTTGGATCATGTGGTTTCGTCGCATAAAAAATTTTAATTTCCGCTGCATAGAACAACTAGTGCGACTAGTCGTTCTTCGTCGTATTCGATTCGACGCTCATGCTTCCGTGATGCGCTTGAGGATCTAACCATATCCCTCACCAACTTCTCTAATTATCAGACTCTCTTTTTGTATATATAGTATAAGGATATGAAATTTAGTGTATTGCATTTCGTGAGAGTCGAGTCGAGGCATCACCCAAAGTTCCAGTCCCAAAGACTCTCCTCTAGACCTCGTCCTCAATATTAGGGAATAAGTCTATTCTTGCTTCAGTTAGCCATCTCATTAGTTTGTCAGACTTGAAATGTTGATGGACGGCCAGATGATGGAGGGAATGGGATTGTGTCTATTTTTCTCTTCCTCACATTGGAACAAGGGGCCTCTCGAGTGCCTTTTTTACTCAACACATATAAAGTTTTACATTGTTGACCAATGTGTCCGTCAAGAGAGTCGGAGTCGTATGCACTTGTTTTTCTGGGAGTACACCGGGGTGTGTCTCTTTTGAGTCTCTAAGATACCTTCGACCCCCAAACTTGTAGCATTTACGATGCAGAGCCCTTTTTAGTGTCAGCCCGACTCCTTGGTCCTAATTAGCGCTTGGTCCAAGTGGACACTTTGAAAATGTTTAGGAGCGCTCGCCATTGGTGGAAGCTCATTTATAATTTGACTTGGATGATAGAGCTTCTTCTTTGACATTTCATTGCTTTTGTTGGCTAGCTCCACTGCTTTTACCAAAAGTTGGCACACAATGATCAACAATATTTCATTAAGTTTCATCACACCCTGGCACCTTAGGTAAATATCAAAGAGATAGCATATGAATCTTGTTCACATACTGGCTAGGGTTTTGCCGACACTCAGGTTTTCTGAAGCCTTCATTAACTTTATCCCATCCTCGAATATCATCATATCGGGTCTAAACTCAACTCTCTAGTCCCAGTTCCTCAATTGATAACTCAACTCATCTCATCAATCATGCAGTTGTGAAAGTGATTGTGTTGATCATATTCTTTTAAAGGTAGAGATGAAGAGTGCAATATAGCGCTCAAATCTTTCAAACTAGGGAAGTGTGAATAATTAAGATTAAAACCCTAGTGACTAAGGCATGTTAACTCAGACTCTCAAGATCACCGAAATCCTGTGTCCTCAAAATCCTCAAGCCTTGAGTGAGTGTCAATGTGTTAGGAATACACCAACTCCTTGGTTAGTGATTTTTTTGTGATTTTTAACTTTTGCATATTTTTATGGGTTTTGATTTTAAAATTTTTTTTAATTCTTGGAAGAGACAATGACTGGCCCAGGCTCAAATGAATAAAAGTATCTACTCTCAGCCAGTATGGGTGTAAGTATGAGCTGATAAACAGACACGTGATCCTTAAGGACGGAGCCATATGCGGTGTCCTTTAAACCACCCACTCTGCTAAGGGAGACCGAAGTGCCCGCACTGAAAGTGTCTACTAATCCTAGTAGACAGAGTCTAATTCAAAGAAAGGTTTCCAATTTTTCATTTTTTTTTAAAAACGTTTATTTATACATATTAACATTTTTACAAGTTTTTACAAAACTCAATTTATAAGTTTACCAAAGCCAAGCCCGAAAATAAATTTTTCAAAAAGTTTTAAAAATATGAGCTATGACTAAAGTAAATATACAGTAATATATTGTATACCCCCCTATACTTAAATTTTGCTATGTCCTCATCGCACAAGTGCCATGAAGCCAAGGCTCGATCAAATATAGGGTGATATAGTGGAACTGAGGAGGAGGGTCCCCCTATACTTAGGTCAAATATTGACCTAAGTACAGGAAGATAATTTGAGGGAAGGATGAGCAGGCGGTCCCCCCTATACTTTGGCTATAAATAGCCTAAGTAAGGTCTGAGTTAGGGGGGATCTGTACTATGATACAAGAGTGGAGGGTTGGGGGGTTTGGTGAATTATACCGAGAGAGAGAGAGAGAGAGTGTGTGTGTGTGTGTGTGTGTGTGTGTGTGTGTGTGTGTGTGTGTGTGTGTGTGTGTGTGTGTGTGTGTGTGTGTGTGTGTGAAACATACAGAAGGATATGGGGGGGTGAGTGTGTATGTGCAAGTATGTGTGGGAGGGGGGAAGGTATTTCATTAAGTGATCTACTTCTTTTTCTTGTTCTTTTGTTTACAACATGCAAGAACTGGAAATAAATATGCATATGCAAGTTTTTTTTACAGTATGCAATGCAGGTTGACTGATAAAGAGTCCTAGACTTCCCTTCGCCAATTCTTCTGCGTCCTCTTCAGCGGAAGCTCCAGACTTCTCGCCTCCCTAAAGATCAAGCGTCCTTGATTTTCATGGGCCCTGCCACAAAAGAGAAAAGTTAGAAGAATACATAGAAAATTAATCAACAGTCATGATGCAAAAACTGATGCATGAAATGAGGACCTGTATATCTCGACAATATTCACAAAGCATTCAAGAAATAAATTAACTTAAGCCGTATCCCCGGCAATGGCGCCATTTGATGAACGTCAAATTTGCCTCTTTTAGAATGAATAATTATCATAGTATAGGAGGCAAATTTGGTTCGTCAAAAACCACAATATTTGAATGTTGTGGAGTATTTATACTTGGCAAGTCTACCAAGGTCGAACACAAGGACACAGCTACTTAATCTATTTATAGAATTTTGATTCATGAAGCACAACTGTGAAATATTCTCAATTTCAGGTCTGTTATGCACAATAATATGATGCATGTAATTTTTAGTTGGTTTTATGCAATTATAAGAGGGTGCATGAAAATAATGCAAGAGAATTTATATGTAGACTAAAGATTACAATTATACCCTAAAAATATGAGCAACATAAAAGAAAATGAAATCAGAGTCATGTTAATCCCATCATTAAAAACAGTCATCCAATCAGAGTAAGCATGAGTAGAGCAGAGTCATCATCTAACACAAAAATTCACTTCATTTAATATAATGTTGGATGAGGAAATTAAATATGCCATAATGTAGATGAGAAAACAACGATCAAAACGACACTAAAATCATGCAATTTGGACCTACGATGCTCAAGTTATGAAGCAAACAATGCAGAGGCATAATTGTAATAAAAATGCAAGAAACTAAATGATAAATATTACATTTAGGTCCCTGGAGGGACCTAAATGTAAATACCAAAAACTGCCTGGGCCTCTATGCAATTCTTCCTTGTGCGTAAGGGCTTTTTGCAATTTCCTGAAAACTTGGAGGGTTTCCCTATAAAATACCCAAGCGCACACGTGAGGCACGTGCAAGGGGACCATTCTGCAAATACGTAAAAGCTCGGGGTCCTTCGTGCAATATACCCATTACCTCACGTGCGGTGCACGTGAGGGCCTAGGCTCGGGACGGCGCCTCTGGCTCGGGACACGTGGCCGTATCCGGAGGCTCGGGTCGAGGTTTGGGTCTTGGATCGGATCGTCGAGGCTGTTGGTCAGGATGTAGGCTTGGGCCTCCACGTGTCATCATTATAACCGTCCGATCCGATGATCAGATGGTACCTGTTCTTCGTGCTCCTCCGCCTCCCACCGGAGAAGGCAGGTCTCTGGCAAGGCATGTCGCGCTCCACCGAGCCCGGGTGGATCGCCTGATGGTCGATAAAGATGGCAGAACTCCTGGCGAAGCTCATGGGGACCAGACGGAGCTCCATCGATGTCTGAAGCTTCTCGATGGAGCATGGTCATCGGAGGAGAATTTCGAAATCGACGGGGTGATACGAGCTCCGACCATTGAAGGTTCCTGCAAGCATTAGATGTAGCTGAAGCGTGGTGCGTGTGAGTGCGAATGTTTTGTGAGTGAGTGGAGGCCATGGAGGCGACGGGAAGCGGTGGCCAAGGGCTTCTTCTCCGGCGAAGTTGGAGCAGAAAGGGGTCGGAGTGAGGGGAGGTCCTGGAGAAGAGGAAGGTGGTCGGCGAGATAACTGATGGATGGCGAAAGTGCGGGGGTGGTTGGGCGAAGGTGAAGCTGATCATGGGAGGCAGGAAAATTGCGAGAAACACAAGAAAAAGAGGAGGATAACTTACCTCGCCGGAGCAAGGCATTTGGCAGAGGAGGTGGCCTGGGCTAGGCTTCGAATGAAGCCTTGGGTCTTCGCACGACAGGGTCGACCATTCCCCGATGCTCGGCGAAGCACGATGGCACCGCTACATGGCCGAAAGGCCATGGATCACACCTGGGATGCCGAAGCCATCGTCACCTCGAGGTACGGCTCCTCCGTTGTCATCGAAGAGACAGAGATGGGGCCGGAGCCCCCGTGAAGGGTGGATGGGGGTTGACGATGGCGGAGACGGTGGTTTTATAGGGGGAAGTGGGCGGCAGTTACGAGGGAGAGGCATTTTGAAGTGGAGTTTTCATGGCGTGGGAGTGATGGTGGTGGAAAGATGGAGGTTACGTGAGAAAGACGGGGGAATGAGATGCATGGGGAGGTCGTTAGAAGAGGGAGGAGGTGGCTAGAGTGACGGCTAAAAATGGAAGGGGACGGTGGGTTGGCGAGGTGAAACGGCTGGGGAAGGGGGTTACGCAAGGTAGTAGACGCTCTTCCAACCATTGGATCTTATGATCCAACGGTTAGGATGGAGGCGTGGGCGAAGGGTGGAGATCAGATCATGAGATGTGATCGGTCGGATGGGAGCGAAGCGAGAGTGACGATCGAGATAGGGCGATGGCGTGAGAAAGAGTGGGGTGTTGTGGCGTATTAGGGACCAAAGGATGAGAGGGCATCATGTGGATGAGCTTGAGAGCGACGAGGAAGTAGGGGTGACATAGGATAAGAGAGGGATCGGGTGGCTATGAAGAAGGTGATACGTGGTGGCATCAGGAACGTTGGATGGTACTAAGATTGTAGGCTGAGGTTTAGGCGATGGTGGGCGGCTAAGATCAGATCTGGAAGTTAGATCTGACGGCTGGGGAGTGGAGCGGTGGTGGATGGCTCAGATGAAGGCGGTAAGGAGAGGATCCAATGGCCCTGATGGGCGCCGGGTGGCGGAAGGGGAAGCGGGCCCCGTGGGCGGCCCAGAGGGCGCCACGTGGCCCAATCAGAAAAATCAGAAGGATAAAGACAAAGATAAATACAAAAGAAATAGTTAGAGGCAAAATTAGGTAAAAGTCAAAACATGAAAGTTGCTCGTCTCGATGAGCTCTACAAGTTTTATGTTGGACAAAAAGCCAAAAGAGTTCATTCGTACAAAACATATTTTTGGGGATATTTTTAAGGGAGATAAAAATACCAGCTTTTTGGTTTTGAGATATTTTTGCATTTTTTAGTCTTTTTAATGGTTAGTGAATTATGGACAATTATTCTACCTAATTTTTAGGGGGGTTTATGATAAAATAATTACAAGAAAAATATAGGAAATTAAAAAAATTTATAAGGTTACTTACGCACAATATGATACAAGATAAGAATAAAGAATTAAAGATGATTTTTATTGGAATGGTTAAGCCATGGGTTTAATTTACAACTTTTAGCATGATGAATACGAGATTCATCAAATATTTACAATTATATAAAAATATAAAGAATCTAATAATATAAATAATAAATATGTTGAATATTATATTCAAGTATATAGTACAATAGGGACTCAAAAGCCAACGTTTGCATCTCAACTCCAAATTAAATGAAACCACCTTCGTTAAATAGGTAATTAAATTTTATGAACAATAAAGGTGAGTTTGGTCAATTTTTAATATGTGGAGGAGATACATATCGAGGAAATTTTCTTTGTGACCTTTTATTCTGTGTATACTGGGAGCATTGTGTATTAGTTTTGAGTGAAATCAATTTTATATTTTTCTTTGTATTTTTATGTACAACTTTCATGTTGAGGGTTTTTCATTTGTGGTATAGAAATATAAAAATAAAAAAGGTGTCGAGATACATTTATTGATGAATAAAAATTAGGGTCTTTGAGTGTGTTCTGTACAGTTTCCCCGCCTTATCTCCTCCTACTTTATTCCTTATCAACCAAGTCATCGTGATGATTGGGTCTTGGGGTCTAGGGAAACTCATTGCCTTTGACACTTCATTCTTTTTTCTAAATTCCCTTTATTCTTTTATTTTGGAATTAAATGCCAATATTTACACAATATTTTAATGTCAATTATTGATTGTTAATATATATATATATATTGATGCTATATGCATGCATTTAACTAGGGATTTAAGGTCAAAATAAAAGAATAAAGGTCATGAAATAGAGATCCATCACCCCCTATACTTTCCTTTGCTAGTCTCGAGCAAACACTTATGCTAATGAATTCAGAAAAAGAAAATAAAGAAAAGAGAAAAAAAAGAACTTGGAATAATCTTTAACTCTTAAACTTGTCTTAATAAAATCAAAGTTTGGATCTCTATTAAGACCTTTGGATTCTTGATTTGTTCGGAACTGCATTAAGGTTAAGAAGTGTGACACAAATACCATTAGGTTCCATAATCCTCTATTCAGTTCATTCCACAATCTGGTCGGAACCGTTCTTTCAGTCGCATACTCTCACGACCTTGAAATGACAAGTACCATGTGTGTGAACTACGTTAGCTCTTCCCAGACAAATCAATTAACTGAGTCTCCTCCTGTGGCGATTCATCCTTGGGGAAATTTCCTTTTAAGGTCAGGTGCGTGCTAGTTCACAATCGAAAGGGGAAGACATTATAAGAGTGGTAAAAGAAGTGGGAATGGACCAGTGTAGTCACATTTCTTTATGAAGCTCGGCCAGTGTAACCAAGTCTTTACCAATAAGCAGGATTTTTTTGAATCTCGGAATTTTTGGAAATTTTTGTATAAGATTCTTTTTGGATTTTTTTTGATTGCATTGCTCTACATATTTTTTTTTCCTAGACAGATATAGAATCTTTTAGTCCACCCAAGTTTTGGGGTCTTGGAAAAAGTTGTTCTAGCATACCTTTCCTCGTTCGAAGCTATTCCTTCTCCGAATCTCTAATTCTATCTAGTCTTCGGTTATTAGATGTCCAAGCTACCATAAGAAGTGGGTTTGACAGTCCCCAAGAATGGTTCCTAAGTCATAGTATCGTCCTGACTTAGACTCCAAGATCTTTGAATAATCCATCTGGGTTGAGCTAAGTGTTAAATGTGAAGTTTCTAGTTAATCCACTATCTCAAGAGTCATATTTACAGATGATTGAAGGGTTCCACTTTGACACAATGAATCGACTCATGAACATAATCACATGGAATCTAAAGAACAAGATGACCTAAAGCATCTCAATTCCATTCCTTAGTGGGTTACTCTGAAATTAAGTGGATTAAAGTCTAGACCAATCTCCAATCTTCAGACTTTATTTAGACTTATTCAATTTTCTTGATCATTCTGAAAAATGTAAATGTTATGTACAATGCAAGAAAATCATTTCGTGAAGCTCATTTTCTGGTTTTGAACTTATATGGAATTTTTAAAGAGTTCTGCAAATTTTTATGCAATTTCTTTGAAAACATTTTGTAAATTTTTATAGGTTTTTGATAATTTTGAAAATTTTAAGGGATTTTTAATAAGGATAACTGAAAGAAGATTGTGCAAATATTTACACAGGAGAATGTTCTTCTCTACAAGAATTAGTTGCACATTTTAGACTAGTATTTTACATAAGTTAGTGGCTACAAGGGTTATATATACATATTTATGTAAAGAATATTATTTACCACAATCATGTAAAAGTTCTCAAGATAGTTTAAAAATATTTCTACAAACATTTTGAGAACTTTATTTTGTAAATAATTTTAACAAACATTCTATTAACATTTACAAAATCTGAAAATTAATTTACAAAGATTTTTCAAAGGTACTGACGAGTTTCTGATTCTTCACTTTAAAAAAATAAAATAGAGCCTTGTTCCCAGGTAATTAGTTGCATTAATTCATTTATATTACATTATTATCATTCACATGTAAATAATATTCACATTTTAACATGCAAAATTGCATTAAATAAAGAAGCCAAAAACATCGAACATTATCACATGCATATTACCACAATTTTCCATATTTTTAATTTTTTTATATAACTCCAAATCAAATAAAACCAACTTTATTGTGTACATATTACTGACATTATAAGAGAAAAATACAAAAATACTAACTTGTCTATTTTCCTAATAAAACATAAACACTAGTTTTGAGACAAAAAGAAATAAATGTAAAGATCTCTCTCATACTGTCCCCTATGACCCCTACTCACTTTTGGTTAATATACATCCAATTATCTACAAAACGAGACAAATTCAAAAGAATCGGAGTTCATATGTGAAACTTGGGTTTTGGGACCTCATTGCATATTATACATATTGTCTATTTTGACCCAATTATTTTATGTACAAATAATTATTTTTGACTTATTTCTTTTGCATTTATTTTATTTAATTTATGTCTTAATAAATTGTGTAAAAATCTAAACAAAAATCTAAGCAAAAATCAAAGTAAAGGAATCACCATGAGTCTAACATATATGTTCCTCTTATTTTATTTCTTTATTTCCTTAATTATTTAAAATTCAAAAAATATTCCTAACTTGTCAATATTTTTTTATATGATTTTTTTATATTTTTGTCTTACTTAAAAATGACAAAAAAGTGCAAAATACAAAAATACGATATTTTACAACTATAAAGTACCACCAAAATATGATTTTAAGCAGATGACCTCTTTTGATTTTGGGTCCTTCATGAAAATTATAGATGTCGTCGAGACGAACAACTTTCATGTAGACCACTTTTCATTTGACTTCATTTTCTATTTTTTTTATTTTTCTTTAGATTTAATTTCTGAATTTTCTTGAACTGACACATGTCACCCCTTTTTTATTTTTCTTATTATTTTATGTATTTATTATTTTTTATTTTTTTATTTTGTTTTTATATTTAATTATTTTATTTAATCGCCACATGGCCCCTTCTCAATGCACCATGTGGCCCCTCTTTTTTACCCCTCCTCTGCCCTAAGTGACAGCAGTCCAACCACTACCCTGCACCCGCCTGGCACATCTCCCTCCCCCAACCTCCCCTCAGACTGACTCGTTCCTTTCCTCCACCACAACCCATGTCCCGTGCCAGCCTCCCCCGAATAGTCATCCCGCATCCTCCATCTCTCCCATGATCATTGCACCTCTCACATCCCCCCAACTTCCCATTAGGTTCATCCTCCGCTCCCACCGTGCACCGCATGCCAATCAAGAAGGAATAGGCCCAACTCACTCCATCCCCTTGATGATAGATTTAGGCTCTGGAGCTCGAGTTGACGATGAACCTTGACCATTAGCGAGATCCGTGACTACAGCAAGAGAATCCTCTGTTGCTTGAACCTCCGGCCGCCACCGGCTGACGAGGCGAAGATCCTCTAGATATTCAGCTCCAGATACCCAGGTTCCTACATCCATTCAGCTCTCTCCAGGTTCGATCATTTTCCTCCTTAGATTTTTCTCTCCAATTCCTTCTTTCTCTAGTCCACGTCCTCTATTTTGATTTTTCCTCTTTATTCATGTTATTTTACCATCCTTCATATATCTCAAAATGGATCATCAACCACCACTTATATGTCATCGTACCTCCTCACTCACGGTCCTCATCGAGCTTTGCAAAAGCTCGAAGCAACTACAGGTCCCCATTTTCTTCGCTGAATGTCAGACCCCCATTCCTCCGCACTCTACGACCCTCCACCGCCATCACCTTCACTCGTCGGCCACCCCTCTTTGTTGCACCTCGAACAACAACTCCACCCCACTACACTTCTACTCCTCTCGTGGTCGCTCTGCTTCACCTCACGTCGATCCTCATGTGTTGAGCACCTCCATCCTTCGTGACTGGAGCCACTTCACATCTCCATCGACCCACCATAGCTTCATCACCTCGGATCGTGCATCAACACCATCGAACCATCCTTGCTCCTTTCCTCTTCTTCGCCATCAGGGAGAGAGTGTCACCGATAGTTCCTCCCTTCCTAGCCCCCCCCCCACTCACGCGAGAAGCACGTGAAGTGAGGGACAATTACGCTGACCCCACGTGCTTCCAACAAATAGTAAAGGATCCCCCTCTTGCAGATCACATGTGGTGCATGTGCCCCCCGGTAATTTGTAAGCAGACCCCCATGGGCCTTAATAAGTATACTTAGGCCTCTATTAGCATTATTTTCTTTTATTTTAGTTTCTTTCTGTATTGCATTTCAAACCCTCACTTCGTATCTTAATTTGAACTAATATTTTGCAATTATTTTCAATTTAAAAAATTGTACTTTGTAGAACCATTAATTTTTTATTTTCGTGGATTATAATTGTAATTATGTAAGTATGGTTTGATTTATTTATATTTATTGTGGAGAAAATTGTTATATTTGACCGTGTTAGCTTTGGAAAATTCATAGTATTTCAATCATTGCTCCAAAATTTTCCATAAAATCATATTAAGTAGAATTAGTTGTGCATTACATTGTGCCCAAAAATCATCTCATTTGCACATATATCAATGGTCCAATAAATGGTTTTGTAATTTAAGTAATTGATTGTACACTTAGTATTTTAAGGAAATAGAAGTTGTTGTGATACTTCTCATATAGACCTAACAAGGTGATGAATATCCATTACATCACCTTTATTCTATCATTTTGGTCTTAAAAACTCTAGTAAATGCAATAAATACACATAATTTGAAAAATTAACATTCACGCATTATTGTATAAATACTGTATAAAATATTGTTTTTAATGCCAAAATTATATAATAAAGAAAAAGGAGAAAGAAAAAAAGAAATCATTTTTGCCTAAGAGTTTGAGAGATAAATCGTGCTTTGATCCTTTGTCTTTGCCTGCTCTACTCCGTGGATTCCTATGTTCGACCTTAGGGTATATTGAATTTTAACTCTTACTCTTAATTTCTTAATTATTTGTGTGGGTTAATTGTTGAAACAGCAAGAGGATTCGAGTAGTCGGCTCAGCGATAGTGAGCCTGGTTTGTCGGGCCATTATTATTGACTCCAAAATTTTCCAAAAAAAAAATCATGTTAAGGAGAGCTTCAAACCCTCTCTCTGTTGTTGTTCCTTACTCTTGCAGGTCTTGGAGGCTTCAAAACTCGCGAAGGGTCGATTTTTGTAACATTGTAGGCACCTAGAGAGGCCAATCTCCCCGACTTCGCGGCAGCACACCAGTGCTCCCCAACCCATTTTGACGTCTTCGTTAGTTCGAGGACCCTTCCAGGAGCATATGGACCCATTTTAAAGCAACTAAGTATGACAGAGGGACACGATCTTATCGGAAGAAACTCGCTCATGCGAGATTTCTTTCTCATTCTTCCTCAGCCTCTCCCCGTCGTCAGATCAAGAAAATAGATTGTATAGTGAGTGTTGGATCAAGCGTACGAGAGCCGTCAGATCATCCTGAGATCATCTAATCCTAGTTGGTCAGATGAAGCGGTATCAGCATGCCTGGACGCGATACGTGGCCTAAGTGAAGGATATTGGTCGTATGTTCCCGCATTAGTTTAGGTATTTTATAGTTTCAACCCAAGAAAGCTTTGTATTTATTAATTAGTACTTAATCATTCCTCTGCTATTTTAAATATGTTTGAAATTTTACAAAAAGACCCTTGAGTTTTCTGTAATTGCAAACGAGTCCTAACCAGCTCAGCTCATGTGGCCACCCACGTGAGTTGGGCATTTTACGGGTGTACCCCTATGGGTCCTTGTATTTACATTTAGTCCATAAGATTTTTAGTTGCGTTTATTATTTTTGTGAAAATTGTATATTGGCCTCTAAACTTTATTTTATTTACAAAAATGCCCCCGCTAGTATTGTAGTTTCTCTTTGTTATCTCTACTTATTTTAAACAGCTACATCACTTAAAAAATTCATAAAAATATGCTTAGGTTCCTGTTGCATTGTGCTTCCACGATATATTTTTATTTTTGCATCATGACCCTTTATTATTAAATAAAAATAAAAAATAGCCTATTTTATCCCTGTCTACAGTATAAAATCCATAAAAAATATAAAAGACTTTTGAACAATTCTGAAAAAATAGTTTTCTTATTTATTTAGTTGTTTTACAACTCCGGACTGATGAACCTAAATCTCCCTCTTAATAATGTCAAATAAACATTCAAATTTCGTTGTAGGTAAGCGAAATCAAATTCATTAAAAACCGCTGATTTGATTTATAAGTTAAATATAAGCGGTTATAAATTTTTTACTTAGGCAAGCCCAAGGTCGAACTCCATGACATGAGCCTCTTAAGTGATTATTTAGACTCCTAATACTCGACTCTAGTGATTAATTAATAACTAATTAGGTCATCACACAAGGAAACATGATGTAAATGATGCGGACAGATGAAGCATGCAAAGAAGACATCTTTTATTTGGTTTTTATAATACAATGATGCAAGTGTAAAAACATGCACATATGCCCTATCTAGATGAAATCATTAAGAAATACAAGTGTATTAAATTTTAGGATCAATTCATGAAGCTAACTTAATTGATAAATTAACCAATGGCACTAGTCATTAAATAGATGACACTACATCACTAGAATTTATCATCAAAATGTTAAGTATCAAATCAGGGAACAAATCATCCTTATGTATAGATAATGAATTAAACTTTGAAACAAAACTAAAATCAACTTAAATGAAGATCATATGCTCAAGATATTTGTAAAAGAGTTTAAGGGCATAAACATAAAGAAAACATGGAAAATAATTAGAAAATTCTTACAAATAGGTCCCCATAAGGGTATAAATGTAATAAATGAATACCGTGAGGCCTTCCCAATAAATTTCCCGTACATATGGGGGCTATATGGTAACTATTAAAACTCAGAGGGGCTAGAATGCAAATAACCCCAGGCGTGCATGTTGTGCATGTGCTCGCAGGGACGTTGGAGAAGAAGGTGGGGGCACCAATCCAATTTTCCCACCCCTCACGTGACCAAAGCACGTGAGGGCTAGGCTTGGATGAAGGCTCGGGCTCGGTGCTTAGCTTGGTGTCGCTGGCTGAAGGCTCGGGACCCGTGGAAGGATCTGGCGCTTCAGGCACTAGCTCTGACCACCCGAACCTCCAAGCCTTGGAGAGGTCGACGTGGCTGATTATGGTCGTTGGATGGGCATCGGTGGGATGCCATTCAACGGCACCTGTAACTCATGGACCTCCCTCCTCCATCTGACAAGCCTGCACGAGCTCCACCATTGTCTCATATACTCGTTGAAGACCCAGGAAGAGACCTAGGCGCATAGCGACCAAGTTCAAAGCACGGGGAAGACTGAGCGAGATAGAGAGAGTAGGCATGAAGAGAGAGAGAGAGAGAGTTGTTGTCTCACTTGTAACCTTGGAGAACAAGGGAAGCCTGTCCTTTTATAAAATTTTGGGATCCATGGATCTCAATCCATGGGACAACACAAATCCAATGGCTTACATTGATTTGGGTTTCTTTTAATGGTCATGATCTTGTTATTAAAAACACAACAATAATTAATTTAATAAAATCAAATATATACACAATATAATTTGATTTACATTAAATCGATCATCATTGTAGAAATAGGAAGGAGGCAAGCCTCCTTCCATAATAGGAGTGGACGGCTACCATATTCCATGGTGGAATTGTAGTCGTCCACCCTCTATATGAGGAAGGTGGCTCTCCTTTCTATATTACATGAGATTACATTATCTCGTGATTCTCTCCAATATTTGCAACAACTTTTGTGGCAAATTATTTCACAAAAATAAATCCAATTTATTTTGTGAACATTGCAATCATGCCATTGGAAATTTGTGATTCACATTCACAATCCAAAATAAAATGTAAATTACATTTTCAATTTAATGTCCAATGTGAATCCAATTCACATCAACATTTAATTAATAAATGTAAATTACAAATAGCTCTCTCTTATATATTATAAATCACATTTACAATATATATGACTAATATGGATATTGCTATCCATATTATTCATATCCATGATAATTAAATCACATTTAATCATCTTGGATATCTACTCTCATGAGCCCAAATAATATGAATCATATTCACATTATTCACATCTCTGATAAGTAAATCACATTTAACTGTCTTAGATAACTCTATTTACAATATGAATCAAATTCATATTATTCATGATAACTAAATCACATTCAATTATCAATTTTTCTTAATGCTCGGATACACATATCAACAATGAAATTATCCATGAACTCTTTAAAGGATAATATGCTTTCTCCGCGAATACTTGGAGATAAGGACAGGGCGATTGTATTGTTCCACGTATAGTGACTTGGATATTGAGATCATGTCTCAAATCCAGATCTCGGGCCTCCCATAGATGCTTGATAAAATCAAGACTGCAAAACTAATCTTCTCATTGCATCTAAATCACATTCAGATCAATGTCCAACATTTGGACCAAGATCAGATTACTTCTCTATTGAGAGGAGTCACTAAAATACAGAACTGTTTCATCACTCCCTAGGAATGGAAGCATCATGGTTATACAATCGTTTATGATAACATCAGCCTCAAGTATTCCCAATATCGGTACATCCTTCAAACTGGAAGACTCAGAATAAAACCGAAGTATTAGATCAACTTTACATTGTCTACTTCAGGGTTTTTATCAGTAAGTCTCTCATTCGATCATTGGGAGTTGGTATCAATCATATACTTTCCAAAAAGCATGTATCATACCTAGGTCTTGATCATATAATTTCCAAAAGTATATATCAAACCTACAAATTCAGTCAAGATTCCAAAGTGAGACGATCGTGTACGGAATTTGATTCTTCCCAATATCTCATGAGTGAGCTCATGTATTCCGGTTCAGTAATTGAACCTGTATGATCCCTTTGAGAGATCGTATCACTCATATGCCCTTGCATGCACACCAGTGTGTCGGTGTATAGACCTTGATTAGGTCATCAACCTATTGGTCTGCCAAATGTACATACTCAGACATATAGTAACACATCTGTCTCCGGTCAAAGGATGTATGCATGTATCGTGATAGCATACGATATAGGACTTTGGTTATCTCGATCTCGTTAAGTCAACTCTTTGACCTAACTAATCTGACACCTCCGAATCTCTATTCCTATGCAGAGGACATTCATTAAGAGGTTGGTCAGATATCAACCTAACTGAGAAAGGATTGCCATCTCCTACTCAGGCTGGAGATCATCTCTTAACAATCATTTGACGATGCTTGATGAGTTCTCAATCTAACCCTTTAGATATTCATCCAAGCACCAGCCTTTATGATTCAATAGTTGAATCAACAGCTGTATGATTATTAAGATGGCCATGGTACATAACCCTAATTGTACTAAGGGACCTATTATGTAAATTATTTATTCTTCATTTCAGATCAGGGAATGATATTCGTAATAATATTTATTGCATAATGGCTCGCCGTGGGCTCGCATGTACAACAATCTCCCACTAGCCCAAAGATCCATTAATGGGCTAATCTTTAAACCTACACTCATATGACAATCATAGGCTATTTAGAGAAATAGCTAGGTAAGATGATCAATCACTCTGTTCCCAATAGACTATGCCAAGTCCTTTTACGGTACTTGCATATCTCCTAGTAACAGTGCCCGCATCCAATGCGAATGTTGCATCTTATGCAACCAATACTCAATCTTGTTAAAGCTATTATAGTGTCCTTGACACTATAGCTTAATAATTGTTATTACCAGTATTTTCATAATCCTTATCAGAATACCTTTATTCATGGAGATCTCTATCTCCTAAGGTATCTACAGTTAAGACCCTTATAGATCACTATCTACAAGGTCTTAAACTTTTGAAGATAAGACTTTGAGATTACTATCTCTAAGTTTCGTCATCTTTGAAGATATAGTTATTATTGCAATTAAGGTTTTATCTCCATAGTAGGATTGATAACAATTTACTACTCCCACTGTATGGCAGATATCTGGTTTTTGTACACATCTAGCATACGTTCAGCTTCTCGTAACTGATGCACAAGGGCAAGCAGTTCTAGTATTCACTTCCTCAACTCTTTGAGGTGTTATCCCTTTAGATAGGTCAATGCCATATCTTAAGGGAAGGAAGCCTTTCTTGGAATTTTCTAGAAATTGGAACATGTCCAAGGTGTACTACAAATGTGATGGTCCCAATACCCTCTTCTCTTTGCTTCAAGATCCAAGAGGCATCCTTGAGATCATATCTCAAGTTATGGAACAACCAGATTATAAAACAGTAATTATCATCCTTATATCATTCTAAATGATTAGGATATTATCTACATTTAGCATGATGAACACAAATGGCACTCCCACTAAGCTTCATATGATTCATCAAGATTTTATCTGAAATTATAACATTTATAATTTCATCAAATCTTATGTTCCAACTACAAGATGCTTATATGAGTCCATAGATGGAGTTCTTTAGCTTGCACACCTTGCTTTCCTCAATCATGAAGCCCTGGGGCTACTTCATGTGACTATCCTCAAATAGGTATCCACAGAGGAATGCAATCTTGACTTGCATCTTGAAGATGCCATAGTCAAGTTGTGTTGCTAAGGTCAGCAATATTCTGATGTGTTTAAGCATGGTTACTGGAAAGCAAGTCTCATCGCAAGCGATTTCTTCTTTCTTCATGTGTAGATCATGGCTACGAACCATGCTTTGAAGGTCTCTACCTTCTCATCAGGTTCCCTTTCTCTTGAAGATCCATTTACACCTTAATGGGTCTAACCATTATAGGTGGATCCTCGAGGGTCCATATACAATACTTGTATATGAAGTCTATCTTAGACTTCTACTGCTAACATCCATCTTTCCATGTCATAATCCTCAGGAGTTTCATCACATGAACTCCAATCACTGACATATGGAATACATCCTCAAACTTAATTGAAGAGGTATAAGTGTTTCATCTATAATAGTCCTTTTAGTTTCTGATTTCAAGAGCCTCATTATCTTCTCAAGATTAACTGAGTTCCTACAATTCATTTTCATCTTGATTCTCAAGAGTGACATCCTTTAAGAATCATATTCTTAGAGATGAGATCTTTTAAGAATCTCAATGCATAAAGTAGGTATCCAATACCGTCCTTTATTTTCCTAATGAAGTAGCACTCCCTAGTGCTAGATTTCATCTTGCATGCATGGAACCATATTAAGGATACATATTGTAGTCTCTACTACATAAATACCCGAAAACTAAGAGGTAATTATGCTAAAATTCATCATTGATAATATTATGTCACACATGATCCAATTGTATCTCCCTATAACTCTATTGAGTTCAGATGTGTTAGGAGGATTGAGATAGAAATGATATTCATATCTCCATAAGGTATTCTTTGAATTTATCTAATAGGTACTTGCCACCTAGATTAGATCAAATTCATTTTATCTTCCTTCAAACTTTGGTTCTAAATCAAAATAATGAAATCTTTGAACATTTCAAAGGTTTCTTAGGTGAAGAGAAGAAATCTCATATCATACATAATCATCAATAGATATCACATATCCAAAATGTTTACTATGGTATAGATGATCTGCATACATCAATATGTATGAGATCCTGAATACCTTGACATCTTACACCTTTCCCAAGGAAGGGTGTATTGGACATATTATACTTTTGAATACAATATTCATAAGTATGTAAGTTTTTGAAATTTTAGACATTCTAAAGTTTCACTCTTACTTGTCTATTGATCAAATCAATAGGCAAATATCCAAAGCTTGATGCCAGATCATTGTCAAATGATTTTTATCCTCTTATTGATCTTTAAAGGTTTAATTTCATTATTAGATTAATGAACCATTCATTAATTTTCTAACTCAGTAGAGTTCTTTGGATGTTAGATTACTTTCTGAAATATATCCATCATAACTCTTTATGATAGGTCCATTCCAGAATTCATGCTTATTTCCAACATTTAGAAACAAACAATGAGTGTATTCAAGTGTCTAGGTCACAGAGACTTTCTCTAATACCAAGGGCTCTCCCACTGAAATTATGAAGTCTATTGATCCAATGGAAATATGTTGCAACAATTGCATCAATTCCAGCATGGATGGCCATTAAACCTTAAGATCAAATTTCTAATCTTCTAATATATATGTAACCAATTGCAAGTGTCATTAGAAGATTGAGATACAACTATTGGATTTTATCTTATCAAATAAGAAAGTCAATTTCAAAGATTTATGTAGATTATTTTGACGCTCTATCCGAGTCCTTCTCTAAGTATTCTAGATAGACTTGATAGGCATACTATCAGCACATCAATTTATTACAGTATTGGCATTTACCCAGCTATTTGGATGTCATATGGAAGTCATAGAAGTGCGGTCAACTCTTTGACTTTCCTTCTCTTCTTGGGCCCGACCCATGCTTCCACTGCGCTCCCTTTATCTATAAACAACCATTGCTTAAGACAAAGAATCTCTTATGTTGAACTCAAAGGAATTCAATGTAAGAGCATTTCAACATTTATACATGCTTCATTCAATTCATACAATATGAATATTATGAAACTTCATGAATGACTAGAGTATAGACAGTAGAATGATGACACTCATCATTTCTACATCCATCTAGACTCTTAAAACATTGGTTCAGGTAGGTATTCAAACATTTTGAATACATCATCTCTTATAGAGCCATCATTCTGCATGATGCAGTGAACCATCTCATTCATGATAAATGTCAAGAGCACATATGTATGCCAGAATATCTTCATTGATTTTATAAGGATTATTTGACAATTGCGGTCATCATCGACATGTCACTTCCAAAATACATCTGATGAGAGATCAATACTTATAGACGTACAAACCCTAGGGTTGTAGTCCTATTATCTATTTAATTATCATTCATCATTATTATAAGGAAATTTGCACATTGCAACCACATACATTATGTGTCCAACTGCAAGTATAATATATGAATCATGAGTCCAATCCATGATATTTTACTGGTTATTATTGAGTATGAATTGAGTGAGTTTAATGAAGGATTATCTGAAAAAAGAAATTTTCATAAGTGTATATATATTTATATATATACATATTTTACTTTGATTTAGGACTTTTATATCAAAGTTATCTTGCCTTGTCAACAATGAAAGTTCATTCCCTTAATCACTTTAAATGTAAGAGATATACTTACCATTATATCTCAGCAAGATCTGGGATCTCCTTCGTTATCTTTGTCGCATCCCAATAATATGAGAACATGTGACTCTGATAAAAAGAAGCGGGAACACATTCTGCCTTGCAAATACAACTTGCATTTCCCAATTCGATCTTTAACATCCGGGCCCACCACCCCTAAGGTGATGTTGACCCGTTATTAATTGAACCAACCGCAACAGGAATAGAACTCGCTATACGCAATCCAATATCGCCCCAATAATATGAGGATCCGATATTGGGGTCACTACGTATACGGCCTTATTCTTTCGAGAAGCAAAGAGCCCGATCCAGATACTCTTGCATACAGGAGCTGTCACTTCAAACAGACGTCTCCTACATACAATCCATGGCGATGGAACCCTTCGCGTTGATGGGAGACCATGGATATCACTTATGTGATCATCCATATCACATTCAAATTCTAATTAATCATTATGAATCATATTCATTACGATTAATTCTTCCAAGGGAAATAACACATCTATTTATAATAGGGTGTCTTAATTTTAATTGGATTCCAATTAATCTAATCATAGTAAATTAATGATCCAATTAATATTCAACAAATATTCTTAGTTGTTACTTGAATTATGGTATTATCTCAAATATATATTATTTCGAATTTTAATAATTAGAAATACATCATGATTTCTTAAGCATTATACCAACCCTACTCGTTGTCATGGCCAGTACCAACGGGAGTGGGACATACCGCACACGGTGCAACCTGCTACCCTAACGCTCCCCGACTAGACACCATATCCACCTCGGGAAAGGATAATGCAAAATAGATCACTTTGTACTTGAGATGATCATCGGTTCTTCAACCGAAATTATACCATATAATAATCAAAATAATTTTGATTAACATTATAATGAGATTTGTTAAACAAATCCCAAATCCTATTCAAACAACATGTTTGTTGGAATGTGATCATGTAGATCACGTAATCAATTTTGTGATATAGATCACATCTAATCAATTATTGGTTAAGGCTATGTCATTTAAGGAAATAATTATCATCAAATATTTCACAAATATTTATGCACAATTATTCCAGGAAATTAAACCATTTAATTTCACTAATTAATTAAATGACCACCACGAGGTCCTTGATTAGGAAAGTATTTCGAGCAGTGACCCTCACTTACTAAAAATATCATATCTCAATCAATTTAAATCCAAATTAAACAAAATAAGTTTCTAAAGTTTGATAATTTGATTTACAACAGAACTAAATGATTTGCATGCTTTTCAAGGCGTTTCAAATCCGCAATTAACATCTTAATTATGTCATGATCCGCAGTCCCCGAAACAGTGGATACATGTTGACTAAAATGAGCATAACTTGAGAAAACAAAATTGAAATCATGCAAACTCGGATCCTACGGTTTCCTTATTTAATGGGGAACAAAAGAAAATTATTATTTTTGTGTTCAAACAATTTAAACAGTGTCGAAAATAATCTCAAAACAGAGATTTGAAAATGAAATGCAAGAAAACTTTCGCAAACCCTAATGAACCCAAGTCATCCTCGGTTCATGGATCGCATCCAAAACCTTCAACCTAGCTCTGATACCACTTGAAGGATAAGGTTAAATCCTCAAGCGCATCACAGAAGCGTGAGGATCGCATCGTATGCAATCGTGAGCGACTAGTCACACTAGTTGCTCGATGCAGCGGAAATTAAAAATTTTATGTGACGAAACCACATGATCCAAGAACACTTCTCAGATCGTTTCATCTAAACCACAAACAATTAATAGGATTACCTCTTGAATCATGGTTGTGATTGAGTCTCTACACGAAGAGACATCCGATCTCAAGTCCGATCCGATGGAGGAGACGCTTGCAAGCGTGTTGATGAAACACGTGCTTCTCGCAATCCATGTTGATAATCCAAGCCACGGATCTCCTGCTCTCGACAAACAAGATACGACGTCTTATTCATGAGCAAGACACGCTAAAGAAGGCGAACATCCACGAGCAAACGATCGGGCAGCAAAACGATGACGCTGCGGTGATGGACAATCTCTCTAGGGCATCCATGGTGGACGGCCGCATGAGAGAGATAGAGAGTAGGCGTGAAGAGATAAAAAGAGAGAGAAAGAGAGTTGTTGTTTCACTTTTAACCTTGAAGAGCAAGGGATGCCTCTGCTTTTATAATATTTTGAGATCCATGGGACAACACAAATCCAATGGCTTACATGGATTTGTGTTTCTTTTAATAGTCATGATCTTGTTGTTAAAAACAGAACAATAATTAATTTAATAAAATCAAATATATACTCAATATAATTTGATTTACATTAAATCAATCATCGTTGGAGAAATAGGAAGGAGGCAAGCCTCCTTTTATAATAGGAGTGGACGGCTACCATATTCCATGGTGGAATTGTAGTCGTCCACCCTCTATATGAGGAAGGTGGCTCTCCTTTCTATATTACATGAGATTACATTATCTCATTATTCTCTCCAATATTTGCAACAACTTTTGTTGCAAATTATTTCACAAAAATAAATCCAATTTATTTTTTGAACATTGCAATCATGCCACTGGAAATTTGTGATTCACATTCACAACCCAAAATAAAATGTAAATTACATTTTTCAATTTAATGTTCAATGTGAATCCAATTCACATCAACATTTAATTAACAAATGTAAATTATAAATAGCTCTCTCATATATATTATAAATCACATTTAGAATATATATGACTAATATGGATATTGTTATCCACATCATTCATATCCATGATAATTAAATCACATTTAATCATCTTGGATATCTATTCTCATGTGACAAAATAATATGAATCACATTCACATTATTCATGTCTCTGATAATTAAATCACATTTAATTATCTTAGATAACTCTCTTTATAATATGAATAGAATTCATATTATTCATGATAATTAAATCACATTCAATTATCAATTTTTCTTAATGCTCGGATACACATATCACCAATGAAATTATCCATGAACTCTTTCGAGGATAATGCGTTTTCTCCATGAATACTTGGAGATAAGGACAGGGCGATCTTATTGTTCCATGTATAGTGACTTGGATATTGAGATCATATCTCAAATACAGATCGCGGGCCTCCCATAGAGGCTTGATTAAATCAAGGCCGCAAATCTAATCTTCTCATTGTATCTGAATCACATTCAGATCAATGTCCAACATTTGGACCAAGATCAGATTACTTCTCTACTGAGAGGAGTCACTAAAATCCAGACCCATTTCATCACTCCCTAGGAATGGAAGCGTCATGGTTATACAATCGCTTATGATCACTTCACCCTCATGTATTCCCAATACTTGTACATCATGTATATTGGAAGACTCAGAATAAAACCGAAGTATTGGATCAACTTTACACTGTCTACTTTAGGATTTTTGTCAGTAAGTTTCTCTTTTGATCATTGGGAGTTGGTATCGATCATATACTTTCCAAAAGCACGTATCATACCTAGGTCTTGATCATATACTTTCCAAAAGTATATATGAAACCTACAAATTCAGTCGATATTCCTAAGCGAGATAACCGTGCATGGAATTTGATTCTTCCCAATATCTCATGAGTGAGCTCATGTCTTCCGATTCAGTAACTGAACCTGTATGATCCCTTTGAGAGATCGTATTACTCATATGCCCTTGCATACACACCAGTGTGCCGGTGTATAGACCTTAATTAGGTCATCAACCTATTGGTCTGCCAAATGTACATACTCAGACATATAGTAACACATCTATCTTCGGTCAGAGGATGTGTTCCTGTATCATGACAACATACGATATAGGACTTCGGTTATCTCGATCTCGTTAAGTCAACTCTTTGACCTAACTAATCTGACACCTCTAAATCTCTATTCCTATGCAGAGGACCTTCATCAAGAGGTCGATCGGATATCATCCTAATTGAGAAAGGATTGCCATCTCCTACTCAGGCTGGAGATCATCTCTTAATAATAATTTGACGGTGCTTGATGAGTCCTCAATCTAACCCTTTAGATATTCATCCAAGCACCAGCCTCTATGATTCAATTGTTGAATCAACAGCTGCATGATTATTAAGATGGCCATGGTACATAACCCTAATTGTACTAAGGGATCTATTATGCAAATTATTTATTCTTTATTTCAGATCAAGGAATGATATTCGCAATAACATTTATTGCATAATGGCTCGTCGTGTGCTCGCATGTCCAACACAGGTATGGTCCTTTCCACTTACTCTGCAATTTTCCTGGAAATAATCTAAACCTGGCATAAAACAAGCATACTCTCTGATCTGGCTCATACTGTGTATGGCTGGTATGAGAATCATGCCATTCCTTCACTCGCTCCTTATATTGTAGGCTGTTTGAAAAGGTTGTATCTCTAAGATCCTACAGGGCTACCAATTCTGCATTTCCTTTATCTCCTATACTCTTTGAATCCAATAATATCTCAGTGACAGCCCATACCTTATTCTAAATCTCAACAGGTAAATGGCATGGCTTGCCATAAACGAGACGAAAGGGAGACTTCCCCAAAGGAGTCTTGAAGGAAGTCCAATATGCCCACAAGACCGAGTCCAAAAGTTGTGACCAATCCTTTCGGTCTGGGCGGACTACCTTCTGCAATATATTCTTGATCTCCATGTTCAATACTTCAGCAAGACCATTGGTCTGAGGATGGTATGGAGTAGCAACTCGATGGTCTATGCTGAACTCGTTAGCAAAGGCCTTTACCTTGTCGTTGATAAAGTCAAACCCCCTGTCATATATCAATACTCTAGAAACCCCGAACCCTGAAATGATATACGTCCTAAAAATTCTACAAACAGTCTTAGCATTTGTGGTTCGGGCGGGTATGGCCTCAACCCAACGACTCTCATAATCAACAGCCAATAGAATGTACTTAAATCCCTGATCAATGTCACATGCATCAAAAACCTCATAGAAGTGAATGGGCTGCATAGGTATCATGTCACGCTGTCCACACGTGCCCGTCCTTTGAGAGTCAGTACACCTCTTCACGAATTCATCAGAATCCTTGAAGAGGGTAGGCCACCATAGGCCGGATTGTAGCACTTTCTAAGTTGTTCTCCTCCCAGAATGATGTCCCTCTGCCTCAAGCTTGTGGCAGTAGGTGAGGACATTGTGGTGCTCCTCCTGAGGAATGCATCGATGCCAGATGTTATACCCTCCTTCATGATAAAGGATGGGATCCTCCCGATGGTAGGACTTGGCCTTCATAAGGAAGGTCTCAAGTCATTGCCTGGGCCAACCTTGTGGAACTTTCTTGGCAACAAGATAGTTCAAAATATTGGTGTACCATGGGAGAGAGGCGATAGCAAGGATCGCCTTATCTGGGAAGGTCCTAGCAATGGGATCAGTCTTGTCATATTCCTCAAGATTTTCCAAACGGGAGAGATGATCCGCCACCACAAACTTGACTCCAGGTTGATCCTTAATCTTAATATCAACCTCTTGGAGTAGAAGGATCCATCTAGTCAATCTCGCTTTGGCATCCTTCTTTACCATGAGGTACCTGATGGAGGTGTGATCTGTATAGATAGTCACTTTGGATTCAAAAATATATGATCTGAATTTGTCCAAGGTAAAAACTATAGATAGAATCTCTTTCTCTATGATAGTATAGTTCCGTTGAACGGAATCCAATGTACAGCTAGCGTAGTGAATGGTAAATGGTACTCCATCCCTCCTCTGTCCCAACATGGCCCCTACGCTAAAATCGGAGGCATCCATCATGATCTTGAATGGGAGAGACCAATCAGGCGGCTGAAGGACAGGAGCCTCAACAACTAAACTCTTGAGAGTCTCAAATGATGCAAGACACTTATCATCTACAATGAACTCAGTGTCTTTCGTCAGCAGATTAGTCAGCGGTCAGGCAATCATGTTGAAGTCGTGAATAAAATGTCAGTAGAAATCGACATGCCCCAGAAAAGACCATAACTACCGCAAGTTGGACAGTGGATTTAGTTTCCTAATGATATCCATCTTGGCTGGATCAACCTACATGCCCCTGTTGGAGATGATATGACCAAGCATCATCCCTTGAGTCACCATGAAGTGACTCTTCTTCCAAGATAAAACAAGATGGACCTCTATGCAACACTCAAGAATGCGATCTAGGCAGTCAAGACAAGCATCAAACCCATAGTCATAGATCGAAAAGTCATCCATGAAGACCTATAAAAAGTCACCAACCATGTCTGAGAAAATGGACAACATGCACCTTTGGAATGTCGTAGGGGTGTTACATAAACCAAAGGGTATCCGTCTGAAAGCATAAGTCCAAAACGGACAGGTGAATGTCGTTTTGTCATGGTCCTTGGGTGTTATGGCCACCTGATTGTAACCGGAGTACCCGTCAAGAAAGCAGTAGTGACTCTTCCTAGCTAGCCTCTCTATAATTTGATCAATAAAACGTAGTAGGAAATGATCCTTCTTGGTAGCCTCATTCAGTCGTCTGTAGTCCACACAGACCCTCTAAGAAGTGTGTACTTGGGTAGATATCACCTCTCCAAACTCACTCACAACTGTAGTGATGCCCGTCTTCTAGGGCACCACATGTAATGAACTAACACACTTGGAGTCAGAGATAGGGTAGATAAAATCGGCGCTCCACCATTTCGATATTTCCTTCATGACCACCTCTCGAAGATTTGGGTTCAGTCATCGCTGGAACTCAAGCGATGGCTTAGCATACTCTTCAAGATAGATATGGTGGGAGCATAGGGCTAGACTTATCCCTTGGAGATCAGCTAAACTCCATCCTATTGCATTTCACGAGATTCTTTCTCCCTAGTAAAATCTGTTGAGATAATGACTGGGCACATCTCATGCTCACCCGCAAGGAATCTATACTTCAGCGACTGCGACAAAGGCTTTAATTCTGGACAACTGAGAGCTGGAAAATCTGGACTCTAAAAGGTCTGAGTGAAGGCAACCAAATCTGAATGTGAGAACTCTCGCTGATCATGTAAAACTAGCGAAGACGGCCCTACTGGTGTATATGTACTCAGTGCTGGCATGGTCTCTACCCTGGTTGCTAGCTCTGTGGAAATCAGACAAGGTAATAAATCATCAAACTCTTCCCAGACTATGTCTGAATCCGAGGGATCTAAATCAGAATCACATAACATAAAATCTGTGTTGTTGTCGTGAGCGTGGTTGTCAGCCTCAAAAGTGTCGTCAGCCAAGAGTGTGCTCTCCGAACTCTCCTCTGATAGAAGTTGTGAATCTGTGGCATCTGAAGGTGAGAGAAGTGCTTGCGAAACAGGGTCGGACGAAGTGGCTTCATCATCAGTGATCACAAAGTTGCACTCCTGGTAGGTGTGTCGCTCTACCTCTATCGTCCGCTCTACATCACTATCTCGTTCTCTAGTCTTGTCAATCATCTCTATTTGTATACTCACATCCTCGACGCGAAAGTATTCCTTCCCACTATCATGGTCGGACACTACCTTAGCCGTGGCCAAGAATGGGTGTCCTAGAATGATGGGGGTATCGGTCACATGTTCAGGGATCTCCATGTCCAACAAGATGAAGTCCACAGGGAATTTCAGGCCCTAAATTGTGACGACTACCTCCTTCAACAACCCCTTTGGCCTCCTGATAGATCTATCAGCAAACTGAAGGATGGTCCTACTCTATCGAAGAGGGACAAACTTGAATCGATCGAGCAAGGCTGCCGGAATGAGGTTGATAGAAGAGTCGTTGTCTAATAGAGTAGCATCGAATATCTGCTCATGAATGTGTCATCTGACATAAAGCTCTTGCATCTGGCCTCTTGGTTGGTAGACGATTCTAAATAGCGAAGCAGGTGGCACGGGTCAGCACATGGATTTCTACTGATGGTTCTTCTTCATCCTGCAGATAGTGGTCTTCTCTCTCAAGTTCTTCTGAAAGAGAGGGATGTGCTCAAGTGCCTCCTCTAAAGTCAGATGAATATGGAATCTATTAATCATTTATTGGTTGAACTCTAACTGCTGCTCTTTTTTAGATTTGCTTTTTTATTCCCCTTTGCCAAGCGGAGTGCTTGAGGAAAGGGGATGGCTGGGACCTCCTCAGATGGAGAGATAGGAAGAAGTTCCTGCTGCTGAGAAGGCATGGAGTCCATACAAGTATCATCAATCATCACATACGGACTCAAAGATGAAGAAACCTTTCCTTTATTAATTTTTTTGGTGTTTTTCATATAGTCCCAAGGTACAGAAACTGGATAAAACACAACTGGAATGGAATAGGTGGCCACAGTACCAACCACGACATCTATCTTCACAGCATCAGCACCGCGCTCTGGCTTAGCATCATCTGGAATGGTGGCATCAGTACCACTCGCTGCATCTAGAGAAATAATTGCATCAGTATTGTCGACAGGATCAACGTCCTTGGTGGCATTACTACCACCGTCATCAGCATCATTCTTAGCAGCATTAGCACCTTTGTCCTCCTCGTTTGGTGCTCCTGAATCCTCGTGGTGTCATTGCTCAAACGAGGCACCGCCGACTATCATCCTATCACTCCTAAGTGATAAAAAATCATCATCAAATGTGAATGAAGCAATGTCTCCCAATAAATCACTACGAGTGGTAGTCTCTGTAAACTATACCTACTCATATTTTCTTTTAAGGTTATTAGGGTTGGGCTCGATCTGAGCGGGTATGGCGGCCTTCCCTTTGATGATCTTCCTCATCTCCTGGAGAAACTCGTCCATCTCCCGCCTAAAGGATGCCTGCTGATCTGCGAGTAGGTAGGCTAAATCATCAAGGGTTGGGTTCTCATAGGCTGGCCCATGAGAACCGGATGGGTTGCCTCGCTGCAAGTGAGGTTGCTGCTGGAACTGGAGAGGGAGAGGCTGAGAATACTACTGAGGTTGTTGTTGGTGCAGCCTCCACTGATGTCCCTACTAATAGGGATGAGGACCCGACTGAAAGTAATGATGCAGTGGCTGGTGGGAGAACTGGGGTTGCTGCTGCTGTTGGTCGAACTGACCACCTTGAGTTGGAGGTTGTTGCTGGGATGAGGTACCTCCGATCGACCACCTGAATCCTGGATGATCTCTGCGGATCCTGAGCTGTTGTCGGTCATACCAAATCTCGTTGACTTCCATCAACAGCTCATGCTCGTAGGGGGTGGAGGGAGAACTGCCAGTGGCTGATCCTGTTGATACACCACCATCTAAGTGTTCTGATATGGCGGTGGCTAAGAGTACTGGTGTTGTAGTTATTGGAACGGCTCCGCCTGGATGTGGTGAACCTGGAAAAATGGGGTGGAGTGCTGGGACGAGCTGCTGATGTTGCTGCTAGGATCAGTCCGTGACCTAAGACGGGGCTAAGAAGCAGTCTGTGCCTCCTGAAGACATCTGATCTGGTTCTTCAGATAACTCAGCGTCTGTGCCAACTGATCAATCTGAGTCATGCCCTGGCACAGCTTCTTCTCAATGATCTCGATGTGGTCCAGCTTCTCACTAATAATGCCCATGTTCGTGGCCGATGACTGTGCCTATGTTGTTGCTGCTGAAGATGTAGATGGACTTGCATCGACTCATGCTACCCTCTGATAGGATACGACATGGGGTGAGGGCTTCCCTTGAGTGTAGAGCCAGGTCTAGGACATCACTGTGTAATTCCCAGCCATCTCCTCATAAATAACCCAAACTTGGTCTTCATCCTTGGCGAAGTAGGAGCCCCTACAAGAAGCGTTCACTAGCCCCTACAGCTCCGGTGTCTGTCCACCCATCAATGAGCTCTCGGAATCGATCCCACGCCTCATAGAATTGCTCATTGGAGATCACGGAGAAAGTATTGATCAAAGCTCGTGTTGCATTCGTCCAGTTGAGTGGATAGTACTTGTTCAAGTACTCGGTCTGGAGCTACTCCCATGAAGTGATGTATCTCCCTAAATGCTTCAGCCAGTAGGATGCTTTGTCTACCAGGGAGAAAGGAAATGGCATCATCTTGATGGTGTCCTCGTCCACAAATCGATCGTGGATAGAGTTGTAGATCATCTCGAACTCTTATAGATGTAGATGCGGCTCCTTGGTGGTAAGCCCATGGAACTTGGGCAACTACTGAATGGTTTGAGGACGAATCTTGAAATTGCCCATAATTGCTGGCAATTAGATCCAGCAGTGTGTGAGAGTTGCACCAGGATTGTGCAACTGTCTCATCGGTCGTGGTTGTCTGGCTGGCTCTGACTGCTCCTCAAGCTCTTCTAGTTGGCCTCCCGCTCCTCCTCCACCTATGAGGATATCTCCACCAGTTGCTCATTGTTGCTCCTCTTTGTTAGCTCACATCTGCTCTAACTCTTAAAGGACCTCAACCATAAAAGCTCCATGATCTCTGATCTGATCCTACGTCGTCTCTAGGGAGGATAACAAGGTGTTGTTGATGGCGTCCTATTCTAGAACATAAGTGGTGCTCTAGGGTTTTCCATCAATGCGTCCGCCACTCTAGCCATCTCTTAGGTCTATACAAAGGCAAAAGACCCGAACTCATGTGCCATCAAATGAACAAATATCTGTGATGGTCTCTGCTTGGGCACCTCGGGACTAGAAGAAGGGCGGTCAATGGGGAACAGGGCGGAATCAACTCAAGTTCAGAGAGCAGGTCTAAGCTCTCCAGAACCTGTCCAAATGAGTGAGTCAGAGTGCTCGAGAGCGGCGCTGCCAAGGGAAACCTAAGGGACCTCCGGCCCATCATCATAATATGGAAGAAGTGCGGATGGGACATGGAAACAAACAGGATCAGCAATCAAACCCCCAGTTCACCTAAGCAACGCTGAGCTGATGACCGTAAAGGTTCAGTCTTTTATCTTGTCAATTTTATTTAGGTGATAATTCAGTCTAACAGGGCGATTAAGCGAGTTGCTAGGTACATGATACTCCCAAGAGACTGGATCAATCCCAAAACTAGATCTTTCCCAACCAGTACAAATGCGGACCGTTTACCAGCTACCCGATCAACTCGTTCTACTAAGGACATCGTGGCCTGCGTTACCGGATACCGGAGAGATCCTCACTGGAGAATGACTAACCCCAAGACTAGTAGTCTAATGAGAGTTCTGGTGTGGCTTTAGCCTAGTGTGTGGGTCACTCTCTCGTGCAAACAAATCAAAAAAATGAGGGGATGACTCTCCCAAGACAGATTTTTAAGTGAGTTGTCTTTTAGGATCAAGTTTGTTTAGCAATCCCAATTTTATGGTTTTCTCTTTTTATGATATTTTTCAATATCAAGAAAATACCTAACGAATTTTTCGATCTCCTGATTATTTTAAGTACAAAAACAGGGGGAGAAGTCGAAAATGCCGATGCGCGATCAAACACTATGATGCATACAAAGTAAGAGATGCGTACCTATCGCTAGCACTCTACATGTAGGGTGATTCGCGCATAAATTTAAAGACCGGAAAGTAAACTGATCTAAATGATGCAAGAAGAAAACGGCCTAAGATGAGCAACTTCTAATAATCACGAAGAACTAGAGTTAGCTCACTAGATCAAGTCCAGAGTTCGATCTTGCGAACCACTCGGTGCCCGCCACAACAGGCCTTGTTAGCGTTGTATGTGGTTCCTCACAGCATGTGGACTCGAGGCTAATTAGGTTGACTTTTTATTATGAGTTATTAATAAGGTCCAATCACGAATCTATAATTGTCGGCAATATATTAGGGATTGGGCCTTAAGCAGTTACGTCGCAATCAAAGAAATTCCTAAATCTAAGGGACAAATTCTTCGAGAATCAAAGGAATAAAAATGCGACAAAATCAAAACCGATGAAAACCGTGATGAGGTCCCCCGAGCACACCGATGCTCGGTGAACAAACCTTGATAGGACAAGTCTACCAAGTCTGAGTGTCCATGTATTATTACAACAATAATAATGGTCTACTAAAAATAAACTAATCTATGCTAATCTATCAACTATAACTAATTCTGCTTGAGCTCCTGCTCCTCCTTAGGTACGAGTCTCCTCCAAAGCATCTTCAGGTGGTTCCTCGCACAAAAATAGAAACAGAAACAGGTCTGAAATAGTTACGACAGATAGATATCATAATATGCAAAAAGCTGAAAACTACTAAGTTGTGCTCCGCAGCAGTGGTGTCATTCTGATGGCACGCCTCGCAACTTGGTTAAGGAATCATATAATTGAAAGGTCGTTGCGACCAAAATCACGAGGTGAAATCAACAAGAAAAAAAGAGAACCATGTAAATGAAGCAATCGAGCACAAAACAATACCAGCAGTCTCCGCTATTTGTTTAACCTGGTATAGCGATTAGGGTCGAACACAAGGAGCACGGAAATGTATGAAGTAGTCTTAGTCAGAGATAAAAAGTCATATTTTTGTGGATTTTAATTTTGTAAAATTTTATATTTTCAACTTCAAGAAGGCAAGCAAGAAAATAAGAGCAATAAATACACAAGCAAGCCTTTTCAATTTTTATTAAGATAAAAAATGCTCGAAAACAGGAAGCAAAAATGTTTTTACATTTTTCAAATATTCAGATGTTTTTTATGCTTTTAGGGGATTTTTCCTATTTCATATGGTTTTATAAAAGTCAAACAAAAGCTAAACAGTAAGACAGTGCACAGTCAAGACAATATTGCAAATTAAAAATATCTAAAGTACCATAATGTCCTGGGGAGAAATTTTATGATAGACTATAGAAAAATGGCAAAAAGCAAAAACTAAAATCTGATTTTTTTTTATTTTTATAGAATTTTTAATGATTTTTATAAGTTTTGAGTCTTTTGTAATTTTTAGGGTTTTCATAAGGGTTTTTGGGACAAAATTACTACATAAGAGAGAGCATATAAAAATACACACACAGAAATCTTTATCGAATTTTTCAGATAATTTTTCAAATTTTTATGTATTTTATAAATAGACAGAATAGTTTTTATGGGGTTTTTGTTTTTAAAAAATAAAAGACAACTCAAAATTAATCCCAAAAATTATTATAAATATGACACGTTAGCAGGAGCCATCACTAATTTTTGTATAATTTTTGGGCTTGATTTGAAGACTATTTAATCAAAAAAACAAGGCAAATAGTTCACAGGGACCTACTTGCAATTATGGTAAAGTTTTCAGACCAATAGATAACTCAATTAAAATTTAAGGGCCTCATCTGCAAATTAGCCAAACAAACATGCATAATACACGTGCCACCGGCTCAAAGGGGCATAAATGCAAATACTAAAAAGTTCCCATTCAAAACATAACATCCATGAAGAACCGGGAATATAATGCAAATAAACCACTAAGCACATGGAACTATACATGAATTCGGATACACAGACTAAAATGCAAATACTAAAAGTTTGAGGTCCAAACTATGAAATATCTTAACTATAAATTTATTTAATGGACTAGATAATAAAGCGTAAAAATGCAGGCCAAATAATGCAATATACCCTAGGCACGTAAGGTACGCATGATGGCTCTGATGGCTCTGATCATCCCCTGCAAAAGGATATGACAATGGGAGGAATGTCGGGGACGTGCGGCAGATCTGACCTGTCAGATCTCATCCAACGGACTGAAAGGTTACAGCAACGGTCGGCTCAGATCAGAACTGGGGCTCTGCTCCTCATCCAATGGTGATGGAAGATGGTGGACGAACTGGTGAATGGCGAACTTCGATCAAGGATGGGTATTCATCCTTTGGGCCGATAAAGCCTCCAAATGGTCTAGCACCTCTGGAGGGGTGCTCCACGTCGAATGCCGGAGGTAGATCGGCTTAAGGACGGTCTGATGGTCGGGACATAGGAGCTTCACCTGGAGCTGCTCTGCTGAGCAGATGGAGGTCCGGTAGGGGCTCCTTATGCGCTGGGGTACCTGCAATGCAAAGCTAGGACTTGGGGTTGTGCTCCGGTGTTCGGGTTATTGCAGCTAGAAAGGAAAGAAGTGGCGGTGGATGGGATTCGATCTCTGGCGGAGATGGTAGAGGGAGATCTTAGCCTTAATCTCAATTGGATGGTCGAGCCTAATGATGATCAGGTTGCGGTGCAAGACTATGGGCGAGATGGCGGGTCGATCTGAATGGTTGGGTGTGGATTTTGAGGCTTCGACCAGCTAGTCGAAGAAAGTGAATGTGCGGTGGAGGTGGAATAGAAGATAGAAGCGAACAGGAAAATGGGAGCGAAATGGGAAATACATGAGTTTCTGGAGGAACTCTTGATCTTCAGGCGAAGATGGGAGTCGGGATTGTGGCCTCAACTAGGCTATGGCTGGCCAAGGAGCATGAACGCAGCAGAGGTCCGACCACGTAAGTGAGTTGCAGAATCATGCCACCAAACTCCTATCTGAAGGTGATCTCCAGTAGTTGTCACTCAACTGGAGGTCACTAGGGGTCAAAGAAGGGTCGAGGCACGAGTTGCGCTGCAGTGAAGGCAGGAGAAGATACTATATAGGTTTTCCAGAGGGTTGGAAGAATCGAGAGCAAGCGCGCAACCCTAGGAAGATCCGTGCCTTCCTAGGGATCTATGTGGGTCGTGGATCCTAGGAGATGGCTCAGGCAAAGATTCGGGTCGAGAGGAGGCAAAAAATGTTTATTAATTTTCAAACTATTTTTCTGTGATTTTTAATTATTTTTATGAAAAATAAATTTGGGTATATATAGTATATGGAGTTATTTACATGTATAATATACCAATGTATTTTGTATAATTATTTTTATTTTGTTATTTTTACAAAAAATACCCCAATTTTATATTTTATTTATTTTCAACAAAATTTTAGGAGTATAAAATAATTTCTCTTTTTTTTATGAGTTATTTACAAATTCAAAATAAATAAGAGATGGGGTATATATACATGTATTTTATACCATGAAAGAGGATTTGATTTTTTATTTTAATTTAATTTTTTGATTTTTTTTATTTTTATTTTATTTTTAGAAATATGTACGAGGAGGTAAAAATAATGTTTAAATTATATTTTGTCAAAAATACATATTTACAAAAATAGGTGATATGTACAACATAGAGTAAGCCATATCTCTCTCTACTTGTTTTCTTCGGCAATCAGGTCAAGGCTTGACCTTCTCTTGAGGCTCCATCCTTTTTCTTTTCCTTTATTCTTTTATTTTTGCACAAATACGTGCTAATTATACAAAGTTAACACATGCATGTTGAATGCTAATTTGTTGTATTTACACATATTTACATGATGCTTTCCTAAGATAAGTAGCTAAAATAAAAGAATAAAGAGTGAGAATCATGGATTCATCAGTAATCGTTCTGTATTTGTTGAACCCTATCACTCAATGTCTGGATGGTCAAGGTGAGGAACTCCAAATCACTAGTGGGTGGGGTTTGTTGCAGATGAATAGAGGGTGAATGATTCTGCTATCTATATTGGCCATGATGGCCTTGTCGGTACTGCCGTGGGTGGGACTGTGAGGTGTAAGGTGGTGGGGGGCCCTACTGGCCTGAGTGGAATGTGTGTTGTTGTTGGTGTTGCTGAGGTTGGTATCCTTGTCCTAGTCAAGACTACATAAAGAGCGGTGTGGGGACGGAGCTAGTTTCTTGGTAAGCTAGGGAAGGTCGGTGTAGCTGACCATTCCCTATCCCCGACTGTCTGCCGGTGAGGTCATGACTGTACCACAACCTGTTGATCTCAAACATCTGCAGAGGCTCATTGTAGACCGACTCCACCTGTGGGGGTGCGTGCTACTCCTATTGAGTGTATTGTTGCACCTCCACCCAGCTACTCTGAAGCCCTTGTACCTGCTACTGTACTAGATGAACTCGATGTACAGGTACAGGTTGTGCAGAAGGGGCAGGTAATCGTATCTTGGCTACCTTCTCAGTCAATTCCTCTACTTGTTTTGATAACCGTGAAAGCGCCTCAAGGTCAACGACCCTCTTGTGGATCTGTTCTACCATGGTGAACTTATCAGCTATTATCCCCATGGTAGGGATTAGATCATCTGTTAGATCTGCTACAGTCCTCCAAGGTGTCTCATTAAGTAGGCTTCAGGGAGACACCTGATAGGTGCTGGTGACCTGAGATATGCATGTTTCTGCCATCTTCTCTAGGATCTTCCATACAGTATCTTCGTTCTAATTCAGATATCTACCTCCACAGGCTGCACTCACTAACCCCTGCATTTCAGGGGTCATACCATAGAAGAATTTCTGGACTAAGATCGCCTTGGTAATGCCATGGCAAGGGCATTTTTGTATCAACTCATTGAATCTATCCAGGTTTCATGGAATGGCTCGTGGGGACCCTGGGAAAAACTACCGAACTTTGTTCTCATCTCGTTAGTCCTATTGAGTGGGTAGAACTTCCTCAAAAATAAATCACTGAATTGAATCTAAGTCATACATCTAACCCCGTGGTTCTTCCGCCAATGGGCGACCTTATCTCCTAAGCAAACGGGGTAGCCTTCAGCCTGATATAATCTTGTCCAACCCTAGGATGACTAAGGTTGTTACACACCAACTCAAAGTCTCTCAAGAAAGCATATGTTTCTTCTGTGGCATTTCCATTAAGCTTCGATAGCAGCCCAAGAAAATGGGGCTTCAGCTCAAATGCCTCTGGTGGTACCTCAGGTACAAGCCAACTATGTATCTCATTTTATGCTAGGTTATAGGCATATACCATCAGTCTGTCTATTCCACCCACCTCAATGACATGTCCCATCCAAGCCATAAGGTCTGCATTCAGCTGCTCAGCTCTAGCTAAACGGGCAAGAATTTGTTGCATGGGATCATCTTGTGTTCCTTTTCGTCATGGTTTCTTTTAGGAGGCATCTTGGTTTTGGGTATATCTTCTTCACCTGGTATGTAGTCTAGATTAGAAGAAGATTTAGGAATGAAGATATTCTTATGGAGGCAAAAGTCTTCCTCGGTGTGATGAGTGGAGAGAAAAGGGATGGTTTGAGGGTAACCATCCCGAGAGGGAGAGATCCTGAACTCAAGAGGGTCATGATGTGACGCCTCACCCCTCCGGTTACCGAAACTGACGAGATGGGAGCGTCGGACCTGCGGTCTAAATACGCCCATGATCTGTGATACTCAGCAAACCATCTTATGCACAATAGATCAAAATTTGAAATATAAATAACAATAGGAGAATAGTATAAAACGGAGAGAAAATGCAACATCCATTCTCATTGATAATGATCATCAAGTCCATGTCCATAGAATGAGATACATCACATAACTATAAACCTATAGAAAAAGTTCTCCAATATCTCGTTACATACCTCTCGATAATAACATAAATAATGCGGAAGTAAATAAGTTACTCTAAGTAGAAGGCACACATGTTGGGTTCACAAGACCGCTACTCTAATGGAAGTAAAAGTATGATGTAGAAGGTCCGATCTCTTCAAAAGACCGCTACTATGGCAGTTGCTGCTCAGGTACACATTTTGGGTTCACACAAGGGTAACGTTATAAGCAATAGCCCAATAACGAGACAAAAACTATAATGACTAACATAAGGGTAAGAAAAGAATGCACACTCGACTTTATTTAATGGCATATGCATGTATTGTAAAACTTAGAAAGAACACCAAGTCATTCTAATTTCCATTCGACCACATAGATTTTATTTATTTAAGAAAAATATACATTAAGTATTACCACAATGTTCTTGATATTTCCACAAGTTGGTTATTATCCACAATGGTATACAAAATAATTTCAAGGATCTGGTCATTAATCTTTCCTTGTGTTATTTTAGCACATGCAAGTACGCGACTCGCAGGCCTCCGCTACGCGGAAACTTGATATTTCTCTTGAGTAACTCTCAAGGATCTCTTCCTGATCATATATGGAAAGATTTACCACACCAAATCTCCAACTTCAAACCAAATCCCAGAACACCTCTCACAATAATAATATTCAAAGTAAAATTTGATGCGGCCACATCTAATATTAAATCGAATCTTAATATTGTGTATAAGTGTGAAACCCAGAATGCCAACCGCACCACCTGCCTACTACGTCGAGCGACTCCAGATGCTACCGGGCTGCTAGGTGCAACGCGTCACCCAACTCGTCCGTTGGGTCATGATCTTCGAGGCATCTACCCGGGGGTCCCAAAGGTGCATGCCCAATCCCTTACGGCACCCTACTCCAACTACTCGATCAATGTCAAATATCCTTTTATTATATTTCTTTCCGAACATTGATATTTATATTTAAGAGATATGCTTCATTGACTCCCGTGATGCCATCATTTATCTAACATAATTGTAAGTCTTAAGGTGCATTTTATGGTTTATGTAGCTGACCAAAGCTTCAATACTGGAATATTTATTACAGATGCCACTGATGATTCCCATCCCTATACAATGATAGTTGTAAGTAATGTGTGGCTTCTATATGGAAATAACCATGGAATCCCTACTTGCTAAATGTAGATTAAGTTACTACTAAGATATTGAAACCAGAGTAGATATAAATTTTAATCGCATAATATGAACCTTGACTAACTAAGGAGACGTTTATACCGTCAATGTAGCATATAACATACTTGGATGTGTACGTACAGGGGGAGGGCTGAGCATGGAAGGGAAATATATATATATATAGTTATCTTTGCTTCATATAATATTCTACGAATATTGAATGGATTTATAGTCAATATTAATAAGGATCTATTTCATGTCACTGTACAACTTTAGTTATTTTATCGAGTGCATATACCCGATGATATATATCTTTTCATGACGTACACTATGATATGAAAGGACTCACACATACACCATTCTTACATTAATATCCTTTTACAATGTTATTATTACAAAACCATTAACAATATTAAAAGAAGAAATGAGTGCCCACGTTACAACCATTTTCATTGATTTCCAATTTAATGATATGTAATCATTCTTAAACATTTGCATAAATTCCTAATTTATTGTGTACGTTACTATTGTTCTATTTACCATGGTAAAAGATGCCACTAATTTCCAATGAACATACGTTATTGCCATCCATGTGTATACAGTCACGGATTCCATATACTATATTTCCGTTCATGTTTCTAACTTTCTAGTACAGTTCAATGCTAAACTCTAATTTGATGCATACTTTATAAATGAGAATCAATGTCAAAGATAAATGGCTATTACAATATTATCTCTGTAAACATTTTATTATATAGCTTTGGTACGTAGGCACAAATACAATACTTGATCCATTTCCCTCTCACTCTTTCAACGCACAATCTTACTGTTTCAAAAGATTACAGATACTGACTCAAGAATCGTTGGACTTTATAGATATTCAAATAAAATAATCGAGAACAATCATATGAACCAAACAACAAGAGGAATGGGATTTTCGTTACAACTTAAGATGTATATATAAAGATAGCTAAGGCTCTAACAATGTTCAAGACATAGAATCAAAATTGTATGAAACCAACACCAAGAGGAAGGTATAACATCGTTACCTTCGAGGATGTTCCCTCGGGATCTCCTCTCACACAGAAATGATATTTCCGCCCCTCGATTGTAGCGCGAATGCATGTGCGAAGGTGACCTCGAGCTTTCCTACACGATGGTGGTGGTGGATCTTCGATCGGAGCTCCTTCTCTGACGTCGATGGCGGCCCTCCGACGATAAAATCGACCAAGGCAGTGGTGCTCCAAGAGAGGGAAGGATGGTGGTGGTTAGGGAATTGAGAGAGTAGCCTATCACATTCTATTTATAGAGGGAGAAGTGAAAATGGGTGCAAATTTTGGATATGGTTCGGATCCATATATGGGTCCCAACTATTATACTTAAAACATCGATAACTTGATATAGGAATATCGGAATTAGGTGTTCTTGGGATCGTTGGAAAGATCTCGACGAGATCTGTGTAATGGCGTGATTATTTGAATTTTTTGGATTTCAAAAAGTCCAGATTTTAGGAAAAAGAAAATACGGGATTTCACATCATAAAAATCTTAAAGGAAGTCTCGTCCTCGAGACGTAGGATTTAACGTATAAGTTGCAAATGTGGTGTATATTCAGGCATAAAAATCTTAAAGAGAACGAAACCCATAAAAATCTTAAAGAAGATTGAAATAGGGTCTCGTGAACATACCTTCAAAATGATAGGGGTATTTCTGTCGCATATCTGCCTCAGACTCCCATGTGGCCTCCTCAACATTCTGACTTTGCCACAATACCTTAACCAAAGGGATGTCTTTTCGTCGTAACCTCTTGACTACCTGGTCTAAAATCTGCACAGGTGCCTCAGGAAAAGATAAATTCGGTTCAATCGTGAGGTACTCATAGCTAATCACATGTCGAGGGTCTCGAATATACTTCCGGAGGTTTGATACATGGAATACATCATGCATGCCTGCCAAGTGAGGGGGGAGTGCTATTCGGTATGCTACCTTCCCAATACGAGATAAAATCTCGAAAGGGCCAACGAACCATGGTGCCAACTTGCCCTTGATACCAAATCTTTGAATACCTCTCATTGGAGATACTTTTAAGAATACAAAGTCTCCAGCATCAAATTCAAGATCACGACGTCTCTGATCAGCATAGCTCTTCTGACGGCTCTGTGCAGTCAATAATTTCTTCTTAGCCATTTCCAGGGCTCTTGTTGTGTCCTCAATTATCTGAGTGGAATAAATACCCTTGTCACCCACTTCCTGTCAACACAAGGGAGTAGTGCATCTTCGCCCATACAATGCCTCGAAAGGTGCCATGCCAATACTAGCATGGTAGCTATTGTTATAAGTGAATTCCACTAAAGGAAGGTGATCCTTCCAAGATCCTTGCCACTCAATGGCACATGCTCTGAGCAGGTCCTCAAGAGTCTGAATTGTCCTCTCTGATTGTCCATCCGTCTGCGGATGAAATGCTGAACTAAGACACAGTTCAGTTTTTAGGGCCTTCATGAATTCTCCCCAATAATGTGATGTGAAACCAGAGTCCCTATCAGATACAACCTCCTTGGGAATCCCATGCAAGTGAGTAACATGTTGAATATATAGTTTGGCCAGATCCACCGGAGTGCATGTCATGTTCACGAGAATAAAATGTGCAGACTTAGTCAACCTGTCCACAATAACCCAAATAGCATCATATCCACCTAGTGTACGAGGTAAGGATGTCACGAAGTCCATAGAGATACTCTCCCATTTCCACAACAGAATAGGAAGTGACTGTAAGAAGCCAGGAGGATGCATATGCTCTGCCTTCACCAATTGGCACGTAAGGCAACGACTAACATGTTCTGCAACATCTCTCTTCATCCCCTCCCACCAGAAGTGTTGACGGAGGTCTCTATACATCTTGGTGCTCCCTAGATGGATAGATAATCTAGAACAGTGAGCCTCATTTAGGATGTCTCTCCTTAACTCACCATCATTAGGGACACAAACACGGTCCCCCTTCCATAAGATGGACTCACAGACTCTGAATCCATCAAACTCCTCCTTCAGGCATCGATGGAATAAGTCTTGTAATTTCTGATCTATTTGCTGACCATGCACAATCCTATCCCATAATCCACTATACTTGGCAGGTACAGTTACAGCGTCTGTAGTACTATCAAAGGGGTGCCACTCACTAAGTACTGTGAGCATATCCCAAGTCTGTAGCCATGTTGCGGTGCCCTCGGTATATGCTCTCCTACTCAAAGCATCAGCTACTACATTTCCCTTACTCGGATGGTAAGAGAAAGTGCAATCATAATCTTTCAACAGTTCCATCCATCGTCTTTGCCTCATATTCAACTCTCGCTGGTCAAAGATATATTTGAGACTCTTGTGATCTGTAAAAATCTCAAACGTGACCCCATATAAATAGTGACGTCATATCTTTAACGCGAAGACTATCGCTGCCAACTCCAAGTCATGAGTAGGGTAGTTCCGTTCATGGTTCTTTAGTTGTCGTGATGCATATGCTACGACATGACCACGTTGCATCAACACTACTCCTAAACCCTCCTTTGATGCATCAGTATACACCGTAAAGTCTAAGGGGCCTGAAGGAAGGTGAGAATCGGAGCACTGGTCAGTCTTTCTTTCAACGTACGAAAGCTCAGCTCGCACTTGTCTCTCCAAACGAAAGGGACATCTTTTTGTGTCAGACGAGTAAGTGGTAGAGCTAGCTGCGAGAAGCCTCTAACAAAATGTATGTAGTAGCCGACGAGGCCTAAGAAGCTGCGCATCTCAGTAACTGTCTTGAGCTGCTCCTAGGACATGACTACCTCTATCTTGGCTGGATCAACTGCCACTCCTACTCCTGAAATTACATGACCGAGGAAAGCTACTTTGGTAAGCCAAAATTCACACTTGTTGTATTTTGCATACAACTTGTGTTCTCTGAGTGTCTCAAGAATAATATGCAGATGTTGCTCATGCTCATGCTCATCACTTGAGTAGATCAAGATATCATCAATGAACACTACCACAAAACGATCTAAGTATGGATGGAAAATTCTGTTCATTATGTCCATGAACGCAGCAGGTGCGTTCGTGAGTCCAAACAGCATAACCACAAACTTATAGTGGTCGTATCTGGTGCGAAAAGCAGATTTAAGCACATCTGTGTCCTTAATTCTCAATTGATGATAACCCGATCGTAGATCAATCTTTGAGAATACCGCTGCACCTTGCAACTGATCGAAAAGATCATCTATTCGTGGAAGTGGGTAACGGTTCTTTACCGTCCTTTTATTCAATTGCCTGTAATAGATGCACAAGCGCATAGACCCGTCCTTTTTTTACGAAGAGGACCGGTGCTCCCCAAGGTGATGTACTGGGATGTATAAATCTCTTTTCCAATAACTCCTGCAGTTGTACTTTGAGCTCCTTGAGTTTGACTGGTGTCATTCTGTATGGAGGAATGGAGATCGATTGCGTGTCGGTTATCAAAGTAATCTCAAACTCGATCTCCCTTTCTGGTGGTAGTCCAAGTAATTCCTCTGGGACTACATCAGGAAAATCTCGTACAATTTTGACGTCTTCAATCATATGATCTTCGATGGGTAACTCCAGAACATGGGTGAGAAAACCTATGCAACCCTGATCGAGCATGTGTTGGGCCTTCAATGCCGATACATACAAGACCTCACTATCTGAGGTACGTCCATCAAACTGAAAGGTAGGTATACCTGGGAGACGGAACACTATCGTTTTCTCGAAGCAATCAAGGCATGTGTGATATTGCTCGAGCCAATCCATACCTAAGATGAAATCAAAATCTTCTAACTGAATGAGTAGAAGATATGCGGACAATATGTGCCCGCCGATCTGCACTGCTACACTCTCCACTACTTATCGCACTATGAATAATTGGCCCCCTAGGCCCTTGATGTAGTAAGCAGATGGAACACAGACTGGCTCTTTATCTAACTTGGGTACTAATCGATGTGTTAGAAAGGAGTGCGTAGCTCCCAAATCAAATAAAGCATGTAAGGATGTACCATGCACCAAAATAATACCTCGCACTACAACTCCTGAGACGCGGGCCTGCTCCTGTGTGATTGCATTCAATTGTCCCTGCGGGTGTGATGGGGCATTAGAACCTGCAGCACTGAAGGTTGGTCGTGGTGGAGGACGTTGAAAGCCTCGACCTCCACGACGAGAAGCTGATCCATGTGACTGTGTGGGTGAGAAAGTAGTTCGTACACTTGGTTGAAGACTGCCTGAGCTGCTGGCAAGTAAGGGACACTTGGCCTTGAAATGGCCCGGCTGTTGGCAGTGGAAACACCTATGATCTCCTGGCTAAGAAAAGGAGCCTCCCGAGATGAGCCTAGTACCTCCTGTCTTGTGACCCTACGAGTGTGTCGAAGAGCGGAATGATGTAGTACCACGACTCGCCAAGCCCTTCCTCAAAGTAGGTGTAGGGGCAAATCTGCTAATGGTAGGAGTGGTAGCCACTGGGAGGAAACGACGCTCTCTACGAGCTCTGTAGAAATCTCGGCGAGTAGATCTCCTGGACTGAGGTGGCTGGAAATGTGATGGACCCCCCTGAAGTCGACTCTGAGTTGCCTCCATCTTGGTAGCCTTAGAAACTACCTCCTTGATGGAGGTGAAATCCAAGGTAGACAGCTGGTGTTGCACATCGTCACGCAATCCCCAGATAAATTTCTGTAAATTCTCCTCAGGGAAAGCAGTGGTTGCTAGTGAATGGCGGGAGAGTTCAATGTAGCGAATGAGATATTCTTGGGTCGTCATTGTCCCTTGCTTCAGCTCGGCAAACAACCTCCTCTGATCCTCGACCCAGTGATCGGGGTAGAACTGGCTACGGAACTCGTCAAGAAATATTTCCGACGTTATGGGATTCTCCAGATGTTCCTTTGTGGCGTACCACCAACGCTTAACATAACCTGCTAATGAAAACTCCACAAATGTAACCCAAGACTCTTCAGTAGCATGAATCATCCTCAACACTTTAGATACATGATCCATCCAAAGCTCAGCCTCATCTGGCATGCCGGTGCCAAAGAATTGTGGCACCTTAGACCTCTGATATGCTACGTAGGTTGTCTGATGTTTTTGTAACGCCTCTAGGTCCTCTAATCCTTCCGGGTCCAGAGACACCAATGGGTGAACACTGTCCTCCTCCTCACGAGAGGGCTGATATGAGGAGTCATCCTACTGAAGGAGCCTTTGCTCCAATACCTCCTGACTTTGTTGTATACCCTGTACGGCCTGAACTAGTAAGGCCAACTATTGTGCAACATCAGGATCAACACGAGGCGGCATGACTCCCTGCGAGAATCATTATATTAGATTTTTTTAGAAAGACAATGGACACTTTAAACAGGACTTGAATTATTCTCCTTAACTAATGCCAAAGTCAGAGGACTTTGTCACTATATTTATATCTCAAATATTGTTATCATTCTAATATGCAGAAGAGAGAATGGAGTAGCGGGCTCTGATACCATCTGTGATGCCCCGCCCCTCCGGCTACCGAAACTGACGAGACAGGAGCGTCAGACCTATGGTCCAAATACGCCCATGATCTGTGATACTCAGCAAACCATCTTATGCACAATAGATCAACATTTGAAATATAAATAACAACAGGAGAATAGTATAAAACGGAGAGAAAATGCAACATCCATTCTCATTGATAATGATCATCAAGTCCATGTCCATAGAATGAGATACATGACATAACTATAAACCTGTAGAAAAAGTTCTCCAATATCTCATTACATAACTCTCGATAATAACATAAATAAATCGGAAGTAAATAAGTTACTCTGAGTAGAACGCACCCTGCTTGGTGCAAGTATGACGTAGAAGGTCTGATCTCTTCAAAAGACCGCTACTATGGCGGTTGCTGCTCAGGTACACCTATTGGGTACACACGAGGGTAACGTTATGAGCAATTGCCTAGTAACGAGACAAACACTATAATGACTAACATAAGGGTAAGAAAAGAATGCACACTCGTCTTTATTTAATGGTATATGCATGTATTGTAAAACTTAGAAAGAACACCAAGTCATTCTAATTTCCATTTGACCACATTGATTTTATTTATTTAAGAAAAATATACATTAAGTACTACCACAATGTTCTTGATATTTCTACAAGTTGGTTATTATCCACAATGGTATACAAAATAATTTCAAAGATCCGGTCATTAATCTTTCCTCGTGTTATTTTAGCACATGCAAGTACGCGACTCGCAGGCTACCGCTACACGGGAACTTGATATTTCTCTTCAGTAACTCTCAAGGATCTCTTCTTGATCAGATATGGAAAGATTTACCACACTAAATCTCCAACTTCAAACTAAATCCCGGAACACCTCTCACAATAACAATATTCAAAGTAAAATTTGATGTGGCCACATCTAATTTTAAATCGAATCTTAATATTGTGTATAAGTGCGAAACCCAGAATGCCAACCGTGCCACCTGCCTACTCCGTCAAGCGACTCCGGATGCTACCGGGCTGCTAGGTGCAACGCGTCACCCAACTCGTCTGTTGGGTCATGATTTTCGAGGCATCTACCCAGGGGTCCCAAGGGTGCATGCCCAATCCCTTACGGCACTCTACTCCAACTACTCGATCAATGTCAAATATCCTTTTATTATATTTCTTTCCGAACATTGATATTTATATTTAAGAGATATGCTTCATTGACTCCCATGATGCCATCATTTATCTAACATAATTGTAAGTCTTAAGGTGCATTTTATGGTTTAATGTAGCTGACCAAAGCTTCAATACTGGAATATTTATTACAGATGCCACCTTGCTAAGTGTATATTAAGTTACTACTAAGATAGTGAAACCAGAGTAGATATAAATTTTAGTTGCATAATATGAACCTTGACTAACTAAGGAGACGCATATACCGTCAATGTAGCATATAACATACTTGGATGTGTACGTACAAGTGGAGGGCTGAGCATGGAAGGGAAATATATATATATATATATATATATATATATATATATATATATAGTTATCTTTGCTTCATATAATATTCTACGAATATGAATGGATTTATAGTCAATATTAATAAGGATCTATTTCATGTCACTGTACAACTTCAGTTATTTTATCGAGTGCGCATACCTGATGATATATATCTTTTCATAACGTACACTATGATATGAAAGGACTCACACATAGACCATACTTACATTATATCCTTTTACAGTGTTATTATTACAAAACCATTAACAATATTAAAAGAAGAAATGAGTGCCCACGTTACAACCATTTTCATTAATTTCCAATTTGATGATATGTAATCATTCTTATACATTTGCATAAATTCCTAATTTATTATGTACGTTACTATTGTTCTATTTACCATGGTAAAAGATGCCACTAATTTCCAAAGAACATACTCTATTGCCATCCATGTGTATACAATCATGGATTCCATATACTATATTTCCGTTCATGTTTCTAACTTTCTAGTACAGTTCAATGCTAAACTCTAATTTGACGCATACTTTATAAATGAGAAACAATGTCAAATATAAACTAGTCTAAGCCCGTGCTTTGCACGGAAAATAGCAATTCTTGAGTCATCATTGTATTAATTTTCTGCTTCCCATATCAAAATTTTACAGATTTTATCAAGTCGATGAAAATAATGTGGAGAAAGTCAAATATACCTTTTCAATATTCATTTGATGATGGTATAATCACATACCTACCGATTTAATCTCATCAATAATACTTAATGTAAACAAAATTGATTAGGCAAGGATCGGAATGTCCATTATGCTACTTCAATGCACATTTTCAAGACTTGATAATGAACTTGTCGTTGTGTCTGCCCTTCACCATTGATGCAGCTCCTGTATCTTCTGCATGGTGGAGATCGTCCACATCACCATATAGGACGGTAATAATATACACACAACTCTTAGCAGGTACACGAAAACAGATAGAATCATGATCATCACAATTCACTACATTAATTTCTGTTATGCTAATATAGAACCACAAAATAATCATGATAATCAAGATTCACTATATTTATTCATTGTTATGGTAATATAATTCACAGAATAATCATGATGATCAGGATTCATTATAATTATTCTCTGTTATGGTAATATAATTCCACATAATATGGTCACTATATATAAAGATATCAATGAAGCCTTTTTTTTCAATTAGATTTTTCCTTAACAATTAATAATATTATACCTAATTTAATGACTACCTTGGTTTAGACAATCACATAGCTCACAATGAAGAGGGCCAATGCATGAAAATCAGTATCCAGAGAGGCGGCATCAAGTAGGTATTTAAACGGTAGACAATTGTGAACTACACTATTTATATTATAGTGAGAAGCATAAGAACATGACTATATAATTAAGATGATTTGTGTTCATTAAGTAAAATATATCCTTATAATAATGATTCCCAATCGACAGACATACATACTTCTTTCTGTTGGTTGTTGGAGAGCCTTTACATGCGTAATCCGTTAAATCATCGTATTCTTTTGGCTATCTTCTAGCTTAACATGTGATACGTAACAACGAAGGATGTAGGATCCTTACGTCGTCGAGAATCCATTTGGGCTATAAGAAGGCAACATGTAACACGCATGCAGCAACACACGAACGGATTATGGAATGGAAATGAAATAGGAAGGCAAAGGTACGTTGGTAATTGGCAAATTGGTAATTTGAAATTGGATCCAAGGGTACGATGGGAATATGGGTAAATATTTAACGACATATTGAGATGAATTGGCGGGGGAAACTAATAGGGGGCAGGATTTCTCCCCTGCTTAATATATATAAATAGATGGCTATTACAGTATTATCTCTGTAAACATTTTATTTTATAGCTTCGGTACGTAGGCACAAATACAATACTTGATCCATTTCCCTCTCACTCTTTCAACGCATAATCTTACTGTTTCAAAAGATTACGGATACTGACTCAAGAATCGTTGGGCTCTACAGATATTCAAATAAAATAATCGAGAACAATCATATGAACCGAACAACAAGAGGAACGGGATTTTCGTTACAACTTAAGATGTATATATAAAGATAGCTAAGGCTCTAACAATGTTCAAGACATAGGATCAAAATTGTATGAAACCAACAGTAAGAGGAAGGTATAACATCGTTACCTCCGAGGATGTTCCCTCGGGATCTCTTCTCAAACGGAAATGATATTTCCGTCCCTCTATTGTAGCGCGAATGCGTGTGCGAAGGTGACCTCCAGCTTTCCTACGTGATGGTGGTCGCGGATCTTCGATCGGAGCTCCTTCTCCGACGTCGACGGCGGCCCTCCGACGATAAAATCGACCAAGGCGGTGGTGCTCCAAGAGAGGGAAGGATGGTGGTGGCTAGGGCTTTGAGAGAGTAGCCTATCACATTCTATTTATAGAGGGAGAGGTGAAAATGGGTGGAAATTTCGGATATGGTTCGGATCCATTTATGGGTCCCAACTATTATACTTAAAACATCGATAACTTGAGCTAGGAATATCGGAATTAGGTGTTCTTGGGCTCGTTGGAAAGATCTTGACGAGATCTGTGTAATGGCATGATTATTTGAATTTTTTTGGATGCCAACAATACTCCAGATTTTAGGAAAAAAGAACATACGGGATTTCACACATGAGCCCGGGTTGGCCCAAGTTGCGCTTGGAGCGATAAAGATACACTTCGTGAGGGGTTCAATGAGAGATTGTGAAGCTTGAGTAAATATCCCCCCAGTCAATCATCTTTGATGGAAAAAAGAATCGGGAGCAAGTGTGTAAAGATAGGATTTGACTCGTACCTAAAGCAAGCAATTAAATCACAAACCCTGAGTTCACCCTCAACATGGTGAAGGACCCAAAGCCGGGTCCGATTAATCTGCTTGATTTTAAGTATGACTTTCAAGAAAATAGAAAGGATTATATGATGGCCTAAAGGGAAGTCGGCTCAATGTTGGATGTCTCCCATGTTTAACTTGTCGCTTAAGATACCAACGCCCTTCCTCTCTTCTCTCCTATCATAACTTACTCGATTAATACTAATGAAGTTCAAGGACTTCTCCCTATCTACCTACCGAAGTAGGCGGAGGCTGACAAGGCTTGTCAGTTTAAAACAGGGGGTTACTAAGCAACTTGTCGTGTCGCATCACTGCTTCACCTCTATCTACTTATCGAAGCAAGCATAGGCTACTTGGTGCTGGTCAGTTGAATTTCGAGTAGTTCAGCCTGTGATATTTACTAAGTGGGGTATGTTGATATGGAAGGCAAGGATTTGGACTCTATCTTAGGGTTTGCACACACACTCTGTACCCTCACTCAGCCTGAAGTCAAGGTCAAGGTTATTCTCCCGCAAACACCCTGAGGCAAGGGGAACTCACTGTCTATCTATTTCTCATCTGCTTTCCTTGCCTTCCTGAAATTTCCAATTTTATGGTGATTTTTTTGGTCAATTTATTTAGCAGTACTGATTTTAAGTTAGATGACCACTTGATTAGTCCAACACACAAGGCACGCTTATCGTCCACTCCCAATTTCCTTTAATCCTAAGTTATAAAACCAAGGGGGAGGGAGTCGAGAAAAGATGATGCACGATAAAATGATGATGTATTCCAAATTTAGAAGACTTACAGTGATCCTCGCGTTCTACATGTGAGATGCAAAATAGAATTGAAATTTTTTACACTAAATGAATGCAAGCTATGAAAAGCCGCTCCTAGACAGGCAGTTCTATTTGCGAGTGGAGAACAATTTTAAATTTGTCCAAGTTATGCAGTCTAAGTATGTCTTTTAATGGTGAAGTGTGGTCCTAGATATTACGAGCACAAACAGACCTAATAAGGCTCTAAGAACCGCGAGTGCAAGTTCTATCCTACGTTAAGCAACCACACAACACAGAGAGTCTTTTCGTTATTCAGTTACACATGCGAGAACCCAAATGGGAACCATTGTAAATGCAAACTTTTTACAAGTTCTCTCTCAATCACTTCATTCAATTCAATGCAGGTTCTTCAGCTCGCCTGACGAATCGCCTTCGATGCCTCGTGTTCCTCGCATAAAATAAATAATGGTTAGAGAGAACGACATGGAATAAACAAATAATGAAAATAAACAGAGAGTTATTCACAAGAAAAATCGAGAATCAGACACCCAGAGGTAGAAAATCTAAAATCTAGATTTTCTTAAAATTAACCTAAGACGTGCCTCCTCGGTAACGACGCCATTTAATAGAGCATAGATCTACCCTTTTATTATGTCGAACTAAATGTGTTGTAGTTGGATAAATTCAGATCAATCAAAAACCACTTAATTAATATATTAGTTAATAGCAAGCAGCAATTTTTTTACTTGGCCAAGCCCAAGGTCGAACTTATGGAGGCAACTTTTTCCTTAGATAAAGATATATAAAGTCGATCTAGATGCTAGGTTTTCAGATAATTTTTTTGTATTTTTAAAGTACAATTAAAAAGGTGATGCAATTTCGGGCTATGTTGAGGGACTAAATTGTAAATTATGCTTAAACAATGTCAAAAAATTCTCAAACTTGGCCAAAATGTGACAAATGATGGCATTAAGCTATTGCAATTTTTTGGAATTTTCTGAATCTCTGTGAATTAATTACGAATTAAATATGAATGCAGGGTGATTTATGTAAAATAATTTTGAATAAATACAAAAATAAATTATTTTTAGAAACTAAAATTATCCTAGATATTTCTACATGAGATGAATATAGAAAAGTTACTAGACCTCAAAAATAATTAAGTTTTTACTTATTAAAAATCAATTAAGCAAAACACCAATTAATTTATTGCAATGTAGTTATGTGTACAACTAACGTGATTTTTTGGTACAAAGTAGATCTACTCAACGATACCTACTATAATTTTTTGGTAATTGTCAGAGCAACGATTAATTTAATACCAATTTCAGAAGAAAAATTGGGTGAAATATGCAATATTTCACCAAATGTATATTAAATAAACCACAGCTCACAAAAATCTAACAAATCTTCACAATTATAGAGCATATAATGTTCTACAATGAATTTTTAGAATGAAGAAATGAAACAGAATGAATGTTTAATTTAACATGCAAACACATGGGTCTAAATGCAATTACAAAATTAAAAATGATTAAAGAAAATATGCTGACTGGATTAATATGCAATTATCAATACTTGTGATGGTATGGATGCAATTTTCCAAGGGCATGTGTGCATCGCGTGTGCTCTCCAGCTGGCGGGGACTTAGGCGTGAACAGTTGGAACTCCAGAGGAGCCTCTCGCAATTTTCCGCATGTACATGTGCACAGCGCGTGCTCTGGTCGGTGAGAGCCTTGGCGCAGAAGCTCGGAAGAGGATGAACGCTTTTGCAATTCTTCTGTACCCACATGTGCGAAACATACATAAGACAGGTTTGGAGGGTACTTTGGGTTTATCTTCACGTGGCAGGTCTCCTGAGCTTCGGTCGAACACAAAGCTCACGGCGCAGAGCTAGGCTCGGCTAAAGTGATGTGGAAGGATGTAGACCGTCAGATGGCAAAGAAGATGGTTCTGATCGGTTGTTGTAGAGGATGACTTCTGAACCGCTCGATGGAGATCGAGCAATTCATGTACGTCGCACTGAGGGCCTGAATGCAGAAGATGTTGGGGGAGAGTGGTGAAGCCCAAGGCGGTGGAGGCGTTATGTAGGTGTTGATGGTGCAAACGCAAGGTCTATCGAGGAGAGACCGGTGTAGGGTCGTTGGCGAGGCTAAGACTGTGGCCTAGAGGAGCTCAGAATTCATGCAACACCTGTCGGAGGTCCGGGAAGGAGGCGAGAAGTGCGAGGCGACTGGGAGCGCGTGGGTGCTGGCGAGCCCGACTGAAGTCGATGGTAGTTGCTGGCGATGCGGGTGAGGACTTGTGATGGAGGAGGAACATAGAAGTGGGCGACACATGCCCAGCGGTGAGGGAATGTGAGGCAAGGTGATCGGAGTTGCCGCACACGGTGGAGGAGCTTCTAGGCAACTAGAGGTTTGAGGGATCGAGGCGCAGCAGTGGAGAGCGTTGACTGGAGGCAGAGTCGTTGGCTATGTAGGTACTGGAGTGCCAATAAAATAAAGGGTATTATGGTCAATGTATACAATATACAATAGGGGCCCAAAACCCAAGTTTCACATACAAAATCCAATTTTTATGAAATTTTTCTCGTTTTGAAGGTCTTTGAATGTATATAACTTTAAAAGTGAGTAGACCTAAATTGGATACCATATGAGAGAGATATGCATGTTTTAAGGTTCTTAATTTCAAACTTGGATTTGGCTTTTATTAATCAATTTTACAAGTTAGTATTTTTTTGATATTTTTCCTTAATTAGTGTTAGTAATATATACATTATAAAGTTAATTTTATTGGAGTTGGAGTTAGTATAAAATATATACAAGAAGGTGAATTTGGCTACTATACATGTGAATATTTACAAGTGAATTTGGCTCTTTATTTAATGCAAAAAATGAATGCTAAAATGCAGATAATATTTACACATGCACGAATGCTAATTATGCAATATAAGTGATGAAATGAAACTAATTACTCGGGAACGAAGCTCTATTTTCAACTTTTAGAGTGATTAGTCATAGATTCATCACTCACGTACACACTAAGGAATAGTACCCAAATCCTATCAAGCCTTCCTGAGTGTTTGTACAATGTTTGACTTCTCACCTAACTCTAAAACACACAAGATAAAAAGATCGATCTTTTACGATCTTTACCGAGTTGAGTAGATGAATTGAGGGGTTTGTTTTATGTGAGTTTGTTTATGATTGTTTGTATGCATACTAGATCGATTCTGCGCATTCACGTCTTTTCTCATTCCTCTGGACTTTATTATCTTGTCTCCTGATCTTTTCCATTTGTTTAGATGGTCGATTGGAGCAATTTTTATACGGACTTTGGGGATTCCTCGTACCCTCCAGTCGATCCACCTCCTTTTTCTCCAAGAGGATTTTTCTCCTGACTTTTGTACATACCCGCCTAACCCATTATTTCAAGATTCGGACTTCGATTTTCACCCACCACCACCATCACCTTCACATTTCAACAACCCGCTTTTCATAGAATATCGTGATCCAGAATGTGATTTTTGTCCTCATCCACCAACCTCATCCCATTCACCCAATCCTGAGATTTTGGAGTCACCTTTCATGATGTCCACACTTGAGACCTTGAACCAGATGATGGAGCATATGAACTCGAGGATGAATGATCTATTTAGCATAAATAAGTGACAGATTGATGCTCCACCGTTTGAGGATATGGAATCACTTGAGGATGATCGTGAGGGCTTGCAATTGCCCAAAATACAAAAAATTGAGAAAATTTTAAAAATACAAAAAGATTTCGGGAGATACCTAGTTGATTTAGACTGTAAAGAGAGGGCCCACAAGCTTGACACTTTAACCACACATTCATTCACATCATGTCCCATCCTTGACCCCGAGGATGACACTGTACAGACTGCTCTTCGTCGTCCTCATGTAGAAGATGATTCCAATCTCCTCCCTTTTATGGACGAGGTCTAAAAATTCAAAAATGATGACTGAACCCGAAGTGGTGGCCACCATTCATGAGATCATTGAGCCCCACTTCAACAGTCCATGATCCAATTATCCACTCCCCAACCCAAGAAGAGAAAGCAGAGGAGCAAATCTGAGAGTCATATTTTGACCATGGCCAGTGCCCACGCCATCACCCATCGTCCATCATCTAAGAAAAGGAACATTGCTACAACATTCATTTGTTGCACCATTTCTGACCACACATGTAATCACACTCTCCTTGACGGCAGTACTTCGATTAGCACCATACCCTTCTCATTGGTACAATATCTTTACTTAGGGCCTCTCAAGAAAACTAGGATGATCGTTCAATTTACTAATGGATCCATCAAGAGGTTGAAGGTATTCTAGAAAATGCCTTCATTTCTATTTAGGGCATGAGCTACATCATTGATTTTGTCGTATTGCCCATGAAGACCTCCATAGGGGATCGCTCTCCAATCGTCTTGGGACGACCATTTCTCGCCTCTATGAGAGTCTTTATTGATTGTGGATCAGGAGAGATTTGCTTCTGTCTTGTTGATGAGAGCAATGTGGTCATCACTGCACCTACTACCAACTAGGGACCTGCATCTGATGTGATTTCACATATCTTGGCTGACCCCGTGGACTATGACCTTGATGATATGATCATAGATTTCTATTGTATGTTGGATTTCACTGAGACCCGAGAATTCATCTCCAAGGAGGAAGAATCGGAATGCATAGACATCAGAGTTCCTTGTTCTGGTATTTGGCGATGTGTTGATGACATCCGCGGGATTTACACAATTAACACCTTTGAGCGGAGCGTAGAGATTGATGAGACTAAGGTTGAATTTGATCTTGTTGATTTTATTCAGGAATTCGAGCCTTTTGATGAGAATGATGATCTGGTTGAGACTATAGAGTATGAACATAATTCAACTACTTCCACATATGAGTTTGTACCTTTTGGTTTTGACCTAGGAGAGACCTCACAGGATGACCTTGACCTTACTTCTTCGGATGATGAGTTCGTCCCTTTTTACTTTGACATCTGCGAGACTTCCCAGTCCAGACGTGACCACACTACTTCTACTGACCCATCTGTGACTCCACACCCTAGGACCACTGAGGATCCTCACCAGGTCGATCTTGATCAGCTTCCGTCTACTGTATCCCTCGATATCGACCTCCACCTTGTCAGATCTATCCCTCAGCGGTCCCGCAAGAAGGTTTGATTCCTACCTTCTTGATCCTTTGTAGATCCATGTCTGTTGTATATTCACATTCGTTTACCTCCATCTATCTTCCGTACCGCTTATCCACCCCAGTCTCGTGTGTGTTTTTCTTAGGATCTATTTTGTCCTAAGTATAGGGGGTGGATGAGCCGAGTGTTCATACTTCGTTCCTTTTCATCATTCTTGTTGTTGCCTATACTTAGGGTACCTAAGTATAGGGGGAGTGATGTGTATTGTGTACATACTCCTCTATCTTTTCCTCCATCTTCATCTCTGTTTTCTCCTTTTCCTTTTCATTTTTCTTTTTCTACTGAAAATGTGCTGCCCCTTTTTGTCAGTCTTCAATAATTAGGACATACTTTGTCCTAAGTATAGGGGGTGTACACCCCGAGTTCTTTCATTCTTTGATCCTCTCCATTGTCTCCCCTTCTTGTCTATACTTAGGGATGTCTTACCCTAAGAATAGGGGGAGACAGTCTGAGTACGATCTGTTCATTCCCACCCTTGACCCTCTCTACTTTGTGTACAGTCTGTTATACTTAGGATTATTTGATCCTAAGTATAGGGGGACAATCGACTTCTCATTCGTTCATTCATTTTTCCATTCGTTTATTCTTTAGATTTTTATATACTTAGTATGAGTTATGTCTTCTCTTTTTCTCTTGATTCTATGAGGACATAGCTCAAGCTAACTATGGGGGATCATATATATTTCGTATGGTTTAGCCATAACTCGTACTTTCGTATTTTTAATAACAAATATGGCTAAAAATACTATCAAATTCATAAAAAACACTTAATAAAAAGATGCATATTATTCTTCAAAATTGTTTTGCATTTACTGATTAATAAATCAGGTGAAAATATTTTCTACAAAATGTTAGAAAAAAAGTTTGAAAATCTTTTATAAAAATTCTTTTTAAAACTATTTGTAAAATGGTTTATTATATATTTTCAACCTTTGTAAAAAAAATTTGTTTGAAAATTTTATTTTCTTTGTGTGAAATAAAAATATTTGAAAAATGATTTGCAAATGTTTGGAAAATGGTTACAAAAATAATTTGAAAAATCAATATATAGTGTTTGAAAAACCTTTGCAAAATGATTCTCAAATGTGTGTAAAGATTTGTAAAACAATTTGTAAAAAATATTTTGAACTATAGTTTTCAAAATAATTTGTAAAATGATATTCAAATAATTTTCAGTAATATATACATCACACTAAAATTCTTTATACATATCTATAAAAATGATCACTTACCTCTTGTAAATTCTTAAAAACCCAATTCTTGTAAATATAAGATGCATCCCCGAGTAAATATGTGTACCTAGTTTTTATCCAAAAACTTTTGTTTTCAAAAATCATAAAAACATTTGAAAAATTAAAAATTCCAAGAACATTTGCAAAAATCAGTTTAAAATTACCAAAAATATTGCATTTGCATCATCTTTTTCAAAAATCCATAAAAATTCAAAACCTTGAAAATTACATCACAAAAATATTTTTTGCATAGCATTTGCATAGCATTAGCATTTTTCAGATAGAGTTTGGTAATTGAACAAGTCTAAGTAAAATCTGAAGATTGGAGCTTGGTTGGACCTTAAATCTACCTAATAAAACGAACGTTATAGGAGCTAGAATTGAGGTACTTCAAGTCTGGTTGACTTAATTCTTTGAGAATCATAAGACTTGGTTCAATGTATTCTTGAGTGCCTAAGTAGAGTATTTCCGAGCACACACATGGCTCTTGTCGATAATGATCAAACTTGGACAACTGCACCTTTCACTTGGCTCAACTCAGTTGGAGTGGTGAGGGGATTGGATTTGTCGGTATGAGATGCACACAAGTGGAAACAATTATCCTTGTCTAGGGAGGTAAGTGCACACCAACCCGTCCAATAGCAGAGATTTCTAAAGATAGTATAGTGTAGGTTGCAATAATGCTTCAAAAGAGGGATATCTCACTGACTCAAGTGGAAAAACTCCTTATGTAAATGATGTTGCATATAGTATTTGAAAAAAAAAAAGTAAAAACTCCAAAAAAGTGGACAGGCCCAATTGAAAAAAATGCATGCCGGAGTGTATATTTGTATAGTCAATAAGCAAGCTTGTGCTTCAAAGTCAAATCATGTGAGCCTGCAGCTTGATGACTTGACTACACTGGTCATGCATCCTAGGATAGGTTGTTATGCTGATTACGTCCATTCTTCTCTTCACCCCCTCCTCTTGAGTTGGTTGTCACTTGAACTTAGAAGGGAATACCCCGTTCCTTGAGGAAGGAGTTGCTGGATTTGGGAATCACTGGGCTATCATGCTGGAGAAGTCAATCTCTTCATCATTTCAGTTGATGGAAGCCACTATAACATACATTATACGAGTCAGATTCGTAGTCATAAGGGTTTGTGTATGAATTGAAATACTTTGACCTGGCTATTGAGGGGACTTGAGCAGAGTTTTAGGATTCTCAAAGGTTGTTGAATTTCAAATCTGGTTCCCAATAAGCTTCCTCTAGCACTAAAACTCCAATGGTTTGACTTAAGCTTCAAACTTTGATTTTGTGAAGACAAGTTTGATAATTAAACTTCACTTTCTTTCTTTCTTTCTTTTTCTTTGTTTTCATTTTCTACACTTATTACATAAGTGTTTGATAAGCCCGAGATTGACCCAAGATAGATCTGAATGGAGGCGAAAAATCCATGTAGCCGACCCTACTTAATTGTGGGAAAAGGCTTTGTTGTTGTTGTTGTTGATTACATAAGTGTTTGCTAGGTACTAGTAAAGGCAAGTATAGGGAGAGATGAATCTCCATTTCATCACCTTTATTCTATCATTTTGGCCCTAAAAACCTAGTAAATGCATGTAAATACCCTCAATTTGCATAAATTAACATTCATGCATTATTGTATAAAAATTGTATAAAATATTATTTTTAATGATAAAATTAGAATAAAGAAAAGAAAAGAAAGAATAAAATATCGAAGATATTTTATGACCCTAAACCTCGAGACCTAGCATCTTCATGACTAGGTTGACACGGAATAAAATAGAGGGAGATAAGTGCCATTTATACAATAAAATTCCCATTTATTTATTCATTTTTTACTCATTTTTGGAATCTATTTTATTTTTCACTTTTTATACCTCAAATAAAGAAATTTTGTACATGAAAGTTGTAGATAATAAAATATAAAAAAATACAAAATTTATTTCATTCAAAAATAATATATAGAATAAAAGTTACAGTCTAAATAAAATTCCAAAACCCCATTTCCTAGATCCAAATCTCTCAAATAAAGACTTAAAATATATCAAAATCACATTTAAGTGTATATAACTTTTAATAAGGTATTTAATGAAGTGGTTTCATATGTTTTGGAGTTAAGGTGTGAAAGTTAGGTTTTGGACCCATATTGTATAGTATACCCGATTAAAATATTCATGTTATTTATTCTTTATTTTTTATAATTTTATATTTTATATTTTTGTAATTATTATTCATAGTATATGTACAAATTAAAACTAAAATAAAAACACAAATAAAACACCAAAATAAAATATGTATATAAAATACATCGATGAAATACCAATACTTATACATATACAATTAATACACCTATTTAATTAAGTTCATATAATATACTAGAAAAATATAATAAAAATATATTGAAGTATCCAAAAAAATTTATGATTTTATAAAATAATAAAAGAAAATAACTAAATCAAATATGCAAAATAAAAATAAAAATTTAAATATAGATAAATATACCTATATATTAACCCTAAAAAGTAACTTGAATTACAAAGCCCAAAAAATAATAAAAATCATAATAAAATAATTTAAAAAATAATAAACATTTTTTATTTTATAACTTAAAATTAATAAAATCCTTTATTATTTTATATCAATGATTTTCTCGTTGGTCCACATGGACCAACTAGCTTTCGCCCCCATTTGACCTCGATCAACTCTCTGACTGAGGTCATAGGGGTGTCAGATTCAGACTGAACTTCTCAATTTTTTTCCCCGACGATACACTCACTCCTCCTCTTAGGTTGCTTCCTTCTGCAATTCTGCTGCTCATGCATTGGTGATTCACGCATGGGGATTTCCTTAGGCTGTGGATCACTGAGGCTCTTATTTCACCTCGATCTTCCCCCTCGAACCCCCATCCATTGTACTCCCTTGTTGAACAACTCCCAAACCACCTCCATTAGCCACCCCCTCACCTTCTCCACCTTTGTTTACCTCCATCCCATCTTGATTCCACCTGGATCAAGCCTCCGCACCAACCACCCACTCATCCAGCATCGCAAATAAGAGCTCTGGACCCCGTCTCTATTGATGTTCCTAACTCTTACAGGTCCTGGAGGCTTCAGACCTCGTGAAGGGTAACATTGTAGGTACCTCGAGAGGCCAACTCTACCCGGCTTCGTATTGGCACACCAACGCTCCCCAATCCATTTTGACGTTGTCGTTAGTTCGAGGACCCATCTAGGGGAATCTAGACACATTTTGGAGTAGCTAAGGATGACGGAGGGGGCGATCTTGTTAGAAGAAACTCATGAGAGATTTCTTCCCTGTTCTTCCTCAGCCTCTCCCCACAGTCGGATCAAGAACGGTGTCCAAATTGTTAGCGACCAGTAGATTAAGCGTGCGAGAGCCATCAGATCATCCAAAGATCATATAATCGTGTTCGTTCAAACGAAGCAGTATCGATATTCCAATACGCGACACGTCGCATAAGTAAAGGATATTGGTCATCCGTTCCCGCATTAGTTTGGGTATTTTGCAACTTCAACCCAAAAAAGTTTTATATTTATTAATTATTACTTAATCATTCCTCTACCATTTTAAATATTTTTGAAATTTTGCAAAAAGACCTCTGAGTATTCTGTAATTGCAAATGAGTCCTAGCCATCTCAGATCACGTGGCCGGCGACATGAGCTGGCATTTTACGAGCATACGCATGCGGTCCTTGTATTTGAATTCAGTCCATAAACTTTTTAATTGAATTTAATATTTTGGGTGGACAATGCATATTGGCCCCTGAACTTTATTTTATTTACAAAAATGCTCCTACTAGTAGAGTAGTTTTTCTTTATTGTCTCTATTTATTTTAAATAACTACATTGCCCAAAAATTCCACAAAAATAGACTTAATTTCTTGTTGCATTGTTCTTCCACGTTATTATTTTATTTTTGCAATTTATAACCTTTTTTATTTTATAAAAATAAAAAATAGCCTATTTTTTCCATGTCTACAATATAAAATCTATAAAATATATAAATGGATTTTTAAAAATTCTAAAATAATTTTCTTATTTACTTAGTTATATTACAACTCCAGACCAAAAATCCATAGAAATTACAAAAGAAAACTCTTAAAAATAAAAAAAATCCCAAAAACACTTATAAAAAACTACAAAATTCCTAAAAATTCTAAAATTTGTGTTTTTTATTTTGTATTTTTCTCTATATTATGTTTTATATATATAAATTAATTTCGAGAAATTTGATTTTGTTTTATATTTTTCTCCATTTTAATTTGGCCTATTTAATTAAACCTTGATTTAGGGACTTTTTACTTTAAAAATATATAAAAATTAAGAAAAATCACATAGTAAAAAAATATTTAGAACCCAAAAATATTTTATTTTCTTTATTTTGATTTTTATTTTTATTATTTATATCTATAATAACTTATTTTTTATATATACTTTTATATATTGCTACATTGTATTTCTAAAAAGAAAAGAAAACATAAAAATAGAAAACAAGAAAATTAAAAGCAAAACACAAAAATATAAAGACAAAAATAAAATAAAAAATTAAAAACCCACAAAAATATATATAGACAAAGATTTCACAATCACATTTTTGCACATTATTGCACAATCTATCCTTTTTGCAGAATGTGTTCGGCACTCTACATACTTAGACTATACACACATTTTGAATAATTGAACAAAATAAATTTTAACTCCACGATTAATTTCATTGATTGATCATTATTTGTAGGTTAATTGTTGTTTGAAGTAGGGTTTCATGAGCGGTCACCGCTTCGACTGGATCTCTCACCTTGTGAAATTTCTAAACCCTCGTAAAATCTGCTTCAACACTAGGATACTTTCATTTCTGAAAAATAATTAGGTTTTCTATTTATTAAGTTAAATTACTCAAAATCACATAGTCTGCATATTTAGTTCATCATAAATTTATTGTGTATCCAAAAATTCCAAAAAAATAAAATATCTTAATAGCATTATTATCAACATTCTGACCAAGTTTTAGGATTTTTAGACATTATTTGACTGAAATTTACATTTTAACTCCTAAACTTTACCAAAATTGCATTATCATCATTAATTGCATAAAATATTAAAAAATGCTTTTTTGAAAACCTATCTTCTAGATCATCTCAAAATTGACCTAAGGAGACAATGCCCTCCCAAAGTCTGACATTGGGCTTGCCAAAGTAAAATAAATAAATCTGACTACCCACTTTAATTGAAAGAATAATTTAAGTGACCTTTTTGATTGATCTGTGGTTGCCCGCGTACACTAAATATCATTGGTAATTCCTCAAAATTACATAAGTGCAATTTAGTGTTCATCAAATGGCATCGTTTCTTAGACGGGTTCTTAGGCTACAACCAAGTAGCTATTACTTCTTAGGACCAGGAGAAAATCATATCACATGTCCCATTGGTACCTATGCTTTCAGGTGCATGCCTTTTGTGTTATGCAATGCTCTCGATACATTTTAAAGATGCATGATTATTGTATTTGTTGAGATGGTTGGAAAATTCCTGGAAGTCTTCATGGATGACTTCTCAATCCACGGAGATTCCTTCAATTCTTGTTGTAGAAATTTGGACCAAGTCCTCAAAAGATGTTGTGAAGTAAATCCGGTTCTCTCCTGGGAAAAGAGTCGCTTCATGGTGACAAAGGGATTGTGTTGGGGGCATGTCATCTCGAAAAGAGGAATGGAGGTTGACCCAGCCAAGGTGGACGTGATTCAATGACTCCAACCATCAATCAATGTGAAACAGTTGCGATCTTTCCTAGGGCATGTCAGATTTTACAGGAGATTTATAAAAGATTTTTCAAAGGTCGCATGATTACTAACTGAGCTTTTAGGCAAGGACATGGAGTTTATTGTCAGTCACAAGTATCTTAACGCCTTTAAGCAATTACAAGGGATGATCATGGATTCCACGATCCTACAAGCCCCAGACTGGTCTCATCCCTTTGAGATCATGACAGACGCCTCATACTTTGCTATTGGAGTTGTGTTAGGACAAAGGAGGAATGGCATCCCATTTTCTATACACTACACAAGCAAAGTGTTTGACCCTGATTAGCATAGCTATACGGTTACGGAAAAAGAGATGCTTACAGTAGTGTTTTCCTTGGATAAGTTCAGAACTCATCTCATTAGATCCAAGGTTGTTGTGTTCACAATCCATTTAGCACTACGGTACCTCAGGGAAAAGAAGGACGAGAAGGCGCGTCTTCTTAGGTGTATTTTACTTATCCAGGAGTTTGACTTGAACATTAAAGATAAACTTGCAAAGAAGAATGCAGTAACCGATCACCTCTCCCGTCTCGAGATCCTTAATGCTTATGATGATTCATCTATTCAAGACCCCTTCCTTGACGAGTCAGTTTTTATTATCGATCCACTCACATGTATGTCGATAGAGTGAACTATCTTGTCTCCAAGAAATTTTTCAAAGATTATCCCAAGATCAGCATAGACTGACTTAAGTCAGATTCTAGACACTACCATTATGAGGATACGATACTTTTCTTTGAGGGATCGAAATGCGTCTAGAGGAGGTGTATTCCTTAGAAGGAATACCATAGTGTCCTTACTTATTGCCACGACTTGGAGGCAGGAGTACAGCTCTCTAGGAGGAGGAGCGCATGGAAGGTATTGCAATGTGTCTTATACTGGCCGACTCTATTTCACGACGCTCTCACCTTTGTGAAGTCGCGCCCAGCATGCCATAGAATGTGAGGAACAGTCGGTTCCAAAGATGAGATGTCAATGAAGCAAGTCATCATTTGTCATGTATTTGACACTTGGGGCATCGACTTCATGGGTCCATTTCCGATTAGCCATGGATTCGAGTACATCCTTCTCATGGTGGATTATTTTTCAAGGTGGCTAGAGGCTATCTCAACACAAGCGACATGCAATATAATTGTCTGTAAGGTTGTGAAAGAGCATATTATTTCTAGTTTAAGGGTCCCTAAAGTGTTGATGTCAGATGGGGGAGTCATTTTGTGAATAGAGAAGTGAAGAAACTTGTGAAGGATTACAACATCGAGCATCGTATCTCTAGTCCTTACCACCTACTGACCAATGTCATGGAAGAGGTGTCAAATAGGAAGGTTAAGATCATATTGCAGAAGTTCGTTTTCCCAAACAAGAAGGATTGGTCCCATATCTTGGACCAAGTCCTTTGGGCCAATAAGATGGCTTACTAGACACCATTAGGAACCTCCCCATTCAATATGGTATTTGGAAAACCATGTCATTTTCCTGCAGAGTCAGTGCACAAATCATAATGAGCAATTAAGAAGATCAATTGGAACTTACACCTAGGGCAGAAATAGAGAGAAATGGATTTGTATGAACTTGTGGAAATCAGAAATTGAGCATAGGGCAACAGTTTGATGTACAAGGACAATGTTAAGTGTTGGCATGGTAGATTTATCAGACAAAAGACCTTTGTTCCTAGATAAAAGGTATAGTTTTCCAATGCGAGGCTAAAGGTTTTCCAAGGGAAGATCAAATCACAGTGGATGGACCCATTTCTAGTTCGTGTTGTGCATGACAGTGGATGTGTAGAGATCTCAGATCTTACATATGCAACACAGACATTTTAGTGAATTAGCAACTGCTGAAGCACTTTGTTGAATCAAGAGCAGTTAATCTGTGTTTAAGAGATTGTTTTCATGCATGGGACATATGCAGAAGACACACATAAAGTCATGCATGATGCCTTGAAAGATTGATCTCTAGCCATCATCAGCATCACAAAGATTCAGATCACCGCCTCTTTGTGCATTCTTCAAACCCATTCGGTTCTCATACTTGCTCCTTTTTCTATACATGGGCTGATTAGAGCCAAAGTATAGGGGGGTTGATGCTCGCCATGTATATTCATTCATCATTTCTTTCTCCTCTTGACATAGATTGCCCTATTTTTTGCTCTTCTTATATACTTAGGGTGACCAAAGTCTACGTATGGGGGCGTGTTTACTTTTATGCATCTATTCTTTTCACTCCCCTATGCTTAGCATGAGATATGTCTCTTCCTCGCTTTTTGTGCTCTGAGGACATAGCACATGCTAAGTATAGGGGGTGTATATATTACATATATACTTTACCCATAGCTTGTACTTTCATGTATTTTAGTATAATATTTAACAAATATGCGTAAAATTGGTAGAAAATTTCTTTTAATTGAAAATGTGTGTTTGTAAAATATGTAAAATACATGTAAATTTGTATAATGTGTATATATTGTAAAGAAATATGTATAGTGTTTACAATCTATATAATCTTGTAAAATCCTTGTAAATAACTCTCTTTGTATAATCTTGTAAAAAAAATTAATATTCTTCTGTAAAAATTGTTGTAAAATATGATGTATAACAAAAAATCATATAAAAAACTTTTGTAAAATAAAAATGGTTTCTTATTCATTCTTGCATAAAAAATCATTCAGAAATTATGCGCTTCATTCATGTGCATTTTATATCATATGCATTCCATTAACATAGCATGCATATGCAAAGAGAAAAGTCAGCGAGATCTGAACCAAGTTATGAGTAAAAATCGAGGATGTACTTGACCAGACCTTAATCTAATTAAGTTTCAGAGTAACTTCATTGAGAAGTAGGATTTTAGAAACTTTAGGTCATATACTTAATTCTCCAAGTTCATAAGACAATGTCTAGACTTAACTCTTATTGATCGCCTCATCCTAAATAAACTCTTGGATAAGGAACTATTCTGTACTCTACACTGTACACTTAGATCAACTCAGACGAGGTATTGGATAACCGTACGTCTTTTTCTTTGGTAAAAACCGGAGCATTGGGCTGAAATAAAGCTTTGACGAGGGATGGACTGCTAGCATTTTTTTCTAAGACCAAAACCATGGGCGGTCCAAAAGATTCTATATTCATCGGGGCACACAAGATCCATGCAGAGCAACCATAATTTCTACCAAAAAGAACAACATTCGACCACAATGGTCCAAGCTTCAGATAACCTGCAAATCTAATGGAGACTTGGCTATATCGGTCAAGCTTCACAGGAGAACTGACTACTCTGGTCACTCTCTGTTTCTTTCCCCCTTCTTCTAGACTTCTTCCCCTCACTCGTTGTGAACTAGCACGTTCCTAAACGTAGAAAGAAATACCTAACTCCCCGAGGATGAGTTACTAGAGGAGGAGATTGCATGGCAGTCTGACATCTTGGATGGGAAGAGCTAACACCCTTCACACACCAGAGAAGGTTATTCAGTGTTCATGTGGGATGCTTTGGGAGAGGGTCGATCTAAGATGACTTCTGAGTCGAGTATGGGCAACGACTTGTACAACTTGGAGGTTGTTTTTATATAAACCCTAATTCTCATAAGGAGTTCCATCACATTATTAATCCAAAGATTGAGTCAAACTCCATTTTCACCTTTTTTTTCATGACCTTGGTGTGGAATCCGATATCAATTCACTTATGCATTTCATTCTAGTTATTCGGGAACGAGAAAATTTTAAGTATATGGAGTTGATGAATTTGTGACTCATAATTTTAAAATATGAAAATATATCTCTGTTCCCAAGTAATTAGCTGCATTCATTCATCCATATTGCATTGTTATCATTCATGCATATGTAAATATTATTTGCATTTTAGCATGCAAAATTGCATTAAATAAAGAAGCCAAAAACATTGTTCATGATCACATGTATATTACCACAATGTTCCATATTTTTATTTATTTTTTCCAACTCTAAATCAAAGAAATCGACTTTATTATGTACATATTCTAACATTAATAAGAGAAAAATACCAAAAAATACTAACTTGCATATTTACCCAATAAAACCTAAACTCGAATTTTGAGATAAAAGGTGTAAATGTGAATATCTCTCATATAATTTCCTATCACTTTTGAATTAATATATATTCAATTATCTACAAAACAAGATCAAATTCAAAAGAATCAAAATTATATGTGAAACTTGGGATTTGGGATCTCATTGCATATTGTACCTATTGACTATTTTGACCCCATTAATTTTATGTACAAAAAAACATTATTTATTTATTTATTTTGAATTTATTTTCTTTGATTTATGTTTTAAAAAATTATGTAAAAATCTAAATAAAAATTTAAGCAAAAATCAAATAAAATAAATCACACTATGTCTATATATAGAGTATGTATATACGTCCCTCTCATTTTATTTCTTTATTTCCTTAATTATGAAAAATCCAAAAAAAATATTATTAAGATGTAAATATTTATTTTTATGACTTTATTTTGATATTTTATATCTTATTTAAAAAATAACAAACAATGCAAAATATAAAAATATGGTATTTTATATCTATAAAGTACCACCAAAAATACGTTTTGTACAGATGACCTTTTTTTATTTTGGGTCCTTCATGAAAGTTGTAGATCTCATTGATATTAACAAATTTCATGTCGATTACTTTTCATTTGACCTCATTTTCTCTTTCTTTTTTAATATCCTTTTGGTTTAATTTCTGAATTTTCAGAAGCAATGCGTGGCAACGCCTAGAGCTGCCACGTGTCACCCTTTTTTATTTTCTTCTTATTTTATTTTATTATTTTAATTGTTTTAATTATTATTATTAATTTAGTTAACTCCCATGTAGCCATTCCTCAACGTGCCACATGGCCCCTCTTCTTTACCCCTTCTCCTCCGCCCTATGTGGCGACGATCCAACCGTCGTCCCGCACCCGCTTGGTGTGCCTTCCTCTCCCAACATCCTCTCCAGACGACTCGTTCCTTTCCTCCACCTCAATCCATGTCGCGCGCTCGTCGCCCCGCAACTATCGTCATGCGACCTCCGCCTCCATCTCGCCCATAATCGTCGCACCTCTCTCATCCCCCCCCTCCAACTTCCCATAAAGCATGTACTATGCCCCCATCGTGCACCATCTGTCGTTCAAAAAGGCATAGGAGCATTTCACTACGTCCCCTTGGTGACAGCTTCAAGCTTTGGAGCTCGAGTCAATGATGACCATTGACCTTTGATGAGATCCTATGACTCTTGATCATCGTTGCAACAAGGTCATCCTTTACTGCTTGACCCTTCGGCCACCGTCAACTATCGAGGCAAATATCCTCTAGAGCTTCAGCTCCAGATCACAGGCACCTTCATCCATTTCCCCCAAATTTATTTAGTTTCCTTCGGGTTAGAGATTAGCTTCCTCTTATATTTTCTCCCCAATTCTGTATCTCTCTTATTCCCATCCTCTATTTTGATTTCTCTTTTCGATTATTGTTATTTTCTCATCACTCATCTCTCCCAAAATCGATCATCAACCACCCCTTCTTCTCTGTCATACCTTCTCACTCACGGTCCTCTTCGAGCTTCGCAAAAGCTCGAAGCAACCATGGATCCCCACTTTCTCCGCCAAACATCGAACCCCCGCTCCTACGCACTTCGCAACCCTCCACCGACATCACCTTCACTCGTCGTTCGCCCCCCTTGGTCGCACCTCGAATAACAACTCTTGCCCACAACTCTTCTTCTTCGCTCGTCATCGCTCTGTTTTCACCTCACGTCGATCCACACGTGTCGAGTACTTCCGCATTTTACGCTTGGAGCAGCTTCGCATCGCCAAGCTGCCCCAACTTCACCACCTTAGGCCGACGTCAGCACCACCGAGCCATCACCGCTCCTTTCCTCCTCTCCACCAGCAGAGAGCGAGCGCCACAGATGAGTTCCGCTTGCCTCGGCTCCCCCTCCACCCTACATGTGGGAAGGAGCCCATGTTTGGATATCATGTGTGGCATATGTACCCTCGGGTAATTTGCAAATAGACCGATGTGGTTCTTGATAACCACACTTAGGCCATTATCAGCATTCTTTTCTTTTATTTTAGTTTATTTTCTGTATTACATTTTGAACCCTTACTTTATGCCTTAATTTTAACCAAAATTTTGAATTTTTTTAATGTCGAAAAATATACTTTATAGAACCATTAATTTTTTACTATTGTGAATGATTAATGTAATTTTGTGAGCAATGCCTGATTTACTAATATTTATTATTAAGAAAATTTTTATATTTTACCCTGTCAGCTTTGGAAAATTCATAGTATTAACACCGTTGCTCTAAAAATTACCAAAAATTCACATTAGGTAGAATTAATTGTGCTTCACTTTATTCCCAAAAATCATCTCATTTATATGCATATCGAGGGTCTAACAAATGGTTTGAAGCAATTTATTTTTAATTGATTGTACATAATACTTTAAGGAAATAAAAGTTGTTTTGGATACCTCTCATATAGACCTATCTAAGATAATTTCATTTTTGAAAAATAATTAGGTTTGCAATTTATTAAAATTAAATACTCAAAATCACATAGTCTATATAGTTAATTCATTGTAAATTCATTATGCTTCCAAAAATTCCAAAAAAATTAAAAGTAGCTTAATTTTATTATTTTTAACATTGTAGACAATTTTTAGGATATTTGACACCATTTGACTGAAGTTTGCATTTTAACCCCTTAACTTTTCTAAAATTGCATTTCATCATTAATTGCATAAAAAATTAAAAAATACTCCTATGAAAACCTAGCTTCAATATTATCTCAAAATTGGCCTATGGAGATAGTGGCCTCCTTGAGTACGACCTTGGGCTTGCCAAAGTAAAAAAATAAATCTGACACTCACTTTATTTGAAAGATTAATTTAAGTGGTCTTTTTGATTGATTTGCGGTTGCTCTCCTACAACGAATATGATTGTTAATTCCTCAAAATTAACTAAGGGCATATTAGGGTTCATCAAGTATAGTTAAAATTTTCAAAATATTTTTGCAACTATTTTCCAAATCATTTGCATACTGGATTTCTAAAAGTTTTATTCAAACAAATGTATAAAAATTTTGCAAGTATTTGCAAAAAAATCAATGTTTTGAAAACATTTTACAAAAGTTTTCCAAACGATTTTCAAAAGATTTTTTGAGACATTTTCAAACCATTTTAAATCATTTTGCAAAACATTTTAAACCAACTTTATTAACAATTTTACAAAAAAATCTTGAAAAATTATACAGATAAATAGAGTGTATTCTTTATAGTTAATTTATTGTATATCCTTAACCCAAATAGTGTTTTAGCCTTATTATTAAAAATATGAAAGTACGAATTATGGCTAAAGTATATACAACGTATATATGACCCCTATACTTAGCTTGAGTTGTGCCCCCATAGTGGTCAAAGAGAAAAAGGAAGACATAATTCGTGTTGAGTATAGGAAAGTTTATACTAGAATGACTTAAATAAAGAATGAGAAGTCGGTCATCCCCTCTATACTTAGGATCAACTAATCCTAGGTATAGCGACTGTATTCAAATTGGGGATGATCAACAAAATTAATGGGCTCAGCTTGTCCCCCTATAATTAGGGTAAATATCCTAAGTATAGACAAAGTATTAACAAGTTGAGAGGCAAGCGAGAGAATGAATAATGAATAACCCGAATATATCTATCCCCCTATATTTAGGATGAAGTATACCATGAATATAGCACATATGAATAGGATGAGTGCCACAGAGAAGAATGAAGGAATTGGAAAATGAAAAGAAGAAAAGAGGAAAAGGGGAAATCAATCAAAAATATTTTTGGAGGCATTGTTTGGCTCCATTGATGTTGTTGAAGTTGTTAACTCTTCATCAAAAATAACTTGAATTGAACTGGCAATGACCAGGAATGCGTCATGCTCTAAATACGGCTTCAGCAAATGATCGTTGACAATGAATGGTTGTGCATCATGTGACAAATCATATATGAGAATACTTCCATTGTCATGCACAGATCTAATGATGTATGGCCATGTCCATTTACTTTTCAATTTGCTTGGAAATATCTTCAACTTCGCATCAAATAGGCAAACTTTCTGTCCATGTTTGAAAGACTTCCTTTTTGATATGCTTCTTGTGCCAACGTTTGACCTTCCCTTTGTACATCAAGCTATTATCATATGCATAGTCTCAGAATTCCAAGAGCATATTCAGATCCAGTTTCTTGTTATGACCACCATTTTATGAGTCGAGGTTACAAATGTTGACTGCTGACGAGTCTGGGCTTGCACTTGTTAAAGAATGTGTGTTTGCTGGTGCATAAACAAATATTATTTGTCGCTCATTGTAGGCGGCAATCAGAATCGGTTAAGAAAATAACCACAAACTGATTTAATCAATTTCCAATCAATGTGGTTTTACGTTTATTTTACTTGGGCAAGTCCCAAGGTTGATCACAAGGAGGTAAAGGAACAACCTAGAATAATGTCTATAAAAATTCATTCGCGGTTTTCGGGCGATCTTTTTTTGTAATCTTTTAATGCAATTAAAGATGTAAAATGCAATTTTGGCCTATTTTATGGACTAAAATGTAAAATTCAATCAAACGATGTCCAAAAAATACGAAACTTGGCCACGATACAAAATATGATGAAATGAATGCACTATAATTTTTTGGAATTTTTGGATGCAAGATGAAGTTTTTATGAATATTCAAATGCAAACAGAATGAATTTCAATATTTAATTATAATAAAAACTAAACCTAATTATTTTCAAGAAATAAAATTATATAAGATCTTCACTAAGTAATATACCTCAGAAAAATCCCAAACCTCGAAAATACAAGATTCAAAACCTATTAAAAATCAAACATTGAAATATGCAAAATGATTTTTACAGGACAAACTACGGATGTAAATGCGATTCTTTTTGGGTACAACGTTAACCACAAATAATTCTACAAGCAACGATTTTTCGGGAATTTTTAGAGCAACGGTTAATCAATAACGAATTTTAAAGCACAAAATGGGCAAAATATGAAATTTTCCACGAAACAATTAATAATTAATTAATCATTGATCACAAAAATATCCATAATATGTCAAAATGTAGAGAATTAAGGCTATTTTTGATAAATAAAATAGTGCAATGTAGAGGTCTAAAACTGTAGGGGAGTATAGTGGTACCATTGCAATAATTTAAAATAAATAAAAAATGTAGGGGGACCTATATGTAATTACAGTAAACTAGGGGGTGTCTTTGCAAAATTTCTAGAGGGGCACGTGCGCAGCACGTACCCTCTGGTCGGCGGACTGATGTACAAATAGGAGGAGCCTCAAGAGGTGACTTACAAATTTACCTAGTGGCTCGCGTGCGCGATACGTGACCCCTGGCGACGTTAGTGCTAACGTCCCCCCCCCCCCGACACACGTGACTCGCAAGTGCGCGGGGGGTCTCGGGTCGGTCCCCAGCGGCACGGCTGTGTACGGTGGAGAGGCATGGCGAGGCTCCGGCTATTTACTAGTGAAGGGAGGAGATATGGCCGGAGTTGGGAGAAGATGGACCGCTGCTCTCGACGAGCGAGGCGTGGCCGGAAGGAGCAGCTCTTTGCGGTGGCTCCAGCGTTGTCCCCCGGTGGTAAAGCGGAGTGAAGACGGAGGGGTTGTGGAGGGTCGGTGCTTCGATGGGTGGCTCCATGCGGTGGCTAAAACCGGTGGAGTCGGTGGTGTCTGCGACGGCGTACAGCGAAGACGAGGCGTTGAAGTTGATCGTTGGTTTGTTGTCGTTGATGAAGTCGTTGATGTTGAAGACAAAGATGAAGAACGAAGGTTGATGAAGCATGGTGATGACGGGTCTTAGGCTCTACGGGGAAAACCGGAGCAGAGCAACCACGTGGCGATGCGCGGCATTGCGACGACCGTGAGGATCGGATCTCGTCGGAGAAGGATTGCTTCACCGGGCTGCCACCACCGGCGAAGTATCTAATGTACCAATCGGCAGATAATTCGAAGTTGAGGGGCGGCAGGCCTTTTATAGGTCGAGGGGTCCGGCCGGGAATGGAAGGTGGGGCGGTCGGTAATCAGATTTAGGGATTTACGGAATCGACGATCGACGGGAGATCGGAGATGGGATTTTGTAATTGGAAGATTGGTGATTGAAAGGGGAAAGCGGCAGCCGGCGATTTGACAAAGGTTGGACTGGAGATGAATGCCGACGAAGATCGCAAGAAGCGGCGGAGGCCAGATTGGGAAAGGGAGTGGAGGGAGACGATGGGCGATGGGCCGTCCGATCGGCCGAGATCGGATGGCCAGACGGTCGACGCGTGGCGGCCTGGGGAGAGTGGAGACGCGGCACGTGCTTGGCGTGTGCCTGGGCGGCACGTGCCTTGCACGTGCGCGGTCTTTAAATTTTTATACAAGAACTTAATAAATAAAAACCTTAAAACGGCTGACATGTGGCGGCTCCTTGAGCTGTCACGTGTCAGCACCACAAAAATCAGAGAAATAAATACTTTGCAAAATAAAAAATAAATAGCAAATGGCCTCGGATCGAAAAAAATTCCTTCATAAAAATTGTTCGTCTCTATGAGTTCTACAACTTTCATGAACACATCAAAACCCAAATCGATCAATTGCACAAAGTGGTATTTTTGGGGTATCCCATGTACATAAAATACTTATATTTTTGGGTTTTATATTTTTTGTTATTTAGACCAAATAAAAATCCAGAAAAAATATGGTAAAATAAAAGATAAATAATTACACATTAATCTAATTTTTTTGGATTTTTATTGATGAAGAAAAAGACAGAATAAAATAAAATATGAAAAAGACTAATTTTGTACAGACAGTTAATGAAGACTCGGACTCAATTTGTTTCTTTGATTTCAATCTCAATTTGGATTTGTATTTTTGCACATTTTAATAAAACTTTTATCAAATAAGACAAATGAAAAAAAAATCAACTAAAATAGGTTAATTATGTACATAAAATACTAGGTCAAAAACCGCTAAAATACAAAATGTACAAAAGAGGCCCAAAACCCAACTTTCACATGTGAGCTCCGATTCACTTGAACTTGGTCTTGTTTTGAAGGTAATTGAATGTACATTAGTTCAAAATGAGTAGGATCAAAACGGATACTGGATATGGAAGATATGAGGTTTTTAGTCCGGAAATCCTGAAACTAGGGTTTGGGTTTTTGGTCTACTTATTTGGGTTAATGATTTTTTTGTATTTTGCATTTATTCTTGTTAGTGATATGTACACAGTGGAGCTAGTTTTGGGTCATTTGGAGTTAGCATGAATTAGTTTAAAATTGGGGAAGTTAGGCTATTTATAGGTCATTTTTTGCTAGGATTTTTGTCTTCTTATTTTATGTAGAAATAAGTGATAAAATGCAATATTCTTATGAAAACATGCATGAATGCTAATTATGCGGAATAGATGCATAAATGGTGATGACTTTGAGGGATTTGAGCTCAATTAATGAGATTTAGAGTGATGAATCCGAGATTCATCGACTGCCCAGCAAGATTTGTGAATGAGTTCTACAGGCATATGGCAAGGTTTTACATACATAAGACGATAGGACGACATGCCCAAAGGAGACTTGTAGGAAGTCTTGTAAGCATAGAGAACTGAGTCCAGAAGTTGTGACCAGTTCTTTCTGTCCATCCTCATAAGTTTCTATAAGATAGTATTGATCTCTTTGTTTGATATTTTTCTCGAGCCATTAATTGAGGATGATAAGGAGATGCAACTCGGTGATTGATGCAGTACTCCTTCACTAATTTCTTTACCTCATTGTTAATGAAATGAATACCCCCATCTGATATCAGAATCTTCGATATCTCGAATCATGAAATGACATTAGCTTTCAGAAACCAGTACACTGTGCAGCTATCAGCGGGTCGAGCAGCGATAGCTTCTACCAAACATCTCACATAGTCCATGATAAGTAGGATGTATTCATAAACCTGATTATTAGGAAATAACCCATGAAATCAATTCCACATGCATCGAGCACATCAGATATCTGAATGAATTTGAGGGACATAGAATCTTTAACACTGATGGTCTTTTCCATCTTCTGACAATCATTGCAGGCTTTGACATACTCATTGGCATCTGTGAATAGTGTGAGCCACTAGAGGCCACACTATAGTATCTACGCTATCGTATGACTTCCAGAATTGTGTCCACTAGATTAGAGCTTGTGACAATGCTCGAGGATACCGGTGAATCCCTCCTAAGGAATAAATCAATGCCACATGCAATCTGCTCCTTCCCTGGACAAGTATGGATCTTCCCATTGGTAAAAATGAATATCGGACATGAACTTGTCCTTTGTGATTGTTGTCCAATCTTGTGGGACTAACCCTAGAGATGAGGTAATTCACAATATCCCCATACAAGGGGAGATATCCAATCCTATAAACTCATCAGGGAAGGTCTTTGTGATCGGTGCACTATTTAGCTAAGTATCTTGACATTCTATTCTAAACAGATGATCTGCTACCATATTTTGAACTTCAAGCTTGTATCTGATTTCCAAGTTGAATTCATGGAGGAGAAGGATCCATATGAGCATGCGTGCTTTGGCATCCTTCACCTATTGTAGGTATCGGATAGTAGACTGGTCAGCGAAAACAAATGGCTTTAGATCCTAGAAGATAGGATCCGAACTTCTCTAAAGTAAAAATAACTACCATTAATTCTTTCTTTGTAACCGTGTGATTTCCCTATGCATGAGACAAGAATCGAAACTGTCACCGTAGACTGAGAAATCCTCCATGAAAACTTTGAGAAAACTCTCGACCATATCAACAAAGACTGCAAGCATACATCTTTGGAATGTGGCAGGAGCATTGCACAATCCAAAGGGCGTTCTTCGAAAGTTATATGTGTCGAATGGACTTGTGAATGTTGTTTTCTCTTGGTCCTCAAGGGAGATCGCCACCTCATTGTACCCAGAGTACCCATCTAAGAAATGGATTAATTCTTTCCCAATAATCTTTCAAGCACTTGATCAATGAAAGGAAGCGGGAAGTGGTCCTTCTTTGTAGCAAAATTCGACGATGATAATTAATACACACGCTCCAAGATGTTGGTAGTCGAGTACGAACCTCCTCTTCTTGGTCATTCTCAACCATAGTGAGCCTTGATTTCTTTAGAACAACATACAGGGGGCTCACCCATTTTGAGTCCGAGATGGGACAGATAAAGCATGCTTCACACCATTTCATGATTTCTTTCATAATTACCTCCCGCAGGTTGGGATTCAATCATCTCCGAAATCTCATGACAGTTTGCAATCATCTTCAAGATAGATGTGACGTGAACACAGGACTAGATTTATCCCTCGGAGATCTGAAACTTTCCAAACAAGTGCCTTACAATTTTTCCCTATAACCTCCAGAGTCAGCCTATTGTCGATGATAACAGGATACATGCTTGCTTCACCCACAAAGAAAGCGTACTTCAGACCCATCGGGAGCTATTTTAATTAGGTAATTGTGCAGTCTGTTATACGGGCACTTCAGATATTATGCTAGTTGGTGAATGGTTTGTTGAATTCAATGAAGTGTCGTCAATCTCTATCACTCTTAGCTCTGACATGAATGTACCGAACATATATGCAATGAATTCCTCGTGTTTGGTTTGGCATGAATCTTTAAACATGTTGATTAGTGATTCAGAATTTGTCTCCCATTAGGCAGGGAACTTGGGTCGACTATGCTTTCTAGGTCCTCCTCTGAAGAGAGGAATTCCTATGTCAAAGTATCATTCAAAGAAAGTTGTTGATCACGAATATCAACAATGTCACGGTCTTTAGTTGTTATGACTTCCCTTCATCAGACGCGACTTTCAGTTCACCGATCGTGTTCATTGTGATCTTGTCACTGCAAGGGAGAAATGTAATCTTTCCAGACATGTAGTCGACGATCGCTTCAATAGTTCGAAGGAACGGTCGACCAAGAATGATGGGACTCTGGAGCAGCGTTGAATGAGAGTACGTATTTAGGATGAAAAAATCCACTGAGAAAGACATGTGCTGCACAATCACGATAATCGTCCTCTAATAGACCTCTAGGTCGCTTGATGGATCTATCATTGAACTGAAGAATCATACGAGTGGGATTAATTTCTCCAAGCCCAAATTCTTGAAGTACTGAGGAGGGCATGAGGTTTATAAAAGAGCCACTATCTAGCAGAGTTTGCTCAAAAGTCTGGTCGAATATCTGGCATATGATTAAGGGTGTTCCCTTGTCTTTCTTTTTCTGCGAGACATCACTTATAGCATTCATAGTAACCATGGTTAGGATGTATTTTTCTCCATGAATATATGTGTTCTTGCAAATCTAATGCTTAGAGTATGTGCCTATTTCGAACCTTTCATCATAGATGGCATGTATTCCATGGCCTTCATAAATGGCACGTTTAAAACAAGATTTTCAATGACTTCCACAACACCAGGTTTGGACAATGCATTTTTAATTCTTCTGATTTTTTTAGAATTTTCATTGCTTCATGAAAAGGAATATCCACATAAGGAAATGTATTGTTCTTATTTACATCATTATGTACAAATGTCTAGCCATAAGGTAAGCCACCATGCAAAATAAGAAAAAATATATCAACAGGAGCTTGGGCTTCACTTGTCGTCTCTAGAGTTGCTGTTGATGACGGAACCTCCTGGGTTGGTCCTACTTGGCTTCAAATCTTATTTTCTTTTTGGAGATTTTCATTTTTTTTCATTTTTTGGATTTATCTTGATGGTGGTGGTGGACCGGTGATGTTCCTCCATCATCTTCTTCCTCAACCGGCTTTGCAGGACTAGCTGATGCAAAAGATGAATCACCAGAAGTTGCTTTATTCTTCCCCTTATGTGAAATAGATGACTTCAATGCCATGTCGCTCCTGAGAGTCATAACATGAAACAACATAGAATTTGAAATACCCGACTCTGCTGGATTGGAAGAGACATCGCAAACTTCCTGCTTTTTACGCTTGAAGCTATTAGGTTGGCCTCAACCTACTCCGAAATCAAAGTCTTGGTCACAGTGAGGTCATCAGCTTCTAGCTCATCTCTACTAGGTCTTTGACTAATTAGGCCAAGCAATCTAGACTAAGGTTTACTAGAGCTACCTTGGGTTCAACGTGTTGTCCATGTTGGGAGTGATACTATTGTGGAGGCTGGGAAAATTGAGAATGGTAGTGAGGAGGAGGTCACTATTGATGAAATTGAGGAGGAGGAGGAGGAGGAGGATACTCTTGGTAATGAGAAGGCGCATAATTGTGATGATGTTGGTACTGAAGGTATGATGGTTGCTGGTATGAATGTTGTTGTCTTTAGGTATTTTGATATGGTGGAGATTATTGCTGCAGAGGCTAGTTGCTCTAGACAAACCTCCCACCAGATGGTTGGTGATACATACTGATTGTAGAGGATTGGCAGTGTTGTTGTCCACCTGGATGTGCCAATTATGCATCATTATTACAGATGTCGTTCACTTCTTGAATTTGGGGTAGTGGTGGGAAAAATGGATCAACGTAAGATGGGTGCTAGAGCTCAGGCTGGTAGACGACAATCTGATGCGACGACTGCTAGGGTGCCTGATTATGCGCCTGCATGTAATATATGTACTGGACCTGGGGCTGCCCTGAACTCAGTTGAGGAGGTTGCGACGATGATGGTTCCTTTGGCTCAGCAGGAGTTGTGGTTGATAGGCTCGCTGAATGCACGACATTGTTGGTGCTGACCAGTAGCTCCAACTGCTTGGAGATCTGATCCAACTTGTCCAGGTATTGGGTTCTCTGTTCAATCATGAACAATTTCTCAAGGTCATGTGATCGCTTCTCAATTAAATCAACTTTGGACAAGTGGATCCCAATGATGTTGAGGTTGGAGCTCTCATCTCTGTCATGCTCATGTGTGCTGCCATATTGATGGGCTTGTGGTGGATCTGCGACTGTCTCCGGTATGCATAAGATGAAGACAAGGCAGTCTCTCCTTCGGTCATTTCTTCAAAGATATGCCAGACTGCATCTTCATCCTTATTACAATGAGATCCGTTGCATGCAGCATCAACAAGCCTCTAGCTCTCTTGTATGAGGCCCCTGAAAAAGTGTTGGACCAAGCGGGTCTGAGGAATGTCATGGTGGGTTACTTCTCTTGTACGTCTTTAAACCCCTCCCATGCTTCATGAATGGACTCGTGCCATCCTTGGGAGAAGTTGTTAATACGAGCTCGCATCTGATTCAGATGACCTGATGGATAGAATTTGTAGAGGAACACAGACTAGATTCATATCAGGTCATTACGACTTTCTCAAAATGATTGATCTAGTATAAAGACTTGTCCTAAAAACTGAAGGGGGGACACGATCATTTTGACTACACCTAACGGTATGTTAGGGTAGTGAATGGGGTAGCAGACGCAAGAGAACTATTAGAGATGAGTGTACACTCTTCATTGATGTTCTTGTAAAAAGAGGGAAGAAGTGCCAAGAACTAGGGCTTCGACATAAAGTATTCGTGGACTATAGGAATCGATATCCACCCTGTCAACTGGCCAAAGTCAGGATTGTAGGTCTCTTTGAGAGTAGGCTTGTGAGCCTCTCTTCTCGGCTCATCTATTGGTCCTCCACAAGTTCCATCTCCTTGTTCTTCATCATTTCCTCCTCCTCAACTACTGTTCTCTCTCTCTCTCTCCCCCATGTCATTGAGCATGTCATGGAAGGTGACCTGGGAAAGGGTCTGATTTACCAACTGTTACTGGATAGACTATATTGAAGTGAATAATTGGGAATTCACTATGTTCTGATATGGCTAGCACTAATTCGACTGTTGCAATCCCTTCCCTTTTACTTGAGGAGCTATCTCTGAATCATACTCGGAGGAATTTTTCTGCATGGGGTCCATGTTCGGTTCTGCACAATAATATACATCTCATTCAAACTGACATCATTGGCACCAGAAGGAAAGATGGATAAGGAATTAGGGTCAATTCCAGAAATGTGTGAATGGAGTACTTGATATGAACCGAAATTGATATCCATCCACAAGGGACAAATGTTGAGACAAAGTGATCATGGTTTATTGGAGAAGAATACAAGGAGTCTGGAGTCGATTAATAAAAGCCGAACTGAGTTCTTAGGAATCACCTCAAAATATTGGAGACGCCATGTTCATGGAATCTATGTAGGTATCGATGGAGTCCCGACAAAACCATCCATGAGTCGACATATTTGATTAGAAGCGGAATAGATGAGCAATGAAATACGATGATGAACAATAGATGAAATGAAGAGGAAAATAGTAGAAGTATCTAAAAATATCAAGGTAAAAAGGAGTTAAAATAGATGAAATAAAAAGGGCGCAAGTGCATGGGACATGATATTTGACCTAAACTTGATCCAAACAAACATCAAGCAATGGATTCATCATCTCACACAATGTGAAACCGTACATGTTTTACTATTTTTTATCTTTTTAATTTTATTTTGTTTTATCAATCTTATAATAAGTCATCAGAGGCTAGCCATATAGGAGAGTGAGTACTGTCAAAGAAGTATCTCGTACTTCCCACTTACTTTGTAACCTATAGTCTGTACTTTTGAGGTACTTTGATATCGATCTTGGGTCAGCTACTCGGCCAAAGAAATAGATTTGGGGAAGCCGATAGTGGTGAATCTAAATACTTTCCCCTTTGCGGGGTGGACGCGAAGTGATGAGACAAACACCCATGTGAGGACGTGGTATATGCTCAATACTTTAGACTAAGTCTGTAAGCAGATGAAGCCCTACTCACCCACGTACAATAGAAGCATTGATACTTCAATCGAGCTCATGTGATAATAAGACAGCCACGGACTAGGTTTTTGGCTCTAATCCTTATGGGTCGTGGCTCTCTCAATCTACAATGTATCTAAAATAATGTGGACTTTGTGAACCAAATACAATGAAGTCCATTACGAATTTTACTTTTGCTCAAAGTTTATTAGCAGACCCCTTGTTTTTTTTATTTTCACTTTTTGAGTAATTTTCAAGAGTAGTCCACCCAATAATTTTTTGTACTTTCTTTAAATCCTAAATGATACAAAGCTAGGAGAGAAGATAAAAAAATTCATGCAAGCGATACTAGGATGAAAATCTCATCCTTGGAAGACTTACAACCCTTCCCAACTCTCTCCATGTGGTATGCAAAACAAGGAATTTAAATCTACATTACATGCAGTATGCAATCTGATAAAATCACCCGAATCAGGAATTGCAATTAGCATGCAACACATATTATGTTTGATCTATGCCTAAGCGTAGAATTATATGTACATGCATATATTAGGTGTTTGGACCTAAATTACTCGAGCAAGTAGTTCTTGAATATTTAAGGGCTTATTCATGTATAATAAAGAAAATAAAGCAGAAAACTCAAAACATGGGAAACATGAAAACAAGTGGAATAATAGGGAGAATAATAAGGTAGAAAGTGAATAAAATGCGAGATAGTCAAATGGGCCCCCAAGTGAATAGACACTTGGTAAAATAGACCCGCAAGAGTTCATGCATCAAAAATCTGTGTACATGTATTATTACAAATTAATAATGTGAAATAAAACGTCTCTCTCTCTCTTACACACAAAAAATACTATACTTTTCTAAGCTATTATAAATGCTCTCTTGTCTTCTTCTTGCTCTCTCCGACCGACTATTGCTAAGCTGCCTCAGCTTCCTAGAAAGTCATCCTGATGTAGCAAGCCTTGCATAGAATTCAAAAAAGAAAGTGGTCGAAAACAAATAAACAATTATTTATAAAAAAATAAAAGATAGAAACATATGCAGGTGAATATGGACAATCCTATCCTACATTGCTCCCCGACAACGGCATCATTTGATAGATCGATTGAAGAGGGGTTACTATGCTCGATCTTGGAGGGCCTGCGGTGCACGACAAGTCAGGTCCGACAATCATTCTATCGGCCGCTCACGGTACTCGGAACATCAACAATCTGATCATCAACAATCAACCCACAATGTATGATAATTCAATGCAAATGTGTGGGACAAAATTTAATAGCATTTGTTTTTTATTTACTTTTTAGCTTTTTTGTGGGTTTTTAATTTTATTTAATTTTTATGGATTTTTAATGTTAATTTTTTTAATTTTTAAATTAACTACCTTTTCTTTTTCAAGATAATATATATAGTGATTTATTATAATGATAGATATAATAATATAAGATATATAATAAATATATAAAAATATATATAGGAAAGGCCCTTTTATTTTTTAAAGGTTTTTAATATATATCAAGTATTTATAATAATAAATAATCATATGTATATAAGTAATATAATATGTATATAGTATATAGAAGGTTCTATATTTTTAAATATATCTATATAGTCAAAATTTACAAAATAAAATGTTTTTGTATTTTTCAAGTTTTTCTCTATTTCTGTGATTTTATATATTTTATTGCTAATTTTTATGCATTTGAATGAATTAAATTATGCCAAATAGTGAGGTATATATAGGCCGAATTGTTTTAGGTTTTAAAATTAGATAACAAGTTCAAAAAATCCCAAAACTATTTTTAATATGTAATATAAATAAAATATACAATATAAAATTATTTTTTTGTAATTTTTAGGAAATTTTACTGATTTTTATAGGGTTTTTAGGGTTTTTCTTATTTTAGTTTTTTTCTTTTATTTTTTGTAATTTTTGATCTGGAGTGAAATCATATAGTAATATCTATACTCTAATTTTTTTGAGTTTTTATGATAGGTTTTCTATATTTTGTATTTTTATATCTAAACGGGGAATAAATAGCTCCTATTATATTTTTAATAAATGGAAAAATATAAGAAAATGCTAAATAAAAATAAATGGCATGGACATGAATCTACAACATTTCCCCCAAATTTAATGAAGCACATGAGCTAATTTATAAAATAGAAAAGCAAATATATAATTATTAGCCTAGAAGGGGTAGTTTTGCAATTAAAACTAAGTAAAATGACCTCCGTGCAAATAATCCCAAAAATTTACACACATTTCACATTTTCCAAGATTGAATAGAAATTACTAAACCCATAATAGTATTAGTGCAAAATAGCTGCCTCATGTGGGGGTCCACATGAGGTGAGCTTGCAAGGGCCCCTGATGTAATTACAAAAAGTATGGGGGTTCTGTGCAATATTTTACACAACCTATTAAACGGGACTTAATAATTATAGGACCAAAATATAAATACAAAAAGAGTGGAGAGGTGATGCAGTTTACCCCATAAGTGATGATGGATGTAGCGCTCCTTCGCGCACCACGTGGCTAATCTGACGACAGGGCTTGGACTTCATTTCAGCTGGAATCAAGGGACCATATTAGATCTAGTCCCAGTTCTTGATCTAACAGTGTCCAAGGACTCTAGAAGAACACATGAAGTATTGGACATGCGAGCCCACTGCGAGCCATTATGTAATAAATGTTACTGTGAATATCATTCCTAATCTGAAATGAAGAATGATTCATTTACATAATAGGTCCATGTGCTATGGTCATCTTAATGATCATACAGTTGTTGATTCAATTATTGAATCATAGAGGTTGGTACTTAGATCAATATCTAATGAGTTAGATTGAGGACTCATCAAGCACCATCTAACGATTGTTAAGAGATGATCTCCAAGCTGAGTAAGAGATGGCAATCCTTTCTCATAAAGACTGATATCTAACCTACCTCTTGATGTGGTCCTATGCATAGGAATAGAGATTCAGATGTGTTAGATAAGTTAGTCAAAGAGTTGACTTAACGAGATCGAGATAACCAAAGACCTATGTTGTATGTTGTCACAATATATGCATGCATCCTCTGATCGGAAACAAATGTGTCACTATATGTCTAAGTATGTACATTTGGCAGACCTATAGGTTGATGACCTAACCAAGGTCTATACATCAGCATGTTGGTGTGCATACAAGGGCATATGAGTAATACGATCTCTCAAAGGGATCATACATGTTCATTTACTGGATCGGAAGACATGAGCTCACTCATGAGATATTGGGAAGAATCAAATTCTGTGCACGGTCATCTCGCTTTGGAAGCTTGATTGAATTTGTAGGTTTGATATATACTTTTGGAAAGTATATGATCAAAACCAAGGTATGATATATACTTTTGGAAAGTACATGATCGATACCAACTCCCAATGATCGAATGAGAAACTTAGTGATAAAACCCTGAAGGAGACAGTCCAAAAGAGATCTAAAACTTCGGGTTTGTTCTTGGTCTTCCAGTATGCAGGATGTACTTGTATTAGGAATACATGAGGGTGATGTGATCATAAATGACTGTATAACCATGACGCTTCCATTCCGAGGGAGTGATGAAACGGTCTAGATTTTAGTGAATCCTCTCATAGAGAAGTGACCTAATCTTAGTCCAAATGTTGGATATTGATCTGAATGTGATTCCGATACAATGAGAAGATTAGATATACAGCTTTGATTTAATCAAACATCTATGGGAGGTTCGCAAGATCTGGATTTGAGATTTAATCTCAATATCCAAATCACTATACGTGGAACAATACAATCGCCCTGTCCTTATCTCCAAGTATCTGTGGAGAAAGCTCATTATCCTTGAAAGAGTTCAAGGATAATTTCATTGTTGATATGTGTATCCGAGCATTGAGAAAACCGATAATTAAATGTGATGTAATTATCATGAATAATATGAATTTGATTCATATTATAAGAGGAGTTATTTGAGATAAATAAATTTGATTTAATTATCAAAGATCTAAATAATGTATTCATATTATTTTGGCACATGAGAATAGACATCCAAGATGATTAAATGTGATTTAATTATCATGAATATGAATAGTGTGGATATCACTATCCATATTAATCATATATATTATAAATGTGATTTATAATATATAAGAGAGGGAGAGCTATTTCTTATTTATATTTGTTGATTAATTATTGATGTGAATTGAATGCACATTGGATAATTAATTGAAAATATAATTTACATTTTGTTTTGGGATGTGAACGTGATTCGCATTTTCCAATAGCATGATCGTAAATTTCACAAGCTAATTATGAATTATTTTTGTGAAATAATTTACAACAATTGTTGTTGTAAATCCTGGAGATATCATGAGATAATGAGATCTCATGAGATAATGAGATCTCATGAGATAATGAGATCTCATGAGATGATTGGTGGTTGTTCTCCCTTTTTAGGGGATGTGGTTAGTCTCTTCATTATCTCCAAGGCTAGCATATTGATTTGATTTGAAATTAACTTATATTAATTTATCAATATATATTAAATTAAATTAAATTAAATTAATTGTTGTTGTGTTTTTACAACAAGATCATTGCCATTGAAAGAAACACAAATCAATCTCACCCATTGATTGTGTGATGCCCATGGATTGGGATCCATGGACTCCCAGAACCCTATATAAGAAGAGGCACCCCTAGCTCTTCTCAACATAATGATCAATCCATAAACTCTCTCTCTACATGCCAAAGGTCCTCTCCCTTTCTCTCATTATGGCCGTCCACCATGGAGCCCAAGAGAGAGTCGTCATCGCCGCAACATCGTTGTTATGTTGTCGTAGCATCTACTTGTGGATCTCCATATCCTTCGGTGCGCCTCACTCGTAAATAAGATTTTGGATCTCGTATGATGAGATCAGGAGATCCACCGCTTGGATCATCAACATGGATTGCGAGGAGCATGCGTCTCATCAAGGCGCTCGCAAGCGTCTCCTTCGTTGGATCGGACTTGAGACAGGAGGTCTCTTGGTTTAGAGACTCGATCACAACCACGTTTCAAGAGGTAGCCCTAGTACCTATTTGTAGTTTAGATGAAAAGATCCAAGAAGTCTTCTTGGATCACGTGATTTCATTATTTTAAATTTTTTAAATTCCGCTGCCTGGAGCAACTAGTGTGACTAAGGATGTTCTTCATGAAGAACATGAGCTATGTGACCTTTGATTTGCCTTAGTTCTTACTCCAGCCACCAATCTTCTCACCGATGGGTTCAACACATTGCTGGAGGTGCTCCGTTTCTACATGATGGTTCAATTCGATTCGAGTCCATCAGAGGGACCCTAGGGCTCGAAGTCGCCTAGGGGTCTGACTTGGAGCTCGATTCTCGCTCCAGATGACTGTTGGGATCCTATTCCTACAGAAAAAAATGCAAAAGGAGCTCAAGGGGGACTCCCTCGACTACAGTGGAAGCTGTTGCGCACATGGTTATTAAGATGAGAAGGAGCTCCGTCGAACAATGGAGGATCGAGCTCGTCGAACCTCGATTCATGCAAATTTTAGGGTGGAAACAAGGAGGAAATGCGGAGAAAATATCGAGGAATGAATATGGGTGAATGTGAGTCGTAACTGGTCGGATTACATTCGAATTAGAGCTGGAGCACAACGCTCCGACAATCGAAAGATTCCTAATTAAACCTAAACTAAGTTCTAATTGCAGAACTGAACAACTATACTGACATAAGGAATGAAAATGCAAAAAGAAAAACCACCTAAAGTAGCTCATACCTAGCTATTTTAGGGAGCAAATGAAGCTTTGCTAGAGGAGCTCTGATGAACTTCAGACCTTCGTATTTCGCCCCTTATCCGCGCGAAATAGGCATGGATACTCATGTTGTTAGCACCGGCTTCAACATGATGGTCTCTTAATGGGTTTACGAGGAGGAGACATGGTTAAAAAGGCAAAGGGGGATGAATGTGTAACTTTATACACATGGTAATGGTGGAGATTTTGAGAGGAGATAACGTACGAGAGGAGACGAGTTGGTGGATGCTAAGTATAGGGCGATGAAGAGGGAAGGTGGATCTGTCGATCGAGTGGAGCTCGAGGGGGAAGGTGCATGGTGAATGCATAGAGAAATTGGAGAAGTCAGAGGTCTTGCGCCCTCTGACACAAAAGGTGGCGGGGAAATGACTGTTGATCGGGCAGTCAATAATCGTTGAGTTTTTGTTGGTCCACGTGGCCCAACCAAAAAATAGGAGGGATTAATTCATTTATTAATTGATTTTATAATATAAATGATTTTATTATTTTTAGGTAAAAACATAAAAAATGCTTAATTGTTTATGTAGTATTTTATGGTTGTTTTTTATTTCTACAAGCTAATTTAATAGGTGTTAATATTTACATGTATACACATAGATATTTATTCCTATGTTTGAGTTTTTTTTCTTTTGCATTTTATATCTTATTCTGCTATTTACATAATTTATATATTTATAGCTTATTTAGTTACAAATTTTATGATATTTTTCTGATTTTATTTGGTTTCTTAAATAAATTTGTATATGTATAATATATGTATAATTTAGCTGTATGTTATAATACTTTATTTATTTTAATGCACTTTTAATGGTTTTATTCTAATTTTATTATTGAAATGTAGTTTAGATAATATTTACAAATATATAAAAATATAAAGAAGTAAAAATGAAAAGAATAAATATATTGAATATCATATACATGTATACAATACAATGAGGATCCAAAAGTCAACTTTTGCATCTCAACTTCAAATTAAATGGAACACTCTTTTGAAATATGTCCCGATATAATGGGAAACGTTGTTGAATTTTTCATAGAAATATGTCCCAAAAGAAGGGGAAACTCTATCAAAATTTTCCTAGAAATATCACCCCGTATAAGCTTCATTAAATAAATAATTAAAATTTATGAACAATAAAGGTGACTTTGATCAATTTTGAGCATATATGGAGGAGATACATGTCTGGGAAGTTTTCTTTACGGTCTCTTGTTTTGTGTGTCCCGGGTGCACTGTGTACTATTTTTGAGTGAAAACATTTTTGTATTTTTCTTTATATTTTTATGTACAACTTCATGTTGAGGGTTTCTTTATTTGAGGTACAAAAATAGGAAAATAAAATAGGTGCCATAATGCATTTATTGATGAATAAAAATTAGGTTTTTGAGTGTCCTGTATGGTTTATCTGTCCTATCTCCTCCTACTTTATTCATTGTCGACAAAGTCATCATCATGGTTGGGTTTCAAGGTCTAGGGTCACCCGATGTCTTTGACATTTCATTCTTTTTTTTCTTTTTTTCCTTTATTATTTTATTTTGGATTTAAATGGCAATATTTACACAGTATTTTAATGTCAAATATTGACTATTATTCTATACAAATTATATATATATGCATTTACTAGGAATTTAAGGTTAAAATGGAAGAATAAAGGTGACGAAATGGAGATTCATCGCCTAATAATATTGTGATTCTCAAGAACATACATTTATGCATTTCTTTTAAGATAGTATCATGTATTTAGCTATGAATTGTACCACATAGATGCTGTGTGCGCACAACCCCAATAATCACCTCTTCTTAGCATTCAAATTCATTGCATTGGATTAAAATTATACGACATGCAAGGTAATCATTGGCATGTCACGAGTCCCAATTGCATTGCTAGATAAAAGTACCATTTTATAAAAATGATGGGTATATATGAGTTAGAGCCTACGATCCTAAATATATGAGTTAGAGCCTACGATCCTAAGAGTGACAATTATCATGCATGATGCAGTGGTAATGTATTCATGCTAGACTAATTGAATATATTTAAGCTAAATGTTAAATGAATACATGGGAGTTGGATACTTATTGTAAACTAATACTCTTTAATATATTCTATTATTTAAGAAGGATTTTTCAATCTAATATTGTTTATATATATTTTTAGAAATTAAAATTTAATTGATCACTAATACTGAGTTGGTTACTCCTTTATTAAAACAAGAGCTTTTACAATATTCACCTCAAATCATTAATTGTATATTAGTTATCCATAAATGTATTTATTAAGTATAATAAAATAATAAACTTAATTTATATAGCAAGTTAAATTAAAATCGTGAAAAGTTAGGCATCAACGAAGTACAATAATCAAATATCTGAGTTAAAAATCAATGGGTAATAACTAGTTCACTCCCAAACATATAGTGGATTTTTGTCACAGAAATTATAACCTCTCATGTTACATAAATATTTATCTGCACACGTGTTAACCATGATTTTTTTCATTGTCTATGCTCTTAATTCCATCAATACTCTATTTTTGAGGTAACTTTCTCCTATACGTCTCTCATGTTATTTAATTATATTCAGCATCAAAGTATATACTCTTCCATATATAACTTCCTTTACCTTAAACATGAAAAATCATCATTTTTTTGCTATATACATAACTACTGAATGATTGTGACCCATAGATAGATTTTTTTACTTATTAATAAAATCATACAATTATCATCCATGTCATCATTCATTTTTCTTTCGAATAAATTTTCATTCTTTAGCTTGTTTCCTTTTTAACTTCTAACTCACTTTTTATTCCTTTTGTAGTTTTTATATTTATTTTGTTGTCCTTACATATGATTAAATGATCACGCTATTAAAATATGCAATTGGTACATAAGCATAGAGGAGTAATTGGAGATTTTTTTCATCCATTCCTATGAAGAGTTTATTTTTTTTAGAGTATGATAGAAGATACCATAATTGTAGACAATAAGTAACATTTAAATCATGTATAGAACTTATTATCAACACTATAGTCTTTTATCTAATAAGCAAAAAATGTAAAAAAATGATAAAAATGATCCCAACAAGCTTAACCCATGCAAGAACACAACACGTGTGACCTAGATATACTTATTAATTTAGCTGAGTAAATTTAATTAAATATACCGTACATGCTATCCACTATTTGAGTTACATGTATTAGTCATATCTTCAAATTAAAAGTCTCACGTCAATTTCACAAACAACAACAAATCATACATAGCAATAAAAAATGTTAATCATAAAATAGCTAACATATTTGTAAAAAATAACTTTAAATATCAAACTCTTCCCATCTAATTTCATCATCCATCCAACTTAAACAATTTACTTACATCAGTTTACATCAATTGTTATTAGAAGCAATAACAAAAAGGAAACTATCCTCCGGGAGAGGACGCAAGAATAGAGACCCGGAGTAACCCCAAACTCTCGCACCTTTCTCCACCTGTAATTAGATCTCCCCATCGCCATGGACGGGGGTGGAGGAGGAGTTCCGTCCGACGCCGAGATGGCCGACGCCTCCTCCGCCGCCGTCGCCCCGCCTCCGCCGGGCATGGACAGCATCCCGGCGAGTCTGAGCCACGGGGGACGCTTCATCCAGTACAACATCTTCGGCAACGTCTTCGAGGTCACCTCCAAGTACAGGCCCCCCATCATGCCCATCGGCAAGGGCGCCTATGGCATCGTCTGGTACCCAACAATTTCTTATCCCGCTAAATCTGCCAACCTGTCGAGACCACCGATTTCTAGCGTCTCACTTATTGTTCTTGTTCTTCGTTGGTTTCAGCTCGGCTTTGAATTCGGAGACGGGGGAGCAGGTGGCCATCAAGAAGATCGCCAACGCCTTTGACAATAAGATCGACGCCAAGAGGACGCTCAGGGAGATCAAGCTGCTCAGGCACATGGATCACGAGAATGTGAGCCATTTCATTCTTTCTTTTTTCTCAAAGTCGGTTCTTTTTTTCTTGGCTTTTGACAATGCCGTTTCTGCGGTTCTGGCTGTTATACATTGGATTCGGGTTGGCAATGGGAGATGAGCAATCTTCGCTCTCTGGTGTATTCATTTCCAGAGGTGGCAGCTGACTTTTTATGGAGAGAGAGAGAGAGAGAGAGAGAGAGAGAGAGAGAGAGAGAGAGAGAGAGAGAGAGAGAGAAGAACAAGAAGGAGCAAATTCTGTTTGGGAGTTAGTTTGGGCGGGATTTAAAACGACCAAATTCTGTTTCTAAATTGTCTTTTGTTCTCATTGTTGTCGATATTCCTTTCAAAAAAATTGTTGTTGAGAATCTTGAGATTGGTTGGTCATTTATGACAGAAATCCGTGTTTGTTTTGATGAACTGATTGATGAACACCATATGCGGGGGATCACCCGCATTATAACTGGAATTCATATTGTTGGAAAATTCCTCTCTCCCAGTTTAGTTGCTCGGGTGAATTTGGTCCAGATGTGTTGTGTCATTTTGAATATTTTCGTCTCGATACAAAAGGCAAAAATCTCACCATTTACATCTGTTTATTCCTTCAGTTCAATTTTATACAAAGACATGCGAGAAAACATATCAGCTACCAGTGCCGCCCTTGACATTTCGTGGTCCCTAGGCAAAAGGAAAGAATGGGACCTTAACAATTTTTCAAGGAATAATGTGCCCTTATGGAATCTCATTAAATTTTGGGCTTTCACATTGAGTTGTTCACCTTCGATTCCATAAGGGCCCATTTTTTGGTGAGTTGTTTCATCGAAAACTTGATTTTATAAGGGTCCATTTTTGGTGAGTTCTTTCACCAAAAAATCAATTTTATAAGAGTTCAATTGGACAGATACTATTTTTTTCCTAATTAAAGATTGAAGAACATGTAAAATGGGCCTCTAAAATTGATAGGCCCTGGGCCTCTGTCTACTGCATAAACAAGGGGAAGATACTTACATGGAATCTGAATGACTACATGCTTTTAGCAACACAATCTTACTGATTATGTTGGTTTTATGTGTTATAATGGATGGCAGGTAATTAAAAATAAAGTTGTCTTAATGTTAGATGGTGTTAAAATGCATATTAGGACAACTATGTAGAGGATGGAAGATATATTATATGGTATAGAATATCTCTAGGACGGAGTTTGATAAGCTGGTGAAAAGAAGAATGCAATTGTTTCTACCTCAAGTGGTAATATACTTCCTCCGGGTACAGATGTGGATGTTCCCTTTTGGCTTCATAGGACTATGAACCATAACTTTTGATTCACATCTATGTCACCTTCAAATCAGTTTTGTGCAGCAAATCAAAGTTCACTGGGATGTACCATTTATTTTACACTTTATAATTTGAACTGTTTATTTAGATGCATATCATATGAACTTCTCCTAGTTGTTAATCATATTCATTTGAAGGGAAGTTTGAAGCAAAAGTGAAGATGCTAGCAATTAATTTATTGCATGGAAAAATATCAAAGTTGCAAAACCACTATTGGTGAAAAGGTTTGCTTTGCATTGTTTTGAGATAATTGAAGATAAATCTTAAGGTGGCTTAGGCATTTGCATCAAACGTCAGTTGCCTCCCTAGTTAGAAAGTGGGAGGTGTTGGAAAATGCTCCTTTCACGAATTTTCATGGAGGGACTTGGTTATTAAGATTTATCCTCACATATGCCCAAGATAAATTATCAGAGGTCAATGAATCGATACAACTTTTAAGACTCATTATAGTATCTTCTACATTATAAATATATTTCGTTTTGCATTAAACAAATCATTATAAACATCGATCCTTCTGCTTGCAGGCATGCTATCATATAGGTTTCTTTTTTTAGAATGTTGTGTTGAATTGAATCAAGGTCATCCGGATTTGGCAACTTGCTCACTTACATGACCCCTTAAGTGGGTTGTCATAGGTTTATATCTTATTTGTTAATTGATGCACTCCAGAATTAAGATAATTTATTTGATAATCTAATTTGTATTAACCAATAAATAAGATTAATATTATGCAATTTCATTTCTTAGGATGATAAGCTAGGTTGCTATATTCTTTTATATCTAAATTTGTTAATTCGAGTTGTAGCATGACTTTTTCATAGCAAACACTTTCTTCAAGAAGAGGAAGGACCATTTAATTACTTATAAGAGTGACCCGATTAAAACACAGATAGATTACGATGAGGAGAAGGGATCGATTATGTCACAAAGATTGCAAATTAATCCGAGGAGAGAGCTTGACATCTCAACATCGCTTGCTAGTCATGGATGTACAAATTAAAGGGTTGGTAAAGAAAAGGTCGGCTCCTAAAATCACTAGAAGTAGATGATGGAATCTTCAACTAAAGCAATCAAGGTTCAAGGAGAATGTTTTAGAAGACTTCTCTTGGGATTGTAATGGAAGTGGAAATGAGTTGTGGGAGGCGGTGGCATCTTGTATCCGAAGGGTATCCAAAAAGATGCTAGGAAAGTCTTAGAGAGGAGTTCCAGGTCAAAATGAGGCTTGGTGGTGGAGTGACGGGGTGCAAGAGAAGCTTAAAGTTAAAGAGCTTGTTTTATAACTATGCATAAAGATAGAAGAAAGGAAACTATCACAAACAACAAAACAACGAAGAGGGAAGCCAAGAAGGCTGTAAGTGAAGCTAAGTCAAAAGCTTATGAAGTTTTGTACAAAAACCTTGACTTTAAGGGTGTGTTTGGATAGTGGGTTTAGGTGGGTTAAACTGGTAGCAGGTAACTGATGCAGCACAAGATTAACATATAGGGCTTGATATTTTTATCCGTTAATTTTATTTACGTTTATTCAAGTCGTCACAATGTTTATTTAAATAAAGAGATCGTGTGTGATCTCAAAATTAATTAGTCAGTTTTAAATTTGATTTTTGAATTTTGAATTAGAGTCAAACTTGGATAATGTAGATTTGAATCTCGATTCAAATCAATTAGGATCGAGTCAGATTTTATTTTCGATTCACTTTCTATTTTTGTAATTCCACCTCTACTATATAAAGAGGTTGGTAGCCTATTGTAAAGGACAGTTCATGATAATTGAAATTTGAGTTTTATCTCTCTAATGTTATTCTCTCTCTCTCAACGTGTTCTTCACGATTCCTTTCCAAAACCCCGTGTAACCGACACGTTTTCTCCTTCTCCCTCCCCTATCTAAATTTCTTTCACCAAAATCCATTATTTTCTCTCCCGTTGCATTTTTTCATTTGCATCAAGTGGTATCAGAGCATGACCACCTAATCGTTCGTACGATTCGACGATCCTGTCGCATATTGGCGACTATACGATCTTAACTGCCTATCCCATGGTTCGGATTCACATTTGCGTTCGAGGAAGTTCAAGCATCGCCTCCTATCAAGCTTCAAAGTCCAAACATGGTTGGACGCGCTAATCAATGAAGATTCGTCCGTCAACGACAAAACTCAGAATGAGGCACTTGCTGTTCAATCCGATTTCATCCCAGAAAACAAAGGTATTTTCAGTTCGGAGGAGGATTTTATTTCCACAAGTATTGTACAACAAAGCCATGAAGATACAGGACCAATATTCGATGAAGATCCCACGGATGAGGAGTTCGAAATGCTTGATTTCTCCTCAACAAAGGCTGCTGTCCAGGAAGAAAAGGAGGCCGTCTATGATGATAAATCTGAACATTTGGACCTGGTCCCTTCAAAAATAGTCGTTCTAGAGGCTACTACTTCAACCATAACCTTGGCATCTATGGCTGTCGCGTCAACCACATCAATATCTTTACCGTTGGCGCAAAATAGAGCCAGGACAGCCCCAACACAGCAACCCCTGGTAGCAGCAACATTGCCAACTGTGCAACCCCGCCAACCGTGCAAACATCGTGGAGGCCACGACCCGCGCACCGTCAGCGCACCACCGATGCACCATTGTCACCGCCCGCGCTTGCTGGGGTCGTCGCACCTCGTTCCTCAATGCCGTCGAAGCCCTATCCCCAGCACCATGAGGTGCGTAAGACTGCTCCCTGTCCCATGCGCTCGCCCCGTGGAAGGGTTAGGCCCGTGTGCGCCTCCTTGTACGCAACTTGCGTGGCCCCCTCAACGTCGCCGCCGCCCGTGGCTATCCAACCCAAGCATTCATCGCCGCCCATGGCCCTCCATCCCAGGCACCAGCCGCCAACTTTCAAAGATAAAAGAAACCCTAGCGGGGGGGGGGGGGTCTCTGGAAGAGAAATCGGATCCCAGAAATTTGGGAGATTGATTTGGAAATATTGTAAAAAGACACCTCCAGAAGCTTCTTATTTACAGGTTAGAATGGGGAATTTAAAAGGCATTGCTTTGGTTGAAGGGGTAAAAAAATTGCACTGCAACCCCTTGGAGAGAGATTATTTAAAGAAAGGTGCTGAGAAAAAGGAAATGAGGCTGCTACCTTCTCCAAATAGAAATAAGAGTATGGGATTCGTCTATATAAGGACCCCATGGGTTAGTTTATTGCCCACATCTCCTCTCACCCTAGGGTTGTGCCATACATTTGTTATGGGTTCTCCGAAGGCCATGTTGTTCATGCCTCATCAGTTTTTCGATCATCACAATAAGGAGACAAAGTTCGTGGAGATGTCGCCCTTTGCACTACATATGTTCTTCCGGCATGGGGTTGATGACTCCAAATATCTCACCAAAGAAATCTGGGATCCGTCGTTTGCCCCCCACCTATTCTTCCAAAAGGTAATCAAGAACGTTGAAATCAAGTCGTCAAGCATCATAGATAAAGCAATTCGTCAAGAGACGAATTTATCAAGCGGAGAAGAATTGATGCAGCACAAAATTAACATATAGGGCTTGATATTTTTATCCATTAATTTTATTTACGTTTATTCAAGTCGTCGCAATGTTTATTTAAATAAAGAGATTGTGTGTGATCTCAAAATTTATTAGTCAGTTTTAAATTTGATTTTTGAATTTTGAATTAGAGTCAAACTTGGATAATGTAGATTTGAATCTCGATTCAAATCAATTAGGATCGAGTCAGATTTTATTTTCGATTCACTTTCTATTTTTGTAATGTTAATTTTGTGCTACATCAGTAACCCATTTTTTTGTTTTGGTGTTTGGATAGAGGGTTAAACTGAGGGTGGGTTAGAAGTGGGTTTATTCTGATATGATTGTATTGAAGTTTGAAAAAATGAGTAGTTATTGTGATGTGATTGTATTGGAGTTTGAAAAAGTGAGTAGAAGTGGAGTAATTTATAATTTTTATATGATATAATGGTATAATATATTATTTTTGGATGGAATTGATGATGGGGAATTGATTTATTTAATTTTTTAAAAAGATAAAAAGTGGGCCCCACTTAGAAAGAGAAAGGAGTGGGTTAGGGAGGGTAAACTACCCCAAGGGGGGTTTACCCCCTAACCGAACATGACCTAAGGGCCTGTTTGGTTGCTGGATTGGACTGGGTTGGGTTGGGTTGGGTTGGGGTACCCCTGCGAATAGTAAACTGTACCCCTGTGAATAGTAAACTGTGAGGAGGATTGAGAGGGTTGGAAGGAGGGGTACACCGGTGTACCCCAACCCGGTGCAGTCGAACCCAGCAACCAAACAGACCCTAAGGAGGGTCGGATGGATATATTCAGATTGGTCAAAGTAAGAGAAAGAAAATCAAAGATCTTTCTCAAGTGAGATGTATTAAGGATGAGGAAAGATGCGTGCTTGTTACTTAGAAAGATACAAAGATTAGATGGAAGCGGGATATCCATAAGCTTTTCATTGGGGAAGGAAATACATAGATCACTTTGGGAGATCTAGTTAGTAGTAGAAGTTACCCGAATCGTGCAAACTATAGATGAGTACAAATGAAGGAAGTAGAGGAGGCTTTGAAGATTATAAAACATGGGAAATGTATAGGATATGATAATATTAATATAGAAATATGGAGAGTTTCTAGGTGAACGTAGTTTTACTTGGCGCACACATTTATTTAATGCTATATGACGAAGCAAGAAAACACCTTAAGAATGGTGGACAAGCATTGTAGTGCCTCTTTATAAGAATAAAGGAGATATTTAAAAATGTTTGAATTATATAGATATCAAACTGATGAGTTATACTATGAAAATTTGAGAATGCTTGATCTAAAGAAGGTCGAGGCAAGTTTCCAAAGTAATAGAAAACCACGGATTCATACCAGGTTACGCAGCTATTAAAGCTAGTCAGTCGTTGAGAAGAACAATGGAGATTTTCAGAGCTAAAAAGAAGAAACTCAATAATATGTTTTTATTGATTTGGAGAAGGCTTAGCATTTAACATCACAGGAGATATTGTGGAGAGTTTTGGAAGAGAGGAAAATACCTGTTCTCTACATTAACTTTGTAAAGGATATGTATGATGGGGCTTCATTTTGTGTAAGGATCCAATATGGGAAGACTGACTATTTTGACATTAACATTGGTCTGCATCAAGGTTCAACTTTGAGTCCAATCGTTTTTTACTTCGATTATAGACGAGTTGATTATTAGTCACATTCAGGATGATATATCTTGGTGTATGTTGTTCGTCGATGATATTATGTTGATTGATGGGACTATAGATGGAGCAAATGAGAAGTTTAAGGTTTGAAGACATGCCTTAGAGACTAAATGATTTCATATAAATAGGGCTAAGACTGAATATATGGAGTCCACATTTGATGGAAGCAATGGTGAAGGAATCGAGATGAAAATTGGAGATGATAACATTCAGAAGAAAGACTCTTTAGATATTTAGGATCCATTTACAACATGATTGAGAATCAAACCAGTCGATGGAGATGTTACTCATATAATAAATGCAGGTTGGATAAAGTCGAGAGGAGCCTTTACTGTTCTATGCGATAAGAAAACTCCTTTGAAAATCAAAGGAAAGAATTATAAAGCATCTGTGAGACTTGCTACCGAAATGTTAGCTTATAAACCATAGACATGTGCAAAGAATGACAATAGCAGAAATGAAAAATGCTAAAGTGGATGTGTGGTCATACATGAAAAGATCGAATTTAGATCTACACGATCAAAAGGAAAGTTGATGTATCTTCGATAGAGGATAAGATGAGAAAATTGCTTAAGATTGTTTGGCCATTTGCAAAGAAGGTCGGTTGATGCATCAGTTAGAAGATGTAAAATTTGGGATATTGTGCCGGTTAAGAGCGGGTGTGGAAGGCCCAAGAAGTGTTGGAATGAGACTATCCAAAGGGATCTTAGTTATTTAGGTCTAAAATTGAAAATGACCCAAGATAGATCTGAATAGATGCAAAGAATCCATGTACCCGACCCTACTTAATATGGTAAAAGGCTTGGTTGTTGTTGAGTTGTAGTTTAATTATATTTAGTATGTTTTCAAGACAAAAGCTATTGAGAGGGCAAGTCACATTGAAATTATAATTTGAATTTTGGCTCCCAAATCTTCTCTTTTGTTATCTTCTTTCTTTTATGGAATATGATATTCTTGTTCCCATTCTACCCCCATCAACAAATCTTGTCATGCTTCTCTCCATTCTCTTCCCTTCCCAAAATTTGACTACATCATTTGGTATTAGAGCATGGCGTCCAACTTGTTCTTATTGATGATGATTGTACAAAATATGAGAAGAAGATTAGAAGATCGAGCAAAATTTTGTGCTTTGTCTTCCTACAATTAGGGATGAGCATTGGACTGGGCCTTTGCGGGACATACATGGCTACATCCAAACCCATTTAAAACAGTGGAATTTGGGCCAGGTCAAGGCTCATAAAATCTAGCAAAGTTTGGCCCAAGCCAAGCCCGACCTAGAAATAATAGGTTGAACTTGGGTCGGATGGCCCGAACTACCAGCACATAATTCTTTCAAAAAAAAACTACCAACACATAATAAGAAAACCCGATAATCGCCTAAGTTGCTCTTTCAGTACACATCCCATCAATACATACTTTTTTAATTCATTATTCAGTAAGGATCAAGCTCCACATTCTAGTATTATCTCTTACAAAGTACCTTAAGGACGATTTACGCCTTACACTTTTAATTTGTTATAGGAAAGGTCTCAAGAATTGGAGGTCCACTGAATGCAATATATTATCTTCATATTGACTATACACTTTAGATTGGATGGGAAACAAAATACCAATTAGACTTTCTAAGAGAAAAAAATAAAAGCATGTATTATTTAACATATATTATGTACCATTTTTTAGCATTTTTTATTATATTAGGTTAGCGGGCCGAACTCAGATTGGGTAAACCTTGTCCCAAAAATGCATATGGGTCTATATTTTGGCCAAGGATTCAATCCGTTTCAATTTTGTGCTTGTGCCAACTCGTATTAAGAGCGCCGGACTTTGGATTGGGCTGGGCGACCTGACCCAATGCTTATCCCTACCTACAATCATGCACATACTAATTTCCATTATCTCTTACGGCGATCAAAATTTTGTATTTACAACTCGAAATATCTGGTGAAATCTATAAGAAACGTTCTAAGCACTTGAAGAAGAAAATACAATAAAGATATTAATAATGGCAATTCTTCCAACGACCATACACTATTGTCGACAAGTTACATTGACCTATGTTGACTTGTTGATCTCTTGCAAGTCTTGATGCAGCGAGGAATTATCGACCAACCACAATTGCCCTTTCAACTGTATGAGAATTGGATTCAACGGAAAAGAAAGAAGAGAACAAATGCGAAGATATGGGGTTATCGTTTTCAATCCTTCTCAATAGTTGTTATACCTTTAAATATAATACATAATATTAATCTAAGAATCAAACTAAACAAATTTAAAAGCAACCTATCCTAACAACATAGCTTATTATCAAAAAAATAAATCAAATTATCCTAACCAATGAAATTAAAATCATACTACTATTCCAATTTGTTGCTTAATACAAGTGAAATACATAAATAATCTTTTGTCTTATAATTTTGTTATTCTAAAATATTCTCTTTTTACATCTATATTTTTACACGTGGGTTCACTCAAATTTATGAGGTGGACTATCTGGACACATTTTCTTCGGTTGCTTGCCACTCCACACTTCGAGTTCTCCTTACTGTAGCAGCAGTGATACATGATTGGCTTTTATTTTAACTTGATGTCAAAAATGCATTTTTGTATGGTGATCTCCCGGAAGAAGTCTAAATGCAGCAACCTCCGGGGTTTGCTACTGAGGGGGAGTGTCAGCATGTTTGTAGACTTCACAATCTCATCTATGGCCTTAAGCAGAGTCCAAGGGCCTGGTTCCAGAAGCTCTCGAACCTGATTGAGAAGCATGGATTCAATAATCAAATGCAACCCATTCATTGTTTGTTCAGAGGACCCACAAAGGTACGATCACTATTAAGGTCTATGTTGATGATATCCTTGTTACATGAGGTGATGTGCAATGAATCAAAAAAGCAAAAGAATTTCTTGATCAACAGTTTGTCACCAAGGATCTTGGCACCCTATGGTACCTTTTGGGGTTAGAGTTTGCCAGAATCAACAAGGTCTTTGAGGACCCAAAGAAAATATGGTACAAATATGCTAGTTGAGACATACACGACTGGGTGCCGACCTGCTACTACTCCTATGGATCCAAGCATCATGAGGTTATACGATGATGATACTGACGAGGTGGATAGGAGAAGATACATAGAATTGATGGGAAAGCTACTTTATGTTACCGTCACTAGGCCAAACATCTCATTTTCCGTTAGTCAGGTCAGTCAGTTTATGAAGAAACCCAGACATGTACATATGGATGCAGTCCATATGATCTTGAGGTACTTGAAGTCATCCCAGGTGCATTATTGTTGTTCAGAATAGGGACATCGCTCACTATCACAGTTTGCACAAATTCATATTATGCAGGATGTCCTAAGGATAGGAAGTCGACCTCATGCTTCGTTGTATTTATTGGCGGTTCTTTAGTGTCCTGGAAGAATAAGAAACAGATTGTGGTTGTCAGGTCTAGTGCTGAGTCAAAATATAGAGCTATGGCATAAAGGAGCACAACGATGATCGGATGATGTGGGTCCGAGCTGTTTTAGCCGACTTATATATTGATGTGCCACTTCCTATGCAATTACAGTGTGATAACCATGCATGCTTATTCATTGCAAATAATCCTGCTTTTCATGAGAGAACTAAAGATATTAAAGTAGATTGCCACTATACACGAGATATGATTAAGAAAGGCTTTATTTCTACTTCCTATTTAAGCTCTTGGGAACAAACTGTATACATTTCAAGGCCTTACTCAGAGGACCCTTTCAGAAGTGTACATCCAAGCTGAGCATGATTGACATCTATGCTCCATCTTGAGGGGGAGTGTACATATATTATTATGTCTATGTACTGTTTTCGCTGTTTATATTCTTTTCTTCCATCTTATGTAATTTACCCATAGGCTTCTCCATATAAGAGTGCCATAGGGTTCTTTGGAATAATAAATTTGATTTTTTCCCAACAATCCTCTTTGCCCCCTTCACGACCATCTCCACTTTAGTCGTTGCATCACTGGTGAAAGCCTCGAAGTGGTCAACAATCGCATTTCCAATCTGTTTATCTTTCAAAAACTGCTCAGCTACTGCCTTACTGTTTTTGTAAGGATCCTTCTCCTTTTGTCACTTGCTATTATGCGGAAGAAAGCTGTATTTACATCCCTTGCCTTTATCTAATTTCGTCTTGATTGTTGATGCCAGTTGATCTCTCCTTGACGAAGGTTGCTTTAGGTAGCCGGCAGCCAGCAAAAAACAATTGGATCTTTCAACATGGATTTGATAAGAATCCATGTAGTTGGCCCTACTTAAAGTGGGAAAAAGCTTTGCATTTTTTCGATGCCAATTGATCTCTTTCTTATGTCACCTTTTTTGTTAACCTTCTGTTGGTAGTCTGTGTTCCCTCTCCCCCTTATCAAAAGGTTGGATATTCTGAATCAGGTCCAACCTTTTCTCCTCCTGAACAAGTTTCGTGATGGCTTCTCGCTTGGGCAACATATATTTATGAAGATCTTTGAGAGATTTCTGCAGTCTTTCCAGTTCGAGAACAAGATGCCCAGTAGCTGAACCCCATGTCACGTTAGTTTTCGATTACTCTACTAGCCAATCTCTGTAGCTTGGTTCCATCAGGTATGATTTCTCAAACCTAAACAATGAATAGGGCCGTATCTCTTCCCTTGACTCTTATATGAGAGGAGTGGGATCAAATCTTAGTGCTCAATGCTCCCTATCGAAGCTAGTTGGAGACAAAGGAATATATCGAGCATCGACCTTGCCATTGAGAGCCTCTACATAAATGACAATAGGAGATGTATAACACAAAGAATTCACAGCATCGTGGTACATTTGTTGTAAAGAGTGGAGGTAGGCTTGCGTTGGGGTGTTAGGCCTGTTTTGTCTCTCCTTTTTTACTTCTATATGAATCTGGAAGGCATCCCACATTGGATAACCATCCTTTGGCATCTCGAAAAGAATCTCCCCGCGATAGTCAATTGAGCTTGGCTTACTAGTTTCTAGTTTCTACACAAGTTACACAACATATTCGCTTGTGTTTTAACAATGACATGCGATTGCACTACACATACTGTTGCAGTATTTTGCCGAATAGACTGAATATTCGGTTGAATATTCTTATTCTGTGGGGTCATCGAATAGAATATTGATATTCGGTCAATACTCGGTCCAACTCGAATATTCCCGAATATTCGGCCTGAATATTCGGGTATTTTGCCGAATATTCGACCGACTATTGCAATATGCTACTGATTTTTTTACTTTTTTATTTTGATTTTTTAAAGGTTCTCATTTTTTCCGGTATCACCATAAATGTTAAATGTGACGTGTAGGGAAAATGAGGGCGATATACGGCGTGGAGGGTGTGCTGGTGGCTAGGAGATGTCGGTTCGAATCACTGCTCTGGGTTGGGATTCGTCAAGTGCTACCGCATTTGGCGCACAAGCTTAGGCCAGTGATGGCGGATGGTAGTTGATTCAGATTTTGGAGGGATGATTGGACGGGAGATGGTACGCTGCAGGGGAGGTTTCCACGCCTTTACGCTTTGGCTACAACTAAGGAGGGCACATTGTGCCAAACGGTGGTGGGCGGTACGTGGGCACTGCAGTTTCGAACGGCCTTATCGGATCAACGTGCAGAGGAGTATCTAAGATTGCAGGACGAATTACCAAAAACAAGAGGGGCAGGGTCTGATGTTGATCACTTTGTCTGGAGGGATACTTGCTTCACAGTCAGAAAAGCATATGAAGAACTAAAGGCAGAGACGGAGGAACAAGAAAGGGGCGTCTTTGGGATAAGGCACAGAGGGGAAGGTTGCTTGGCATCGAAGACACGAGGTGCGACAGATGTGATGGGATGGAGGAGGACTCGGAACATATTTTTTTCAAGTGCCCGGTGTCGGAAGGGGTTTGGAGGGCGGTTGACGTCAGCTTAGATTCGGAGCGAGGGAGACACATAATTCTGGAGATGTGTCCATACGATCGGAGGCAATTCAACATATGACTGCTCGAGGGCATTTGCAGCGTTATGGGCAATCTGGATGGCAAGGAATGATTTGATTTTCAACAATCAGAGGTTTTATCTTGAAAATGTAGCTTCTCACTGTATTGCGCTCCACACTTTCTGGAGCTCACGATAATGTACTTTATATTTAGTCTAATGAATTTCTAAGGCGGTGACCCCTGTAAGGGGGGCACGCCCGTTTCTTTCTCAAACAAATGTTAAATGTACATATATGTAACTTGTTAATTGGTACATTTATCTTGGATTCTTAGTGATTGATGACCATTTATGTATAAATATATAAGAATATATATCAGACATAATATTTGTATTTAAAATAATTAAAAAAATGTCTAACTGAATAATTCCGAATATTCTCCCGAATACCGAAAATTCTTTATTCAGTGACCCATTCGACGGAATACCGAATAGGCGAATACCAACTTCTGCAACACTCTACACACAACTTGGATGTACTCCTCCATCATGTTATTGGCTTCTTTGTGGGCTAAGCAGCGAGTTTCTCTATTGTTCTTTGCCCTCCTACAGCCTGATCTTGGCCAACTTAAAACATTGGTTAATTGTTTCAGTAGACCCCTACTCGCTTTCCGTTTTCTTTAAGTTGGTCAAAGCATTCTACTTGCAAGGATATATATACTGACTATACCTATCATCTAAATATTCTACAGACTAATCAGTTTGCCTGGCAAAAATCGGATCTAAAAAATCAAGCTCCCCTAGATATTTAAGGCATCATGAGCACTCGACATCCTTTGTTGCATAAAGATATATCACAGCATTTTGTATCAAATTTAGATGTATGCGTGATTTGTTTTTACTTGTAAGTTGTAATTAGTCCCTGCGAGGTTCTAGAAACCACATATTTTGACTTTGAACTTGAAAGTTCTTTTCAAATCAGTGCTCTCATATGCAGATATATATTTCATTTGTTGGATTAGTTTCAGTGGGATTTAAAAACCACGTGGGTCCACATCAGATCAATACTCTCACTTGTTGCAACTATAGTCATATTCTCAATATTTTGTATATTTTGATGTGTATTATTGTCAGGTCTATGTTCAAAATACCTTTGTCGTTGCTGCAGGTTGTCGCCATTAGGGATATAATACCACCGCCTGTTCGAGATTCATTTAATGATGTATATATTGCATATGAACTTATGGACACTGATCTTCATCAGATAATCCGGTCCAATCAATCTTTATCTGAAGAACACTGCCAGGTATTGTTACCACGATAGACCTATCTTCAATTATAGTCTAGAATAAAAATTTCTAAGGATATATGCCATCCTCTACCATGTCTATTACATGTTACATTTGGATTGATGACGGAAAAACTTGCTATTTTATTTGTTTAGTTTAAGAGGATGCTAGTTGTTGGAATATTTGTAGCGGACTATGTTAGGATATTTTTTTGAGTTCTTGAAGTCTCTGCAGTGATCTAAAAAATTAGTAATGATTTATGTCCTTATTCTTCCGAATTTAGATAAGATATTCAGGAGTTCTCATAGAAATGTACCTTTTTTGGTGGTTCCATGCGCTCCAAGGGATTCTTGTGCGTTAAGGTTCAGTCAAAATAGGAATACAACTATAACTTACCGAATTGACATTGTCATGCTCTGTAAAGAATCTTTTAAAAGATGAATGGAGGCAGTTTCCCTAGAATTGTGGTGCTGCGTATCGTTGAGACGGTCGATGTGCAAGCCTCATTTCCCCTAAAAAGCATGCATTTTAACCACAAATATTGCATAATATTAAGAAAACTATAGTATAACATAAATTTCTATACATTTCATACAATTAATTTTTAATATAATTCTCAGTGTCGAAGATGAACAAATATTATTGCTAGTATCAAACATTGTTAATAAAGTACAAGACAAGCATTACTGCTAGTGCTAAGTATTGTTAATAAACTACAAGACATACTAATGACCAAGGAACCTAATTTAAATTCCATGTTATATAACCATAAAACAATGAATGGCATCATGCATAAAAATATTACCATACAATTCCACATGATCAGTTCACACTCCACAACAATTGACGATCCACATTTCAGTTCACAATCACGGAAATTGGATCTAAATATTTCAAATTGAACATGGGTATATATGCTAGTATAGTTTTAAAATTAAAATGATTTGTCTATAAAAACAATCCATAGCATAGTTATTTATTTTGATACTCCAAGGCTAAGTATAATTAAAAATTCATGCTGCCAAGGTCTAAAATATTGTTAAATTTTGATGAATATTATCAAAATTTTGGTTTCACCCAACCAATGATGTTGGTACCCCATATCATATTTTTTTCTAGGATTTCTCGGAGATGTTGGTGATATATTGTCAAGATATCGCCAAAAACAGTGAACAATGAAGATTCCTTTTGATTTTCTTGGGATTTCTACTGGTATAAGCTAAATCACTTTCTCGTTTTCCCATTTCATTTTTGGCAATGCGGAACTTGTAGCTATGAAGCACCCTTGTAGCTCTTGGAGATTCAGAGTCCTCCGCCGACATAGATGGTTTGCAATTTTTTATCCTAAGCTTCGACATCTGTGCGACAAAGCCTTAACTTTTTTATACTTCTTAATTACTCCGTATAATATACTACCAGTTCGGTGTAACTTGATGTTTAAAGTCATCCAACTTAAAGCCTAGTTGAAGATTTGCCTAGATTGCCGATATATGCCGCTACCCACCATAATATACGGTAAAGTAAAGCTCTTGATTTCAAATTCCATTTTTTAAAGTTAAATTTAGATCCAAGTTTTATTAGATTGATTTTAGATGACTCAAATGGAATTATTTAAATCTCCAAGTCGTTTGATTTTGATCCGAGGGAAATTAGTTAGATCAGCAAGTCGTATAATGCCGATCCGAGTTATAAATAAATATCATTATCTTCTTTTGTATATAATTCATACTAATGCAAGTATTTTGTAGGTCCGACACAAGAGGGGGGCGAATTGTGCAATATACAATTATCCAATAACAATATCTATATAAAAAATAATTCATAAATCACAGATATAGAATAGTAACAAACTACAAAGACAATGTTTTTTTACGTGGAAACCCAAGCAGGTGAAAACCACGACCTAGGCCCATGTTCTAGGATTTTCCCTTTGCTCTCTCGGTGAAGTCTGTTTCTAATATTCGATCACTACTTTAACTCGAGGGTAGCACAACCTCCCGTACAACCTATACCCTTCCTTGGAGAATTCCCAAAGGAAGATTTTATCTCTCACAGAGAAAAGGAATCCACAACTCGGATGGCTATATAGACAATGCTAAACATAATATAGTTAAGCAGTGGAACTTGAATTCACAAGCTTATAGACTTTAAACGCAACATATGCTCAAGAATGATGATGATGATGATCATAGTAGAGCACGAGCACAAACAACTTCAGTAGCAAGAAGCTTTGGATTGAATAGAGCTCGAGAGAGCATAAATGCTGTAAGAACTCAAATATTGCACAAAATGATCACTCTCTCTTTTCTTTTGAGAGTAGAAGATGTTTCTCTTGGTTGTGTGTCTCAAACAATGAGCCATAGGATCCCTTATATAGTGTTGGCCTCAAAAGAGCCGTTGGCGTCAACAAAATAGAAAGGTCTAACGTTCTGATTTCCAAAATCCATGAAGTGATCGATCATAGAAACAAGGTGATCGATCATGTGCGATCAATCATGTTACAAAAGTGATTGATCATATTTGACCATTGGTATGAAATCCAAAAAGTGACCGATCATGTTGAAAGGATGATCGATCGGGGTTGATTGATCATGAAGAACAAAATGGTTGATTATAGGTGATCAATCATATGTTCAAAAATGGAGAATGTGAAATTGATAATTCTGGCTTAAGTTTGCTTGCTGATCAAGTATATGCAAAAAATTATAAGGCTCTTTTTAGCATAAAATAAAAATTATGTAATGTCACATCGACGTTCGAAGTCTTCAAAACTTGTATCTTTTGGTAATGAGTCTTTCTTTGATTCTTTCATCAATCTGATTTTGAATCTTGAGCCTTCAAGTAGAGTCTTTCATAGTCACTTTTAGGCTGAGTCAGCTTCTAGCTTTTCTACACTTTCAACCTTGAGCTTCTACAAGCTTCTATCTGAATAGTTTAAACCAAGCTACAAAACACATGTGCAATAAGGTCATTAGCAAAATCTAAGTTAATAACATTTTATTCCTCCATTATTTTGCATGTCTAACTCTTGGAACATAGGTCATGTCTTTTCCTTCCACTTTTGAATCCTAATTCAATGTTGCACAACCCGGTGGTGAAGAGATTAGATGGAGGTATGCAAGTGCTCTTGATGGCTTCCAGCTTGGAATTCCTCATTGCACATCTTGGTTGTGGAGAGATCGTGTGAAGCCTGAAGGTATGCAAGTTCCTTGATGTCATGTCAGCAAGTCCACAACTTAGTGTAATTGTTGCGGGAAGAAATTGGTGGAGATAATATTAAGAAGCTCAAATATCTGCTCGATGTCTACATGAATGTAGTTAAATGCCCTGCTTTCTCTAAAGAAGTTAACATCGGAGGCCTTAGTTGGAGGGGAAGACTGAGAAAAGGATATCAGAAAAGATAAGAAGTTCGCTAATTTTATGTTTTAAGGAGAATACAATGTCTTATTTGTTTTGTATAATAATTTCCAATATCCACATGATATTTACAGGAATACAATGACAATGTGAGATTCTATCATGAACCCCTTATTATCGGGCTTATTAAAACAATTGTGGGACTTTAGGAAGTGAGCATGTGAGATGAGAATTTGGTGCTCGTGGTGGTATTTGACCTATTGTTGTAAATGCACGATTTGATGTTGGAGGTAAAAGTGATAGTGGCAATGAAAGTGGCACATTTGAGCCACCATCTATGAAGAAGCAGAATGGTAAATAATTTGGAATTTGAAGCATTCCTGATAAAGAGAAACTCTATTCACCATATTCTTGGTAAGGATCTAATGCATAAATACATCGAAGATATTGGTTGGTAACTCCAGCAAGCAAGTTGAATGGGATGTTACAAAGGTGTTTATCAAGGTGGATACTCTAAAAAAATGAGGCTGTGTGACCTTTTTTGCAGCTGCAATTGACAATATTGTTCCATCAAGAAGAGGTGTTGAAGCTTCAACCCATACGAGATAATGAACAAATATCCTTGCATAGAGACACATGAGATGAAAGAACATATTGGCGAATTAATTAAGAAATGGTCGGACTATAAGATGATCCCATTGTGTGTTGGTTGGATATGTTATACGAGGCAGCAAATTATGAACTTCATGGTATATTATGATGCGATGATGGTATCCATCAAGTTTGTAGATTCCTCAGCATATCAAAGCTTTAAGTATATATTGAAGTTCTTAAAAGAAATCATAAAAAAAGATCAATCAGAAATATTGTGTAGGTGATGACTATTGTTGCCAGTAATTTCAAGAAGGCATGTGAAAATATAATGCCTTCCAACAAATATGTGATCTCCCCAGACCAGACGATAAATGGCGAAAAGCTCTTGATTGCTGCTAGCCTACTTACCAAGGGTAGGAAGAATCCTAGAACTCCCCCGCTCTTTGAAAGCTTGAATGGGCAATTGACTCTGGATGAGACTTTATGTGCCGCACATTGCATTGCCTTGATAGCGAATAATTTTGGGAAAGGAAAACTATCATGAATATGGTTAATCAAGCATGGTCAATTACATCAATTATCTACAATAATTCTGATGTTTTGGCAATGATAAGGAAGTTGTGTGATGGATGGTAACATTTTAAGGCCCATAATTACAAGATTCGCAACTAGTTTTATAGCGTTACAAACCATGCAAAAACACAAGGTTTGAAGAAAATGTATTACCAAGGGGAGTCATTTGAGATCCCCGAGGTCCAAACCAATTAAAGGAGAGAAACTTGAACCTTGATTAACAATATGAATCTTTGGGATAGCGTTGCTCGAGCAAGCAGTACATATCATAGAGCCGATCTTCTCGTCTTTGAGAACTATAAGTGATTATAAAAAAACAACTATGAGGGTGATCCACGTGCCAATATGGTTAATGAGGGAGATGGTGACAGAAAATATTAGAAACATGACTGCAATATATTGTCAATATTATTGGAGATATATCAGTATTAACGAGACGGGGTTTCCAATACACTGTCATATATCCTATTCCAGTATATTGATCGATATCTCATGATGCATCAGTGAGAAATATATATATCAGATAAAATAACCAACACTTGAGATTCTTTTGCATTAGTTATGCCTTTAAAACTGATATTGATGATGCTGATCCCGTATCGATCAGATCAGGAGGCATTTTTGTTTCTGCTTGCTGGTGCATCTTGTGGTTGCTTGGGAGAAGGAATAGTATGTGTTTTCTTGATTTAAATGATTATTGCCTTGGATTTTCTAGAATTTCTTTTATAATATTGGCATCTCTTTATAATTCTTGAGTTTTTGCTGGATGGTTTCTCATAAATAATGAGACATTATGGATATTTATTTTGGGTTTATTGTTCTTATTGTCTTGTTCAAATATACTTTATATTAGCATTGATTTTTCTTAAAATATGTAACATAGAAGTTTAGATGTCATGCGTGACCATTAATTTCAATATTTTTATTTTATTAACTATTAATTTAGTAAATCTGGAAGTACAATTACTAACCTATTCCTCCAGGAGTCCTCTTCATTTAATATGCAATATAAGTTATAACGACTTGGTGATTCGGTGTGTGCTTCATATTTTTTATTACACATATTGTTCATGAATGAAGATCATGGGTTTGTACTCCGCTTCAACATCTGAGCCATCTGATACTTAGGGAGATCGTGGAGGATAGGATGGAGGTATCTACTAGCTAGTGATGTGATGGAGGTGGTGTCCGAATTTTGTGTGGGTAACTCTGGCTTTAATCGGATTAATAGGGCCAACATTGTTTTGATCCCTAAGTCCATGGTGCCGCAGCGTATCGAGGATTATCGACCTATCTCCGTCTCTAATGGCATTTATCTTATTGTAGCTAAAGTTTTAGCCAGACGCTTGGCTCGGGTTTTGGACTCTCTGGTCTCTCCAGCCCAGGCTGCTTTTATTAGGGGCAGGCAGATTGCGGATTGCATTGCGGTTGCCTCGGAGTTGGTCGCTGAATGGAAGAATGATCACAAGAAGGGGGTTCTTTGGAAGGTCGACTTTGCTAAGGCATACGACTGCCTAGAGTGGCGGTTTTTGTGGTCTGTTCTGAGAAGGCGCGGTTTCCCTGAGGTATGGATTTCGTGGATGCGCAGGTGCGTCTCCACTGCCTCCCTCTCGGTGTTGATCAATGGTCGTGCGGTCGGTGGCTTCTTCCAGCCAAGAAGGGGTGTGCGCTAGGGGTGCCCCCTCGCTCCCCTCCTCTTTGTGTTGGCTTCGGATGTCCTTGCGCGTATGGTGGACCGCGTAATTGAGGCTGGGCTGTCTAACGGTTTCTGTAAGGGCGCTCTCTGTGTGCCCTTGATCCAATTTGCGGACGATACTATATGCTTTATTGAGGGTGGCACTGCTGAGGTCTCCGGTATGGCGACCATTCTCGACCTCTTCAGCGAATTATCGGGAATGATGATTAATGGTTCTAAATCCAAGGTGATTCCCTTCGGCATGTCGCACGAGGAGGCGGTGGAGTGCGGTCGGTTGCTGGGATCTCCTCCAGGTGAGCTTCCTATTGATTATCTTGTCTTACCTTTGGTGGTGGGGCGGGCCAGGATCCGGGATTGGCGATTGATTGTTGAGCGCGTGGAATTGCGCCTTGCTAGATGGTGCGCGGCTTTGCTCTCTAGAGGGGGGCGTCTTGTTCTTCTTAAGTCTGTGCTTTCCTCTATCCCGATTTACTTCCTCTCTGTCCGCCGTATGCCGGTGGGGATTCGCTTGAGACTTGAACGTTGTATGCGTCGCTTTTTGTGGGGAAGGAAGGGGGAGGAGGGTAGGGGTCATCATCTTGTCGCATGGGATGAGGTGACTAAGTCTAAGCGGAATGGTGGCCTGGGCGTGCGTAGGCTGGAGGTGGTGAATGATGCTCTTTTACTCAAGTGGGTGAGTAGAATTTGGGGGAAGGGTGATAACTTCTTTATCTCTGTTCTCAGGGAGTTCCTGGGCGTTGCTAGGCTGGGGTTGGCGCGGAGGGCCGAGAACGTTCGTCATTCTACGTTTTGGCGTAATGTGCTGGATGCCTTTGCGAGGAATGCTTCGCTGTTTATCCCGGTGCTGGGGAAGGGGGATTCCTTCAAGTTTTGGATTGACGATTGGTCGGGAAGAGGTCCTTTGCGGGAGCGCTTCCCACGCTTGTTTGCTTTAGCGTCTCACAAAGACGCGTCGGTTGCAGATTGCTGGTTGGATGGTTGCTGGTGTCCGCGCTTTCTTGCGAATTTCTTGGATCAGCGGTTTGATGATTTTGTTTCTCTGTTGGACGCCCTTCGTGACTTTGCTAAGCCGAACGAGGATATGGATCACTGGTCTTGGAAGGACGGCCCCTTCTCCACGCGCAAGGCATATCGGACGCTGCTTCTTCCTCCTCCTCCCGATGCTGCCCTCCTTGTGCGCGATTGTTGGTTTTTTTGGGGTTTGCGGCTGCCGGAGCGCATTGGTTTCTTCCTGTGGCTTCTTCGCAGATGGAGGTTGATGACGCGTGATCGCTGTGCTAGATTCTTTCATAGCATCAATGCTAACTGTATCCTCTGTAACTTGGAGCTGGAAACTATTGCTCACATTTTCTTCGGGTGCCTCATGGTTTGAGGGATTTGGGATGATTTGTCTTGGGCGAGGTCGGACAACCTTTCTGCTTTTTGCGAGATTCTTTGGAGCAACAGGAACAGGGATAGGAGAGACTTGTTGGCCCCCATCGCAAGGCTGTGGTGCATCTGGCTGGGAAGGAGCGAGGCTCTCTTCTCCGGTCAACGGTTCTATTGGGAAAATATTATTATCCTTTGCTCGCGCTTTCTTGATGACTGGTGTGCGGTATAGGTTTTGGGTCTTGTTCTTGTGGCTGGCGTTGTCTGGTTGCATCTTCTTTTCCTATTTTGGGTTTTCTTCCCTTTTTTTCCCTCCCTCTCCCCTTCCTTGTAATTACCTTTGTTTATTTTCTTTTATATATTATTGGGGCGAACACCATTGAGTGTTTCCCCCTTTTTTGAGCCTAAAAAAAGTGTATGTGTGTATATATTCAGATATCATGTTTGTGGATTTTTGACGATGGGAAAGGTGAGATTGGAAAGGTTTATTGATTTATTTAATTCTCAAATCTAGTGGATAGTCTGTGGTCTTGGTCAGTGTGCGACCTCACACTATGACTCTAGGATGCGAATAATGCCTTAAGGTTGGGGTGCCTCCGTAGGCATGCGGTGTTGTATAATCCATCTTAACTAAGTTCGCAACACATCCACTAGCTTATGGGGATTTCGAATCCAATTTTAGTCACTTTCTACCAACTCAACTTTAATTAAAACTCCTCTAAACCTCAACTGCAACTGTCTCAGATGTAACTCTAGATGACTTAGATGTAGACATGGATGATTTGGATGTAGAATCGCCAAGTCTGCTGGCGAAAGTAAACAAAACTCAAGCGGTGAGGTAGCCTACAAAAGGCTCTTCCGTCTCACCCTCGAGTTGGAAGTGCGGTCCAATAGAGGGAAATTTCTACTCCAAAACTACGCCCCAGAGACGTTCGAGAGAGACTCTCCGAAAAAGTCACTCTAGAAACTGGCCCTACTAGTATGGGAAAACGAGCTCGTACGAAAAACTAAAACCGACGATCCCCCGCATGGGTATCCTAAAAATAAAGGGTCAGCAGAACTGGTCAAAAGTCGGGATCCCAATGAGGCGTAAAAACACTACGAGCTCGCGTAAAAACCCGTGAAAGGAATGGGATCCTAGACCCGCGCTCTTGGCGACCGCTAGCCGAACTGGGCTTCCTTTCTCCCGCCCAGTTGAGGGTCACCGCACCCTCGCATAGTTAGGTGTGAGGATCACCATGACCGGCACTATTAAAATCAGCCATCAATGATTCATAACCACTAAATATTGGACTTCCGTTGGAGGGAAAATAGTTAATTTTTTAAGGTGCTAAGATAAGGAATAGTTAACATGCTGGTAAATCTGATTGATCTTATGTATCAACCCACCATATATAGAAAACTATGGTTCTGATCATAAAAAATTCTCCATTCCTCATAAAAAAAACAAGTGCTTTATATGCTTCTCAGCATTCTTGATGAAGTTGATGGACATGAATCGCAAGAGTAAGAGATGTAGCTGTGTTAGGGTTCAAAATGCTATTCGGATGGAGTATTCCCAGCATTCATTTGTCCTAAGGTATTCGGTCTATATTCCTCATAACTAATGATTTTCATACTAGGATAAAACAAAACTTTTTAGGAAGATGAAGATGACTGTATTTTATTGGTCTTCCCTAATCCTCGAAAAGTTGATGATTGAAGGTCTTACAACATCTTTTCCAATGCAAAGGTAGTAAATAACATAATTGTTGTACTGTTCCTGTTAACATTCAGAATGATTGGATCACATTATTAGATTTATGGAAAATGGGAAATCATAATATAAATAAAATACTATTATGGTGAAAATGCAGTACTATAAGAGTTTAGATTGATAAAGGTTTCCTAATTGGTAGTTTTTTTAAACTCATGTACAATCATCCGACAATATCATGAGAAAATTACTACATCATGAGTTCGAGAGGCTATTGACAAATTCTAATTACCAACAATCACGAGGTAATAATGTCCAATCACTAGTCAATAAGAGTGTTGCAGTGGAGGCAATAACATGGAGCATTTGGCTACAACTCAAGTATAAGAGCACTAGTTCAATCTCAGTAGCTTCAGAAAATGGCTATTAATTATACATTGAAATCATGCAACTGTGACCCAATCGTTGGTCAAAATCCGCAACACATATCACCTAATAGAATATGCTTCAGAGAAAATGTTAAATAATACTTGTATAATGAAAACATGCAAACTGTGATCCAATCATTGGTCAAAATCTACAATGCCTTTCACCTAATAAGTTCTTTTTCAGAAAAAAGTATAAATAATAAATTATGTATAGAAAACATGCGACTGTGATTCGATCATTAGTCAGAATCTGCAATATATATCACCAATTATAATCTGTTGATAACTAGGACAAGATCTAATATCTCATAATTAACAAGTCATGCAAGCTAACCAAGATACGCAAATAGTTACCAGGCTGTGAATAGAGGTGAACACCTTCTTATTTTCTAGTTGAGTAATGAGTATAATATTGAGGCATGGAGTTTTAAGCAAATGAATTATATAATCTATCGATGCAGTATAGGATTTCTTCACTAAGATTTCATGATTTGTTATACATTTTGATTAGGAATTAGATGTAGATTCTACATGCATGGCAGCAAAGAAAAGAGCATGGGAATTGTACTTATGGATATCCAGAAATTTGAGATCCAAATGCATGTAAGAATAGTTCCAGAAATGGCTTCAATTTGTGTTTGAATCTGGAGCATTAAGGGAGTTAGAAGCAGTAGCAAATACTTCAAAATGAAGCAGAATTTACAGCTGGAGCAGTTGCTTTGGAGGAGCTCACAGCAGCAGCTGCTGTCTGAGAGGAACAATAGAAGATCCAACAGCTGTAGCGGGTGATCTGAGGCTTATGGATGCCTGCTGCAGCTCTCCTTCAATGGCTGTGCAGTGAGGAGGTGAAGGAAAGTTCCAGCAGAAAGGGGCTGGAAATGAGAGCTCCCTACGGCTAAGTTTGAATTGGGGATTTGTTGTTATATACCCAAAGAGAAGGGTCTATTTGATGCCAAGTAGAATTAGCAACAAACCAAGTGGGAAGAGGAGAAGAGATCAAGGAGAGAGAATGTGTGCCATCTGCTGTGCAGTCCGTGAAAAATAAAATTTTTATTTTTTTAAAAACCATAAACTCTCATTATTTGAAATACTAATGTTGACCGTATTTGCACTTAAAATGTCGGAATTCGATGCGAAATATCTCGATTTGATTGTCTTTCAACGACGGTCAAAATGAGTATAATATTGATATACTTTTGATCGGGTTTGGATGTCCGAAATTTTCGAGATACGGTTTCGGTTTGAGGATAAATTTTACGGTTTAAAATATTAAACGACCTCCGATTGACGAACAGTCAATTCCGTTGGTCTTGTCTCATCGAATCGGATTTTCTGACGATATTGGTTCATTTTGCGGTTTCAGAATTTACGTCGCAACTTTTTCGGGCATGCTTTACGATGCGATTGATTTTTGGTCGATTTTGCCTGAACGACTTTTAATTTGCGATCTATTGATCGAATTAAGTCATCTAATGCTGACTGACAACTTTATCGAGTTAAACAGACCCTAATCGGGTCAAGTTTGGTTTCAGTTGAAATTCGGATGTTACATGTAGGCATGTGGCCTTCAAGCTGAACATCCTGCATTCTTTTTCAGTGTTTGGAATCGGACACGTACATGTCTCCTCTCTGACCATTTTGGTTGTGGATGCAGGAATGCCTCTTTATTTCTTGGAGGTATCGATTGATTTCCCCTTGAAGTTAGATGACCACTGGAATAACTATGCTGATCTTGCTGAAGGCACATTCCTCTTCCCTCAATTGGAGATGGAGGGGTACAACTTATCTTTTTTTAAGAGAAAAGAGGGAGAAACATGCGAAGGTGCATGCCCAACGTATTACTAGGTCATCGCTTTTGTGGGAGCCTCTTTTGGGCATGACTCCTAGAACCGAATCACTACCTAATGATTCCCTAATTCATGGGTGATGGACCATGCAAGCCCAAGAAGCATATAGTTGACCTCGCCTCTCTAATGACCCCAAGCCTTCCCTCGTGATTGATGAGAGGCCTGCTTTGAAATTCTATAATTACAAAGTGGCAGCAAAGGGGGATTCCTTGCGGATCTTTGCTTAGGAATCATGACTGCCAATTTGTCCCTCTTCAAATTTTGACGAGGTTTGCGGAGGTGTCGATCTGCCATTGGTTTCTTTCGGAAACATTGCAAAGGATGGTTGCGTGGTGTGTGCCATGCGACAATTAGTGGTTATTCCATAAAGGTCATATCATTAAATGTGCAGGGTTTGGGAGACCTATAGAAGAAGGGAATACTCAAGATGATGGTAAGTGGCATGGGGATGTGGTTTTGCTTCGGGAAACCAAGATTCAGTCTTAGTTGGACCAGCAATAATGTTTGTTTGAGGACATCTTTCTCTCAGACAATGCCATGGAGGCAGTGAAAGAATTTTCTTAATTTATGGAATGGATACTTGCTTGATCTTAAAGATGATCTGCTTGGTAGGTATATGGTGACTGTGGTGCACATGACCAAGTGTAATGACAACCACACAATGTTCCCTTGTGGTTTGGTCGGGCTAGCTATAACATTTGGTCAGGGCATCTTTCTCGCGGACTTAAGCCAGATATGTAATGGGGAGCACATGCAGCTTTCTTGTTGCACGAAATGGAGAGGCTGACATGCTTGGCAGACATGTGATGACCATGTGTGTTGGAAGAAATAGAATTGTTGTTTTTTCCTGTAACCCTAGGCATTCTTATATAGGCTAGAGACCTATGGGTAAATTACATAAGATAGACAAAAGGAAATAAAATAACATAAAAGATACATAGAATGCCGAAATATTTCAACACTCCCCCTCAAGATAGAGCATAGATGTCAATCATGCTCAGTTTGGACGGACACTTATGAAATGGCCCCCTGAGTAATGCCTTGGTGAAGATATCTGTTGTCTGCTCTCCTGAACTAACATGAGAATTGGAAATCAGACCCTTCTGAATCATATCCCTCGTGTAATGGCAATCTACCTCAATACGCTTTGTCCTCTCATGGAACACGGGGTTATTGACAATAAAAAAAGGCCACCTGATTGTCACATTGGAGATGTATATGAAGTGGCACCTCTATGGTTAGGTCAGTAAGAATAGATCTGACCCACATCATCTCTGTTGTAGCTTGTGTCATAGCCCTGTATTCTGACTCAGCACTATATCTGGCAACCACCATCTGCTTCTTACTTTTCCATGAAACCATGGAATTTCCTATAAACACAGCAAAACCTGAGGTAGACTTTCTATCCTTCGGACATCCAACATAATCTGCATTCGCACAAGCTGTAACTGATAGAGATGTATCGCTGCTGAAAAGAAGTCCTGTAACAGGTGAATTCTTCAGGTATCTTAGAATCATATGGACTGCATCCATATGTGCCTGTCTAGGCTGCTCCATAAACTGACTAACTTTGCTCACAACAAATGATATATCGGGCCTTGTGATAGTCATATATAGTAGCTTACCGACAAGCTCCCTGTACCTCCTCTTGTTGACCTCCTCAATGTCATCATCATATAGCTTCATGCTCGGGTCAATAGGAGTAGTGGAAGATCTGTAATATGCCATACCTGTCTCTGAAAGAAGATCTACAACATACTTCCTCTGAGTCATCACAAGACCTCTCTGGTTCTGTGCAAACTCCAACCCAAGGAAGTAACGTAAATGTCCAAGATCCTTGATCACAAACTGCTGACCTAGGAAGTCCTTGGCACCCTGAATGCCCTGCTTGTCATCTCATGTAACAATAATATCATCAACATACACAAGAATGACAACAGTACCACTATGAGTCTTCTGTACAAACAAGGAGTGGTCGGTAGTCGATCTCACAAACTCCTGCTGGTCTATCAAGTCCGAGAGATTCTAAAACCATGCTCTTGGACTCTGCTTAAGGCCATAAATTGTCTTGCGAAGCCTGCATACATTCTGGCACTCCCCCTCAACAATAAACCCCAGTGGCTGCTGCATGTAGACCTCTTCCTGTAGATCACCATATAGGAAGGCATTCTTTACATTAAGTTGGTATAGGGGCCACTCTCTTGCCACATCAACTGACAGTAGAATCTGCAGAGTAGAGTGTCTAGCCACTGGAGAGAAAGTGTCCTGATAGTCCACCCCATATGTCTGGGTGAACCCACGCGCCACAATTCTTGCCTTATAGCGATCTATACTGCCGTCCTCACGGTGTTCCACAGTAAACACCCACTTGCATCCCACAACTGACGCATCAACTGACGCCGTCACCAGACTCCATGTACCACGTGACTGTAACACAACCATCTCCTCTTCCATAGCCAAGTGCCAATGGCTATCCTGCAATGCTTCCTCATAATTCTGTGGAATTTCCACGACAGATAGAGCTACTGCAAATCTCTGAAAATCCCCTGTTAGTCGATGAAAGGAGACTTGAGAAGCTAGGGGATAGGAAACACAATATCTCTTATGTTTTCGAATTGCAATAGGAATATCCAGATCAGAGGGAACATCTTCCATATGTGCGATAATTTCATGCAGTGAGTCTTGCACAGATACACCTCCAGACCCATCATTAGATGCTATGTTATCAAAACAAACCTGGGGCTCCGTGGAAGATGGCTGATGACCATGAGCAGAAGTAGACCGACGAGTGTAGAACTTAGGAAGGAGTAGAACATGTGGCGCAAGCGATCGAGTAGTAGGAGGCGGTGGAGGAGGTGGAGATGGTGATGGTGGTGTTGGTGGAGGTTGTTGGACAACAGGCATGGGAGGAGGTGGCATATAGACAACTTCCTCTGTGTTCGATGAAGCCAACCTATCACCTGTAGGAGAGAAGTACATCATTGACTTAAAAAAACGTGACATCAAAACTGATATAATATTTTCTGCATAGAGGATCATAACACCGATACCCTTTATGAGACATGGAGTATCCAACAAATACACATTTAATAACTCGAGGAGCAAGTTTGTCAAGGCCAAGAGTCAACTGGTGAACGAAAGCGACAGACCCAAAGACACGAAGGGTGAGTGAGAATAACTCCTCAGGAAAGGCAACGGAGAAAGGAATTTTCTCACTCAAGATAGATGATGGCATACGATTCACCAAGTAACATGCTGTGAGAACTGCATCACCCCAAAACGAGTGCGGTGCACGACTCTGAATGAGAAGAGTTCGAGTAATGTCCAGAAGATGACGATGCTTTCTCTCAGCAACACCATTTTACTGAGAGTGTAAGGGCAAGATGTTTGATGAACAATCCCTCTGGATGAAAGGAAATGAGATATATCACGAGTACAAAACTCCAATGCATTATCATTTCGAACAAACTTCACAGAGGTAGAGAAGACATTTTTGACTTCATTAATAAATTTTTTGATCACATTCCCTGCTTCAGATTTATTCTTCAAAAGAAACACCCATGATAAACGTGAAAAATCATCCACAACAATAAGATAGAATCTGTGTCCCTGGTGATCAGGTACATGACTTGGACCCCATATGTCAACATGAAACAACTCAAAAGAGGAGCTACTGCTCCGACTCTGACATCTGGAAAGGCAGTCCGATGATGCTTTCCCAACTGACAAGCTTCGTAGTAAAGGAAGAAGTAGGTGAAATTTGCGGCACCATATGACACATCTTCTGAAGAGAAAGGTGACTAAACCGAAGATGCCAGGTGAATGGAGAGACAGAGACGGACGAAAGAGAAGATACACCAGCGTATGGAGTTCGGACCAGATGATAGAGGCCACCCTGCTCACGGTCACACCCAATCACTTTGCCTGTAATAATGTCCTGAAAAACAAGAGTCGATGGGTCAAAAATAGTACGACAGTGCAAATCCTTGGTAATCTGACTAATAGAAAGAAAATTCATAGAGAAATCTGGAGCATGTAACACATTCTGCAGACGCATCAACAGTGTCAAGGTAATCTCTCCCTGTCCTGTAATCGAGGAGTGACTCCCATCAACTATCACAACTATTCGCCCTGGCTTAACTTGTCTATATGATGTAAGCTGATGTCTGTCACCACATAGATGATGTGTCGCACCAGAGTCCATAATCCACTTTGAAATGCCAGATCCATGATAGGATGTAAAAGCATAAGTACTTGAGGTGCTGGCAGCAACAGAGGTACTGACAGAGGTTGAGGCTGCCACATCTGACTGATCTCCTGAGGATGATGATGCGGAAGGAGGTATAATGTCCCTCAGTCTGGCTACGAGGTGGTCAAACCTCTAATCTAGAGTAGAAGCAGCAGGAGACTCAATCTATTCTGCAACACAGGCTGAAGCTGGGAGCCCATGCTTGGAATAACATGTGTCCTTGGTATGGCCTGGACGGTGACGGAAAGTGCAGGGATGACGAGTGCGACCTCCTCTACCACGAGGTCCGCGTGCACGAAGAGTAGAATGACCTCCTCTTCCTCGAGAGGCTGCCATGGTTGAGGAAGTCTGATTAGAGACACTGGAAGGAACGGGAATCCGCTAAGCATGCAGAATGCTTCCTCTATGGGAGGAATTGTGGCATACGCTAGGATTTGAGATCGAGCAGCATCATATTCAGGTTCTAGTGCTGCTAGGAATACCCCTACCATGGTAGCATTCCTATAGGTCTTCTGCTGCTCTGGAGTTGCCGGTCAGAGGCATGAAATTGTGAAGCTTCTCAAACATGCCACACAGAGATATATACAACGAATGCAAAGGACGTCCGTTCTGCTTGATAGTGAATATATCATGCTGGAGTTGGAGGAGTTTGTCTCATTCCTCGCTTGCGAAAATGTAGCTGCAAGTATATCCCACATTGTCTTAGCAGTGGGCTGATGTAACACATCATTGGCGATCTCAATCTTCAATGTCCCGGAAAGCCAAACTTTGGCATATGCGTCGTCCGCCTCCCATGAGGTGTTTACCCCAGTCTTCTCCACCGATTCTTCCTCAGTAAGAATGTGTTTCTTACCATTCGATTTCTTAAAGCTCGTGAACTGCATAGCCCAGAGCTCATAGTTTGCCCCGTCCATTTTCGCAACAGGCGTTGGACCTCTGAATGCGCCTGTGGCGGGTACATCAACTTTTTCTCCGACATCTTGCTAAATGTAGAGGACTAGGATTTTGTAGACCACGGATGAACATCTACACAAACATACGTGGATTTGAGTGCATATGTAGACTTATGCCCTCAAATACATTAATGAGAAGGACCGAACAACGCCGATGCTTAGATAAGAGGCACACGGAGGAACCACGCGTAAAGGTCAGCGCCCTAGGATGGACGCTAGGGGCGCACGACGACACGTCTACGTGCAAGGCTGCGTGCGGAAAAGTGCATTGGTTAGTGTGCATGAAGGCGTATGGGGAGGGGACGGCTGGCGTAGAGCCGCGCGACTCGTGGAGCGACGTGCGGTGGGATGAGGAGCATGAGGCGGCAACGTCCGAGGAGATGGGGCTAGCGGCGCGTGAGATGGTGGCGCCTGAGGAGATGGGGCCGGGGGCGCATGCGTGTAGGGCCCGAGGTAGGGTTAGGTTTTTGTGCACGAGAGCTTTGGTCTAAGGCCGCTGCTCTAATACCATGTTGGAAGAAATAGAATTGTTGTTTATTCCTGTAACCCTAGGCTTTCTTATATAGGGGAGAGACCTATGGGTAAATTACATAAGATAGACAAAAGGAAATAAAATAACATAAAAGATACATGGAATGCCAAAATATCTCAACAATGTGCTTAGGAACAAGAGTAATGGCAACCCCATTCCATTCTCTTGTGTTTATGGACTCATAGATGCCATCCTTTACCATTGTGCTTGGGAAGAATTACATTTAGCCAGAGGCTTTTTCCAGTTGTCATGTGGCTCGTTGGTGGTGAAATTAACATTACTTTGTTCTCCTCAGACATGCCTCGCTTGCAGGGGGACTGAATCATGGCTCTTTAGAGTTCGCAGAGCTGGTGGGTGGCCTTTAACTTGATGTGATAGATGCGATGGACTGTTGCTATACCTGATGTCATGGCCTCAAATTTCGACTGAATTTCGATTTCGACAGATTACCGAAATTTGACCGAAATGGCCAAAATGAAAAAATGGGGGGGGGGGGAGGTTATAAAAAATGATCGAAATGATCAAAATTTTGGTCGAATTTCTACCGTAATTCGATCGAAATTTCATTTCAGCCGGTCACCGAAATGGTGACCGAAACTGACATTTAGGGCCTTGCATGGTGTGGTGTAAGGTCGAAGCCGATGTTGTACCGTTTCCTCGACTTTGTGGAGCTTCAATCAACCTTCCTTGTGGCACGTGTTTCTGCTCAACTGCTCTAGATCGAACACACACCACTCTTGTGATGCTTGGGGGATGAGATTCAACCCTTATCTTTCTTTCATTTTAAGAAAACATGGTTCTTGAGGGGCGGTTTCAAGGAGATGGTTATTAACTTATGAGACTCTAATTGTGAGACCCCTCAGGATCCGGGTACCCGTTTACGCGCATTTCGCCATATTTCATTCACATTGATCGCAGAAGTTGTAGAAAAGTAGGGAAAATTTTTCGCGCGATTATGACATTCATTTCCAACACATAACCACAAGGTAAAAGAGACAAATGGCACCAAAATTTCTTTTCATTAATATTCATCTTAAGATGTACAAGGATCTTCCATTTTACAACGTATATCCCAAGTGTGATACAAAAGAGATAGCATTTACATCTAACTAAACAAAAACTGAGATAAAATACTTCATACCGTCTAGTGTATACTCTGTCTCCAGGAAACATGTATAGCTACTGGACTGCAGGCTGTTTGCCTGCCAAACATGTTAGGAAAGAAAAGGCGTCAGCGGTTGCTGGTACCTCACAAAAACTTATATAAAATAACAAGCATTTATTGTGACCAAAAGCAGGCAAGTAGAGAGGCACGAACAACTCAATTTAAAATTTATTTCTACGTGCAAATCTAAAAGATTTCCAATTTCTAGTAAGCACCTAGCCATTATCCCAACATTTCCCACGTAAGCATAATGCAAGTATATATATGTTATTATCATATTACTCAGAGATCATACTGGGGTATTTTGATGATGGGAAAGATGAGATGACAATATATATTAATTTATTTAATTCTTAAGTCTAGTGGATAGTCTGTGGTCTTGGTTCGTGTGAAACCTCACACTATGACTCTAAGACTTGGAGAATGTCTTAGGGTTGGGGTGCCTCCGTAGGCATGCAGTGTAGTATAATGCATCCTAACTAAGTTCCCAACACGTCCACTAGCTTATTAAGATTTCGAATCAGATTGTAGTCACTTCCATTTATTCAACTGCAATTATGATTTCCTCCAAATCTTGATTGTAACTTACTTTCTGATGTAACTCTCGATGATGTGGATATAGATGTAGATATGGATGATTTGAATGTAGCATCGCCAAGTCTGTTGGCGAAGGAAAAACTCAAGCGGTGAAGAAGCCAACAAAAGGGCTCTTCCGTCTCGCCCTCTAATTGGAAGCGCGGTCCAATAGAGGGATAGGTCTACTCCCAAACTACACTACTGAGACGGGTGGGAGAGACTTCCCGGAAAAGTCGCTCTAGAAAACAACCCGACTAGTACGGGCAACCGAGCTCGTAAGTAAAACTGAAATTAAAAGATCCCCCGCCTGGGTATCCTTAAAGACAGGGTCAGCGGAACTGGTCTAAAGACTGGATCCCAACGAGGCGTAAAAACACTGCGAGCTCGCGTAAAAACCGAAAAGGGACTGGGATCCTACACCCGCGCACTTGGCGGCCGCTGCCCTAACTGGGCTTCCTATTCTCCCGCCCATTTGAGGGTTACCGCGCCCTCGCACGGTCAGGTGTAGAAGTCACCATGACCGGCACTATTATTAGTTGTCACTGATTCAACCTTATATAGATATGTATAATGTCACCTTCCTCTTCAATCCCTTCTATTTTTAAATTTTTAAAAGTATGTGTATTATCAATATAGAAAATTTTATTCAGTATCAATTGATTGGGGCTTTTCAATCATAGTGATCTGAAATTGGTCGAGACTGCATATTAATCTGTATCCCAAATATGCGGCTTATGTAAACGAAAATGCTACTCTGAAGATTGGATAAGTGAGTTGGTTAAGTTTCATATATTAACTTATATGGTTATGCTCCAAATAGAACTCACGTTCTTTATTGTCTAGGTGTAAAGAATATCTGCATTCAAAGGTGTTTGGCTAAAAGATAAGATATTAAAACTTTTACTTTGTAAAAGAAATCAACTTCCATACTTTATGTAAGTCTAGCAAGTAATTCGCGGTCATACCACCCTCCTCTGTTCTCATTCTTTAGAAACTTGATCACATTCACAAGATCAACCATGATTTATCCTTTTTCTATGAAAGAATGCATGGTTTATATTGTTTCCTGTACATCCTAAACACCGATATCACTAAAATCATATGAATTTATTTATAATATTAATGATGTGTAGGGCAATAATAGTCTAGGTAAGGATCGTTCAATAACTATTATCAAAAAGAAAACTAGATGACTCACTCCCCTTAATTAACTTGGAATAACTAACCATAAAGTATATGTGAACAGATTTGAAACAAAATACATAACCAACACAAAACGGTAGAAATGAACCCCCCCTAATTTTTTCATTTATGTACTAACATATAATGCTTGATATGAGTCAGAATATAATACTAAACCCTTCAAATGAATTTCATACAAGAACGATACCTTCCCTGGATAAGTAGTTTCATTTATCCTAATTAATAAAGATGTTGATCGAATATTTCTCTGGACAGTGAGTTAAAGAAACCAATTTCCAGTGAAAAAAAATCCTTATAAAAGCTCTTTATTATAAAAGTATAAAGAATTTTTGTGGATGTTTTTGTAACACCCTCGTTACCAAATTATATTTCCATGCGCATATTTTTTTATGATTAACAAATCATAATTATTAACCATGATTTATAACACCTGCAGAAACTGGACATTCTTTAGGAATACACGAAATTTTCTAAGTTAACATCACACAATATTCGCCCACGGACGTTGGGGATTGTTCCTCCATCCTGGGGGCTGTTCCTGGGACACTACCGCTGGATTACTTGGGACTACCTATCTCGGTGGGCAGGACACGGCTGCGCGATTATCAAAGGGTGGTGGAGAAAGTTGAGACTCGGCTGGCTGGTTGGCGATCTTCATTGCTTTCTCGCGGGGGGCGATTGGTGCTTCTTAAATACGTCCTTGCGGCTATTCCTATTTATTTTCTATCGACGCGCGGTCTGCCAAAGGGGATTACGGTTCGCCTGGAGAAATATATGAGGGGATTCCTTTGGGGTAAGAACGCTTCTGCGCGTAGAGGGATCCATTTGGTCGCTTGGGATGCCATTGCGCGTCCTAAATGCGACGGGGGTCTGGGCGTTCGGAGGCTGGAGGTCATTCGTGAAGCTTTTCTTCTCAAATGGGCTCTGAGGCTTGTTAGCAACGATGATGGTTTCCTTGTGCGATGCCTTCGCACGGCGGCGGGCAATGCATTTCTTTCCGCCTTTGACGGTCGCCCTCCCGATCACTGTCCACTCTTTTGGCGCGAGGCCTTTGGTGTCTTCAACCGCAATCGGTCCCTGTTTCGGCCGTCCCTCGGCGATGGGACCTCATTCCGCTTTTGGACTTCGGACTGGTCAGGTAAGGGCATCTTCATGAACCTTTTCCCGAGACTTTTTGCGCTGGCAAGGGACAAATACGCTTCGGTAGGTTCATGTTGGAACAATGGATCTTGGTGCCCGATTTTGGTCGACTCTCTTTCTGCTCAGCGGATTTTGGATTTCAGCTCTCTGATGACTTTACTCGTCGACACCCCAACTCCATCGGGGGGTCCTGATCACTTCATTTGGGGTGAGGGATCCTTTTCTTCGAGGAAGGCATACTCTACTCTTCTCCCCATCGCTGTTCGTACGGAGCCTTCTCTTATTGATCACTGCAACCTCATATGGGGTCTTAGGCTTCCGGAAAGGATTGGTATATTTTTGTGGATCCTTAGGCGTGGTCGTCTTCTTACCCGCGACCATATGGTATCTATATTCCCAAACATTCCAAGTCTCTGCGGATTGTGCGATGCGGCTTTGGAGACGGCCGACCATCTCTTTCTTCATTGCGACCTTGTGCGGTCCATATGGGATGACGTTGCCTGGGTGAACCACTCGTCCATGGAATCTTTTTGGGCCAGCCTTGCAGCTGCTGCAACTCGTCCGAGGTCGGAGAAACTAATCCCCTTCGCACGCATATGGAGTATCTGGTTGGGAAGAAACAAAGCTATCTTCGCGGGACAGCGATTCTATATCGAAAATATCAGCATTGACGCAAATCGCTTTTGTATGGACTGGTCCTCTATGTAACTTTCTGTAATTGGGGGCGTTTGGTATCACTACTGATATCAACTCCCCTGTCTTCTTTTCCCTTTTCCCTCTGTAAGTATCTTCTTTTCATAAAGCCTTAATAAACTGGGGCGAACACCTACGGGTGTCTCCCCCTTTTTGGAGTGTCAAAAAAAAAACATCACACAATATCTCACAGAAATTTCCTTTTAAAGAAATATTTACAGTTAACTGGGAAAATCTAGTAAAAACAACCATGCTATTAATACATGATAAACATTTATCCAACCATAAGTAAAATATATATATATATATATATATCCAGTAATCATTTGTGTATGTATACATTCAAGGTTTATACTTATTACTATTATTTTGAGTCAGTTTCTTGTAACTGAACTTAAAGTCAACCCATGAAGGTTGTGCATGTTTTGGGCTGAAGATAGTGCATGCAGTGCAGTAATAAGGAAGGTATGAAATTATACACGTCTGACAGCAAACGAAGGATAGGAAGTGTACCTGAATTTCTTCAAAAATTTAAGATGAAAGTGCATGCAGTGCTGGAGCTTTTAGACTACAGCTCTTAGCAGGAACTCCCAGAAATGCTGGAGATGCCTTAGAGATACAACAACTCCAAGAAGATAAGAGAGTTGGGGCTCTCACGTTGGAGAATTTGGGGAGAACGATGATGGAAAGAAAGGGGAGGCCTGGCGTTATATTTAAAGAGGAGAGGAGGGTGTCGTGGAGGGTTTAGAGGAAAGGGTGTACACGTGAGGACTGCAGCACTGTGCAGCTGTAGGAATATTATTTTTTTTACCCACCGCACACTGCCTGTTGCTGATATTATCTTTAGTTTAATAAAATTTTGTTTAAACCATTTTATTTATTTGTTTAAAATACTAAAGTCTTCTGTATTCGCGCCTCGGATGTCGGATTTTGACGAGTAATATCTCGTTTTGACCGTCTCTAAACGACGATCAATATGAGTATAATATTGATATACTTTCGGTTGGGTTTTGAACCCCCGAAATTTTGGGATACGGATTTTGTTTAAGGTTAAAATTTTCAATTTAAAAAAAATCAAACGACCTCTGATTGACGAACGGTCGATTCCGTTGGTCTTGTATCGTCGAATCGGATCTAATGATGGTCTCGTTTCGTTTTGCGGTTTCTGAATTTGCGTCGCGGCTTTTTCACGGTGCGCGTTACGAAGCGACCGATTTTTGATCGATTTTGCCCGAACGACTTTTGATTCACAATCACTTGGTCGATTTAGATTATCTAATGTTGCCAGATAACTTTATTGGGTTAGTCGTATCCTAATCGGGTGATGTTCGGGTTTGTTAGATTCCGGATGTTACAATTATAAAAACCTCAAAGGGAGTCTCGTCCTCGAGACTCGGGACAATGTCATTAAGTATCTTGTTGAGATTTTATATGTCCATAAAAATCTCAAAGGGTTTTGAACCCATAAAAACCTCAAAGAGAAAAACAAGCCATATATTTGAACATATATCTTAGTACAACAACTTGTTTTGATTATTACCTCAGAAAAGCTGCGGGTATCGTGCCCGCATGTCCGCTTCGGTCTCCCATGTCGCTTCCTCGACACTGTGTCGGTGCCATATCACCTTGACCAATGGAATCTCTTTGCTGCGAAGCTTCTTCACAGCACTGTCAATGATCTGTACCGGCTTCTCCTCGTAAGTCAAATCTGGCTCTACGTCGAGATTCTCGTAACTGATGACGTGTCGAGGATCGTGGACATACTTCCTCAGGTTGGATATATGAAATACATCATGAATAGTAGAAAGATGTGGAGGAAGAGCTACTCGGTAAGCAACCTTCCCCACTCTAGCCAGAATCTCGAACGGTCCTACATATCGTGGCGCCAACTTGCCACGAACACCGAATCTCTGCACTCCCTTCATGGGAGATACTCGCAAAAATACCCAATCTTCAACCTAAAATTGATAGGAATGTCATTAATATGAAGTTAAATGTCATTAATATGAAGTTAAGTTAATTTTGTAATAAAGGAAGAGAAGAAGATTGGATACCTGGAATTCCAAATCTCTTCTCCGTCGGTCTGCATAACTCTTCTGGCGACTTTGTGCCGTCAGAAGCCTCCGTCTCACAAGATCAACAGCTCTCGCAGTCTCCTCCAAGAGATCTACGGAATATAAAGCATGATCACCTAACTCACGCCAACTGAGAGATGTGAGACATCTCCGCTCGTATAGGGCCTCGAATGGTGCCATGCCAATACTGGAGTGATAGCTGTTGTTGTACGTGAATTCCACCAAAGGCAAATGGTCCTTCCAGGACCCTTTCCACTCCAAAGTGCATGATGAGTAGATAGCCAATCCATGCCTAGAATCAATTCGAACTCATCAAGCTGTAGAAGTAGACAATCTGCGAGTATCTCGTGTCCGCCAATCAGTATGGGCAAGTGCCTGACTATCAAGGAAATAACAAACAACTGGTCACCTGGCCCTCGGATGTGATATGGAGACAATAGCGTCTCTGCAACTCTATCTAAAGAAACTAGTAGCCTCGAAGCAAGAAAAGAGTGTGTCGCATCGGAATCGAATAAAACATGGAAAGGTCGGTCCAAAACTGAAACCATACCTTTCACCACGGTAGCGGCTGAACGTGCCTACTCCTCAGTAACTGTGTGTAACTGTCCCTGCCTGGCTGGTGCGGCACTGGAACCTGCCACACTCTGCGTCTGTCTCTGCTGCTGTCGCCTAAGGTTGGAGTTCCTGCCACGGAAACTCCCTGAACGCTGTGTCTGAGGCTGCGACTGTGACGGCTGTGGTTGAGGCTCGCCAGAAGCTTGTGGACACTGTGCTCGGTAATGTCCCCACTCGTGACATCGGTAACACCGGACTGGTCGAGTAGATGGAGTAGCTGTGTCCGTGCTCCGAACTGGTCCTGCAGGTGGTCTATCTGCTCGCTGCGACCTAGATGGTCGAGCGGACTCTGTGCCTCGTCCGGCAAGTGCTCCTCCTAGAGTAGTCGATGGAGAAGAGCGAGCACTGCCAGAGAATGTCGAACCTGTAGGTCGGAACCGTCTGGCTGACCTCTGCTGCTGAAACGGTCGACGTATCGGTCCAAAAGATCGCCGCGGTTTAGGCGGTGCTCCAGACGAGCTCCCGAAACGTCTCCCTCTGATGTCCTCGAACTTCTCCGCTGCATCGGTAGCCTCGGAGATAGACGTGATATGCAGTCCAGCCAGCTTCTCCTGTACTTCCTCTCGCATGCCACCAATGAACTTTTCCAGATTCTCCTCTGGAAATGTGCCAGCTGCTCGTGTATGTCGCGACAACTCTGTGTATCTGATAAAGTAATCCCTGGCTGTCATCTGTCCCTGACGAAGCTCTGCAAACAGTCGGCGCTGGGACTCCTTCCACTTCGCAGAAAAGAAGTGGGCTCTGAACCTCGTCTCGAAATTGTTCCAAGTAGGCTCTCGGCCTAACTCGGACACTACGACCTCCCACCATCGCTCGATGAAGTCTATCAGTGAATATTCTATAAAAGATAGCCACGTGTTTCGTGGCGCATGAATCGCCCTGAGCACCTTCATTACTCTCTTCAGCCACTGCTCAGCATCATCTGGTGGACCTGTGCCCTCGAACAAGGGTATGTTGGCCCGCTGATAAGAAGTGAAGACTGACTGGTGCCTGTGAATGGCTGAATACTCGTGTGCATCCTCGTCAGCAAAGTCAACAGGGTCCTGCTCCCTGTCTAAGTCTGCATCCTCCTCAGCTCCATGCTCTGGAATGTCCTCTAGTGGATCGTCAGGATGAGGCTGCTCCACCTCAACGGACTGGTGCTGGTCCTGTCGTATCCCATCCTGGGATGGATGGTACGTGAAATCTGACAGGTCCTCAAATCTCATCTCTATGTCCGTCTGCCTGTCAGCAATCTCAGTCTGCTGGGCCAATATCTGCTCCTGCTGGCCTCGCATGGCAGCCTGCTGCTGCTGTAGGTCCGTGAGGGCAGTCAGTATGTGTGCCAATTGATCGGCCGTCTCCTGACCGGGTCGAGATGCCATGGCTCTGCATGAGAACCATAATTAGTCATAAAAAATGCCATAAACAGATACTTATCCTAAATGCTTTTCTCTTCTTGGGATATAATATGAAAATTAATGAAATTGGTGACATCTGTGGTTATTGAATATGAATGTCATATTTCCCTTCTCGGACTCACGACACGTCGGAAGACTGTCGCTATCCGGAAACTTAATACGATCGGAATCGAAATACTGCGAATGTGCGTATCGGGGTACCACTGCTCTGATACCAAACTTGTGAGACCCCTCAGGATCCGGGTACCAGTTTACGCGCATTTTGCCATATTTCATTCACATTGATCGCAGAAGTTGTAGAAAAGCAGGGAAAATTTTTCGCGCGATTATGACATTCATTTCCAACACATAACCACAAGGTAAAAGAGAAATGGCACCAAAATTTCTTTTCATTAATATTCATCTCAACATGTACAAGGATCTTTCATTTTACAACATATATCCCAAGTGTGATACAAAAGAGATAGCATTTACATCACTAACTAAACAAAAACTGAGATAAAATACTTCATACCGTCTAGCGTATACTCTGTCTCCAGGAAGAATGTATAGCTACTGGACTGCAGGCTGTTTGCCTGCCAAACATGTTAGGAAAGAAAAGGCGTCAGCGGTTGCTGATACCTCCCAAAAACTTATATAAAATAACAGGCATTTATTGTGACCAAAAGCAGGCAAGGAGAGAGGCAAGAACAACTCAATTTAAAATTTATTTCTACTTGCAAATCTAAAAGATTTCCAATTTCTAGTAAGCACCTAGCCATTATCCCAACATTTCCCACGTAAGCATAATGCAAGTATATATATGTTATTATCATATTACTCAGAGATCATACTGGGGTATTTTGATGATGGGAAAGATGAGATGACAAGATATATTAATTTATTTAATTCTTAAGTCTAGTGGATAGTCTGTGGTCTTGGTTCGTGTGAAACCTCACACTATGACTCTAAGACTTGGAGAATGTCTTAGGGTTGGGGTGCCTCCGTAGGCATGCGGTGTAGTATAATGCATCCTAACTAAGTTCCCAACACGTCCACTAGCTTATTAAGATTTCGAATCAGATTGTAGTCACTTCCATTTATTCAACTGCAATTATGATTTCCTCCAAATCTTGATTGTAACTTACTTTCTGATGTAACTCTCGATGATGTGGATATAGATGTAGATATGGATGATTTGAATGTAGCATCGCCAAGTCTGTTGGCGAAGGAAAAACTCAAGCGGTGAAGAAGCCAACAAAAGGGCTCTTCCGTCTTGCCCTCTAATTGGAAGCGCGGTCCAATAGAGGGATAGGGCGTAAAAACACTGCGAGCTCGCGTAAAAACCGAAAAGGGACTGGGATCCTAGACCCGCGCACTTGGCGGCCGCTGCCCTAACTGGGCTTCCTATTCTCCCGCCCAGTTGAGGGTCACCGCGCCCTCACACGGTCAGGTGTAGAAGTCACCATGACCGGCACTATTATTAGTTGTCACTGATTCATCCTTATATAGATATGTATAATGTCACCTTCCTCTTCAATCCCTTCTATTTTTAAAATTTTAAAAGTATGTGTATTATCAATATAGAAAATTTTATTCAGTATCAATTGATTGGGGCTTTTCAATCATAGTGATCTGAAATTGGTCGAGACTGCATATTAATCTGTATCCCAAATATGCGGCTTATGTAAACGAAAATGCTACTCTGAAGATTGGATAAGTGAGTTGGTTAAGTCTCATGTACTAACTTATATGATTATGCTCCAAATAGAACTCACGTTCTTTATTGTCTAGGTGTAAAGAATATCTGCATTCAAAGGTGTTTGGCTAAAAGATAAGATATCAAAACTTTTACTTTGTAAAAGAAATCAACTTCCATACTTTATGTAAGTCTCGCAAGTAATTCGCGATCATACCACCCTCCTCTGTTCTCATTCTTTGGAAACTTGATCACATTCACAAGATCAACCATGATTTATCCTTTTTCTATGAAAGAATGCATGGTTTATATTGTTTCTTGTACATCCTAAACACCGATATCACTAAAATCATATGAATTTATTTATAATATTAATGATGTGTAGGGCAATAATAGTCTATGTAAGGATCGTTCAATAACTATTATAAAAAAGAAAACTAGATGACTCACTCCCCTTAATTAACTTGGAATAACTAACCATAAAGATACAGTGAACAGATTTGAAACAAAATACATAACCAACACAAAACGGTAGAAATGAACCCCCCCTAATTTTTTCATTTATGTACTAACATATAATGCTTGATATGAGTCAGAATATAATACTAAACCCTTCAAATGAATTTCATACAAGAACGATACCTTCCCTGGATAAGTAGTTTCATTTGTCCTAATTAATAAAGATGTTGATCAAATATTTCTCTGGACAGTGAGTTAAAGAAACCAATTTCCAGTGAAAAAAAATCCTTATAAAAGCTCTTTATAATAAAAGTATAAAGAATTTTTGTGGATGTTTTTGTAACACCCTCGTTACCCAATTATATTTCCATGCGCCTATTTTTTTGTGATTAACAAATCATAATTATTAACCATGATTTATAACACCTGCAGAAACTGGACATTCTTTAGGAATACACGAAAATTTCTAAGTTAACATCACACAATATCGCACAGAAATTTCCTTTTAAAGAGAAATTTACAGTTAACTGGGAAAATCTAGTAAAAACAACCATGCTATATTAATACATGATAAACATTTATCCAACCATAAGTAAAATATATATATCCAGTAATCATGTGTGTATATATACATTCAAGGTTTATACTTATTACTATTATTTTGAGTCAGTTTCCTGTAACTGAACTTAAAGTCAACCCATGAAGATTGTGCATGTTTTGGGCTGAAGATAGTGCATGCAGTGCAGTAATAAGGAAGGTATGAAATTATACATGTCTGACAGCAAACAAAGGATAGGAAGTGTACCTGAATTTCTTCAAAAATTTAAGATGAAAGTGCATGCAGTGCTGGAGCTTTTAGACTACAGCTCTTAGCAGGAACTCCCAGAAATGCTAGAGATGCCTTAGAGATACAACAACTCCAAGAAGATAAGAGAGTTGTGGACGTTGGAGAATTTGGGGAGAACGATGATGGAAAGAAAGGGGAGGCCTGGCGTTATATTTAAAGAGGAGAGGAGGGTGTCGTGGAGGGTTTAGAGGAAAGGGTGTACACGTGAGGACTGCAGCACTGTGCAGCTGTAGGAATATTATTTTTTTCTACCCACCGCACACTGCCTGTTGCTACAGTTTACTGTAGCTGATATTATCTTTAGTTTAATAAATTTTTTTAAACCATTTTATTTATTTGTTTAAAATACTAAAGTCTTCCGTATTCGCACCTCGGATGTCTGATTTTGACGAGTAAAATCTCGTTTTGACCGTCTCTAAACGACGATCAATATGAGTATAATATTGATATACTTTCGGTTGGGTTTTGATCCCCCGAAATTTTCGGATACGGATTTTGTTTAAGGTTAAATTTTACAATTTAAAAAATCAAACGACCTCCGATTGACGAACGGTCGATTCCGTTGGTCTTGTATCGTCGAATCGGATCTAATGATGGTCTCGGTTCATTTTGCGGTTTCTGAATTTGCGTCGCGGCTTTTTCACGGCGCGCGTTACGAAGCAACCGATTTTTGGTCGATTTTGCTCGAACGACTTTTGATTCACAATCACTTGGTCGATTTAGGTTATTTAATGTTGTCAGATAACTTTATTGGGTTAGTCGGATCCTAATCGGGTGAGGTTCGGGTTTGTTAGATTCCGGATGTTACACTAATCGGTGTGACGGTTCGATCGTAGTTAAAATCTTTAGCAAATTTGATGCATTGCAATTGTTTGAATCGTAGAGGTATCAAACTGATGAGTCATACTATGAAACATTTGGTAAAGTGTGATCAAAAGAAGGTTGAGCAAGTTTTCAAAGTAACAGAGAACCAATTCGGATTCATGCCAGGTCACTCAACTATTAAAACTATCCACTTGTTGAGGAGAAAAATGTTGATTTATAAAGTTAAAAAGAAGAACCTCCATATGATTTTTATTGATTTGGAGAATGCTTATGATTTAGTCCCACAAGAGATATTATAGAGAGTTTTGGAGAAGCGATAAGTACATGTCCCATGTATTAACCTTATAAATGATATGTATGATGCAACTTCATCTTCTGTAAGGATCCAACCTAGAAGATTGACTATTTTGACATTAGCATCGATTTGCATCAAAGTTCAACTTTGAGTCCCTTTTTACTTTGATTATGGACGAGTTGACTAGTGACGTTCATGATGAGATACCTTGGTGTATGTTGTTCGTCGATGATATTGTGTTGTCTGATGAAACTAGAGATGGAGTGAATGAGAAGCTTGAGGTTTGGAGACATACCTTAAAGACTAAATAATTTCGTATAAGTAGGGCTAACATTGAATATATGTAGTGCACATTTGATGGAAGCAGTAGTGAAGGAATCGATGTGAATATTGGATACAATAACATTCAGAAAAAGATTCTTTTAGATACTTGAGAGTTATCTGCATCATGATGGGGAAGTCGTTGGAGATGTTACTCATATGAATGCAGATTGGCTAAAATGGAGAGGAGCCTCTAGTGTTCTACGAGCCTCTATTGTTTTATGTGATAAGAAAATTCCTTTGAAAATCAAAGGAAAGTATTACAAAGCGGACACGAGATGTGCTATGCTCTACCAGCATGAATGTTGTCTTGTGATCCATAAACATGTGCATATAATGATAGTAGTAGATATGAAATGCTAAGGTGAATGTCGGCATGTTCTATCAGCACGGATACAATCATACACAAAAAGATCGGATTCAGAATGATGCGATCAGAAGGAAAGTTAGTGTAGCACCGATAGAGGATAAGATGACAAAAAACCGCTTAAGATGATTGGACCATTTATAAATGAGGTTGGCTAAGGCCCAAGAAGTATTGGAATAAGACTATTCGAATGACCCAAGATAGACCTAAATGGTAGCAAAGAATCCATGTAGCCTACCCTACTTAATGCGGGAAAGGGCTTTGTTGTTGATGTAGAAGGACGTCTGCATGGGTTGGGCATCCATTGTAGGGCGACTTAGGAAGTCAATTACTTGGGCCGTGAGGAGGATATTTGCGAGCTCGATTCCACTGAGCTTGAGGAGAATGGGATTCGAAAGAATCATCTTCCTCTGAGATTGAGGAGAGAATGGGATTCAGAAGAATTGTCTTCCTCTGATATTGATGAGAGATCGAGATTCCAAAGAATCATCCATGTATGGGATAATAAACATGAGGTTGCGTGGCGCCAAAAGTTTAGACAATGCTGGATCAAAAAGGAGGAAGCCAACACTAAGTTTGTTCATATGGTTGTCCCTAGTGAATGGCAAACCCAAGGGGAGTTTCTTCCAACCATAGAGGGGCGTGAGACAGGGGTGTCCGTTGGCACCTATGATGTTTTTTCTTGTAGCAGATGCTATGGGCGTACTCTTCCGGCAGGTGATTGATGTTGGGTGGTGTGAAGGGTACTGTACAGAGGACATCTTGGTCCCTCTATTGCAGTATGCGAATGATACTATACTCTTCCTAGGTGGGATGAAGGCTCAGAGTGCAAATGCAGTACAACTGGTTGAGATATTTGGTAGCCTCTCCGACCTTGAGATCAACAAACACAAGTCGACGGTTATTACCTTCGAATTGAATGAGGCAGATCGTTCAAGTGTAGCAGAGATGACCGACTGCCCGCTGGGAGAACTTCCTATCTCATATCTAGGGCTATCGTTAGTTGATGGGAAACTGAAGAAAGCAGATTGGGATGTGGTGGTTCAGAAGATGGAGCAGAGGTTGGTAGGGTGGAAGGTGGTCACACTGTCCATAGGGGGAAAATTGGTTCTATAAAACATGTGTTCTCGACGATACCAATCTTCTTCTACTTTACTAGACTGATGCCGGTAGGGGTCAGAAGGAAGATAAAGACTATGATGAGAAGATTCTTCTGGTCAGACATGAAGCAACAAGGTCCCGGTATGTACCTGGTCAGTTGGGACGAGGTCACGAGGGGTTGCAACGACGGTGGCCTTTGGGTTTGAGATGTGGAACGTGTGAACATGATGCTTATCACCAAGTGGGTGACCCGCATATGGGGCCCCACAACCTCGCTGGCTGATAAACTTGTTAGGAAGATCTATGGGGTCAAGGGCGAACTTGTGGCTGGAAGAATTTGTTTTGAGTCGCCGTTATGGGTTGGTGTATGCAAGGTTTTGCCGTGGTTAACCTCTAAGTTACGGCCTAAGGTGGGGGATTGCCACCTTTTCAGATTCTGGCACGACGATTGGACTAGGGAGGGCTCGCTGGAGGACAGATTTTCGTGCCTATATGCTTTGGTTGCATCGAAGGAGGGTACACTTTCGCAGATAGCGGATGTCGGGACGTGGTCGCCGCAGTTTCTGGCGGACCTGTCGGACCAACGCATAGAGGACTATCTCAGGCTGCAGGCCGATACATGGGGACTTCTCGATGGACAACGACCACTTTCAATGGGAGTCCTCGAAATTCTCAGTAAAGAAAGTTTATAAGCAGATGAGATGGAGAGCCGAGGAGCAGGATGTGGAACTGTGCCAAGACATGAAAATCATTTGGGCGTCGAAGATCCCGTGCAGGGTCAAAATTTTCCTGTGATGTTTGAGAAGGGGTTGATTATACGATAAAGCATGGAGGGGGAGATTGGTAGAGGCTACAAAGTGTGACATGTGCGAAGGGATGGAGGAGGACTCTGAACACTTATTTTTCAAGTGCTTGGCGTCGGAACAGCTCTGGAGGGAGGTAGGGATATCGTGGGTCAAGAGCGAGGGGGCAACGGAGTTCTCGAGATCAATACGGACGGTCGGCATCAACTCTACCGATGACTGCTCGAAGCCGTTTGCTGCACTATGGGCCATTTGGGCTGGACGAAACGACTTGATATTCAACAACTAGAGGTTTTATTTCGAGAATGTAGCTTCTCACTGTAAAGTGCTTTATAATTTCTGGATCTCACAGTAATGTAATCTAAACTCTTTTTAGTGAGATATATGCGGCGGTCAACCCCTGCAATGGGGGATCACCCTACTTTCAATAAAAAATAAAGTGATGGATTCTAGTTGGACGACTAATCCTAATTTTGTATCAGGTATGTGAACCAATGTAACCATGCCCCATCCCATGATCGTGCCACCACCACCTGCATGTTCGCCGCTTGCCTGATCACCTTCGAATCCTTTCCGCCTGTCAACATCCTTTTCCCTAACCAGTCCAACAAGAACTTGGATCAAGTCCAACAAGAACTTGGATCAATCTGTTCACCTTTGTCAGCAACCTAAAAATAGACACAAAGAGCACCACAGAACCACCTCTAGACATAAGCATCAATCTTCAACTCCACAGGACCACCGGATGTAAGTTTCAATCTTCAAAACCTGAGTTCTATCCAACCTTTTCCATCTGTGGATCCCAATCAACCATCATCCCGAATGTAACTGCACTTTTCGGTATCAAGATGTCATCCACATCCTACTTCCTCATTTTCCATGCCAAAGGGCATAGGAGCAGACTTCCGATTGTTAACCCTCAAGTGCCCTCGTTTGGGACACCACACCGCGCCGACCTTGAAGTAAGTGATGTCCACATAATGGTTACAATGCACCTGTACTTGGTCAGAATATTCTAAAAACCAGACCACAATATCCTACTGTACTCCCATACTAGAGATTCGAATCAAGCACAAACAAATAAACATCAAAATATTAGTTTTGTGATTGACGATGATCTCGGTGATTGTCCTACTTGGGAGATTTCCTAATAGAGGTGTCCTGTAGAGGAAAATGTAATACATGGCCCTATATGTGCCACACACAAATTCAACTTTCTCAAAACAAGGTGGTGGGGCTAAACACTACTCCATACTACTAAAACGAGGTGGATCTTTCCACAAGATCTGATCTCCTACTTGACTAAACCCTTCACTATTCTCGACAGGTATCATTACGATGTTAATGTCATCTTCGAGCTCACTGTAGGCATTTACTATTCTTTAATTTCTCTAGCCTTCACTAAATAAGCTTGCCATAGTTTGCTGACTAGGCTGATGAGTAAGACCATAATGTAAATTCCACTAGCAGTTAAACATGAAATGATCTTCAACCACAAAAAGAAAATAAATTATAGTTGGTTTTACAGGTACATCCCACTTTACAGATCAATTTATGTTTTTATTTTGAAAAGTGATTTATTTGAACTCTTGACAGTTTGAATCGGCCTTGCATGGAACTTGATCACATAGTCCAGGATGCGATCTGATTGATTTTTAATCTGATTTGTTTGATTCCATCAAATGCCTTGATGTATAAAGTCCTCATTATATTTTATGATCATTTTTTATCTTTCAAAATGTAATTTGGATATCATTATAGGAAATTTGTTGATTGTATTAGTTTTGTGATAATCTCGTGATGGCTTGATCTCCATATTTATAATCTATGAAGTAAATCATTCTTATTACCTTTAAGTATGAAATGAAATATTGACGATTAATGTCCAGGACTCTGCTGTCTCTATTTGAGATGCAAATGGATTGGCCAAATTGATACCGGATTGAATCCTATGCTCTTAGATTTGTTTCCTGTTCTTTTGTCATTTTAATGGATTGAATCAAGACTTTTCAAGTCCGTTAAATTATGGATCGGGTTGGATCAAAGTAGTTATATTACACACACAGACACACCCACATACCCATGAGTTCAGTTAAACATAGCATATCATTTAATTGATTTGTATGCAATATCACATATTGGCTTTGAAAAAAATGATTAAAATATAGTCCAAACCAATCCCTAAGCCATTTGATGGGAATGAACTGAATTTAAATGTTTAACAGATTGGATTGAAAAAAAAATCGGTTAAGTTTGGATTGGTAGCACATCAAGCTAAAATCTGATCCGTTTTGGTCGACTTGCACTTTTAGTCTTTATTTGGTTATCTTTCGGACGACTAATGAAAACTTGTGCCACCTTTCACTCAATCTTGAATAGAAAAGGTTGCACGTCATTAAAATGTTGTTATGATCATGTAGATTTAATCTTACACGTTTGTGAAACACCTCGCAGTGGAACATGCATTGGCTCACCCATATCTGGCTACCCTTCACGATATCAGTGACGAGCCTGTCTGCATGATGCCATTCAGCTTTGACTTTGAGCAGCACAATCTATCAGAGGAGCAGATGAAAGAAATGATCTATCGTGAGGCGCTTGCTTTTAACCTTGAGTACCAGTTATAGAAGGTCGTTTTTATCTTCTACTTTGCACAAACTGCATCGAGATTTGTTTCCACTGTAAATATGTAATAACATTGCAGTAACTGCTCATATGTTCATTCCTGGAGAAGGATAAGAATGATGTCTGATGGGTGTGTGATTCAGCAAGGTTGACTTGTGTGTGTTGGTGAATGACGATTGTCTTTGTTTGAGAATTCCAAATCCAAAATAAAATCCCCCAACATTCATGTCGATTTGTAACAAGTCATTCTCTTCTCCTGGCCTCTTGTGTTTGTTCGCACATAATCAACAGCTTTTAACAGGGCATTATAATGCTCATGATACACTGTACCGTGAAGGATATGTATAGAACGCAGATAAGAGTTTTCTCGACTGTATCCTGATCCATCTGTGACCTGTATCATGGATATGCATATGACATCTTGCAATGAGATAATTACCTAATCTATCAGCCATTTGATCTCGGAACTTGAAGATTTAGTTTGTTTATGTATTTTGAGATGGGGACCCTAAGTTCCTTTATCTATCTTCATATATTGCAACAAGACCATTTATTTATATTGTAACTTATGGAAGTACATTCCAAGAGCTTTGACATGCTTAGAACTGTTTTTTTTGCCATCGAAGGTCTGGCCGATCCTCCAATCCGGTGAGGCCACATCGTCTGTTTCAACCTTGCGGCCGTCGCTGGCTGTCACCTCGAAAGACAAGCCCTGTCCCAGGAGCGGCTCGTCGGTCTGCCATAATCCCAATTCGTTTTCATGGGCATCCAATCTGTGCTTGTGCCATCCTCATGCTGTGCACGTCCCCCACGCCTCCTACATTGAATACCAGTACAGCAAGCCAGTTGGGGTTGCTATCAGATTTATCTCGAACTTAATACCTGTCAAGCGACAACAATCACAAGTCCAGGAATCCAGATGATTTAGATCATTAAATAAAGTAAGAAAGAAAAGCGATAAATACCCCCTTGCTTTGGCGCATGGGACGCGGCGGTAAAGGACTGGGACGATGCCAGCTTTGTAGGTGGCGATGTGGAGGAATGCGGGCATAGAGAGGTCGAAGTGCTTGCGTGGTTTGTTGCACCAGCCGCCCCTTTCGCTAGGTAGGCTCCAATTCGGAGGCATATGTTAGTCGCGGTGACTGTGATGGTTGTATCGTTGTGGCACCATTGGGGGTCGTAGCACTTGATCTCATAACAAGCTCTGCATGTTTGCCCGCTTTTGAAGAGTTCATCGCTCAATGCTGTGGTCATCAGATCGTAACCTTGCGCGAGGGTGTCATCGTACCCACATGCTCCCTCTGATGATCCATATGTGCATCCAATCAATGTAGAGTATACAAGATACACCAACTATTCACACATGTTGCGTGGAAAGATTCTACTATCACAATAACAAGAGGGTTAGTAGTGACAGAATTCTTACGCCTAGTTTCGCCACCAGCCATATCTCCATAAAAGGTGGCAGATGCTTCAGCCCAGCCTTCCTCACCAGTTAAAGCTATGGACGAGCTCGATATAACCATCAAGATGGTGGCTATGGATATCACACCTCACGCCATGGTCTAGCCTATTGGACCACCCTTCTCTCTTCTATTTCTTATATGTCATGGGGGTCATCTGATCTATTTATAAAGCTCCACCTCTTGGGTAGGAGTGAACCATTCGATAGAGTAAGCCAGTCGAGTCGGTTGTCATGCAAGTTTGCTAGCTTATTATTCCAGTATTTCTTTCGCGAGAAGAAGCAAAAATGGAGGAGGCAGTCACTACGCCAACATTCTCTAGAGGGATGAGGAAAGTGCAGATGTAAGTTGATTTAATGAGAGGCGAGTTAAGAATTACAGATGGCATAAGACGAACTAAAACAAAACAATGGTGCGAAAACAGCATGTTTCTTCTCCCATATGGAATGATCCTGTTATGGAAAAAGTGACTAACCGTTTTATGCTTTGACAGCATTTTGGCATTATCTCTCTAAATACCTGCAACCGTCAATTAAAGGCATTTCAATTAAAGGGTACTTTAACGTAATGGGAAAAGTATATATTCTTATTTCTAGAAGAACCTCGTTAAAAAAAGGGGATTTTTACGCCCATAACCCTGAGTAATTCCGCAATAATATTCATAACCCTGTATAATCGCGAATTAAATGAGAAATCCTGAGTAATGCTTAACTCTTACATGGCATAACCCTGTGTCATGTTCCGTTTGAAAATGCCGTTATGTTTAACGATTTCCGTTGAAAATTACAGAATTACCCCTAATATCCATTCTTATTTTCAAAACATGCCATGGACACAGGGTACCGCCCACCCCCCACCTCGGTGCTCCTGCAACCCGACCCCCACCCCCGCGCGCGGTCCCCGACCTGCAGCCCACACCCCTCCCCCCTGCCGCCAATCGAACCCTCCATCCAATCCCCGGCCTCCTGCAGCCCCGTAGAATCCCCCCTCCCACAGCCGCCGGTGCTCCCAGCACAGAGCCCGACCTCTGTTCACCCCCACCAAACTCCCGCAACCCGACCCCCTCCCTGACCTCCTACAGCCCTGTAGAATCCTATCCCCCCGGTATCTCGCCAGTGCTCCCACAGCACAGAGCCTGACCTCCGTTACAACCGACCTCAGCCCTCCCTCCCACCCGCGAGCTGCCACAGCCTGCCACAGCATCCGGCCGCATGGAAGCTTGTAAGCTAAAAGTTTTGGATGGGGTTGAGTCGAGACAAAGAGAGAAGATATATTTTTTATTTAAATTAAATTTCAGCCGTTAGATCGTTAATTGGTTAGATTAACTCAATCATCTGTTTGAGTTAACGAAGTAAAGTAACGGAAGGTTATAGGTGTAAGACGACACATTTATTCAAGGTCCTGAGCGTAATTCACAATTATGCATGGTTATGAATGTTATTGTGAAATTACTCAGGGTTATGGGTGTAAAAATCCCTAAAAAAATTGCGCGAGAACTGAGAGAGATGAATTTCGCCATTGATAGAAGGAAGCTAATTCCGAGGAGCTTCTTCATATCTCTATGTTTGTACGCGTTTTTCTTTTAATGCGTCTGCTTGTGTTCGTCGATCAGATCTGCTTCTAACAATGACCAGTGCAAATTCTGTGGAGCTCCAAATAGTTGGAGTTTGAAAACCAGGCTGTGAGAATTAGGGTTTTCCGGTGACGTTAAAATGCAATGGTGATGTCTGAACAGGAAGAGATAAAGGCTTTTTCGGTGAAATCAAATCAATAGTAACAGATCTGCCAATTTAAGGACGCGAATGTGGCTCCAACGAGGCATGATTTCACTATTCTAGGGTTACCACTGCCTGCTACCAAATGTAAATGGAAATATCATCGTTGGCTTGCAAATAGTTTGGGAAACAACCTCACATTTCACTGATGATCGATGGCGTATGCCACCAAATCAGCATTTGCTTTCTTTAGCTTTAAACGAATAATTACGTCTTTAATTTTTCGTGCAAGCAAAGTTTATATGCATCTTTTTTCGGTATTTATCACTGAAGGAATTTATCTTCGTAAAAAAAGTACAGTGGAAACGTCTCCATGTGCATTTTTTTCGATGCAAGGTGGTGTAAAAGAAAAGTACACTCTAAACGTCTCCATTGGCAAGGGTCGTTAATCGATGTATGGATATAGTTTAAAATTTGCAAGGGTTCTCGCATGAGGAACGCATGCGAGTAAATAAGCTAGTTTCGTTGCATCACCACCTAGATCTTGTCCAAATTGCAAGGGTTCTCACCTGATGGATGCATGCGGGTAAAGAAGTTAGTCCAAAAGAGGTTGCAAAGGAAGATACGGATATATAGTTGGAATATTGACACTTTGACCAGTAGATCGATGGTGATAGTTGATGCAATGGAAAGAAGGAAGATTCCGATTTTATTTCTACAAGCGAGAAAACGGGTTGGAGAGAAAACAAGGGGATTGAGAAGACATGCTTTAAACTTTGGTATTCATGTAAAGATAAGGGCAAAAACGGTGTTGGAGTGGTTGTTCATAAGGAATTGAAGGAGTATGTGGTTAAGGTGCAAAGATCTGGGGATCAAATTATATTGCTAAAAATGGTGCTCGAAGAAGAAGTTCTGAATATCATCTCGATTTATGCACCATATATTGATTTAGATAATATGATTAATCAAGCTTTTTGGGAGGATTTGGGAGGATTTGGATAAGATTATACAAGGAATCCCACAAACAGAGATGATTTGCTTAGGTGGAGATCTTAATGGACATGTGAGAAAGGATGCTTTAGGGTATGCTAGTGTTCATGGAGGACATGCTTTAGGGTATGCTTTAGGGTATTCTTGTAAAGATAAGGACAAAAACTGTGTTGGAGTGGTTGTTCATAAGGAATTGAAGGAGTATGGGGTTGAGGTGCAAAGATCTGGGGACCAAATTACATTGCTAAAAATGGTGATCGAAGAAGAAGAAGTTCTGAATATCATCTCGATTTATGCATCACAAATTGATTTAGATGATATGATTGATCAAGCTTTTTGGGAGGATTTGGATAAGATTATGCAAGGAATTCCACAAAGAGAGATGATTTGCTTAGGTGAAGATCTTAATGGACATGTGAGAAAGGATGCCTTAGGCTATGCTAGTGTTCATGGAGGACATGGCTTCGGGGATAGAATGAATAGGGAAAAGTCTTTTTGGATTTTGAACAGATTATGATCTTTTCATTGAAAATACTCTCTTCAAGAAGAGGGAGGAGCATTTTCTTACTTATAAGAGTGGCTCAACTAGAATACATATAGACTACTTTGTGTTAAGAAGAAAGATCGGTTGTGTTACAAAAACTGCAAAGTAATCCCAAAGAGAGCCTCAACATCGTTTGTTACTCATGGATGTGCAAATAAAATGGCTAGTAAAGAAAAGAAGGATTTCCAAGATCACTAGAACTAGATGATGGAATCTTCAACTGAAGCAATCAAGCTTCAGGGAGAAGATTTTAGAAAAATCATATTGGGATTATAACAGAAGTGCTAATGAGATGTCAGAGGTGGGTGCCATCTTGTATCCGAAGGGTAGCCAAAGAGATGATAGGAAAATCAAAGGGAGGAGCTCTAGGCCGAAAGGAGACTTGGTGGTAGAGTTGAGGGGTGCAAGAGAAGCTCAAAATTAAAAGATCTTGCTTTAAAGCTATGTCTATGGATAGAACAGATAAAACTGTCAAAAACTACACAATAATTAAGAAGGAAGCAAAGAAGGCGGTAAGCGAAGCTAAATCAAAAGCTTATGAAGTTTGTATAAAAATCATGATTCTAAGAGGGGTTAGAAGGATATATTCAGGCAGGCTAAAGCAGGAGAAAGAAAGATCGAAGATCTTTCTCAAGTGAGATGCATTAAGGATGAGGGAAGGCCACGTTCTTGTTACTCAGAAGGATATATAGACTAGGGGGAAGCAACACTTTCATAAGCTTTTCATCAGGGAAAGAAATAGAGAAATCACTTTGGGAAATCTAGCTAATAGTGAAAGTTACTTGAATCGTACAAGCTATAGATGAATACAAAGGAAAGAAGTAGAGGATTCTTTGAAGGTTATGAAACATGGAAAAGGTGTGGATCCCGATGGCATTCCAGTAGAAGTTTGGAGAGTTTTAGGTGAGTGTGGTTTGACTCGGCTTACAAATTTATTCAATGATATTTGATGAAACAAGAAAAAACCTTAAGAATGGAGGAGAAGCATCGTTGAGCCTCTTTATAAGAACAAAGGAGATATTCAAAATTGTTCGAATTATAGAGGTATCAAGATGATGAATCACACTATGAAAATTTGGGAATTGTATGATCAAAAAAATATTGAGGAAAGTTTCCAAAGAAAAAGAAAACCAATTCGGATTCATGGCAGATCGCTCAAATATTGGCGTCATCTACTTTCTGAGGAGAACAATGGAGATTCACATAGTTAAACGGAAAAACATCCATATGAGTTTATTGATTTAGAGAAGGCTTATGATTATGTCCCATGGGAGATATTGTTGAAAGTTTTGGAGAAGAGACAATTACCTATCCTATACATTAACCTCATAAAAAGATATGTATGATAGGGCTTCATCTTGTATAAGGATACAATATGGGAAGACTGAGTATTTTGACATCAACACTAGTCTGCATCAAGGTTCAACTTTTTGTCTGTTCTTTTCTACTTTGATTATGGATGAGTTGACAAGTCACATTCATGATGAAATACCTTGGTGTATGTTATTCATTGATGATATTGTGTTGATTGATGAGGTTAGAGATGGATTAAATGAGAAGCTTGAGGTTTGGAGACATGCTTTCGAGACCAAATGATTTCGTATAAGTAGGGATAAGACTAAATATATGGAGTGTACTTTTGATGGAAGAAATGATGAAGGGATCGATGTTAAGATTGGTGATGATAACAATTAGAAGAGAGATTCTTTTAGTTACTTGGGATCTATTTTGAAACATGATGGAGAAGTTGATGGAGATGTTACAAATAGAATAAATGCAGGTTGGATAAAGTAGAGAGGAGTATCTACTGTTCTCTATGATAAGAAAATTCCTTTGAAAATCAAATGAAAGTTTTACAAATAAGTTGTTAGACCTGCTATTCACTATGGATTTGAATGTTGGCCTATGAACCATACTCATGTGTAGAGAACATCAGTAGTAGAAATGGAAATGCTAAGGTGGATGTGTGGATACACACGTAAAGATCGGATTCGGGATGATGCCATCAAATGAAAGTGGTGTAGCTTCGATCGAAGATAAGATGCAAGAAAGTCGCTTAATGTGGTTTGTCCATTTGCAAAGGAGGTCAGCTGATGCACTGGTGAGGAGGTGAGTTTTGTAATGTTGAGCCAGCTAAAAGAGGATGTAGAAGGCCTAAGAAATATTGGAATGAGATTATACATAGGAGTCTTAGTCTTTTGGATCTAAGCTCGAGAATCACTCAAGGTAGATCTAAATGGAGGCAAATAATCCATGTAGCCGACCCTACTTAAAGTGGGAAAAGGCTTTGTTGTTGTGCAAGTTGACATAAATATGTTGGTATTGCACACCAATTCAAATATCCTAGATGTGTTCCTTCTTTTAAATTTGGCCAACAATTAATAAGTAGTCCAAATGTCAGGGCTTTGTCAGCGGATGCGTAGTTCATCCAGATTTATTATGTGTTCAAGATCTTTTATTCTTCCTCGCAACTGCTAATTTGGCACAAATCTTTTTTTATTCTTAAAAAGCAACACTTTCAAAAAGTTTAATTCTATGAAATAAATGTCGAGATCTGGGAATGCCATCAAGCTGGAAAAAAAAATATTTGAGTCAAGTTTTTTATTTTTCTTGATTCATACAAGATGTATAATCATCAATTTTTTTTACCGAAGTCTTTTGTTTGCTTTATCTAAATATAGTTTTTTTGAACTAGAACTAATTACTTGTATTACATTCCTATTAATAGATAATGGTATGAGATGCAAATGAAATACGGCACAAAGGATATATGACAAAATAAATCTAGGAGAAATTACTAATCTTTACAATCTTTTGTTCGACATAAGAAAGGGGATTTTACCCTTTTTTTTCTTGTGTCTACATACAACATTTTATAAATCTCATGATTTTAACATTTTATCATTATATATATTATGAAATAGTAATATTATTACGGTATTTTATTCACGAGGAACTGGGTGAGAAGAAACCCGCATGCTCAGTTCTGCCATAGAGATGGAATTGACAAATAACTATCAATTATAACTTGAAAAGAACCTGATTCTATAAACAACATAGAGGAAAAATGAAAGGAATATCTTATCGAGGCAATTGTACTTCTTTCGAAAGATATGCTCCCTCTTGGATCACAAGTAGGCAAAAAAGAAGTCGAGAGAAGAGCAATGATACGATATGCATATCACGACAAAAGTTAATTATATAATATACATGGATAGATGAATGGAGCAGTTAGATGTGAATGTTTTTCTTCTAAGAAAGAAGATACTTGTAAACACTATAATACTTAACAATCGAACGAACGTAATGAATTAATCAAGAAATGCTTAACTATGAAGTTAAGAAAGATTTTATTCATAATATGAAAAAGTAAGAGACTGAAGTATTATTTCAAGGTTTCATAATATAACTTTAAAAATTTCTTGATTTTGTGTAACATTATCAACCTTTGGAATTAGAAAGTCATAACTAGAAAATAATTTCGAGATGACGGTAGAAGTGACGAGCACAGAGCTATCACACATCTGCTTGCCTTTATCAGAATGCTTTCATCTTAAGTTACCCCTTTCTTTTGATTTTATTACATTTTTACATAATTGGTACATTGTTGCATTCATGATGGAAATAAATCATTTTTAACGAAGGGTCAAAAAAGTCTAATAATATTTGTATATCAATTACTATACTATCGTGTTCCTTAGATAACTATCTTGTGAACATAAATTTTCAATGTAACTAAATGAGCTTATATTAACATATATTTTGAATGATGTCATTATATCTTCTATATAATTAAATATATAACAACAAATATTATTTTTCGTGAAATAATTTTTCTATTTGAAATTAACTTTGAATGACACATCAATTTCTATATCAATAATAATGTTTCATATATAGCAACACTTCTTATCTTTGTCATCAAAATTTACATTATTTAGAAAACAATTAGCGTAAATTTTATTGATAGAGGCAATGTACACTCGTTTCTATACCAAGCATTGATGGTGAAATTGTTAAAAATATATAATAATTGTTAATTTCATTTATAAAAACCATTCCTCACAATATTTATTATTTTATATTCAATAACGAATGATATAGTGGTGTATTCCAAATATGTGTCACTGTAATTCAATTTGTTGGCGTGATTATATGATGTATACTCTTCATATAAATATTAGTAATCATTTCATTTTTTAAAAATCAAATCTTGTTAATATGATTCGATTCTAAACATATATAGACAATGCATAATCATGTCAAGAAATGCTTAATTTAAAAAAATCATGAATGCTTGGTCTCTTGCGCGTGATGAGTAATGCTCATAAATTACAAACACTCCTAATATTTTAATTTTATTTTTTAACATATACTTATAATAAGACTATTGATTAAAATGAATAATAAAATATATAATTTTATATTTTTTCTATGAATAAATATAAACATTAGGTTAAAATATCAATCTGAACAATATTTTGATAAATGAGTATTGCAAAAATACACTCACTACAAGAAAATTGTGTTATTACTGGCAAAGTAATGCAACAAGAAACTATGGTTTGTGTTCGCATTAAATATTACAAGCACTAACTGAAAGAGTTGAGATCTACAAAGGAGGTCATGTGATCTCAGATGGCGGACCACAGCCGTTGAGATGACCGCACACGAGGTCCAACTAAATCAACAATTAACCCATAATATAAATAAAACAATGTAATCAAGTGAGTAAAAGAATATTATAAAGTCATCTAATAAATGTGTATAGTGCACAAGTATGTGTAGGGTGTCGAACACATGGAATAGTTGTGTGTAGTAATATTATTTACTACTAAATAATGTATATTTGTGTATATTCATTTGTTATATACTTAGTGTTTTGTGGGCTGTTTAATTATTTATTTTTTTGGATTTTTATTTTTCCTTTATTTTTAATTTTACCTTCTTTTTATATTTTTTTATTTAATTCATTTTTTAAAATATAATAAGTGTATATATATATATATCACTATATGTAATAATAAGTATAAGGTAGGGTATATATATGTAATATGTGTATATATATTAAGAGATTTTTACCGGGCAGACCCTGTAATCTTTTGCAATTACCGCTGCGACCTCTGAAACATCCTAATTCCTCCCTCGACCCCGTAAACTTGTTAACCTTTACCCGGCAGACCCTGTGGTTAACCCCCATCCCTATGACCGTTAAAACAAACCGGATTCTGTTATCTTCTTTTATACTATACCAATTTATTTAACAAATTTACTGGAAATGCCACTCCCTCCCATCCTCCAACTCCAGCTGCTCCTCCCTCCCAACTTCCACCTCCAATTGAAGACATCGCCTCCCCTCCTCCGGTCCACCGGCGCCCCTGCCCGAAGTCCCCATCCCCAGTCAGCCGACCTCCTCTGTTCGACACCCCTACCACCGCCTGGGGTCCGTTCGGCAACCTCCCCACCCCCATGTTCGCTTCTGCAACCTCCCCCGGGGTCCTCCCGCCGACTCTGCCCCCACTGCTCGAGGCCACCCCCGCACCTGGAAGCCCCCTCATACCCCTCCTCCCCCGGTCGACTCGCCTGCGCATATGGTCGGAGGGCACTGACCTGTTGACCCCGCCTGCGCATATGGTCGGAGGGCACCGACCTGGAAGCCCCCCCCCCCCCCCCCCCCCCCCCCCCCGTCCGCCGCACCTGGAAGCCCCCTCGCATCCCCTCCCCCGGTCGACTCGCCACGCATATGGTCGAGGGCACGGGCCTGGATGCCCCCTCCGCGTCGTCTCTCGCAACCTCCCTCCCCCTGGTCCCCGCCGACTTCCCAAGATTGGAATAGCCCCCTCCCTTCGACCCCATCCCGCCCGTCGCACAAGCCCCCCCTCCCCCCGATCCCCATCCCGCCCGTCGCCTCCCCCTGCAAGTACCCGCCGCCTCCCCCTGACAAGCCCCGCCGATAATGCTGCTACCTGGGGCCACCCCGGCTCCACCCCCCCTCCCCCCATCCCTGGTCGCTGGAGCCTCCCTGCTCCCCCCGGTCGCTGGAGCCCCCCCTGCTTCCCCTGTCGATGGATCTCCCGTGTTTCCGTCGATGGAGCTCGACTTTGCAGGATTATTTTTTCCTATTTTCTTAATTTTGGGTAATCCTAACCGTTCAATGGTAAATGAGTTGGGTTAACTCAAGATTAACCCAAGTAACTGACTCAAATATAGTTAAAATTGACGGCAGGGTTTGTTGGGTAAGACAGAGCAAGTTTATGAGGTCGAGGGAGGAATTAGGATGTTTCAGAGGTCGTAGCGGTAATTGCAAAAGATTACAGGGTCTGCCAGGTAAAAATCCCATATATTAATCGGTAAATACAAATAATAATAATCCTTTTTTATTTTTAAAATGATTTAAAATATATTTATAGTATTTATACTAATTAATACTAATATAAAGTATATATACCAATAAATATATAAGTATAATATAATGTATTCTATTTATAAATATATCTATCTATAGTCAAAAATTATAAAATAAACTGGTTTGACGTTTTTTATATTTTCTTATATTTTTATGAATTTGTTAGCGATTTTTGCTAATTTTTAATTAATTTTAAAATGCAAAATATCCCAAATCAGGAGATAATAAATAGGCTGAATTATTTTGAGATTTAAAAATATTAAATAGGTCCAGGTTTTCTCAAAATTATTTTTTAATATGCAATAATATGTATGTATAAATATATAGGATGTAAAGCTAATTTTTAGAATTTTTATCATAATTTACTATTTGTAGGGTCAGAGAGGGTTTTCTATTGTTGGTTTTTCTTTTTAATTGTTTTGTGAGTTTTGGTGTGTAGTGATAAAATACAATAATAAACACTTTTTTTAGATTTTTAAGGGAGTTTTTATAATTTGATTGTATTTTCAAAGTCAAACAAGGTATACAAGTGCTCTTTTTTATTTTTAATAAATCTAAAATGATGATAATATGTTAAAACAAATATATGGCATGAATGAGCATACAGTCAGGCATTTATCCCTATTTTTGCTTAATTGTTGGACAACGAGAACTATTTATAGAAAATTAAAATGCAAAAAATAAAAAACTATACAAACTGGAAGGGGTATATTTGCAATATAAAATAAGAACGAGGTGTTACATGTAAAATACTCAAAAGTTTTCAAATGAAATTCAATTTTTTATACTAAACAATAATTACGAAACTTGAAGGGGCATAAGTTAAATTTGTCCACTCTTCTGGGGACCGCATGAGGTGACCTAGCAGTGGACCAATATGCAATATTAATATGCACATGGGTTCCTTAGTTATTTTTCTAACAACTTTTACACTTAATTAAATATCTACATAGGTATTTCATAAAAATAAAAAGCATAGAGGGGATTTTTGAAATCTACCCTACATAAGCACAGTTCAACAGACTGTTCTCTTGCTGACTCGTGGAGAATTCGATGGCGATGGGAAGGCAACATTTCGATTTGATCATATGGCCTAAATCAGATCTGGGTGTGTTCTTGATCCAATGACATTCAAGGGCGTTGGAAGAACAATCCAAGAAAGCTACGAGCCGGGCTTTGATCGTGGTTCTCCCCAGCCTCTGATGTCCAATCCTTGATCCGACTACGGCTACAGACTCCTAGGAAAGCTCTGCTTTTGCAGGTTGGAGCCAACGAGCTCTAAGAGAAAAGAGAGTCGATATGGAGCTCAGCTCCCTTTGCGTGACCTAGAGGTCTTTTCAAGTCTTGATGCGAGGTTCTTGGTGATCTTCGAAGTATGAGACCGGCACAAAAGTATTCCATAACTCGAGGTGGAGCTCCTCGACCAACAGATTAAGTTAGGAAGTGACTAAAGTGAAGGGCGACGAAGGTCCGATGAAGGCCAGAGAGGAGACCTTCATTTCGCCAGATGCGTGATGGATTTGGGTTGATTTTGTGGGGGAAAGATGAAGAGGATGACGAGGAACGAAGTGAGACAAAGAGTGAGTCAAATCAACGGTCGGAGGATGATGGATTTGGCCAGGATCTTAAGCTCCAGGTGAAAATGGGTTCCCTAATTAAATCTAAATCTAATTATTTAATGCAAATTAAAGATGTGAAATGGAAATTAGACCTAAAATTTACCTAAAATGGGAAGAAACGGGTCTCGATTCAACCTGCAGTCGAAGAGGCAGAACCACCAGAGACGCCCCTTCGACGATGGCTAGATCTTCTTCGACGAGGCTCCTCCTCGCTGCAGAACATCGATTCTCGACTCATGTCATCAGTCTTGAGCTTCAGGGATGAACCGAGGGGATAAGAGCGAGAGGGATCAAGTGGGTAAAAAAGGTGGAGGTGGAAGTTTTATAGGCGAAGAGACAACATGTTTTGAGGCATGGTGGCGTGCAAGGGAGAAGGGGTAGGTGAAGGGCATAGCTTAGCATGGGAGTCAGATGTAAGGAGGTCATGATTGTGGAATGTTCAAGGTGAGGGTGGTTGAGTGAAAAATCAAAGAAAATGATCATCTCATGAGTCTAATAAGGTGGCCGAAGGGGGCGTACAGTTGACCTAGGTCAACTTTTCCAGGCCTCTAGTTGGTTCGCGTGGACCAACTAGAAAATTCCCTAGTAAAAAATCCTTATAAATTCAATAATAAATAATAAATTGATTTTAAATTAAACATAAAAAATGTTTATAATTTTATGTAATATTTGATTCCTATTTTTATTTATTTTTAAGGGTTATTTATTATAGGATAATATCTACATATATAAATATAGGTAAATAAACATGTATTATATATATACTTGATATTTAATTTTTTTATATATGCATGTATTTTATATATTTTCATTTTATTTAAACACATATTTAGGTTATTTTAATTTATTTTTTGAGCTTATTTATGTGCTTAAATAATTATGTAGGTATATTATATGTGTATATTATAGTGTACTTGACTTTTATATTGAAGTATGATATTTAATTGTTTTATTTTTTACAGTTTTATTTTATTCTATAAATGTACATGAGTTTTAAATAATATCTACAATTTTATAAAAATTAAAGAAAGTGAAAAATATAAAGAATAAATATATTGAATATAATATACATGTATACTGGACAATAAGGGCCTAAATCCTAACCTTTGCATCTTAACTACAAATTGAATGAAAGCCCTTTCATTAACTAGATTATTTAATTTTATGAATAATAAATTGAGTTTGATCAATTTTGAATTTATATGGAGAAGTTACATCTCTGCAGTGTTTTCTTTGCAGCTTTTTATTTTGTATGTCCCGTGCGCGCTGTGCATTGTTTTTAAGCGAAATCAATTTTTATTGTTCTTTGTATTTTTATGTAAAATATTCATGCTGAGGATTTATTGATTTGAGGTTGAAAAAATTAATAATAAAATGGGCCCCAAAAGACAATTATTGGGCAAAATAAATTAGATTTTTATGTGATTTTCTATACAGTTTCTCTGCCCGATCTCTCCTACTTTATTCCTTGTTGACCAAGTCGTCATGATGACTATATCTCAAAGTATAGGGTCACTCATTATCTTTAGCACTTGATTCTTTTTCTTTTCTTTCATCTTTTTTTTATTTTGGTATTAAATACAATATTTATACTTTTATGTGAATTATAAAGTGTTTATTTTCACAAATTAATGATATATACAAGCATTTAGATAGGTATTTAAGGCCTAAATGAAAGAATAAAGGTAATGAAATGAGGATTCATCGAGTCCCCCCACACTTGCGTTTGCTAATCACTAACAAATACTTATGCCTATAAGTGCAAAAAAAGAAAATAAATAAAAGAAAAATAAACAACTTGGAATAATTTGTGGATTTTAAACTTGTCTTGATAAAGTCAAAGTTTGGAGCTTAATTAAAACCTTCGGAATATTGGTGTGTTCAGAACTGCATTAAGGTTAGTATGTGTGACACAACAACCCTTAGGTTCCATTATTCTATTATTCAGTTCTCTTCATAGTCTGGTTAGAACCATCCCCTTAGTCGCATTATATTACAACCTTGAAATGATAGAACCATGTGTGAATTTTTGAGCTCTTCCCAGACAAACCGCTGAGCTATAAAAGAGTCTGGTCATAGAGTTATATATTTCTTTCTTAGGTCAGGTGTTGTTGGTCTTTACAATCAAAAAGAGGAGAAGCTATAAGATTGGGAAAAGAAGTGGGAATGGGTCAGTGTAGTCTTCATTCCCCTATGAAGTGTCGTAAGTATAAGCGAGTCTTCACCAAGAAGCAATATTTTTATGGAAGCTCAATATTTTTTGTGGAATTTTTGGTATAGGCTTCTTCTTTGGTTATTTTATTTGACTTTTCATAGCTTCTGCATTCTTTATTGTGCCCCGAAGGATATAGCATCTTTGGTCCGCCCATGTTTTGGGGAATTGGAAAAAGTTGCGTCAGTTGACCATTCCTCATCCGAAGCACCATCTCAATCCAATCTCTGGTCTTTTGATATCATTATTACCAAAATAAGTGGGTTAGAGTACCAATTTATTAAATCCCCAAGACTGGTTCATGAGCCACCCTTGACGAAGTGGCCTAGCATTGTCCTAACATAGTTTCCAAGATTTTTCAACAATCCATCTGGGTTGAGATATGTGTTAAGTGTGAGGCTTCCAATCAAGTCATTGCCTCAATAGTCTTACGAATTATATGAAGGGGTCTAGTTAGATACATTGAATCAACTCATGGACATAGTCTCATGGAACCTAAAGAATTAAGTCAAGGCGACATGAAGGATTCCAATTCTAGTCCTCAATGGGTTCCTTCCAAATTAAATGTATTAAGGTCTATACCAAGCTCTAATATTCAGACTTTATTTCAGACTTGTTCAATTGTCTTGATTATTCAAAAAAGTGCAGATATTATGCACAATGTAAGAAAATATTTTTAGAAGAATTTTCTGATATTTAACTTTTTATGGATTTTTGAAAGTTTTGCAAATTTTTTGCAAATTTTTATACTTTTGAAATTTTTAAATTTTAGGAATTTTTGAATAAAAGTTAATGAAAGAAGTATGTGCAGATATTTACATGGGAATGCATTTGTTATTTATAAGAATTAAGTTAAAGAATTTACATTTGTTATTTACAAAAATTGAGTTGGTTAATATTTACATGTTTTGTAAAGTTTTATTTGCTTTAATTATGCATACAATACTCAAAATAATTTGAAAAGATTTTCACAAACCTTTTGAAAACTTATTTTTAAAATAATTTGACAAATAAGTTTTGAAAATTTTACAAAATTTGAAAATCAATTTGCAATGATGTTTCAAATAGTATGTATAGAGTTTTCAAAGTATTTTTGCAACCATTTTCAAAATCATTTGTAAATAGATTTTCAAAATATTTTATTCATACAAATGAAAGTAATTTCTACACACTACAATGGGTTTAAAAATATTTTTATAAGATATTTTCCAAATAATTTTCAAATAATTTTCCAACTGTTTTTCAAATATTTTGTCAAACATTTATAACCAGATTATTAGTTTTATATATAGAGAATTTTAGTGTGTGTTCAAATTTTATTAATTAGCCATAACATTGAAAATACGCAAGTACGAGTGGCTAAAGTATATACAACATATATACATCCCCCCTATACTTAGCTTGAGCTATGTCCTAGATCGGAGAGAAAAGGAAGACATAACTCATATTAAGTATAGAAAAGTCTATATTACAACAATTGAATAATGAAAGAATGAGAAGTTGATATTCCTCCTATACTTAGGATCAATTAATCCTATTATAGCCCTTTCTATTCCAAATGCAAAGAGAGTTGAGAATGGGAATAAATAAATTATCAGCTCAGCCTATCTCCCCCTGTACTTAGAGTAAAATATCCCTGAGTATAAACATAATATGAAGACTTGAGGAGACATGTGAGGGATCAAATAATGAACACCCATATACACTCATCCCCTCTATACTTTGGATGAAGCATATCCTAAATATAACAATGATGAATGCGATGAGTCAACTTATCGAAAGAATGAAACTCAAAAAGAAGAAAAGAAGAAAAAGATCAATTAATCAAAATTATTTTTGTACACCTTGTCTGACATTGTTGATCCTGCGGCTTCAAGTTCATCACGATAGACCACTTGTATCGAATCAACAATGGACAATAATGTATTGTGCTCTAAGTGTGGCTTCAGCAATTGTCTGTTGATCACGAAAGGTTGTGCGTCAACTGACAAACTTGATATCACAATACTCACATTGTCACACACATGCTTCACCATAGATGACCATGTTCACTTGCTTTTCAACTTCCCTGGGAATAATGTTAACTTTGCATGAAACAACCAAACCTTCTGACCTGGCTCGAAAGTCCTTCTGCAGATGAGCTTTTCATGCCACTTCTTGACTTTCTCCTTGTACATCTAGCTATTTACATATGTATAGTATCTAAATTCAAGTAGTTTATTTAGATCAAGATTTCTATTATTTCCGCCTTCTTGGATTCCAAATAGTAGACATTGATTTCCCATAAAGACTTGTAGATTAATTCTACGGGTAGATGGCATGGCTAGCCATAGACTAGGTAGGAGGGAGACATTCCCAAAGGTGACTTGTAAGCAGTCCCGTAGGCCCAAAGTATCAAGTCGAGCAATTTTGACCAGTTCTTCCTGTTGGGTCATACAAGCTTCTAAAGAATTGAGAATTGTTTTGATCTCCCTATTTGAACATTCTGCCAATCCATTGGACTGCACGTGGTATGGAGAAGTGACTCGATGTTCAATACAATAATCTTATGTTAGCTTCTTCACTTCTTGTTGATAAACGACTACCACCATCGGATATCAAAATTTTATTTGAAATCTTGAACCTTGCAATGATATTCTATCTCAAAAATCGATATACTTTATGGTTGTCGGTGGCTCGGGTTGGGATAACATCCACCCAATGACGAACATATTCGACAATGAGTAGAATATATTCAAAGCCCTGGTTTTTAGGAAATGGGGCCCATGAAGTCAATGCCCCATGCATCAAACATGTCTGATATCTGAATGCATTTCAAGGACATCGTGTCTTTCAATCTAATGGTTCTATACATTTCCTAACAGCCAGTGCAATTTTTCACATAGTCTTCTGCATCTTTAAAGAGAGTCGACCACCAGAGTCTGCATTTGAGTAATTTCTCTACCATTCTTTTCCCAAAGTGGTGCTCTCCTGATTCTTGGTTGTGGTAATGCTCGATGACCTATGATATTCCTCCCAAGGAATGCACCTTCTCAAGATGCAATCTTCCCCCTCAAGAAACAAACAAGGATCCTCCCACTAGTAGAAATGGAATAAAAAATGTACTAAGTCTTCTCCCACTATAAGTAGGGTTGTCTACATGGATTCTTTCTCAAATCCATGTTGAATGATTCGACTATTTTTTAAGACGTCGACTACCTAATGCAATCCCTACAAGAGTGGGATTTGAACCCTGGTCTTTTGTGTGGTAAACACACTAATACCACCAAACCATTAAGTGGGTACTGATAAATTTTTGTTAGATATCCATTTCTACTTTCTACTTTCTTTTCTCTTTCACTAGTAGAAATGGATATCTAACAAAAATTTGTCAATTTTCAGCATCAGCCAATCTTGCAGAGTTCTTTTGGAAACAAGATAGTTCACAATATCTGTGAACCATGGGAGTGAGGTAACTAACAAAATAGCCTCATCTGAGAAAGTTTTTGTAATCGGTATTAGTGATCTACCACATCATTTTTAATTATGGATTTATCTCTGATTTTTAGATCAAACTCCTGGAGTCGAAGGATCCATCTGATCAGTCTCGATTTGATGTCCTTCATTCCTTGTAATTTGATGGCAGAATGGTCTGTATACACAATGACTTTGGATCCTAACAAATGTGATCTAAATTTTTCCATGGTGAAAATGGCTGCTACCAAAATTTTCTCAATAACGGTATAGTTCTTCTATGCTTCATCTAATGTTCTGCTAGCATAATGAATAGCAAATGGTAAATTATCTTTCCTATATCCCAAAGCAACTCCAATGGCATAACAGAAGCATTTTCCATGATCTCAAATGGAAGAGACCAATCTAGCGGTTGTAGGATAGGGACCCAGGTGATCAATTCTTTCAACTAATTGAAACCATGGAGAGCTCTGTCATATACAATAAACCAATCTCCTTGCCAAGAAGATCAGTAAGTGGTTAGATAATTTTGTTGAAGTCTTTGATGAATCTTCGATAAAATCTCACATGTCCAAGGAATGACCGGACTTGCTTCAGATTTGTACGTGGCTCGAGTTTGGAAATAATGTCCACCTTTGCAGGATCAACCTCCATGCCACATTTATGTATGACATGGCCTAACACGATTCCTTCAGTCACCATGAAGTGACTCTTCTCCCACAAGAGCACAAGATTGACTTCGCAACATCTCTTCAAGACTCAGTCTAGATAAACAAGGCATTGATCAAAACTATCTCCATAGACTGAGAAGTCATCCATGAAAACCTTGAGAAATTACCAACAATATCTGCAAATACTCCCATCATGCACCTCTGGAATGTTGCTGGAGCGTTGCACAATCCAAAAGGCATTCTTCGAAAGGCATATATCCCAAATGGGACAGATGGATGTGGTTTTCTCTTAATCCTTAGGAGCAATGACAATTTGATTATAACTGGAGTATCTGTCCAAGAAATAGAAATTTTCCTTTGTGGCCAGTATTTTGACTATATGATCAATGAAGGGGAGCAGAAAATGATCTTTCTTGGTCGTTAGATTGAAGCGCATGTAATCCACATAGACACCAAGAAGTTAAAACTCTAGTTGGGACCGCCTCTCCTTTCTCTTTCTTCACAATGGTGATCCCTGATTTCTTCAGCACTATGTACAAGGGACTCACCCATTTTGAGTTGGAGTTGGGATATAGGAATCCAACATCACACCATTTGGTAATTTTTTTCATGACAAGCTCATGGAGGTTAGGGTTCAATCTACACTAAAATTCATGGGAAGGCTGGATGTCTTCTTCAAGGTAGATGTGATGGGAACACATTCAAGGATTGATCCCATGGAGATATGAAATCTTCCAGACTCTGACCTTTAATTTCTTTCTAGAATCTTGAGCAGACGAGATTCTTGGTCCTTGTTCAGTTTGGAATTTATGATGACCGAGAACATTTTTTGTTCACTCACAAGGAAGGTGTACTTCATGTTTGCTAGCAACAGTTTTATATCAGGTGGGTTCTGAATCATTTCAATAGAAACTTCAACAACTATGCAAGGTAATGTTGTTGCATCTATTAACTGTAAATTGTACACCACTAGCAATGCAAGTTCTGAAGTGATTACTTCACAGAAACTTTCAATAATATATTCTTATTCACAAAAATTTTCATTAATTTCCTCTTATTCTGGTAAGGATAGATGGCCAACAATGAATTCATCTGAAAAATCATCAAAGATCTCATCTTCAATATCATAGCAGAATTCGACTATGTTGTCAACTCCTTCGTATGTGGAGAGGAATTCATGTGTCGCAATATCATCCATAAATAGATTTGTATCTCGTATTTCTGCTAGAAAGTCATAGTCCTATGTTCTCTACTGTATAGTTTCACTCTCATCTGATGTAGAATTAGATGGCTTTGGTAATTGGATCGTCTTAATGGACACCTTGTTGCTGCGACAACGAGAGGTGATATGTTCGTTGCCTTAGTCCACCACTGTTTCGGTTGTTCGAAGGAACGACCATCCAAGTATAATCAAGGTATTACATAAAGAAGCTGAGGTGTCAATGCAGAGCACAATGAAGTCCACATGGAATTACATCCCTTAAATCATGACAATGACATCCTCCAAAATGCACATGGATCACTTGATTGATGGATCTGCAAACTGCAAAATCATTCTGGTAGACGTGAGCGGTCCCAACCCGAATTCTTTGAGCAGTGATGTAGGCATTAGATTGATGGAGGATCCACTTTAAAAATTGTTTTGTTCAACTCTTGGTCGAACATCTGACATTTGACAAGAGAGGCTCCCATGTTTTCTTTTTGCTTGGGAGATTGTTGATTGCATTGACTGTAGCCGTAGTTAGAATATGACTCACATTCCTTTCTCAAACTCAACATGCTTTCTCTTTATTATACATTCATCCTTCAATCCTTTCTTAATGTTTTACATGTAGTTAATGGCCTCTAGTAGAGGTATTTCAAGATCAAGATTCTGCATTATTTCGACCACATCATGGTCAGATTAGGTTGTTTTCAAGTTTCTAGATTTTTTATATTTTACATTGCATCTTGAAATAGAATATGTACAGAATCAAAAGCAGAAGCATTGTTTTTATTTACATCAGAATTTATGCCCACATTTTGTTGTACAAATGGATGAGAAAATGGAGTACAATCATCCATTAGTGGTGGGCATTCAAAAAATGCTGGGCTGACTCCATCGTCTAACACTAGATCAACTGCAGGTGCAATCTCTCCATGGCTGGAGCGATGTCGCTTGGTCTGCTGCTCTCTTTTTAGTATTTTATTTTGCTTATTTTTTTCGATTTTTATTACTGGCACTTCTCCTTCATCTTATTCCTCACCCGACTCAATTGTTGGATTGATTGATGCAAAAGATGATGATTCACCAGTAGAAGCTTTATTTTCCCCCTTTACTATGTCGGAAGACTGAAGGTCCTACCACTTTTGAGAGTGACATCATTATATAAAAACATATCAAGCACAACAAACTCTTTTAGGTGAGTCAGAACATTACAAACTACAAGCTCTCTCTCTCTCTAAAATTGTCGGGGTTCGCCTCCACCGGTGCCAGAATAGAGATTTTAGGTCAGTCGTCTAGCTTCTGGCAGATTTCTGCCAGGCTCTTCACCAACTGAGCCAAGCAGTCCAAGGCGAGGTTCACTGGGTAGCCTTGGATGGTTTAGCATGTTGTCCATACTGAGAGTGGGAATGGTGTGATGGTTGTTGGTAGGAATTCTGAGAGTGGTATTGAGAAGAAGGTTGATATTTGTAATGTTGAGGAGAAGGGTATTGACATGGACTAACCACGTACGGTTAGTACTGCTGGTGTTGACGGTACGATGGTTGCTAGAAAGAATTATGTCTCCAATTATTGTATTAAGGTGGAGATTACCAGTGTTGAGGCTAATTATTCTAGACAAATCTCCCTCCCTGATGTTAAGGGAATGGATGGGAAGCTAAGGACTGGCCCTGCTGATGTCCGTTTGGATAGGACAACTATGTATCATTAGACCATACACCATGCACCTCCTGAATGAGAGGTGGAGGTAGAGAACATGGACCCAGTATAATCTGAAGCTCGGGTTGGAAGACAACCAACTATTGTTGCAACTGCTGAGGCGATGTTATCTCGAGGGCGTGCATGTAGTACATGTGTTGGACCGCCGGTTGTCCTGGACTCTGCTAATGGGTTTGAAACGATGAGGTATCCTTCATCTCTACAGGTGTCACGATTGGTGCAATCACCAACTAACAAGAGTTAAGTGTGCTCACAAATAGCTCCAACTTCTTGGTGATTTGACCTAGTTTGTCCAGGTTCCATGTCCTATGTTCGATCATAGATAATTTTTCTAGACCCTGCGATCATTTCTTGATTATGTCCACTTTGGAAAAGTGGCTCCCAATGATTCTCAAGTTGGATCTCACATCTCTGTCTAGTTCATGAGATACCACCGCATGAATTGGCTTCTGCTGAATTTGTGGATGGCACTGATATGTACGAGATGATGACAAGGCAACCTCTCCTTTGACCATTTCCTCGAAGATCTGCCAAACGATGTCTTCATCTTTATTGAAGTACAACCCAACACAAGTAGCATCTACGAGCCTCTAGATCTTGAGAGTCAGTCCCTAAAGAAGTGTTGGACTAGGATGGTCTAAGGAATATCATGGTGGGGACACTTCTCTTGTAGATCTCTAAAATGGTCCCAAGCTTCATGGATGGATTCATGTGTAGTTTGGGAGGAATTGGAAATTTTGGCTCGCATTTGATTGAGCCAACTTAGAGGTAGAATTTGTGAATTAATGATGGGTTGAGATCCCCCAAGTCATGATAACTCTCCCTAGATGGTTAATCAAGTAGAGAGACTTATCTTGAAGGCTGAATGGAAACGTCGACATCTTGAGTACACTTAATGGTATGTTAGGGTAGTGCGTGTTATAACATATGTGAGCAAACTGTTGCAGATATATGTAAGGTTCTTCATTCGCATTCCCAGGGAAGGTGGGAAGAATAGCTAAGAAATGAATCTTCTACTCAAAATGTGCATGGAATGGTGGTATTTAGATCCACTTAGTCATCTGGCCTGAGCCAGGGTTGTATGTCTCCTTGAGAGTAGGCTTGGGCCTCTCTCCTCTTAGCTCATCTTCTAGACCTCCACAGGGTCCATCTCTCAATTCTTCATCTCCTCCTCATGGGTTATCTATTCTTCTCCTCAACTCATTAAGCATATCTTGAGAGGAGACCTGGTCCAATGCTTGATTGGTGATTTGTTGTTGAATGGTTTGAGTGGAAGCAAGCAGCTGAGCATTTATGCCATTCTGGTCTGGTTTACCTTGTTCTGGCTGGAGGACGTTGTGGTCCCTTCTCTCGACTAGTAGGAGCCACATATGAATTAGAGTCAGAAAGTATCTCGGGCTCCAGATCGGGCTCTTGGTCTGCAAATGGAATAATGCCCGATCGGTCTGGATAGAAGCACCAAATGTAGACAATTATTCTATGTTAAGGTAAACATATAACTTCATTAAGAATGGAGAAGTATAAGGAGTGAAATCTGTTTCCAACCAAAATGGGCAGAGTTCGGAACAAGAGAGGTCCCAGATTATTGAAAAAGATAGACAGTCTAGTGAGCAGTTTGCAAAGTCCGAACCATATTCTCGAGAATCGCCCAAAATTATTGGAGATGTTGGCTACATGGAATTGATATGGGTGTCGGCTGGGTCCTGACTAAGACATCCATGAGTTGCCATCTCGGAGGTCAAGAGGGAGATTGAGAATGGATGAAGGATACAATGATGAACGAGAAACTAGAAATAAAAGGAGTGTAAAATAGAAGTATGACCTAAAGAGATCAAGGGTCAAAGTATAATAAAATATCTAAAATGAAAATTTGCCTAATTGTGTGGGACTTATCTTTGGAATTAATCTAAATCAAAATAAACACCAAACAAGTTTGGCTTCATCAACTCAACACAAGTGAAGCCGTAAAGGTTCAACTATTTTTATCTTTTCAATTTTATTTTTGTTATTTAGGGAAACTTTTCTCCCAGGTCCTTAGAGTTCTAACCCTATTAGAGAGTGAGTATTGCTAGAAAAGGATCACGTACTTTCCACATCCATTTTAATATGTGATCTATGCTCTTAGAGGTCCTTGATCTCTTGCTTGTGGGGCTACTCAATCAAAGAAATAGAGAGAGGAAGCTAATAGGTGAAACCAATACTTCCCTCACAAGTGATGTACTTGGACACAAGACTATGAAACAGACACACCTGTGAAGGCGTGGCCTATGCTCAATACTTTAGACCAAGTCGGATGCACCACACTAGGTGGGAACACCACCGTCGAAAAGTCCCTACTTGCTTACATACGATAGAAGCATCAATACTTCACCATCCCAAGTAATTATCAAGGCAACCAAATATCGGGATTTGGGCTTTAATCTTCAGGATTCATGCCTCACTCTGACTGAATGGTACCTGAAAATAGTGAGGGCTTTATGAACCCAAAACAATGATGTTAATTAATAATTTCAATTAAGGTTGAAGTTTTATTAGCAATCCCCTTATTTTAATTTTTGGAATTTAAATTTTTTGAGTATTTTTCAATTAAAACTTAATGATTTTTTATTTTCTTTTCGATCATAAGTGATACAAAATAGAGGGTGTTGGACATGCGAGTCCACAATGAGCCATTATGCAATAAATGTTATTGCGAATATCATTCCCTGATATGAAATGAAGAATAACTAATTTTCATAATATGTCCCTCTGTACAATTAGGGTTATGTACCATGGCCATCTTGATGATCATGCAGCTGTTGATTCAGTTATTGAATGATAGAGGCTGGTGCTTGGATGAATATCTAACGAGTTAGATAAGAGGACTCATCAAGCACCATCAAATGATTGTTAAGTGATGATCTCCAGCCTGAGTAGGAGATGGCAATCCTTTCTCATTAGGCTGATATCTGATCGACCTCTTAATGCAGGTCCTCGGCACGGGAATAGTGATTCGGAGGTGTCAGATTAGTTGAGTCAAAGGATTGACTTAACGAGATCGAGATTACCAAAGTCTTACGTCAAATTATGTCACGATAAAGGGATGCATCCTCTGACCGGAGATAGATGTATTGCTATATGTCTGAGTATGTATATTTGGCAGACCAATAGGTTGATGACCTAACCAAGGTCCATACACCAGCGAGCTGGTGTGCATGTAAGGGCATATGAGTAAGATATGATCTCTCAAAGGGATCATAAAGATTCACATGTGAACCGAGAGACATGAGCTCACTCATGAGGCATTGGGACCGATCAAATTCCGTGCATGGTCCTCGTGCTTTGTAAGCATGACAAGAATTTGAAGGTATGATATATGTTTTGAGAAAGCATATGATCGATACCAATCTCCAATGACCAAGATTGAGAAACTTGGTGATCAAACCCTGAAGATGACAATGCAAAATTGATCTATGTCTTCAGGTTGATCATAGGCCTTCCAGTGTGCAGGATGTATAGGTGTTAGGAATACTTGAGGGTGATTTGATCATAAACGATTGTATAACCATGACACTTCTATTCCGAGGGAGTGATGAAACGGGTTTGGATTTTAATAACTCCTGTCAGTAGAGAAGTGACCTAATCTTTATCCATGTATTGGACATTGGTTTGAATAAGATTCAGATGCAATGAGAAGATTAGGTCTACGACCTTGATTTATATAAGCATCTATGGGAGGTCCATGAGATCTGGATTTGAGATGTGATCTCAATATCCAAGTCACTATACACTGAACAATACAATCGTCCTGTCCTTATCTCCAAGTATCTGCGGAGAAATCGCATTATTTTTGAAAGTGTTCAAGAATAATTCCATTGTTGAATTATATCTAAGCATTAAGAGAATGATAATCAAATGTGATTTAATTATCTCATTGCATGTGGAAATTATCCAATATAATTAAATGTGATTTAATTATTGTGGATAATAATAATGTGGATAGCAATATCCAATTATTCATAATATATTATAAACGTGATTTATAATGTACTAGAGAGAGCTAATTATAATTTATACTTTGTTAATTAATTATTGGTGTGAATTAGATTCGCATTGTATAATTAATTGAAAATATAAATTATATTTTATTTTGGGTTGTGAATATGATTCACAAATTTCCAATGGCAAGGTTGCAATATTCTCAAAATTAATTATGAATTATTTTTGAAGAATAAATCACAACAAAAGTTGTTGGAATAAATAATGGAGATTTTCACGGAGATATGCAATCTTATGAGATTTCATGAGATTTCCTCCACATGGAAACAAGTGAATGGTTACCAAGTCCTTTATGGAATTGGTGGCCGCCCATCATATTCCATGGGAGATGTAGTCTCCATGATGATTATCTCCTTATTTGTTTGATTTAATTTAGGATTAAATTGTATTTGATTTATCAAATATATTTAATCTAAATTAAATTATTAGTTGTTGTCTTTTTACCAACAACAATCTTGACTATTGGATTAAACATGAATCAATCTCATCCATTGATTTTATGTATCCCATGGATTGTGATCCATGGATCCCAAAACCCTATAAATAAAGAGGCATACCATGCTCTCTAGGGTTACGCAATTGAGACACATATCTCTCTCCCTCTTCCACACGTCGAGCCTCTTCTCCTCTTCTCTCCTTGGTGGCCGTCCACCAAACCCTAGAGGAGAGCTTCGTCGTCGCTTCGCCACCGCGTCCCCACCTTGACTCTCTTCGATTCTCCATATCCATTGGAGTGCTACACTCGCGAAGAAGGTGCTCAATATCGTACGACGAGATCCAGAGTTCACAGTGCTTGGATCAACTTGTTGGATTGCGAGGACCACGCGACTCATCCCCGCACTCGCAATCTTCTTCTCCGATGATCAAACTTGAGACAGGAGGTCTCTTTTCATAGAGAATCGATCAACCACTCTTCAAGAGGTATTCCTTCATACTTTATGTGGTTCTAGATGAAATGATCTGAGAATCGTTCTTGGATCATGTGGTTTCATCGCTTGAAAAATTTTAAATTCCGCTGCATAGAACAACTAGTTCGACTAGTCGTTCTTTGTCGTATTCGATACGATACTCATGTTTCCGTGATGTGCTTGAGGATTATCCCATATCCTGTAATTGTTATCAGATCCTTAGGTCGAAGGTTTTGGATATGATCCGTAAACCTAGGACGACTTGGGTTCTTAAGGTCGCGGAAGTTTTTGTCGCATTTCATTTTCGCACATCTGTTTAGTGAATATATTAGGCCCTGTTTAAAATGTTTAAACATGAATTAATCACTTGGATTTTGTTCCACATCAAATAAGGAAACAATAGGATCTGAGTTTACGTAATTTGGATTCCGTTTGCTCGAGATATGGTTGTTTTAATGAACATGTATTCAGTGTTACGGGAACTGCGAATCTTAACATGATTAATGAGTTAATTATTGTTTTTATCCACCTAGAAATGTGTGAAATATCACTTAGGTTCTGTCCTAAATCAAATTAGAAATCTTTGAAATTTTATTTTGTCTAATTTGGATCTAAATTGATCGAGATATGTTAATTTTAGTATTATTACTGGGGGATATGCAAGTGCCGTAAAAGGACTTGGCGTAGTCTCTCGAAAACAGAGTGACTGATCAGCTTACCTAGCTATTTTTCTATGTAGCCTATGATTGTCACATGGGTGCGGGTTTAAATGATTAGCCCGTTAATGCTTCTTTGGGCTAGTGGGAGATTGTTGGACATGAGAGCCCACAACGAGCCATTATGCAATAGATGTTATTGCGAATATCATTCCCTGATCTGAAATGAAGAATAACTAATTTGCATAATAGGTCCCTATATACAATTAGGTTTATGTACCATGTCCGTCTTGATGATCATACAGTTGTTGATTCAGTTATTAAATCATAGAGGTTGGTGCTTGGATGAATATCTGAAGAGTTAGATAAGAGGACTCATCAAACACCATCAAATGATTGTTAAGTGATGATCTCCAGCCTACGTAGGAGATGGCAATCCTTTCTCATTTGGCTGATATCTGATCGACCTCTTAATGCAGGTCCTCTTCATGGGAATAGTGATTCGGAGGTGTCAGATTAGTTGAGTCAAAGGGTTGGCTTAATGAGATCGAGATAACACAAGTCCTATGTCAAATACTGTCACGATATAGGCACGCATCCTCTGACCGGAGACAGATGTATTGCTATATATCTGAGTATGTACATTTGGCATACCAATAGGTTGATGACCTAACCAAGGTTTATACAGTGGCGAGCTGGTGTGCATGTAAGGGCATATGAGTAATACGATCTCTCAAAGGGATAATACAGGTTCACATGTGAACCGGGAGACATGAACTCACTCATGAGGTATTGGGACCGATCAATTTCCATGCATGGTCGTCGTGCTTTGGAAGCATGACAAGAATTTGAAGGTATGATATGTGCTTTTGAGAAAGCATATGATCGATACTAATCCCCAATGACCAAGATTGAGAAACTTGGTGATCAAACCCTGAAGATGACAGTGTAAAATTGATCTATATCTACAGGTTGATAATAGGTCTTCCAGTATGAAGGATGTACATGTGTTAGGAATACATGTGGGTGATTTGATCATAAACAATTGTATAACAATGACGCTTCCATTCCGAGGGAGTGATGAAACATTTTTGGATTTTAGTGACTCCTCTCAGTAGAGAAGTGACCTAATCTTTATCCATGTATTGGACATTGGTATGACTGAGATTCAAATGCAATGAGAAGATTAGGTCTACGGCCTTGATTTAATCAAGCATCTGTGGGAGGTCCATGAGATCTGGATTTGAGATGTGATCTCGATATCCAAGTCACTATACGTGGAACAATACAATTGCCCTGTCCTTATCTCCAAGTATCTGTGGAGAAATCGCATTATTCTTGAAAGTGTTCTAGAATAATTCCATAGTTGAATTATATCTAAGCATTAAGAGAATGATAATCAAATGTGATTTAATTATCTTGATGCATGTGGAAATTATCCAATATAATTAAATGTGATTTAATTATTGTGGATAAGAATAATGTGGATAGCAATATCAATTATTCATAATATATTATAAATGTGATTTATAATGTACTAGAGAGATCTAATTATAATTTATTATTTTGTTAGTTAATTATTGGTGTGAATTAGATTCACATTGTATGATTAACTGAAAATGTAAATTATATTTTGTTTTGGGTTGTGAATATGATTTAGAAATTTCCAATGGCAAGGTTGCAATATTCTCAAAATTAATTATGAATTATTTTTGAAGAATAAATCACAACAAAAGTTGTTGGAATAAATAATGGAGATTTTCATGGAGATAAGCAATCTCATGAGATTTCATGAGATTGCCTCCACATGGAAACAAGTGGATGGCTACCAAGTCCTATATGGAATTGGTGGCCGTCCACCATATTCCATGGGGAGATGTAATCTCCACGATGATTATCTCCTTATTTGTTTGATTCCATTTAGGATTGAATTGCATTTGATTTATCAAATATATTTAATCTAAATTAAATTATTAGTTGTTGGCTTTTTACCAACAACAATCTTGATCATTGGATTAAAAATGAATCAATCTCATCAATTGATTTTATGTATCCCATGGATTGTGATCCATGGATACCAAAACCCTATAAATAGAGAGGCATACCATGCTCTCTAGGGTTATGCAATTGAGACACATATCTCTCTCCCTCTTCCACATGTCGAGCCTCTTCTCCTCTTCTCTCCTTGGTGGCCGTCCACCAAACCCTAGAGGAGAGCTTCGTCATTGCTTCGCCATCACGTCGCCGCCTCGACGTTCTTCGGTTCTCCATCTTCTTTGGAGTGCTACGCTCGCGAAGAAGGTGTTCGATCTTATACGACGAGATCAGGAGTTCACCGTGCTTGGATCAACTTGTTGGATTGCGAGGACCACACGACTCATCCCCACGCTCACAAGCGTCTTCTCCGACGATCGGACTTGAGACAGGAGTCTCTTTTCAAAGAGACTCGATCAACCATGCTTCAAGAGGTATTCCTTCATACTTGATGTGGTTATAGATGAAACGATCTGAGAATCGTTCTTGGATCATGTGGTTTCATTGCATGAAAAATTGTGAATTCTGCTGCATAGAACAACTATTTCGACTAGTCGTTCTTCATCGTATTCGATACGACACTCATGCTTTCGTGATGTACTTGAGGATTATCCCATATACTTTAGAGGGAGATAGAAGAAAAGTCGTACAAGTGGATACTAGGGTGGAAATATCACCCTCGTATCAAATGATGCATGCAAAGTAAGAGGACTTACAATGCTTCCTAACTCTCTCTATGCAGGATGCAAAAGCAGAATTGAAATATTTACACTATAGTATGAAAAGAAAAAAACATGAAATCACCCTAAATGGGAATCACTCTTAGTTGTGAAGGACCAAATGCAAATTATCAAGAAATGAAGTCCAAAAGCCCGATCTTGGATTCTCCTCGATGTTTTCCACAACAGATCTTGCTAGCACTATATGGAGCCTCTCATGGTGCTCGATCTCAATTTAAAATAATCAACACTATAGGTGCATGCTTTTAATTAAGCTTTGTACCTAATTACTGATCCAAGAAATCCTAAATCTAGGGGCTCAATCATATAAAACAAAGAAACACAATAGAAAACTCAAAACGTGAGAAATAAAATAAATATAAAGGTGATGAAAACAAAGAGAAAATCGACGCGGACCCAAGTTAACATATTAGAGGGGTATAATGATGAAAATACATGCCTTTATTTTTGAAAAAAATAGAAAAATGTCGGAAAATCTGGTGCGGGTCAGCTCATTTTTTCCTAAGTATTATGCAGGGTATTTTATTATAAATATATCTACATAAAGTTAGAAATTATAAAATATTTTTTTATTTTTTTATTTTTTCTCATATTTTTGTGAATTTTCGAGAGATTTTTGTTAATTTTTAGGTGTTTTAAAATAAAAAAGATCTCAAATCAAGGGATAAATAAATAGGCTAAATTGGTTTGAGATTTAAAATATAAAATAGGTCCAAAATTTCTCAAAATTATTTTTAATATGTAATAATATTATACATAAATATAGGGAAGAAAACTATTTATTGAAAATATTTTACAATCTTTTAGAGTTAGATAGGGTTTCTATTTTTTTAGTCTTTCTTTTATATTTTTTTTGTAATTTTTGGTATGGGGTGATAAAATACTTTTACAAACACTATCTAATTTTTTTTGGAATTTTTAAGGGAGGTTTTATTTTTTTTGGATTTTTAAGTCAAATAGAAAATAAAAGTGCTCTTTTTAATTTTTAATAAATAAAAAATGCAAATAATATGTTAAAAGAAATATATGGCATGAATGAGCATATAATCAAACAACCCTTGTTTTTCACAATTTTTAGAGCACAAAAACTATTTATAGAAAATGAAAATGCAAAAAAAATACAAGCTAGTAGGGGTATATTTGCAATATAAAAGAAATATGAGGTGTTACATGCAAAATATCCTAAGGTTTTTAACTGAAATTCAATTTTTTATACTAAACAAAAATTATGAAACTCGGAGGGGCATACATACAATTTGTCTACTCATGTGGAAGACCACATGAGGTGACTAGTAATGGATCAATATGCAATATTCAATAAGCGTATAGGTTCCTTAACGAAATTTTCCAACAACTTTGACGCAATTAAATATCTATAGGGGTATTTAATAAAGCCAAAAGGTGTAAAACACGTTTTTGTAATTTAAACCACTTAAGCACGATTCATGAGGTCGTTCTCTTATTGACACATGGAGGATCTGATGGCGGTGAGAAGGCAATAGTTCGATTTGATAAGATGACCCATATTAGATCTGGGTTGTGTTCTTGATCCAACGGTGGTCAAGGGCGGTGGAAGAATGACGAGCCCTGAAATGCCCTTGTTAATCTTGTAAAATTAACATTTAAATTTTGTTCGAATTTTTATTGTAGGCATGCAATTTAGGGTTGATAAAAAATGACTATTTTAATTATTAATCTAATTAAAGTGGCAGTCAATTTTTGTTACTTGGGAAGTCCAAGGTAGAATTCAGGGAGGCAATTGTCTCCTTAGGTTGGTTTTTTAGTCGATCTCGAGGTTAGGTTTTCAAATAAATATATTTTTTATTTTTAAATGTGATAAATGAGTTAAATGCAATTTTGGCGAATTTTAGGGACTAAAATACAATTTTCATTCAAACAATGTCTAATAATTATGAAACTTAACCAGAATGTGAAATGTATAAAATATATGTACTGTAATTGTTTTGGAATTTTTGGATGCAAAATGAATTAATTATGATTTAATGAATGCAGACAATGAGATTTTAAATAATTTATATTAATTAATATTAACTGTACTTATTTTCAGGAAATAAATGTATCTAATATATATCACTGTGTAATATATCTCAGAAAAATCCTAAACCCTGAAAATGTTGAACATTACCTATTAAAAATTAATTAATGAAATATACAGAATGATTTTTATAGAGAAAAATATGCATGAAATGCAATTTTTTGGGGCACAAGGTAAATATCAATTAATTCTACTGTCGATGAGTTTTTAGTAATTTTTTGAGCAATTGTTAATTTTATATGAATTTCTGAGTTCTGGCTTGGTAAAAATACAATTTTCATCAAAATAATAAATATTAATTAACCACAGATCATAAAAATAACACAAGCTTGCCATAATGAAAAGAATTAATTAAGAAATAGAATGCATTTTTTAAATAATAAAATAATGCTATATAGAGTTTCAAATAAAGATGTAAACACAGGTTCCTAAATGCAATTACAGAGAAAAATATAAAAAAATGTGCAGACTATACTTGTATGTTGTTACCTATATTGAGGTTCTTGCTGCAATTCACCATATGCTCATGTGCAGTCCACATGTATTGCTAGGTATGGATGGCTATGCAATTTTGCCACGTATGAGGATCTCCACATAACAAGTCAGAATATTGGGAGGTACGGGCACAAATTCCCCGCACCTCACACCTTCCTCATGTGAGGAGAGAGGAATGGGGTAGCAGTGGTAGTGTGAGTGTGGTGGCTGCTAACATCATCTGGATGGCGGGCCGAGAGCAGAGGCGATGGCAGTCGGCGGAAGTTATGTGAGGAAGTTGAGTCGATGGTGTGAGCGCGGTGACACACATGCAAGCTAGTGCGGTGGGAAGCACATCCGTTAGAGGGCGTGAAGGGCCAAGTCAAAGGCGAAGCTCTCTACATGTTGAAGTTTGGACGGATGAGGCGAGGAGCGACGTGGAGGAGCTCTTAAGTCAAGGTCATTGATGAATATGTGATTCATCACTCTAAAAGTAAATAAAGCTTTGTTCCTGAGTAATTAGAGGCATATTTCCACCTATATTGCATAATTAGCATTCATGCATGCATAAATAATATCTGCATTTTAGCATCCATATGTGCATTAAATAAGAAGCTCAATTCACTTGTAAAATACCTATATATTCACCATAATTCACTTATTTGTATATATTTTATACTAACTCCAAAATCCATAAATTCAACTTTATACTGTAAATATTACTAACACTAATAAAAGAAAAATACCAAAAAAATACTAACTTGTAAAATTGACCAATAAAACCCCAATTCAAGTTTGAAACCATGGACTATAAAATCCATATATCTCTCTCATATAGCCTTCGATCTAGGTCTACTCAATTTTAAAATAACATACATTTAAAGACCTTTAAAATGATACCAATTTCATTAAAATCGGAGCTCATATGCAAAACTTGGATTTTGGGCCCCCATTGTATACTATATGTACTTATATTTGTACCCTTGTATTTCATCACTTCATTTGACCTCGTTGTCATTTTTGGTCAACATAAATCTTGCATATCTCATCGAGATCTACAACTTTAATGTTTTGAGTTTTTCCAAATTCGGCCATTTTTACCTTCTTATTTCACCTTCTTTCCTCGACCAATCAGATTGGGCCATGTGGTGCCCTATGGTTGCGCCACGCGACCCACTCCATTGCGTGCCACGTGCCCCTTTTCCTCCACTGTCCGATGGCTTCCTCTTCCTTCAGATCCAAGCCATCCACAATCGCATCACCTCGCAGCCGTCTGATCAAGGCCCAAATCGCATCTGGGCAGATCACTTGCGCCTCCACTACCGCGCTTCACGTGGCGCTAACTGCGCCTCTCGATCCTCCATTCATGGATCACATCCCCACCTTCGATTCTCATGATATTTGCACCCTTCGATCCGACCCCTAACCTCATCATCACTGTCTAGTTTCGCCCTCCTGAGCGCAACACGTGGCGCGACCTACATCACCCGATCATACCGCCCCTCTCTAATCCCAGCCTCTCGATAGCGCGCCTCTCGTAGCTGTTGGATCGCGAGATCCAACAGACATGACTTCTTCTTCCACCTCTGGCTACCTTCCTCGCACACGTCGCCCCTCTCACGCAACATCTTCCGCTTCCCATTTCCCCCGCTCCTTCACATCCACTTCCCAACGAACCCACAATGTAGCCCCATCAACCATCATTCTTGCCAACAACCACGATCGTTATGACCCCCTCTCCCTTGCTCCATACACTCCACGCAAACCACCTCCTCTATCGTCCGGACCTCTACATTCTCCCTATAAATACTCCACCTCCTGTGAGATTCAACCCCATCTGCCCTTGCACGAGAGATACTAGAGCTCCCTTCTACCTATCGGTGACAGAGACTAGGACTGAGAGTGAGCGATGACGGTGTTCCCCTCTCCGGCGAATCCACGACACAATTCGCCGTGCAACAGCTCCTCCTTTGAGCTGCACGAGCTCGGGTTGCTACCGGACCTCGAGCGACGATCAGAGAATTCCTGCAAAGCCATCAACATAGTTAGCCTCCTCCATTCCTCCTCCGATATTCTTCTTCGTTTCCTTTGATTTTCTCCTATTTTTTCCGCCTCCCTCGATCGTCAACACATTTCGTTGACCATCGCCTGAGCTCCACCTTGGAGCTCTCATCTTTGCCACACCTTCCGTTCACCTTCACGACACATCAATCCACTTTTGACCATCGCTCCGCCTATTACGGTTGATGAACACCACCGCCCTCTCACCACTTCACTCCAGAAGGCCTCAAGCACTCACTGCACTTCACACAAACACGAGCACCATCTTTTGGCATACCCAACCTTGTAGATACCATCTTTGACATTGGTCGGACCTTCGCCAGAGCTACTTCGAGCTCCGTCGTCACTGGCTTACAGACCTCCATAGCCTCATCCAGAACCTCCGACGGCTCCCTGACGCTTCCACGATCATTCCCAGCTACCTAGGAGTCCCTGAACATCTTCTCCGAGTGAGAAACAAGGTGGAGGAGCCAGGAGGATTTTGCAGGAGCCCAGCCACAACCGCCGCAGGAGGCGGCGGCCCGGAGGAACACGACGCACGACCATCGTCCGATCATCTTGATCGGACGATGCTCATCGATCCACGTCACATCTGCCAGCAGCTCCAACCTCCGTTGGATCAGCTTGATATGTCGTACTATATCGTGCCACGACAACAGCTCTGAGCCCCATTTGATCCTCATCGATCGAACGGTCCATCTCGCGCCACGTTGCTCCCTCCGAGCCTCTACCCCCACCATTAGGATCGGAGCTCCTGAAGCTTCCCCGAACCTGCAGCGCACCCGAGCCACATCCGAGCCTCCGGTCGTCCGAACCTAGAACCTCACGTGTTCCTTACGTGCAATCTGGGCATTTTGCATAGAAACCCCTGCAAGTTTTCCAAATTGCAATTCAGTCCCTGCTAGGCGTTTCACGTGAGGCACACGTGTTCCCGTAGACAATTTGCATACATACCCCTGCATTATAGGTAATTACATTTTAGTCCCTGTACGTTTGTTTTGATTTAAGCAATTTTATTTCTTGTTTACATTTTGGTCCCTGTGGTTGCGCATTTATTTAGACATTCATTTAGCATCATTTTTAAACTCCAAAAATTGCATGTTGTAGAGAAACTTGTGCTTTATCATTGTGGACACTCGTCACAATTTTAAGAGCATCAAAGAATTTAATATTATTATTCTTATGAAAATTTACATAGTTTTGCTACTGTGCGTTAAATTCTATATTAAGTTATTTGTTGCTAAAAAAATCACCAAAAAATCACAATAGGTTTAGTTTAAGTAGTTCTACTTCTTTCCCAAAAGTCACACCATTTGCACACATAACGGGCCTTAATAAATTTATTAGTATTTTGCTTAATTGATTTTTAATAGGTCCAAAGTTCATTATTTTTGAGATCTTTTAATTTTCTTGGATTCATCTCATATAGAAATATCTAGGATAATTTTTGTATCTGAAAATGATGTCTTTTGTTGTTTATTAAAATTAATTTTGCAAAAACTACCCTACATTCATATTTAATTCATATTTAGTTCATTTAGAGTCGAAAAATTCCAAAAAATGCAGCAACCTAATTTCATTGCATTTCATATTCTGGCCAAGTTTCATCATCTTTGGACTTAATTTGACCATATTTCAAATGTAACCTTAAATTTTGACTTGAAATGTATCATATTTCCTTTAATTTGCATTAAAAATACAAAAAATGTTCCCCTCAAAATCTAACATTGAAATTGACTCCAAATCAACATAAGGAAAAAGCTGCCTCCCTGAGTTCGACCTTGGGCTTGCTCAAGTAAAAAAAATTACCGCTTGCGTTTAATTCGACATTAATCTAACTGATTTTTGATAAGTCTTGGTTTATCCGACTACAACGAAAAAACATTAAATTTGATCGATAATTCGGTTGAATTAAGTGGGTAGACTTAGGGCTCGTCAGATGGCACCATTGCTGGAGAGGCACAGCCTAGGTTAATTTTTAGGAAATTTGGATTTTAGATTTTCCATCCTCGGGTAGTCTGATTCCTGGCTTTTCTTGTGAATATTTTCTGTTCAATTTTATTTTGTGCCATCCTTTATCTTACCATTAATTATTTTCATGCGAGGAATACGAGGAGTTGAAGGCACTTCGCCAAGCAAGCTGATGAACCTGCATCGAAATAAATTGAGTGTTTTTAGAGGACTTGTAACATTTATTATTATTATTTTGCATTTCCATCAGTTCCCATTTGGGTTCTCGCACATGTAAGTCATAATAAAACGAGTCCCCGCCTGTTGTATGGTTGCTTAAAGTAGGATAGGACCTACACTTGAGGCTCTTAGAGCTCGCTTCGGACTGTTTGTGCTCGTAGTATCTAGGACCACACTTAACATTAAAAGATGCACTTAGACCACATGACTTCTAGCCAAATTTAACTTGTTCTTCATTCGCTAATAGAAATGCTTGTCTAGGAGCGACTTTTTCTCTCTTGCATCCATATAGATAAAATTTCAATTCTGTTTTGCATATTGCATATTGAGCGCGAGGATCACTGTTAGTCTTCTGAACTTGGCATCCATCATTGTTTTATCGTGAATCGGCTTTTCTCGACTCCTCCCTTGGTTTTCTAACTTAGGACTAAAGGAAGTTGAGACTGGACGATAGGCATGCCTTGTATGTTGGACTAATGAAGTGGTCATCTAACTTAAAATCGGTACTGCTAAACAAATTGACCAAAAAAATCAAAATAAAATCAGAAATTCTGTTTGCAGGAGAATAATCCCGACCTTGATTGCAGGCTGAGTGAGGGTACAGAGTGTGTGTGCACACCCTAAGGCAGAGCTAAAATCCCTACCTTCCATATCACGTACCCCGATCCTAGCAAATATCACAAGCTGAATTCTTTGAGGTTCTCTGACTAGCACCAAGTAGCCTCCGCCTATTCCAGTAGGTAGATAGGGGCGAACCAGCGGTGCTCCGCGACAAGTTGCTAGTAACCCTTCGGGGTGAAGTATCAGCCTTGTCAGCCTCTGCCTACTTTGGTAGGTAGATAGGGGCAGGTCTTTGAACTCCTCAGCTAGGGATATGAGCGAAGAAAGGAAGGGTGCCAGTATCTTAAGAGATAGGTTAAACATGAAGACGCATCCATCTCTGAGCCGACTTCCCTATAGATTGCGTAATCCTTGGTATTTGTCTGAAAAATCACACTTAAAAATCAACAAAACTAATTAGACTCGATTTCGGATCCTTCACCATGTTGAGTGTGAACTCAGGGTTTGCTCTTGCGTTTGTCTTTGTGTCTGCCAGTGTGTGTTATCCTGTGTAATTGCATGTTTTCTATGTTGATTTGCTTACATTCATCCTTTCCTCTTCAAGATGTTGGTATATTGGTCCCCATATCCTGAGACCTTTGGTCATTCCTCCTCGACAATATAACATTCATCTTCGCCTTCTCCTTCTTCCATTTATCCTCCGCCATTCACGGGAGACCCTTACCCGTGGTCGATTCCACCTCGATCCGATTATGAAGTCAGAATTTCGAATGACTTATCCACCTCTTCGCACTTCTCACCTAATCCATATTCTAACACTCCGGATCTACTTCCATGTTGGGCTGATTGTCCTTATTCTTGAGAGCTTGATAGAATCAATGAACCATACGAAGAGCAAGCCACTACTGAGACAGATGAATGACAGAATTACTTGGTTGATATAACATACAAAATGGAGAGGCATGCACCTAATTATCTGTCTGACTTGATTGACCCTAGTAATCAAGTCTACATTGACCAGCCTTTATATCACATATTTGGAGAGCCTATACATTAACAGGATTGGACTCATGGTGTCAATCTAAGAACCCACTCTTTATTGACTCCATCATGTGAGGCTCTGACCAATGTATGCCAGAGTCTAGGTATGTTGAGTATGAGACCCCAATATCTCAGCAGTATCCTCCAATTGAGCAGAACTCTCCCATGATTTGTCATGAGAATTTTGTGGAGGATGACATCTCTAGACTTATTGAGAAAAATGAATCATTTGGTAATAAGTTGAGAGATGTCATGGAAATATTGCATTCAATTTCTGCCAGCCTGGGTATGAAAGTGGAAAAGGAAGCAAGTAGATTTGATATTGAAAATCGAGCAGACATTAGGGAACCTACACATTCTGTACAACTAGAGTCACTTTTACATTCCTCTTCTACTAACTCCTTGCCTTCCAATCTAGAGTTCGACCATCCGCCCACATCAAAAAAATTGAAAATCCCAAAAAGTCCAAAAACATTGAAAAATAAAAAAAATCATAAAAATAGAAAATAAAAAAGACTTAAAAAAGTGGATCCAGACCTAAGGGAAACACTCGATGAGAAATTGATTTTTAAACTTCCCTTAATAAAGGCTATAGATCACTTCCCCCACCTCAAGAGATTTGTAAGGAGTAAATTGATGCCCAAGAGGTCAGGTAATAAGAGAACAAGGACAGAAAGACACATAGTGTCTATGGCCACCTCCTTAGTGATGGGGAGAAAGACCAAAAGCTACAGAGTGAAGCGGTTGCCCTGAGTTGAGTGTGAAATCAAAGACACCATTTTTACCCATGCGAGAATCCATGACGACTCACCGATAAATATCCTCCCGACCTCTGTTTTTGACAAGCTCAAACTCAGGACAATCAGAACGTTAAGAGAGATCGTTCAGTTGGCTGATCTATCTATCAAACGGTTAATAGGAACCATTTCAGTCATCATTACTTTCCAAGGTGCTCTATTCCAGATAGATTTTACGGTCATTGACATTGAGCATTGAGGAGAGTTAACCCAGTCTCCTATTATTCTCGAGAAGCCGTTCTTAGCCTCAACTATGGCGACTATAGCTTGCAAGACTCGGGAAATCGATTTTACAACATTGGGAGCACTTCACCACACCTCTACTTCACCAACTACTTGCACCACCACCGTGATAACTTCTAAGGAGGACCCGCGACCCGAAGCTATCATTGAGTCGAACACAAAATTTGCTGATTGCTTTGACCATTTTGATGATCCAACACAAGAGCCCAATAATGTCGAGCCAATTGAGATTTCTAGCACCTTCCTGAGACGGGAGCTGACCCTTCAAGAATATTACAATCTATATGGTGACTCGTTTGATGAGGAAACCATGGTCAACACTCCACCACATCCCAGACCTTTAAAGGAAACAAGCAAGATTGAATTGACCCAACCCAAAACCACAGTTTCTCCTTCTTCTAGTCGGTTATCCAGTGAGAGGAAGTCGAGAAATGATTCCTTGAGGTGTTCCCCCGAACCCCACAAGGCACGTCACTCTCCTCTCCCTCTCAATGATTCATGTTCTAGAAAACCGACTAAGAAAGTTTCTTCAACATACCGAAGAAGGAATTTTCGGAGGAATCCTCATCGGTATGGATGAGATGATTTATACGAGTGAGTTCAGTTCAGCTGTTCTTAAGCCATATCTTAGAAAGCAGTCGTGTGTCGACCCTCTTTGGACGATCCCTACACCTCTTTATTATCCATCTGAGAACGATTCCGACAATGATATATATGTATATTATCCACCTCCTCGCGTCCGCAAGAAGGTTCATCACAAACCTTCTTAATCCTTGTATATCATCACTCTTTCTTGCATATACTTTCTCTCCCTCCCTCCCCAGCGATTCGAATCACTCACCCTGGCTCCATATCGTTTCATTTTACGGCTATACTTAGGATGGCCAGATCCATTGTATAGGGGGGAGAATGACCTGAATCTATTCACCATTCGTTGTACATCCTCCATATCCCATCGGTTCTCAACTCCACTCCTATCCTATACTTAGGTTGACCAGAGCCTAAGTATAGGGGGTTTGATTCCCATCATGTAGATACTCATCCATTTCCCCTCTTTACCTCGCCCACCCCATTTTTGATTTTCTTCTACACTTAGGCTGTCAGAGCCTAAGTATAGGGGACAAGATGACTTCTATACATTTTTTTCTTATTTTAGCTCTCCTATGCTTAGCACAAGCTATGTCTTTTTCCTCGTTTTTTGTGCTCTAAGGACATAACACACACTAAGTATAGGAGGGTGTGTATATATTATATATATATTTTACTGATAGATCGTACTCTTGCTTATTTTTGTATATACTGTACAATAATTACGGGGTGGGTAAAACTGGTGAAAAAAAGAGTCTTACATTCATCTACATAGCATGTCATCTACATCTCATCTGCATATCTCGCATATGCAAAGTGAAAAGCTAGTGTGTTCTGAACCAAGATATGAATAGATGTTCAGGATGGATTTGATTTGACCTTAATATACCTAATTTTAGAGGAACCTTATAGGAACAGGAGTTAAGATTTTTCAGGTCAAGTGACTTAATTTTTTGAGTCCACAAGTCTATGTTCACATGTCATCTTGATTAGTCTAAGTAGAATATCTCGTGTACACGCACGTTTCTTTTAGACATTGGCCTAACTTTGTCAAGCACATAGCTCTTTATTGATGAGGTGGTGAGGAGGTAGAATCCTTTAGCTTGGAGTAGCACACGGGTGGAAACATCCATCCTCCTCTAGGGAGGGAAGTGCATCTCAACCTAGTCTGGTGGTGTTGACGTCTAAGGACGTGATGCTGTGGGTTGTAATAATGTTTCAAAAGAGGGATAGTCTACTGGCTAAAGAAGAAAAACTCCTTATGTACATGCTGCATCTTGTATGTAGTTCAAAAACAAAAAAAAAGAAAAAGAAAATAAAAGTCCAAAAAAATGGACAGGACTGAGTGAAAATAGAATTCCTATCAGAGTATGTATATTAGCAAAAAGCTTGCAGTTGGATTACTTGGCTACATTGGTCAAGCATCCAGGGATAGGTAGCTACACTGGCTACCGTCCATTCTTCTCTCTGACCCCTCTTCTTGAAGTGGTCGCACTTGAACTTAGAAGGGAATAACCCGCTTCGCGAGGAAAGAATTATTGGACCGGGGAATTAGAGTTACCTTGTTAGAGGAGGCTACTTCTTTGCCATTACTGATGTGGAGAGCTATATTTCACTTACACAATACAAGAAAGATTCATAGTCATCAGAAATTTGCGTATGAGAATTTGTTCAGACTTGACTGTTGAGGCGTCTTGAATAGAAGACTTGTGGAACTTAAAGTCTGTTAGGTCATAAATTCAGATCCCAATGAGGTTCCGCCACACAATTAATCCATAGGTCGAGTCAAGCTCCATTTTCAACATTTGTTCATGACATTGGTATGGAACCTAATTTCATTTCACCTCTGCATTTTATTTTAGTTGCTCAGGAACGAGCAAGGTTTAAGTATAGGGGGTTGATGAATCTGTGATTAATCACTCTAAAAGTTGAAAATAGAGCTTTGTTCTAGAGTAATTAGAGGCATATTTCCACCTATATTGCATAATTAGCATTCATGCATGCATAAATAATATCTGCATTTTAGCATCCATATTTGCATTAAATAAGAAGCTCAATTCACTTGTAAAAATCACCTGTATATTCACCATATTTCACCTATTTGTACATATTTTATACTAACTCCAAAACACATAAATTCAACTTTATACTGTATATATTACCAACACAAATACAAGAAAAAAACCAAAAAAAATGCTAACTTGCAAAATTGACCAATAAAACCCAATCCAAGTTTGAGACCATGGACTATAAAATACATATATACAACCTCCGATCTAGTTCTACTCACTTTTAAAATAATATACATTTAGAGATCTTTAAAATGAGGCCAATTTCATTAAAATCAGAGCTCATATGCAAAATTTGGGTTTTGGGCCCCCATTATGTACTATACGTACTTATATTTGTACCCTTGTATTTTATCACTCCATTTAACCTCGTCTCCATTTTTGGTCAATATAAAACTTGTAGATCTCATCGAGATCTACAACTTTCATTTTTGATTTTTTCCCCCAAATTCAGTTATTTTCACCTTCTTATTTCACCTTCTTTCCTCGACCAATCTGATTGGGCCACGTGGTGCCCTCTAGTTGCTCCATGCGGCCCACTCCATTGCGCTCCACGCGCCCTTTTCCTCCACCGTCCGATGTTTTCCTCTTCCTTTAGATCCAAGCCATTCACTGTCGCATCACCTCGCAGCCGTCTGATCAAGGCCCAGATCGCATCTGGGCCGATCACTTGCACCTCCACCGCAGTGCTTCACGTGGCATTATCTGCACCTCTTGATCCTCCATTCATCGATTGCATCCCTGTCTTCAATTCCCATGAGATTTTCACCCTTTGATCCGGCCCCTAAACTTATCATCACCATCCGGCTCTGCCCGCCTGAGCGCACGACATGTGGCACGACCTACGTCACCCGATCATACCACCCCACTGTAATCCCAACCTCTCGATAGCGTGCCTCTCGTAGCCATTGGATCATGAGATCAAATGGCCACGACTTCTTCTTCCACTTCCGGCCGCCTTCCTCGCACATGTCGCCCCTCTCACACACCATCTTCCCCCTTCCCATTTCTCTCGCTCCTTCCGCCACCACCTCCACTTCTCAACGAGCCCACGACGTAGCCCCATCAACCATCATCCTCGACAGCAACCACGATCGCCATGACCCCCTCTCCCTCACTCCATACACTCCACACAAACCACCTCCTCCATCTCCCAGAACTCTACCTTCTCCCTATAAATACTCCATCTCCGACAAGCTTCAACCCCTTCTGCCCTTGCACGAGAGATACCAGAGCTCCCTTCTACCTATCGGTGATAGAGACTATGAGTGAGAACACGACAGCAGCTCCATCCCCCATTTGATCCTCATCGATCAAACAATACATCTCGCGCCATGTTGCTCCCTCCAAACCTCTTCCCCGACCTTTAGGTTTAGAGCTCCTGAAGATACCGAAGCTTCCCCGATCCTGTAGGGCACCCAAGCCACATCCGAGCCTCCGACGTCGTCCAAGCCTAGCACCTCACGTGCTCTTGACGTGTGGTCTGGGAATTTTGCACTAAGGCCCCTGCAAGTTTTCCAAATTATAATTCAATCCCTGCCAGGAGTATCACTTGAGACACACGTGTTCTCATGGACAATTTGCATACATACCCTAGCACAATAGGTAATTGCATTTTAGTCCATGTACGCTTGTTTTGATTTAAGCAATTTTAATTCTTGTTTACATTTTGGTCCCTGTGTTTGCACATTTATTTAGACATTCATTTAGCATCATTTTTAAATTCGAAAAATTACATGTTGTAGAGAAACTTATGCTTTATCATTGTGGACACTTGTCACAATTTTAAGAGCATCAAGGAATTTAATATTATTATTCTTTTCGAAATTTACATAGTTTAGCCACTGTGTGCTTTAAATTCTATATTAAATTATTTCTTGCTTCAAAAATCACCAAAAAATCACAAAAGGTTTAGATTAAGTAGTTATACTTCGTACCTAAAAATCACACATTTGCACACATAACAAGACCTTAATAAATTGATTAGTATTTTTCTTAATTGATTTCTAATAGGTCCAAAATTCATTATTTTTGAGATCTTTTAATTTTCTTGGATTCATCTCACATAGAAATATCTAGGATAAATTTTGTAACTGAAAATGATGTCTTTTGTTATTTATTAAAATTAATTTTGTAAAAACTACACTGTATTCATATTTAATTCATATTTAGTTCATTTAGAGTCGAAAAATTCCAAAAAATGCAGTAGCCTAATTTCATTGCATTTCATATTCTGGCCAGGTTTCATCATCGTTGGACTTAATTTGTCCATATTTGAAATTTAACCTTAAAATTTGGCTTGAATTGCATCACCTTTTCTTTAAATTGCATAAAAATATCAAAAATATTCCCTTGAAAATCTAACATCAAAATTGACTCGAAATCAACCTAAGGAAGAAGTTGCCTCCCTGAGTTCGACCTTGGGGTTGTCCAAATAAAAAAAATTTACCGCTTGCATTTAATTCGACATCAATCTAAGTGGTTTTTGACAAGTCTTGGTTTATCTGACTACAACAAACAAAACATTAAATTTGATTTAAAATTTGGTCGAATAGTAGGGTCGACTTAGGGCTCATCATATAAGGACCGACTCCGGAGGGCGATGGAGGAGGGAGTCTTGTTGCTCTGGTCGAGGATGATGTTGGTGATGCCCAATGGTGCAAGGTGCTTTGCAGCTTGGTGAAGTAGGAACCTGAGGATGGTAGACGCGGAAGAGATCATCGCTCTGAGAGTAGTCGGAAGCACAGTGGATGTTACTGTCAAAATGGAGTCGAAGTGGAGGAGGAATGCAGGAAGGCTTCGACGGTATTTAAGGGGAGATTTCAAAGATCGGAGGAAATAGGGGAAACATAGTAACGAAAGAGGAATAATAAGTAGGAGTTCACCTGGGATTGGAAGGCAGAGGTTCTATTCGTTGTTCTTGCCTCAGCGGCGGGTGGAGCACAACGAAGCTCGGAGTATCTCATCCAGGGTATGTCTTATCCACCGAGAGAGGCTACTATCACCAGCCTCGTTGGATATGGCGGATGGGTCTAGACTGTGGCTGGTGTCGTTTAAATAGGGGAGAGATTCAGCTAGCAAGGGGATAAGGAGAGGGCAATGAAGAAGGCGATGGCCGATAGATGCGAGGGGAGTGCGGACGGTGGTTGTGGGAAAGTAGGAGCAGGAGTTGCGCGGGTTTTGGGAGGAAGATGGTCATGTGCTAAGCATGTGACTAGCGGTTGAAGAGAGAGGAAGGGGGCCCTCACGTGTCATGCATGTGTGGTTTTTTATTTTTATTTAGTTAATTAAATTAACTACTTTTAATAATAATTTTTAATAAAATAAATGAAAATAAATACCAAAATTGAGTGGCACGTGGCAGCTTAATGGGCTACCACGTGTCAGCTCCAAAAAATAGAAAATAAAACAAGAAGCTAAATAGGAAAGAAATCACAAACGATCGCGGTCGAAAAAAATTATTCACGAAAGTTGCTCATCATGATGAGATCTATAATTTTTCTGAAGAGATCAAGAGCAAAAGAGGTCATCTGCACAAAATGATATTTTTGAGGTACTCTATCTACATAGGACACCTTGATTTTTGGGTTTCGTAATTTTTTTGATTTTTAATTAAAAAATCGAGAAAAAATATGATCAAATCAAATATAAATATTTACACATTATTATATTTTTGGATTTTTAATAAATAAGAAAATAGGAGAATAAAATAAAGTGGAAATCGAGAGATATTTGTACATACTCACAAGGGACACTTAGACTTCGTCAGTTTCTTTGATTTCGGTCTTATTTTGAATTTGGATTTGTGTGACTTTTATTAAAACATTTATCAAATAATAAAAATGAAAAAGAAATAAAAGAAAAGGCTTAATTATTTACATAAAATAATAGTCAAAATTAGGTAAAAACACAAAATGTGTAAGAGAGGCCCAAAATCCATCTTTCACATATGAGCTCTGATTTTTAAAAATTAGACTTGTTTTTAAGGTCATTGAATATATATTACTTTAAAAGTGAGTAGACCTAAATCAGACATTGTATGAGGAAGATATGCACGTTTTTATTGGTCTATTCTGGAATTTGGGTTTTGTCTCGAGGACCAATTGTTTGAGTTAGTCATTTTTTGTATTTTTTTCTCTAATCTTGTAAGTAATATGTACACAAGAATATGATTTTAGGTCAATTGGAGTTAGCGTGAATTACCTAAAAATGCCTGAAGTTAGGTGCAAATGTGGAGATGATTATGAGTGCAATTACGAGTGCTAAAATACAAATATTAATTTTAAGTGCATGAATGGTAACAATGTAGAATAAATGATGAAATGAAGCTACTAGTGTGATAAATCACGGATTCATCAACCCCCTATGCTTGAACCTTGCTCGTCCGTGAGCAACTAAAATGAAATGCAAAATTTAAATGATTTTGGGTTCCATACCAACGTCATGAACAAAAAGGTGAAAATGGAGCTAGACTCGTCCTTTGGATTATAGTGTGATAGAACTTCTATGAGAATTAGGGTTTTAAAATCAACAACTCTCAAAATCTACATCTCATTGTAACAAATTCAGCTCATAAGTCATATTAGATCAATCCTTCTCCCAAATAATATCCAATGAACATTGAATAACTATCTTATGTGTGTGAAAGGTTTTAGCTTTTCCCATCAAGAATGTTGGACTACCATGCAAACCTCTCTCCTAATAACTCGTCCCTGGGGAGTCAGGTATTTCCTTATAAGGACTGTCATGATGCGTTCACAATCGAAAAGAGTTAGAAATTATAAGAAGGGGAAAAGAACTGGAGGTTGAAGAGTGTAGTCACCTCTCCTTATGAAGTTGTTCAGTTTAACCAAGTCTCCACCAAAATATGTAGGTTTTCTTAAAGCTTGGACCTTTTTAGTCAAATATTTATTTTATAATTGGCTTATTTTTGGTATGGATTTTTGGTAACTCTGCATGGAACATTTGTGTCCCTTCGAATACGAAATCTTTTTTCTATACATGTTTTGGGTCCTAGAAAAAATTGTGCACAACTGTCCATCCCTTATCCGAAGCTTTTTTCAACCCATACTCAGGTCTTTAGATGTCCACGCTATCAGAAAAGAGACCCACACAATCTTCCAACACCCCGTTTGAGTTAAGCTAAGTGTATAGTGCGAGAGAACAGATTAATTCCCTACTCAAAAGTTATACCCAGAATTAGGTGACCAGGTTAGATACTGAGTCAATGGCTGCACATTATCATGCAGAACTTGAAGAATTTAGTCAAAGACGTGAGCTTCTAAAATCCTATTTCTCGGTGAAGTTCCTCTGGAAAATAGGTGGATTAAGGTCAAGTCAAGACCACTCTCTACTTCGATTCATAACTCAGTTCAGAATCCAATAACTTTTCACTTTGCACATGCTAGATATGCAAATGAAATGCGGATGAATATGGGGTGCAAGATGATTTTTTTTGGACTTTTAGTATGAATGCAAGGTTGAAATGCAAGAGAAAAAAAGTTTTTCTCTCTCTATTTCTTTTTCCTTTCTTTTTTTTGGAATTTAGTTCCCTTTTAATTATTGCAAAATATAGTCAAAAACATGTGAAAGTACGAGCCATGGGTAAAGTACATATGTAATATATACACGTCCCCCTATAGTTAGCATGTGCTATGTCCTTAGATCACTAGACATGACGAAAAGACATAGCTTGTGCTAAGCGTAGGAGAAAAATAATAAAAATAAAAAGGAGCATAGAAGCTGATCACCCCCCTATACTTAGGCTATGGTAAGCCTAAGTATAGAAAGAGAACAAAAGTGAAGCGATCAAGGTCAAGAGGGAAAATGGATGAATATATACTGAGTGAGCATCGGTCCCCCTATACTTAGGCTATGGTTACCCTAAGTATAGAACAAGAGTGAGTATGAGAATTGATGAGATCTGAAGAATATACAGATGATTGAGGAGCAGGGGATAGAAAATATAGATGGCATCAGTCTTGCCTATAATTGGACTTTGGCCTAAGTATAAGAGGAAAATGTAGAAGGGAACCGATGGGGAAAGGGGGAAAGGGTGGTCGATGATGAAGGCAGTTTACGATCGATCTTTTTCAAGGTATGTGGTGGAAGGGAATATTGATAGGAAGAAGATGAACCAAAATATTCCCAAGCATCGCCAGAGTTGTCATCAGAATAATAATTAAAGGTCATGTTACTCCAACAATTCTTTTTTTAATTGCTTTATTAGAGTTCACTCGGTTTTTGGGTCAATCTATTCCTCCTCTGAATATTCAGATGAAAAATTATCAGTCTGGTCATAATGAATTGTTCCAATGTATTGAATGGGATCGGGGGTGTCGGTCCTAGATAAATAGTAGAGAGGGGCAGGGAATGTTCAACGTAGATCGACGTATGACTGCTTGTTCTGATTAGGTTCCAGATTCTCTGAACCGAGCTCTCTCATAGTGATCACATCCTCTAATCCTGATGAGGAATCCTCATAAGATTATTTTTCCGAAATGTTGAAAGTGACATTCTTAGTCGGTTTAGGAGGTTATTATTTGTGAAGTACTGACCATTGGTCCTTTATCAGATGAGTCTCCGTATAAATTGTAATAGTCTTGTAAGTTCTGTACACGTCCTATGTATTTGCTCTCTGTTGGTTTTGGGTATGTGGGCTCAAGGAGATCTGGAATAACCTTGTTCGGGTGTGGTGAAGCGAATGTATCAGTTGATTTTATTCACCTTTGTATCCTCACCAGTCGTTTCATAAGATGTCTCTCCTTCGTTTATGTCTGTGATAAGTGGAGAGGTCTGGGCATATGAGGATTCCTTTATGTCATGACTATCGGTTTCTGATTCGGATGTCTCAGGGTTTGGTGTGTCGTCGAGAATTTAATCAATTTGGTTTGGATTCGAGAGTATAATGTCTTGAGTCTCGCAATTAATAGTCACTCTAGTGAAAGCCAAAAATGGCTTTCTCAAAATAGTGGTAGACTCAGATAAATCTCCTCTGTGTTCAATATCCAGGATAATGAAGTCCATTATAAGTGTGACACCTTGAAAAGTAATGACGACTGAGAATAATACTCTTGATCATTTTAAGGATCAGTCTAAAAACTGAACGATCACTCAAGTCTTTTTAAGAGGTCTGAGTCTGAGTCGGTCAAACACGTACTTAGGAAGGATATTCAAGGTTAAATCATCTTCAATCTGAACATTTTTAAACTCAATATTCTCAATTTCATAAATCACCTTGGTCAACCATTTGATTTTCCGAACTTTTCTTTTTTGGGTCAACACCATTGAACTAGCCATATTAAATAATTGTTATTCAATTCTAGAGATTTACTTTCCCATCTTCTTAGGAGATAATCGACTTTTCACAAATCTCTGAAGATCAGGTACATATTCTATGCCCTTGATTAATGGAAGTTCTAAGATCAATTTTTTGCAAAATGCTTCCATATTGATGTTGTCTGAATTTTTTGAATTTTCTAGTTTTTTATTTTTTTGGAATTTTTAGTAGAGTCTGTAAGGTGGTCAGTGATATGTGGCGTCTGTTTGTGGGAGTTAGGCACACTATGTGTTTCGGATTTGCTATGTGATTTTCTTGATTCGTCATGGTTGATTATCATATCTTTTACTATTTGGATGATATTATCAAATTATTTTGTCAAAATATCGATTCTCTTATTTATCCAAGCTTTGTCATCAACTATCGTCTCATGACTGGGATTTGAGTGACTATACTCGTTATGTTGTAACAATGGCATTTTCTCTTGAACCGAGATGTAGTCAGTCTCTGTGATCGGGGTATGGTCATAAGTCCTATTTCCTTTACTTTAGGTGTCATTTGTGTGGTCAAAGTAAAAGTGATCATACTAGAGTTATGAATCATCTCGAGTAGAGGATGGATGAAATAGTGAATTATCATATGTAACCGGGAATCACGTTCCTCTATCAAGGTCAGTTATGCCTATATTCATCATCGAATCTGCTCGCTTAATATAGTACATTTTCAATTCTGTGAGCGGCTCGTGTCTTGAATTTTCAACTAAGGGTGGGTGGGTTGTAGAAAGAATGATGGTTGGGGAGAAACTAGCTCAAAGAGAGGGTTCCTCTGAAAAGAAAGTGGAAAATAAGATTAGGAATTTGTCACGTGAACGGAACCCACTAAGTCTGGGTATGAATGCCAATATTCTGTCATCTTCGAATAGAATGGTAAAATTGATTTGCGAAACCACGATCTGCCTATGCAAGTGCACTATTACACAATTCAATACACAAATGCAAACCCCAAATTCACTAACTCAACTTACTGAAGGCCGTAAAGATTCAGCCAAATTTTCTTGTCTATTTTAGTTGGTGATAAATGCAAAATTTTGAAAGAGTTGGCGAGCTATTAGGTGCCTATTTTCCCTAAACTCTATCCCGACTCTTATGACTAGTTGCACCCACTTTCATCCATTATGGGAGTAAGTGCGGACCATATAAATAGGGCTACATATTACTTAAGGATGAAGCCTTACACGGTGTCCTCTAGACCTCCCACTCTACTACGTTTATCGGCTACCTGTAGATCCTCACGGAGAAGTGGCTAATTGTTTTTGTAGAATCAATAGTCTGAAAATTCTGGCTTGGCTCTATCCTAGTGTTCATCCCTCTCTCACGTGCAGTAAAATCAAACAATGAGGGGATTACTCTCCCAAGACAATTTCCATTTTAGTGCAATTTTTTGTTCAATTTGTATTACCAATCCAAATTTTAAGCTTGATTTTCACTAAGTTTAATCCTCCACACAAAGAACACCTAACGAAGAGTTCCTATTTCCGTTAGTCTTAAGTGATAAAACTAAAGGGAAAGGGACTCGAGAAAAGCTGGTGTAACAATATAATCAAATATGCATGCTCAATTCAGAAGACTTACAGTAATCCTCGCGTACTTCATGCGGGATACAATACAAAATTGAAAATTTTATACTATATGAAATGCAGGTGATGAACCAGCACCTAGCAGATAGTTCTAATTAGCGGAAAGAAGTGAATTAAATTTGACTAAGTTAAAACAATCTAAGGTGCATATAGTTATGTACAGTGTGTAGTCTTAATCCTACGTGCACAAAAATCATAGTAGCTCTAATAGTTGCGGTGCAATCTTAGGACTATGAACCACTCAAGTTGGGCCCCACCCATACCAGAGAGTGAAACATGTACGACACACCACAAAGAGTCATGTTTCTTTACATACACGAGAACCCGATCAGGAACCATTGGAAATGAACAATTAATTACAAATTAGAGAAAAACACACTTTCTCTCCAAAAATTAAACTCTTCATTTGTCCGGTCTCTTCGAGTTACATCAGCCTCCACAGAGTAACTCGCATCAAAAATAAACGATCAAATATTAGGGAGGTTCACAGAAAAAATATACAAAATAAAAGGAAAAAGTGCTGAGAAAATAAATCAAGAAATCAATATAAGAAAATTAGGGGTCAGACTACCTGAGGGTGGAAAACCTAAAAACATTATTTTCTAAAAACATCCTAAGACGTACCTCCCCAGCAACGGTGTCATTTGATAAAACCATAAATGACCCTTTTTAATAATGTGGAATTGATGTTTAAATTTTATTCAAATTTTCATTGTAGGCACAAAATTTAGGGTTGAATAAAAACCACTATTTTAATTATTAATCCAATTAAAGCGAGTGGTCAACATTTTTTACTTGGGAAGTTCAAGCTCGAACTCAAGGAGGCAAATGTCTTCTTAGATTGGTTTTTTAGTCGATATCGAGGTTAGGTTTTCAAAGAAATGTATATTTTTTAAATGCAGTAAATGAGTTAAATATAATTTTGGCGAATTCTAGGGACTAAAATACAATTTTCATTCAAATAATGTCCAAAGATTATGAAGCCTGGCCAGAATGTGAAATGTGATGAAATATATGTACTATAATTTTTTTTATAATTTTTGTATGAAAAATGAATTAATTATGATTTAATAAATGCAAACAATGAGATTTTCAATAACTAGTTATAATAAATATTAATTCTCTTTATTTTAAGGAAATAAAATTTTCAAAGATATATCACTAAGTAATATATCTCAGAAAAATCCTAAACCTTGAAAATATTGAATTTAATATGTAATAAAAATTAATTATCAAAACACACAAAATGACTTTTACAGAAACAAATATGCACACAAATGTAATTTTTTGGGAACAATGTAAATATCAATTAATTCAACTATCGATGAATTTTGGGAAATTTCTCGAGCAATGGTTAATTTTATATGAATTTCTAAGCACAAGTTGGGTGAAATATACAATTTTTCATCAAAATAATAAAATATTAATTAACCATATATCATAAAAATAACATAAACATGCCACAATGTAAAGAAGTAATTGAAAAACATAATGAATTTTTTTAAATAATAAAATGATGCTATATAGAGATTCAAATAAAGATGCAAACATAAGGTCCTATATATAATAACAAAGAAAAGAAATAAAATAAAAGAAATGTGCAAACTGGATTTTTATGTAGTTACCTATACTAGGGGTTCTTGCTGCAATTCGCCTCATGCTCACATACAATCCATGTGTACTGCTAGTACATATGGCTATGCAAGTTTGCCACGAATGCACATGCAAAGCACGTGCCTTGGTTACGAGGATCTCCATGTAATAAGACAAAATACTGGGAGGTATACGCACAAATTCCCCACGCCTCACACCTTCCTCATGTGAGGAGAGTGGACTGGGGCAACGACGGTGGCGTAAGCACGGTGGCTGCTAACGTCGTCTAGAAGGCGAGCCGAGAGCGAAGGCGATGACAGTCGATGGAAGCTATGCGAGGAGGTTGAGTTGGTGGCGTGAGCGCAGTGGGGCATGTGTGAGCCTCTACAATAGAAGCACGTTTGCTGGAGTGTATGAAGGATGATGTCGAAGACGAAGCTCTCTGCAGGTTGGAGCTTGGATGGTTGAGGCGAGGAGTGACGACGGAGGAACTTCTGAGTCAAGGCCATCGAAGTATCGACTTTGGAAGGCGGAGGGAGTCCTGCTGCTCTGGTCTAGGATGATGCTGGTGAAGCACAACCAAGGCAGCAGAGCTCATCACTCTGAGGTCGGTCGGAAGCACGAAGGATGTCGTTGTCGACGTGGAGGAGGAAGGCATGAAGATTTCGAAGACAATGAAGGGGGGTTTCTAAGAACATTGGAAATAGGGGAAACAAAGTAGGGAAAGAGGAAGAATAAGAAGAAGGAGTTCGCCTGGTATTGGACGGCTGATGAATCTGCATTTCATCATCTTTATTCATTTATTTTAGCTTAAACTTCCTTACAAAACACATGTATATATTACTAAATCCACATTCTTACTAACTTGCATCTATGTATAAATATTTTACGTATATTATTTTAACGTAAAATAAATAAATAAAGATATAAAGGAAAAAAAGGAAAAAAGACTGTATATATGTAATATAAACAAGCTGACCCAAACTTTGACAGAAGGTTAAAACTTGACCTGATCGATTTGGAATAAAGTAGGAGGAGATAGGGTCTTTCATCATAAAATCCAAAAGAAAAATATGTTGTGTAAAAAACTATTTATTTCCTTATTATGTGTATACATGTATAAAACTAACACTATTTCTTTGTACATAAATTGACCTCAAATGAATAATTTTCAAACAAAAGTTGTAAATAAAAATGTTTCTAAATAATAAAAATAATTACAAAATTAAATCATGTATAGAATAAAAGTAATGAAATTTGAAAAAAGCCATAAAGCAATAATTGAAAAAACCAATTTCAGCTCCATATGAATTCGAAATGAATTAAACACTTCCATCGTACTCTAAATTAAATCCTCTTCAAAATGGATTATTTCATAATTTTTGGAGTTACGGTTGAATAGTTTATTTTCTTTGGGTGGTTTTTGCAATTTTACCATTTATTTATTGTATATATTTATTTTTTGATACACACTATATTTGTAAATAATTGTAAAATATTTTTTAGTAATTATTTTAAAATAAAAATAAAGCAAATTAAAAACAAATAAAATTTTAAATTAATTTCCCTATTTAACTATGTATATAATGTTCCATATGTATATAGTATATGTGCATAGTTAAATCCCTTAAATATCCCTCATAAAAAACTAAGTAATTAATATTTATTATTTAATTTGATAAAGTGACGAAAATAAATAAATAAATAATGTAAATAAATTTAACATCAATTTCCTTTCTTATCTTTATCTCATTTCAAATTTTCCTTATCTTTATCTTCATTCAAATTTTTGAAATTTAAACTCCATTCTTTTCCCTATTAATATGGCTCTCCTCCCTCATTTCAATTTGATCAATCTTTGTGAGAGGAGCCTAATATCCAAGAGCTTCTTGTTGTAGAAAGGTTCCTAGCTTCCGTGCCTTCTGATGAATGTGAGTCAGCCTTCGTCGAGGCCATCACGGAATTTTTCACTTCTCCCACGGCGAGATCCAAATTTTTTTCTTGTTTTCTTAACATAGGTTTATCTTATTTTATTTTTTGCATCTTTAATTTCGTTGTCAATTTTCAATCTTAGATTGTAGTTAATCGTTAATTTATCATCCATTACGATACAATCTGCCATCGATCACAATTTTCCATCTCATATTCTCGATCTCTCCACATTCACCTTCTATCTCATGCAATCTATCAACTCTGGCAACCTACGGTGGTCAGAGACATGGATTCGATCGTTTACTTCGATGGATCTGACATAATTCGCATTTCTGTTTATTTTATTTATTTATTTTTTTCATTTGTTTGACCGAGTAATCGTGCTCGAGTCAGATCTATCCTATTTTATTACTAGTTGAAGGATTTTAAAAAATAGCCGTCAACCGTCGATCGCCCACACCACGCGAGCGTCGTCGTTCCTCCTCACTGCACATCTCCGCCATCCACCGAGCGACACCTGTCCATAGCTACCCATTGCAACTCCACCCACCACATGATCTGTAGAGGCATGTGTTGCCCCGCGCGAAGGATCCACCCTCCGCCTGACCATGAGATGCCCTTCATTGACATCGTTACCACAATGCGAGACCGTCGTCACATACCATGGGGGGGGTGTGTGTCGCCCCCCTCGTACGTCAGCCCCGCCAACACCAGACACCGCTTGGACTACGCACCGCGTCGACTTCAACCTCAGCTTGCTACCATCCACGCTGTCCCTCTAATCGCGAGCCCGCCACCATCGTCCACTGCTTGAATCCTCTTCTTGCTAGGAGTCTCGCGCCGTCACTCATGTGCTGTTCTTGGAGGAGAAGAGAAGGGAGGGGCAGCGGACTGCTTTCCCCTTTCCTTAGCTTGAATAACAAAGAACAAACGAAGAACCCCAATGTCGAGCCCTGCTTTTGGGCAAATATCAAAAAACACACTTCGATATTTTCAGATTCGCAATTTGACCCCTACTTGTCCTTTAAGTACATTCTTTGCACGTTTTCATGGGTAAATGGACACTTCTTCCCTGAAAATTTATTTTCTGTTATTTTAATACTCAGACAAATAAGAATTGCACTTTAGTCTAGTATTTCCAGATTTTGATTTGCATGTTCTTCTTGGAAATAATGTTTTTATTGCTCTAAAAATTCTACAAAAAAATTGTGTACTCTTGTTGTGTGAATCATTGTATAAATTTTTCATTGCATTTTATCATTGTTTGTTATCATTAAAAAATAAAAACATGGCATCTTTTCTTGTTTGAAATTTTAAAAATAATAAAAATTCAAATATTTCATAAAAATTCCAAATAAACAAAATTAATTTTCTTCTATGCATTTTATTCTCTACCAAATTTCATGCATTAACTATTTATAAAACTCGAAAAATTGCAAAAAAACTTAAAATCTTAAAAATCATAAATAATTGTATAAAATCCAAAAATTATGATTTATGTTCTTGTTTGTAGATAATTCATTCTACTTTTTCGGAAAATCCAGTAATTTCTGCATTTATTTGATATTTTAAAGCTAGACAATAATCATGTTTGCTCACGGTTTGCATTTCCCTTATTTTTATTCATTTTGAAAATACTAAAAAATCTAAAAATATTTGTAAAATTACAAATAGTAAAAAAATCATCAAAATACAAAAATATTTATTTAGGTATTTTTGATCATTTTTTATCATACTTAAAAAATTAAAAAATAACCATTCTCGATTTTTGTTTATATTTTATTTTAAGAGATATCATTTTGGAAAATAAAAATTTGTAATATTAAAATCAATATAAATTAAAAATAAGAAAAATTAAAAAAACTAAAAATTTAAAAAGACAAAAATCCTACAAAAATCAAGCATAGTTTGCATTTGATATCCCATTTTTCTTTTAATTGATTTTTCAATTACTCAAATAACCCTCAGGAATTGTAGCCTCCCTAAGTTTGATCCTGTTGCAACAAACATTTTCTTGCTACACATTATTTCTTTTGTAATTATTTCAGCTTGAGAAGAAAAAAATATTTTTTTTGTTGACGCTTTATTGGGTTGCAATGACTTTTTCACAATTCATATAATTAAAACCCAAGAAAAGTGTATCAACAAAATGACATCGTTGCCGGAGAGGCACGACGAGGTTAGATAGGTTTCTCTTTTGACCTACTATTCTTGGTTGTAAATTTTTCTATATATTTTTCGACATTATTTCATTGTTTATATTCACTAAATCCATTTCTTGTTTTTCCTGCTCATATTTCTATATTTGTATCTTACATATTTTCTGTTTCCTTTTTCTTGTGAGGGCCCAACAAACGGGAGTGGTTTTCATAGGAGCACCGGTGCACTCTAGTGAAGCGGAGGCGACTTCATTCTTTCTAAAGCTGCAGGAGAGTGTAGGAGGAGAAAATGAAGATTCTAAGAAGACCATTATTTGGAGCACTAGACTTAAATTTATTTTTAGCATTTCTAGCATTTGAACTCTTGTAAAAGGACATTCATTTGTTGTGGGATCTGTTTTTCCAAGTGTCTGTGCACTTGAGGAACCTCATCGGTTTTATTTTCCGTCGCTTTATTTTTATTTGTTTCACATGGATTTCTTGAGCCACCTATTTATTGCTTTAACTATTTGGTTAAGCTCAGTAAAACTAAGGTCCAAACACCACTAATAGAATATAGGTTCCTATAGATCACGTTCGGACTTAGTCAAATAAAAAAAGTTAACTTAATTCGATTAGAAACCACACATCATGAGAAGTCACATACAACGCTAGCAGGACCCGTTATGGTGGGGTACCGGGCAACTTCTAAGACCGGACCCAGGTCTCTCTTCTGATAAGTTAACAACAGTTCTTCTCGTAATAGAAGCTATAATCTTAGGACGGTTCAATTGCATCATATAGCTTAGTTTATTTCATGTATTTAAATTCTACGCAGATCATTTTGCATGTAGAGCACTGGAGACAAGGTACGCATCTCTTAACCCCTACATGTATCATTGTATTTAATCATGCGTCGACTTTTTCATCTGCCTCCCTCTGTTTTTTGGATATAGGAAAAAGAAAATCAGAAAATTCGTTAGACGTGTTTTTGTTCAAAAATATCAAAAAAAGTGAAAATTGAAAAATAAAAAATCAGGATTGGTAATATCACTTTGACCCTTAAAACTAAACATAATTGATTCACACCATTGTTTTAGGAGATCAACCCCCTCATTGTACTCACATTTACTTGTTCATGTACACACTAAGGTTAGTGCCCTAATCCCACAAGCCAACCTAAGTGTTTGTACAGCTTTGTATTGATAACCTAACTCTAAAATTGACAAGATAATTTGACGAACCTTCACGGTCTTCATATTGCATTGAGTTGGTGAATTGGGGGTTTGCATTTGTTTGTACTTTGTATTGAGTTGGTTACGATCATTATCTCTAGATCATTAACAGTCGCTAAAAAATCAAAAATGAAAAATCATTATCACTCATGTTTTCCCTCTCTCCCACCCTTCACTCTGAGGGTCAAATGTTGTCCAATATTTCCCAAGCATAGATCTCTTCACTCTGGCATGTCAATGATCTCTTTGATCTTGACCAAGATTTCTTTGAGCTTGATATTCCTGATCCATTGGACATTTTTTCTTTTACTTCGAGTGAGAACCTGTTATTTGAATATAATCATTCGCTCTCTCTTTCGAATTGTCTTGATTCTTCACATCTCCCCGAGAGTTATCTGCGGGCGATGTATACTTTGTACTCGGTTTCACTCCCTGATTGTGCGTCCGATCTGTCGGATCACGAGATCGAGTCTTCTGATTATTCTGAGTTTTCTTGTTGTTTTGATACTTCTAATCTTTCTGTTCTCTCGTCGATGACCCTCGTGAGGATGAGCCAACCCTTGAGTTAGTCGATGATATATCTGATCTCTCTTCATTATATGCATCGAATATCTGATTTCTTATTGAGTCTCCTGATCTTGACCTTCCATGCATTTTTGAGACAGTAATTGACGTAGAGGATTCCATGACAGATCCTTCCTTCTACACATTCCATATTTTTGGCTCCAAACATTCACTCCACTCTGACTATGATACAAAAATTTCTTTTGTGCTATTGGTAACTGATTTTATCTACACATCTATTTACCCGGTAGCAGACACCTGCATGATTGCTTATCTTGGTTTCCTTGTTGACACTGTTGACCACGTTGTTGTTCTTACACCGAGACAACAACGACGATACAATATTTGCATTACAGATGCCATTTTGAATCTTGATACCTCGTTGTGCTAGCCTTTGCACCCAGTTTGGGGCGTAAACTCATTCTTGTTGAGAGGCATCTCAACAACATCTACCTTGTATATATGTGTTTCGTCTTGATATGCTCCTTCCTTCTTCCGCTTATCATTCACCTATTTCCTATATATATCTGTGTGCTATACTTAGGATGTGCTTTATCCTAAGCATAGGGGGTGAATGATTTGTGTTGTTCGTACCATTTTTTGTACAGACTGTCAATTCTCTTCATCGATTTACCTTTTGTACATTCTTCTATACATAGGATTACTTGATTATAAGTATAGGGGGATCACCAACCTATATTCTTTTCATCTTTTCTTGAGTCGTTGTAGCATAGGAGTCTTTTCACTTTTCTATACTTAACACGAGTTTTGTCTTCCATTGGCGCTCTTTGATCACTATGATGGCACAGTTCGAGCTAAGTATAGGGGGTGTCTTATATATTGTATATATACTTTAGACATAACACGTATTTTTAATCATGGTTATTTTTGGGATATGTATATAAATGTGTAAAATACATGTGTGTATAGATTTTGGTCACCTTCCCTAATTACAAAAAAATAACAAAAAATAAAATTTAAAAAACAACAAAAAACAAAATAAAAACAAACAAAACAAAAAACTAACAAAAATAAATAAAAAAACAAAACAACAATAACAAAAAAATCCTCTTATAGAAAAACATTCCTTGTATATACTTATATATATTATTAACCCTTTTTCTTAAAAGAACCCTAAAAACTGCAAAACCAAAAGTCTAAAAAAAATTACATAATTAAAATTCCAAAAATCATTCTTTTCACATGTGCATCATTTTTCCCAAAAATCCATAAAAAGATCAAAATTAGAAAATTATTTAAAAAAATAATTCAATTTCTTTTCTTTGCATTGTACATATATTTCTTGCATTTGCATGTGCAATTGTTTTTGATAATATTGACATTTAAACTAAGTCTGGAATAAAATTAATGAATGGAGATTAGTTGGATCTTAATCCACTTAATTTTCAGAGCAACCTTATAAGAACTGAAGTTAAGACATTTTAGGTCCTATTGACTTAATTCTTTGAGTCCCTAAGACTACATTCATATGTCATATTGATTAGTCTAAAATAATATTTCACAGCACATGCATGATTCTTCCAGACCATGGCTTATCTTGGATAAGCACTCTACACGTAGCTATTCATGGAGGAGGTAGCGAGGAGGCAGAATATTTTGGCTTGGAGTAGCATATGAGGGTAGTACATCTAGGAGGAACCTCTCATCTTCCTCTAGGGGAAAGTGTGTCTCACCCTGATCTAGTGGCATAGAGGTCTAAAGACAAGATGTTGTGGGGTAACAATAATGCTTCAAGAGAGGGATAGTCTACTAGCTCAAGAGTAAAAACTCCTTATGTACATGGTGCCCCTAGTATATATTTTAAAAAAAAGAAAGAAAAAAAGAAAAAGAAAAAATGTAGAATCTCCAAAAGCGGACAAGCTTGATTAAAAAGTAAATGCATGTCGGAGTGTATATACAAATGAAAAAAATAAATAAGAGCTTCAAAGTCAATTTTTTGTAAGCTTGCAGTGGATGACTTGGCTAACTGGTCATGCATCCAAGGATAGGCAACTACATTGGTTACCATCCATTCTCTTCTCCAACTCCTCTTCTTGAGTTGGTTGTACTTGAACTTAGAAGGGAATAACCCCGCTCCTCGAGGAAAGAGTTGCTAGACCAGGGGACAGAGTTACCTTGTTGAGAGATGTTGTTTTTTTGCTACTTTTGAGATGAGGAGATATATTTCAATTACACCGTACAAGTAATGATTCATATTCAAAAGAGTTTATGTATGTAGACTTGTTCTGACTTGACTGGTCAGGAGACCTGAATAGGAGTCTTGTAGAACTTAGAGGTTGTTAGGTTTTAAATCCATTTCCCATTAAGGTTCCGCCACACTAATAATCCAAAGGTCTGACAGAGCTCCAAACTACAATTTCATGAAGACAAATTTAATACTCAAAATTTTCCTAATTTCTTTATTTTCCTTTCTTTTCTTTATTCACTTATTCCTTCAAATAAGTATTTGCTAAGGGACTAGCAAAGGTAAATCATAGGGGGATGATGAATATGCATCTCATCATCTTTATTCATTTATTTTAGCTTAAAATCTCATATAAAACACTTATATATATTTATAAATCCATATTCTTACTAACTTTGATTTATGTATAAATATTGTACATATATTATTATTTTAACCTAAAATAAATAAATAAATAAAGGAAAAATAAATAAAATAAAAAAGACTGTATATATATAATAGATACAGGCTGACCCAAACCCCGAGAGAAGGTCAAGACCTGACCTGATCGATCAGGATAAAAGTAGGGGGAGATAGGGTCTTTAATCAGAAAATCCAAAAATGAGGTGTGTGTCTATGTCTATATATATAAAACCAACACTATTTTATTTGTAAATAAATTGACCTCAAATTAAATAATTTTCAAAACAAAAGTTGTAAATAAAAATGTTTGCTAAATAATAAAAATAATTGTAAAATTAATTCATGTATAAAATAAAAGTTACTACATCTCGAAAAGCCATAAAACAATAATTGAAAGACCAATTTCAGCTCTATATGAACTCAAATTGAATGAAACTCACTTCCATCGTATTCTAAATTAAATTCTCTTTAAAATGGTAGTGATTTCATAATTTTTGGAGTTACAGTTGAAAAGTTGATTTTTGGGGGTGGTTTTTGCAATTTTATCATTTATTTATTATATATTTTTATTCATACTATATTTGTAAATAATTGTATATATTTTTAATAATTATTTAAAATAAAACTTAAAAATAAAACAAATAAAAATTTAGGCTTAGTTCCTGATTTAACCATGTATATAATGTACCATATGTATATAATATATGTATATAGTCAAATCCCTTAAATAACCCTCACAGAAATAAATAATTAAAATTTATTATTTAAATAATTAAATGAAGAAAATAAATAAATAAATTAGTTATGTAAATAATTTTAGCACTAATTTCCTTTCTTATCTTTATCTCATTTCAACTTTTCTTTATCTTTATCTTTAATCAAAATTTTGAAAATTCAAACTCCATTATTTTCCCTATTAATATGACTCCTCCCTCATTTCAATTTGATCAATCTTTGGTGAGGAGTCTTCCCTCCAAAAGTTTGTTGTTGTAAAAAGGTGCCTAGCCTCCGAGCCTTCCAGTGATAGCGAGTCGACTTTCGTCGAGGCCATCATGGCATTTTCTGCTCCCACATTGAGATCCATTTTTTTCTCATTTTATTAACCTAGGTTCATCTTAGTTTAATTTTTGCATCTTTAATTTCATTGTCAATTTTCAATCTTAGATTGTAGTTAATCGTTAATTTTTCAACCATCACGATTCGATCCGTCATCATTCTCGATTCCCATCTTATATTCTCAATCTCTCCACGTTCACATTCTATCTCACACAATCTACCAACTCTGGTTACATACGGTGACCAGATACATGGATTCGATCTCTCACTTTGCCGGATCCGACACCATTCAAATTTCTGTTTATTTTTATTTTTTTCGTTTATTTGAACGAGCTGTCATGCTTGAGTCAGATCTATCCTATTTTATTACAGGTTCAAGGATTTGAAAAAATCAAAAAAAATATTACAACTATTGTTTGAAAAAAGTAAAAAATAAAAAAATAGCCGCCATCCACCGATCACCCACACCACGTGAGCGTCGTCGTTCCTCCTTCACCGTGCATCTCTACCATCCACCAAGTGGTGCATTTCCACCCGCTACCCATCGCGACTCCTCCCGCCATCTGATTTGTTGAGGCGTATGTCGCCCCTCCTGGCCACGAGATGCCCTTCACCGACATCGTGACCACCACACGAGACCGATGTCACTGACCACATGGTAGTGGGGGATGGGGGGCTTGTGTCGCCCCAATCCCTCCTGCACCAGGTGTCTCCTGGACCATGAACCACATCGACTTCCACCTCAGCCTATAGCTGTCCACGTCATCCCTCAGTTCGTGAGCCCGCCACCATCATCCACCACCTGAATCCTCTACCCATAAGGAGTCTTGCGCCATCGCCTATGTGTCGTGCTTGGAGGAGAGGAGAAGGGAGGGGTGATGGACTGCCTTCCCCTTTCATTGGCTTGAATATAAGGAAGAAATGAAGAACCCTAACATCAAGCCCTAATTTTTGGGCAAATATCAAAAAACACCCTCTGATATTTTCATAATTGCAATTAGAATCATGCTTGTCCTTCAAGCACGTGCTTTGCATGTTTTCTTGGGTAAATTACCACTTTTCACTCGAAAGTTTATTTTCTGTTATTTTAATACTCAAACACTAAGTAATTGTATTTAGTCCAGTATTTCTAGACATTGATTTGCATATTCTTCTTGTTGAAATAGTTGTTTTTATTGCTCAGAAAATTCTACAAAAATTTATGTAGACTCCTACTATGTGTTTGATCATTGTACAAATTTTTCATTGCATTTTATGATCGTTCGTTATTATTAAAAAAATAAAAATATGACATTTTCTCCTGTTTGAAATTTGAAAAATCATAAAAAATCAAATATTTCGTAAAAATCCAAAAAATTAGAATTTCTTTGGAATTTTATTTTCTATTCAATTTTCATGCATTAACTATTTATAAAACTCAAAAAATTGTAAAATACTAAAAATCCTAAAAAGTCATAAAAAATGTAGAAAAATCCAAAAGATGTGATTCGATTCCTATTTGTAGATAATTCATTCTAGTTTTTTAGGAAAATAATTACAGTAATTTTTACATTTATTTGGTATGCTTAAATTAGACAATAATCTTGTTTACTTATTGTTTCCATTTGCCCCTATTTTTAATCATTTTAAAAATCCTAAAAAATCTAAAAATATCTCAAAAATTACAAATATAGTAAAAAACATCAAAATACAAAACTATTTTATTTAGGCATGTTTGATCATTTTTTATCATATTTAAAAATCTAAAAAAGTAACCATTCTCGATTTTTTATATTTTTTTTTGAAAATTACATTTTGAAAATTAAAAATTTACAAAAGTAAAATCTACAAACTTGAAATCAGAAAATAAAAAAATAAAAAAGATAAAAATCCTACAAAAACTAAGCAGTTTGTATTTAAGATTCCATTTTTACTTTAATTGATTTTTCAATTATTCAAATAATCCTCGAGAATTGTAGCCTCTCTGAGTTCGATCCTGTTGCTATACAGATAAATAAGTAGCAAAAAAATCTCCACCACATTTTCTTGTAATTATTGGCTTGAGAACAAAAATAATATTTTTTTGTTGCGAGATTCTTTGGGTCAATGACATTTGTACATCTATTTCAATAATTCAAAACCCAGAAAGATCTCTCTCAACAAAGGTAGTGGTGTCGTTCCTTGTTCTCGCCTCAGCCACAAGAGGAGTGTAGCGAAGCTCGGAGGATCTCGCCCAGAGGATGCCTTAGCCACCGAGGGAGGTTTCTCTCACCAGTCGTGCCTCGGGCTATCTTTATATCGCTAGATATAGCAGATGGGTCTGGCCTATGGCTGGCATGGTTTAAATAAGGGAGAGGTTTGACTGTCTAGGGATAAGGAGAGGGTAGCGAAGGAGGCTACGATAAGTAGATAAAAGGGGAGTGCGGACGTTGGTTGCGGGAAAGGAGGAGTGAGAGTAGCGCAGGTTTGGGGAGGAAGATGGTCACATGCTAGGCATGTGACCGGCGGTTGAAGAGAGAGGAAGGGCACCCTCATGTGCCATGCACATGTGGTTTTTTTATAATTTAATTTAATTAGTTAAACTAAATTTTTTAAAATAAAATAAATGGAAATAAATACCAAAGGTTAGTGACAGGTGACTGCTCAAGGAGCTAGCACATGTCAGCGCCAGAAAAATTAGAAAAATAAAACAAGAAGCTAAATAGAAAAGAAATAGCAAACGACCTCAATTTAAAATTTTCTTCACGAAAGTTTCCCATCCATATGATATCTACAACCTAAGGAAGAGATCAAGAGCAAAAGAGGTCATCTGCACAAAATGATATTTTTGGAATACTCTATGTACATTGAACATCTTGATTTTGGGGTTTTGTAATTTTTTGTGATTTCTAATTAAGAGAAAAAATCGAAAAAAAATTACGATAAAATCAAATATAAATATTTACACATTATTCCTATTTTTGGATTTAAAAAAAAAGAAAATATGAGAATAAAATAAAGTGGAAATCAGGAGATATTTGTACAAACTTACAAGGGACACCAGACTCGATCAATTTCATTGATTTCAATCTTATTTTGAATTTATATTTTTGTGAATTTTATTTGAACTTTTATAAAATAATATAAATTATAAATAAATAAAAGCAAAATGATTAATTATATACATAAAATATTAGGTCAAAATCAGGTAAAACACAAAATGCGCAAAAGAAGCCCAAAACCCAACTTTCACATATGAGCTCGGATTTTTATGAAATTGGTCTTGTTTTAAAGGTATTTGATATATATATATATATATATTACTTAAAAGTGAAGAGACCTAAATCGTACACAATATGTGGAAGATATGTGCATTTTAGTCTCTCTAATATGGAATTTGGATTTTATCTCACGGGCCAATTATTTGAGTTAGTCAAATTTTTACATTTTTCCTTTAATCTTATTATAATATGTACACAATGAAGATGATTTGAGTACAATTGTAGTTAGCATGAGTTAGATAAAAAATTCTTGAAGTTAGGTGCAAATGTGAAGAAGATTATGAGTGAAATTATGAGTGCTAAAATGCAAATATTAATTTATAGTTAATGAATGGTAAAAATGTAGAATAAATAAAAAATGAAGCTAATTATTAAGGAATGAAGATCTATTTTCAACTACTAGTGTGATGAATCACTGATTCATCAAAGAACAACCGCGACGTGAGCTCCTATCATGGTTTTCTCCAGCCGCTGGTGTCCAATCCTCGCTCTGATGGCGGTTACAGACTCCTAGGCGTGCTCTGGATATGCAGGTTGGATCCGATGAGCAAAGTAATTATTTACAATAAATATAGGTTAACTAAATACAATTTATATACAATATAGTATAGGATAAAAATAGTGAATTATGGGTGATTTTTATTATATTATTTAAGCAAGGAGTTTAATAATTGAATTTTAATATGATCAATACGAGATAATCAATTCCATCGTATCTTTAGTTGTCCGACTGAAAAAATGTCAGATGGAATGTCCATATATGGAGGATATAGGTTTGCATCATTTCTTTTCTCCTCTCATAGGAACAAAGATCTCTCAAGTGCCTTATTAACACACACTTGTACTTTTGGTGTTAACCAGTATGTCTGTCAAGAAGTCTGAGTCATCTGCACTTGTTTTTCTAGGATACATTAGGGTGTGTCTCTTTCGAATATATATCATACCTTCAACACCCAAACTTATATCACTAACGACGTAGAACCCTTTCATCATGATCACCTGACTCATATGTCATGATTGATTTGGTCCAAGTGAATACTTTGTAAAGGTTTGGAGCACTTGCCATCAATAAAAGCTCTTGAAAGTTTCCTTTGGAATATATGAGATTTCTTTCAATATTTCTTTATATTTTGGATAGATCCACTGCTTCTACAAAATTGACACATACTGGTAAATAATTTAATGGTTTTAACACAAACTGGTACTTAGGTTTTAAATCAAGATAGTTATAAGAACCTTGTTCTTATACTAGCTAAAATGCTGACACTCAGGTTTCATGAAGAAATTCTCAATCTTATCTCATCCTCGAGCATCATTAAATTAGATACAAATTCAAACCTCTCATCCTAGTTCCTCAAGAAAAACAACGACTCATCACAAAACCTATGCAATCATGCAAGTGCAGTGACGATCATATTCTTTTGATAATACAGATTCTACATGCAATATAGCATGTATATCTTTCAAACTAGGGAGTTCAAGATATTAAGAAGACCCGAATGATCAAGAGTAGTTAAAATCTGAGTCAAGTGTCACTCTAAACCAAGTATCATGAACTACACAAGTCTTGTGTCATGTGAAAGTATCAAGGACAAAACCGCTTTTGGACATATTTTCTTTTTTTGCCTTTTGTGTTTTTGTTTTTTCATATAAGTTATTAAATATATACAAAAATAATATATCAAAATAATTTGTACTCTTTTTCAAACAATATGTAAACCATCTTTAGAAAATAATGTCACATAGATATAAAGATTTTCAAAATGTTTTACAAATCATTTTACAAATTTAGTATCAAATTCCCATTCCCACAATCTAAAATAATAAGAAATCATTTTAAAATATGAGCTATGGATAAAGTATATATGAAATATATGCATACACCCCCTATACTTAGCTTGTTCTATGTCCTCATGGCACAAAGTGAAATGAAGATGATAGCTTGCATGAAACATAAAGAGGGAGGAAAGTACCAGAATTAAAATAGATACAACCCCCTTATACTTAGGCTTTTAATAGCCTAAGTTTAGGAGTGAAGTACAAAAGAATAGGGTAGAAAAGAATAGAAGAATTAAGTGGAATATACAAACAGGGGCTTGACCCTCCCCTATGTTGAAAATGGCCTAGATATGAGATAGGAATGGAAAGAGAAGGGACTGGGAGAAGAACCTAAGAAAACAAGGGGTGTATAGAGCACAGGTACATGTTTATTTATACTTAGGCTTTAAATAGCCTAAGTATAGAGCTAGGATCTAAAGAAGAAAGAACCTAAACTCATGAAAAGAATATAATAAATTAACTGAGAAATCAGTGTTAAAAAGAAAGAAGGTGTAAATCCGTTAAGATGATGGATTTGTTCTGAAATGAATGTATTGTTCCAACTTCATGTAAAGTGGTTCGAGATGTCATCTTGATCATCACTCTGCATGAATTCAATTTTCTCAACCTGGACAAATCATTCATTTGATCCAACAAAGTGCTTTAACATGTGTCCATCCACGAAGAAGCATCGTACACCATCCGTGGGATCAATATCTCTACACTTCCATTACTGTTCACTTTCTTAACTAAATAGGGACCCGTCCATTTTGAATCTAATTTCCCATGAAAGACCTTTAAATTTGTGTTAAACAACCATACCGTTTATCCCAAATCAAAGTTCTTGAATCTAATGTATTGATCATGCCACTTTTTAACTTTGTCCATATAAATCACATTGTTGTCATACACGTGGTTCCATATCTCAATGAGTTCATTCAAGTTCAAGTCATGACAAAGCTTCCATAGGTGACAACTCCAATTTATCTTCTTTATTTTTCATTCAGATTTATGCACTAATTCAATGAGCAAATGGCATGGCTTGTCATAGATCAATCTAAAAGGTGAATTTACAACTGGTGTCTTATAGGTCATCATATAGGTCCACAGAACTTGGTCCAATAGCTGGGAAAATTCTTCCTGTCAAGATGAACTAACTTTTGAAGAATACTCTTCACTTCTTTATTTGAAACCTCTGCCATGTCATTAAACTGTTGGTGGTAAGTACTAGTCACTCTTTGATCAAATCCATAGTACTTAATCAAAATTTTCACAAAACGGTTGCCCTTGTATAAAATCAATACCTTGGAGACCTCAAATCTAGAAATAATATGATCCTTCACAAACTTAAAGATGGTCTTTCTATCTGCAACTCGGGTTGGGATGGCCTCCACCCACCTTGATAACTAGTCGATCGCTAATAAGATGTGCTCATGTCCATTATTATTGGGAAAAGGATACATAAAATCAATGCCCCAGTCTTAAAAACATCACGAAATATCACCGGTTCCATGGGCAACTCATCTCTAGATCCAATTGTCCCTCCCATTCATTGATAGATTAGACACGACCGTACAAAATCATATGCATCACGATATAAGGTTGGTCTGTAGAATCCACACTGGAGCACTTTGCGTGTGGTTCGCTTTCACAAATGGTGTCATACTGCCTCCAAGGTATGGTAGAGAGTGAGGACATTCTGGATTCCTCCTAAGGAATACACCTTCTCTATACATAATCTGATACTTCAAAGAAAGGGAATGGATCCTCACAATGGTATCTCCTCGAATCCGCCTTCAATCGACAAATATTACTCCTAGGCCAATCTTGAGGAACTTGCTTGGAGATAAGGAAGTTTACCATGTTAGAATACCGAGGGAGTGATTTAATAACACAAAGTTACTCATCCGAGTCTCTAATTGGTCCAGTCTCAAAGGAATCCTTATGTTCAATCCAGGGTATGTGATCAACAACAACATTCTTGACTCCAAGTTTATCTTTAATCTCCAAATCAAACTCTTGGAGTAATAGAATCCACCTAGGAAGATGCACCTTCACATCCTTCTTTTCCATTAAATAACAAATATCTATGTGATTAGTGTAAATTGTCACTCAAATCCCAAAATATATGATCTTAACTTTTCTAGGGCCCAAACTACTGCAAGAATTTCCTTTTCAGTAATCATATACTTCTTCTGTGCAGAATCTAAGATGTTACTCATGAAGTGCAAAGCAAATGATATCTCTTCTCACCTTCATTTTAACACAATGTCTATAGCAAAATCCGAAGAGTATGTCAAGATCTCAAAGGGAAGAGACCAGCCAGTTGCTTGTAACACAATGAAGTCAATAATTTTTCTTTTCAACATCTCAAAGACCTCAATACGCATGTGATCTACAATGAGCTTAGTGTATTTTCCTAAGAGCTCAGTCAATGGTTAGGAAATCTTTGAAAAATCCTGAATAAATCTTCTATAAAATCCAACATACCCTAAAATAACCATATTGACTTAATGTTGGTTGGCGGATCAAGTTTCTTGATTACTTCTCCCATGGTTGGGTCAACCTCCATTCCCTTTTTGGAGATGGAATGCCCCAAAAAATACACTTCTAGACCATAAAATGACTCTTCTCCTAAGAGAGCACCAGATTCACTTCTCTAGATCTTTTAAGAACTCGATCCAAGCACACAAGACATGAACTCTGAATCAGCATGAAACAAGAAATCGTCCATAAAGACCTCTAGGAAATCTCCCACCATCTCAGCAAATACAGTAATCATGCATCGTTGAAAATTTCTGTGGCATTATAGAGCCAGAATGGCATACACTTAAATATGTATGTGTCGATTGGGCATGTTAATGTGGTCTTTTCCTAGTCTTCAGGGGTGATATCTACTTGATTTTAGCACGATTACCCATCAAGAAAGTAGGTGAACTATTTTCCTACTAACCGCTCCATAATTTAATAAATAAATGACAAAAGAAAGTGATCTTTCTTGGTCGCAACATTCAGGCATCTATACGCAGATACGCCATAACATGGGTACTCATATCGTAATCGTAACTACCTCCTCATTGGAAATTATCTAAATTCCCAACTTCTTCAGGACAACATGTAGTGGGGCCACCCATTTGGAGCTTGAGATGGGTTAGATAAAACCTGATCCACACCATTTCTCAATCCTTTCTTCACAACTTCCCTTAGATTAGGATTTATTCTTCTTTGAAACTCGCATGAAGGGCAAGCATTATCCCCAACAAAATATGATGTGAATAGAGGCCATGGTTAATACCCATGAGATCTGACATGGTCCAACCAATAGCCTTGCGATTCTTCTCTAAAACTTCCAACAACCTAGACTCATATTTTATAGTCAGCTTAGAATTAATAATAATAGGAAATATATGCTTGGTTCCCCCAGGAAAAGCATACTTAAGCGTAGGAGACAATGGTTTCATTTGACAATGTTGTATCATCTAACAGATCAAGAGGCACCATCTCCAAATATGGCTCCGTGCAGCATGAAGGTGGATTTCAGATGATGTGCTGGCCACCAACTCTGTTGTAACTTGAATCGGATCACCAAAAATATGCGATAGTTCGGTCAAAGATGTGTCCGACTCATCATCCTCACCCCTCGATTGTTCCATGAAAGATGGGATTGACAAATCCAAAGGGATTTCTACGTCATCAGAGGAATAGGGGGATGCATCAATCAAGAAGCTTTGCAACACTTGGCAAATTGCGTAGTGGACAATGTCTTCTCAGATGAGAGGTTCCTATTCAGTGCTGTTGGGGCATGTTTCCATGCCCCACATAAGTCTAACATTCTACATTCTACTTCACATGACAAATAATATGTCCTAGTTTCAGAATCTGGTCAATGCCACTTCGTTTGTTGCATCTCTAGTTCCACTTCTCTGCCAAGAGAAGGGAACTTCATCATTCCAGTTTGATAATCAAAGGAAACTCCAGCAATCCTAATGAAAGGTCGCCCGAGAATGATATGAGATCCTCTCCAATGATTTGGAAACTCCATATCAATGATAGTGAAGTCCAATATATATTCTTGTCTTGCAATCGAGATAACAATGTTCTTAACTTCACATTCAACCCTCTTAGTAGACTTATCTATGAACTAGAGTAATGCTCTTTATTTACGTAATGGTCTTAACTCTGGTCTCTCATATAAGGCTAAAGGTAAAAGTTTAATAGAAGATCTATTATCGAGGAGAGTTCATGGAAATTCAATGTCCTCGAGATGACTCACCATATAATGTGCACCAAAATCTCTCTTCTTTCTCGGTAGTTGTTGATTCTTAATACAATAAGTAGTGGCTATTGTAAAGACATAAGTCTTCACATAGTTGATCGATTTCTTCTTGCAAGCCCTAGTAGGTGTGCATCGCACCTTAAGGTACTTCTGAAATGCATGATTACTAGCCACATACTCCTCAAATGGCACCTTAGCCATGATGTTTTCCTTACAAAATCGTACCATGTAAGGATCATATTTTTTAATTTTCTTAACAATGTTATTTCATGTCGTTAGAGCACGAAGGAAAGGGATGGAAGCATTAGAAGAAGATGAAGAATAAGAATCATAAACTAAAACATACTTCTTTTTATTCAATGAAACTGAGTTCTTCAAACATGAATCTTTTACATGTAACTTGGAATTAGAAATATGGCTATCTACTACAGGTTGGGGAATATCTTCAGCTGGTACATTCTCCTCAACTGAAGATGTGAGGTCCTCCATAGACTCAAAATATGCATCTTCATGTTGCGGTTGTTTGCTCTTAATCCTCTCTCTTCCCTCATATGATCTCCTCATGTGTTGACGAAGGAAATGTTGTGTCTGTTAATGCTTGTCCTCCATGTACCCTCAGGTTTCCTTATGTGGAGCCTCAATGATGTCATCATCCATGTCCCATTCCCAATCAGACATAACCATAGCCCATCCACTCCTGAGTGACATATTATTCACATTATCAAATGGAAGAAACTCATTCTCATACCTAGATGAATATGAGTAGTGTACCTAATCATGATGTTGTTGATGTGTCTTGTTCAAGCTATTGGGATTAGCCTGAACCTGGTCAGAATGGATATAGATGGTGTAGATTGCCCATCGTACCAATGGGATAAATAGCCAATGTCAACCCACATATTTTCTTAGGTGTTGCCTAAGTTGTCCCCAGTTGAAATGAGGATGAGAACTGCGAAGATTGGTCCAGATGTACCTGATATTGTTGTTGTTGTGGGGAATTCTGAAAAGATGGTCCTTGTTGGTCTGATGGATAGTGTCGTTGACGCACATACTAATGCCTCAATTGTTGGGAGTAGTAAGATACAAGGCATGGCATATAGGAAGGTCTTGAGGAGTGAAGAGGGGGTTGTGAAAACGAGGGGGGCCTGGTAAGACTAATGGTCTCCTGATCTTGCATGTATGTCGGAAAAGTTTTGTGTGTACCACACACCATTCACCACCCACACATGAGGAGGCTCCTCCAAGGCTGTCTCTAATGATGGTTGTTGCTGGAAATGTTGGGCAAAGTAGTGGTCCTTGGCAAGTCCGCTAAATATGTTATATAATTTGTACTCGTTGTACAATGGGTACTTAGTGAATCATACAGAATCAAATCAAATATCTCTATGAAGAAGACTCAGTTTGAATTTATATCCTAGGAAAGTTAGGGGTTAAACACAGGGAGACAAAGGAACAACTTTGGGTTAATTCCAAAACTTAGGTCTAGGATCTCAAATGGTATTTTTTGTATTTTTTTTATGGCAAAAGAATAAATGCTAATGCAAATGCGATTGAATTAAGTTAATAAGAAAGTATACAACTCAACCAAATTAATTTTAATATGAAATTAGTCCAATTTAATCAAATTATATTTTTTTTCTAGAAACCTAATCCAACGACGAATGCAAAACACATTTTTTGAAATTTCAAGATAAAAAATGCAACAATGAAAATGCTCACATTTTATAGGTTTTTACATATTTTTTCACTCAAACAGAATGCAGAAATTATGAAAATTCTACTATAATTAAACCTTGATGAAATGAGAATATATAAATTTTTAAAATTTTCTGACAATATTTGAATTTTTTATTAATTTTTAAATGAGAATAGAGTGACTGTAAGTAATTAATTCCTAATAAATCCACATTATCAATTAATCTGAAGAATGAATTATCTCAAAAAGATATTTTAAAAATGCAATGTAGGAGCGTTATAATTTCACAAAAATAATGTGTATATTTAATTAAAAATCAATTACCAAAATTACTCTACAATTTTTTGAGGTACATAATAATTCCAAGTAAGATGAAATTTGGATAGTAATTAAAACACATGTCAAGCCATCATTTCTAATTTTTAAAGATTTTTTGGAGTAATCGTGAATTAAAGAGCTCAGATTGGGTAAAATATGCAAAATTTCACTTGAACAATTTTAATTAATTACCCAAAGGTCACAAAATACAAATAAATATCCATATGATAGATAATTATTTACTCAATAATATGATATTTTTCATTGAAATAAATAATGCAAAAACGATATTAAATTAATGTAAAAACAAAAGTGTATCCATGAAATATAAAAATAAACTTGAATAGAACAAAAAATGCACATGGACTTGTTTATAAATACAAAAAACTTAACAAGACACATATGCAAGTTTTATAAAATAAAAAATAATGCAAAATGGGGAACCACCTTCGTTCTTGCTAGGGTACGTATAGGGGAGATGGCGGGGCGGCTTCGCGATGAGGACGGCTGGACACATGCATGAAGGGCGGTGGCGCGGCACCGGCAGCCCACGTGCAGCGGGCGCTTGAGGAAGATGTGTGGCTGGAGGCAGGTTGGTGAGCTAGTGGTGGTGCGATGAAGGTGGAGATCTAGGTGGGCATGGTCGGAGGTGGCGCGTTGCGGCCATGAGGGTGTGGGAGGTGGCACGCTACTGATCATGGAGGAGCATGACAGGAAGACAGGGAGCGTAGAGGGCCACGGTGGCCTGGCGGTTGGCGAGTGGCACTGCCGATCGTAGAAGAAGGGGGATGGCGGTGAAGCTGCTGCTGCTCCCTCCTGCTTTTTAAAATTTTTTGTGATTTAAATTTTTGAACTATTTTTTAAATTTTCTTAAAAAGAGAATAAATGGAGATGGTAATGAAGATGTAAGAAAAATGAAGATGAAAATGAAGGTATGTGATGTGGTGAATTATGATGTGGTGTAAAAAAGGGAATAAAATGTTAGATAAAATAAATAACAAAATAAATGAGAGGGAATACTTACCTGAAGTTCGGCAGATTTGCGGAGCAACTGCGCTAGACTCCTGTCGTGGCCCTGATCCAATTTGGTGAAAAAATTCGGGGAAGCTTTGCGAGCTTGATGAAAATCTCATGACACGGCAATGATGGTCACCACGGATCTTGCCTGAAGGAAGTCATCACTTGAGGATGATGCTCAGCCATTGTCATCGATAAAACTGACAGATCTGAGATAGCGGATATTAAAAGTCGTAGATTATCGAGCGCTGAAATTAATGTATGTGTTGTTTCATTGCAGGCGGGCAATCAGAATCGGTCAAGAAATAACCACATAAAATTTAATCAATTTTAGTCAATGTGGTTTTATGTTTGTTTTACTTAGGCAAGTCCCAAGGTCGAACACAAGGAGGCAAAGGAACAACCAAGAATTTTGTCTATCAAATTTCGTGTACGGTTTTTGAGACAATCTTTTTTTGTAATTTTTAATGCAATTTTGGGATGCGAAATGCAATTTCGACCTATTTTAAGGACTAGAAAATGAATATCAGTCAAACGATGTTCGAAAAATATGAAACTTGGCCAAGATAACAATAATGATGAAATGAGTGCACTGTATTTTTTTGGAATTTTTGGATGCAAGGTTATTTTTTTTTGAATTTTAAATGCAAACAGAGTGAATTTATAATTGATAATAACAAATATTAAACCTAATTATCTTCAAGGGATATAATTATCGAAGATCTATCACTAGGTGTCAATCTCTGAAAAATCCTAAACCTCAAAAATATGAAATTTAATACCTATTAAAAATTAAAGATCGAAATATACAAAATGATTTTTACAAACTATGCATGAAAATGCAATTTTTTTGGCACAATGTAACACATAATTAATTCTACAATCTATGAAATTTTTGGCAATTTCTAGAGAAACGGTTATTTACTTATGATTATTCAAGCACAGAATGGGCAAACTAAGCAATTTTTCCACAAAAAAATCAATTATTAATTAATCACTGATCATAAAAATGTCAAACATATGTCATAATGTAGAGAATTAGTTGTAGAACAAAGTGCCAATTTTTTATAAATAAAATAATGCAATATAGAGGTTCGAAACAATTACGGAACACATGGGTAATTATGCAATATTTTAAAATAATTAAATATAAAACGAAATGCATAAATGATTGATGTGTAATTACCGCAAGCTCTATGGTGTTTGTTGCAAAATTACCAGAGTCAGGGGCGTAGCACGTGACCTCTGGCTGGGGGACTATTTTGCAAATAGTAGAACTTGGATGGGGGGATCTTCAATTAACTTAGCAGGTCATGTGCAATGCGCGTGACACGTGAGTTGACGGACTCCTGCGCAATTGAACTGGTCCCCAGGGGTATCTTCGCAATATGTCCCCCCCAACGCACGTGCCAAGCACTAGGTGTGGCCGTTAGTGAAGCCGAGTCAGTGATGCTCGCTAGAGTTGGCGATGAAGCTTGGAAGCACATCAGCAAGGTGAAAGTTGTCGATGATGAATGGCGGGGAAGTGTTGCTCGGTGGTGGATGACGAAGCCGGAGTAGGTTGCTAAAGGCGGAGGTTGTCGATGAAGATGGCGTAGTCGTTGGTGGAGACGAAGCTTTTTGCGGAGTTGAAGGTGGTAGATAGGCTCGACGATGGTGATCGGAGCAAAGGAAGCAGCAGATAGGGGTAGGACCACTGCAAGGCGTCAACAAGGCCAGGAGCCTCGGATCTCGCCGAGGGCGTTTGTCGGGTTGTCACCCCGGTGGAGATTTCTTGCTAACGGTGGATGCGTGAGGATGGGGCAACGGTGTGGCTTAAATAGCGGGAGGAGGGTGCGAGATTAGGAAGGGGATCCGATGCCGGTGGAGGCGATCTTCTATCGACGAGGGAGACGAGATCAGATCGTAGATTTGATGAGGGTGAAGATTAGCCATGGATGTAAGGGTGATCACGTGAAGGACGACAATTTTGTGAGGTGACGGAGCCTGCGGGATTTGTGGCAGAGATTCAGTAGGGTGCAGGTGGTGAGATTTGGGGGAGAAAGATGATGGTACAGGGTTCGTCCGAACGGCCAGACGGCCCTGGTAGCACCATGTGGCGGCTAGTGGGGAGCCCAAGCGGAGCACGTGCGTGGCACGTGTGCGAGAGGCACGTGCTACACATGTGCGGTGGTTCTTAATTTTTTTATAAAAAAGAAATAAAAAAATCCAAAAATGGGAGACACGTGGTAGCTCCAAGAGATGCCATGTGTCAGCCCCACAAAAATCTTAAAATAAAAACATTGATAAATACATAAAAAATAGTAAATGACCTCGGATCGAAAACATTTGTGTACCAAACTTTCTCGTCTAGATGAGATCTACAACTTTCATGAAGACACCGAAACCACAATCGATCATTTGCACAAAATAATATTTTTGGGGTTATCCCATGTATATAGAATACCTTGATTTTTGGGTTTTGTATTTTTTGTCATTTTTAAACTAGATAAAAGTCCGGAAAAATATGATAAAATAAAAGATAAATATTTACACATTAATCTATTTTTTTATTTTTTTTAGTAATAAAAGAAGAAATAAAATAAAAGATGAAAAAGACAAACTTTTGTACAAACAGTTAGTCAAGACTCGGACTCAGTTAGTTTCTTTGATTTCAAGCTTCATTTGGATTTGGATTTTTGTGTATTTTAATAAAACTTTCATCAAGGAAGAAATGAAAAGAACTAAAACAAAATGAGTCAATTATATACAAAAAAATCGCTAAAATACAAAATGTAGAAGAGAGGCCCGATGAATCCACATTTCATCATCTTTATTCTATCATTTTGGCCTCAAAAACCCTGGCAAATGCGTGTAAATAACATTGATTCCAGCATCTTAGCATCCATGCATGTACATATAAATAGTGTATAAAATACTGTTTTTAAAGCCAAAATTATAGAATAAATAAAATAAAAGAAAAAATAATAAATTATTGTAAATATTTTATGACCCGAAACCCTGAGACCTATGCATCTAGATGAATAGGTCGACAAGGAATAAAGTAGGGGGAGATAAGGGCTAGAATACAATAAAAATACCTAATCATTTTATTCATTCTTTATACATTTTGGGACCTATTTTTGGTTCCACTTTTTATAATTCAAATAAAGAAACCTTGTACATGAAAGTTGTAGATAATTAAATATATAAAAATACAAAATTGATTTCATATAAAAATAATGTACACATGAAAATATATGATCCGAATAAGATTCCAGAATCCCAACTTCCCAGACCTGTATCTTGCAAATAAAATTCAAAATGTACCGAACTCACTTTAATTGTACATAATTTCTCATAAGCTATTTAATGAAGGTAGTTTCGTATTTTTCGGAGTTACGGTTTAAAAGTTGAGTTTTGGGCCCTGCTTGTATACTTGTACAGATTAAAATATTCATTTTATTATTTATTCATTATTTTTATAATTTTATATTCTCATTATTTTGTAAATAATATTTATAATATATATGTATATTAAACTGGAATAAAAATATAAAGAAAATACAAAATAAAATACTTGTTCATAATATACATAGGTATAATACCTGTATATATACCTATATAATTCATACTTTTATTTTATTAATGTACAAAACACATCAGAAAAATAAAATAAAAATATATGAAAGTGTATAAAAATATTTTATAAATTTATAAAATAATAAACAAAAATAAATACGTTAAATACATAAAAGAAAAATAAAAATATTAAAATATATAGATATGTATACCTATATAGGGCACAAAAGGTAACTTGTAAATATATACCTCATAAAAATAAATAAAAATCACCATAAAATTCTTTATAAAATAAGGAACATTTTTTATTTTGTAACCTAAAATTAATAAATTCATTTACTATTTTATTTCAAATTTACAAATAATTTTCACCTGGAATTTCCTGGTTGGTCCACGTGGACCAACCAGGAGCGGTCAAATGTTGACCTCGGTCAACTCCTTGACCGAGGCCTGCCAGACCTGACACTTGCGATTTTTGCCCCGTTTCGAGAAATTTTGGAACCTCATCCTTCCATCCTCTGGCCTCGATTCCTTCTTGAAAATCTTTCCTTGATCTTCCCTTAGCCACGCCATGTCTGCAGATCACGCAAAATCTCCATCATTTGTCATGGCCCTCGCTTGAAGAAGACGCCACCATCTTGTACATAATCGACCCTCCATCTTCAAGCTCCAGTTTGAACCCTTCTTGGACATCAATCCTCCTCCCTGTTGCGCTCTTCGCATTGCTGGAGGTGACATCTCCTCAACCGTACCCTCAGGCGAGTCGAGGAAGCCTCGAATTGGCTCCACCATCTCCGCCGACCACCAGCGTCGAGGTCCCCCCTCCTCTGGTCTCGTGCCATTGAGGTACCCCCTTTCAATTCTTCCTTTTTGTTTCTTTTTGATCCCTGTAGCCATAGGAATAGAACAACACCTTTAGATTCGTCTGCCGTTTGCAATCTTGCCCATTCGCACTCCATCGCCGGCGCGCTCCGCCGACCAAAGCTCCTCCTCCTTCCATAGACCATCTCCGATGCCTATTCCACCTCCACTGGGTCCAAACACTTTGCCCTGGTCCCCTTCACCCCTTTTTGCAGGCCAAAACGCAGTCAACGCACCTGGGGACCATTTTGTAGCGTTCGCCAGAGCTACCTGGAGCTCCAAGCTCCGTCGGCCTTGCGTCGGCATCTCCGACCTTCTCCGACGACGTTGAGTACCCCAACACGTAGAGGGACCTTCTAGGAGCATGCCCAGCCGTTCATCACACTTCCAGACCGCCGGAGGCCCGAAAGCTAACTCGGGGAAGTTCACCTCGCCGGCATTCTTCCCCGTTCTTCCCCTTGGCTTCTCCGCCGTTCGATCAGGCCACCTCTCTAGTTCTGATATCACCCATTGGATCGTGCCGCGCCACCACCATCAAATCTTCATCCGAAGATTTAATCTCCACCGTCCAGCGCGAACCGTCATCGTGCAACCTCGAAGCGCCACGTGTCAAGTGGGCGCTCCACAGCCGTTCGATTACGCACGAGGATATTAGGCGTGGGTATTTTGCACCTACACCCTCGCCAATTTTGCATTTTACTTTTAGTCCACATATTTTTATTTGTAGTTTAAATATTTCTGTAATATTTGCATCCAGACCCTCGTACTTTCATTATTTGCATTTAGGTTCAGTCTATGCCACCTCACGTGACCCGTGCACGTGGGGTGGTGGGCATTTTGCAAAGACCACCCTAGGGGTTTGTCTATTTCGATTTGGTCCATGAAATCTTTATTTAAGTTGTAATATTTTGGTAAAATTGCAAATGAGCCCCTGGATCTTTGTAAAATTGCAAAAATACCCCGCTAGGTCACGTGCCCAATGCGCGTGAGTTTGGATATTTTGCAGTGAACCCCCTCCAGGTTTGGGTATTTATTTTTAATTCAAAAAATTGTGTTCAACATTAAATGTTTTTTGGAAAAATTGCAAGTAGGCCCTTAGACTTCTGTGTATTTACATTTATGCCCTTGCTAGTGTTGTGTTTTTGCTTGGATGTTTGCATTTATTTCATGCATCATTAATTAAAATTGTTTAAGTAAAAAATATTTTACCCACTATGAGGTCTTAAGTTGATACTTAATTCATGGTTGCTCCAAAAATGCCTCAAAAATCACAAATGATGCATGGAATTGTGATTTGATTAGTATCCAAATTTTATCTTAATTGGACTTGTCATGTGCCTTAAATAAATATAGAGTGATTTCAGTAAATGATTTTAATTAAATCTACACATGTTATTTTTGTGCAATTCCAACTCATGGATTTCTTATTTAAATACCTTATTCCGATAATTCGCTCTCTGGATGAATTGACATTGTATAATTATTAAGAGTTAAATACTAACTATCACTATGTTTTCATTAAAAATCATATAAAATTTGTATATTGTTGAAAAATTCCAAAAAAGTTACTATAGTCACATTTCATCATTTCTAACTTTTAGTAAAATTTTCATAATTTTTGTGTTCTGTTTGCATGAAAAATTACATAAAAACATAAAAGTTTTGCATTTTTTGTTGTTGCATTTTAATATGTGAAATTCTAAAAGAATATGTTATGCATTCATTACTTGATTAGGTTTCTAGAAAAAATATAATTATTCTAAATTGGATTAATTTCATCAAAAAATAATTTTGTTAAATTGTGTGTTTTCTTATTAACCTAATTCACCCATATTTTGTATTTGCATTATTTTTGCATTAAAAATACAAAAAAATCGCATTGGAAACCAAAACCTAAGTTTTTTGAATCAACCCAAAGTTGTTCCTTTGCCTCATAATGTTCGACTCCCGACTTGCCTGGGATATTAATAACCAAGTCCTCTTCCCAGAGATCTTTTCTTGGTTCTGATTGTATGGCTGATTGTCGAGCTCTAACGAGTACCTAATATACACTATCAGGCGATTTTATCATATGAACACCATGTCAGTCGTCCACGAGGACTATGGCCTATTTGCTGATATTAGAGAGGTTTGTTTATCATGGATGAGATTGAGATCGAAGAATTTCTCTTCAAGGATGATACTCAAAAAGCATAGACCTTGGAGTTTCCTCTTCTTGTGTGTGGTAATATGTTGATGACATCTGCAGCATTTACACCATAGACACCTTAGTGCAAAAGGTAGAATTAGGAGATACTTCACAGGTCGGACTTGACCTAACTGCTTCCGTAGATGAGTTCGTGCCTTTTCATTTTGAGATCTCCAAGACTTCATAGGCTGGACTTGACCTGACTACTTCCATAGATGAGTTCCTGCCTTTTCGTTTTGAGATCTCCAAGACTTCCCAGGCCGAACCTGACCACACTACTTCCACAGACCAGTCTGTGCCGTTTCGCTTTGAGACTATTAAGGATATATACCATGTCGATCATGATTAGTTTAAGCCATATGAGGACCCTGAGACTTGCACCTTGCTAGATGCATTCCTCAACGGCCGTGTAAGAAGGTACTCTTTCTACCTTCTTCATATGTGTATAGCTGCCACTTTGTATATTCTCTTTCATTTATTTCCTCCCATATATCGTTCCACTTATCCACATCATACCATGTGTTTATCCTACTTAGGACGTACCTTGTCCTAAGTATAAGAGAGGTGGACGAGTCGAGTGTTCTGTCTTTGTTCTCTTTCATCACATATATTGTTTCCTATACTTAGGACTCTTTTACCCTAAGTATAGGGGGAGTGATGCGTACATTCCCCAATGTATTTTTTTTCTTTTTATCGGTTTTGATTGGCATCCTAAATGGTCTCCCCTCATGTTGATATTTCAGTATATACTTACGGATATCTTACCCTAAGTACAGGAGGAGACAGAGTAAGTTGTGATCTGTTCATTCCCACCCTCAACCTTCCCTGCATAAAGAATATAGTATACTACACTTAGGATTAATTGATCCTAAATATATACGGTTGACGTCTCATTCTTTATTTTTTCATTATTCTTCAGTTGTTGTTTTAGTATAGGCTTTTATATACTCAGTACGAGTTATGTCTTCTCTTTTTCTCTCTGATCTATGCGGACATAGTTTAAGCTAAGTATATGGGGTCATATTTACATTGTATATACTTTAGCCATAACTTGTACTTTCATATTTTGACAAATATGGCTAATCAGTAAAATATAAATCTACATCAAAATTATTTGTATATACTGATTAATAAATCAGGTAAAAAAATTTTGTAAAATACTTAAAAAATAGTTGAAAAATCTCTTTAAAAAATCTGTAAAATCATTTAGAAAGTATTTTGTAAAATGTTTTAAAACCTTTGTAAAAATATTTTGTTTGTAAAAATATCTTTCTATTGTTTGAGTAAAATATTTTGAAAATGTATTTGCAAATGATTTTGAAAATGGTTGCAAAAATAGTTTGAAAAATCCATACATATTGTTTGGAAAATCTTTATAAAATAATTTTCAAATTTTTAAATGTCTGCAAAAATTATTTTTTTAATTATTCTTATTAAATACAATTTTCAGAATATTAGTCAAAATATTTGCAAATTGTCTTGAAAACATTGTGCATAACTCAAGCAAATAAAAATACTTTACAAACCTTATACATAAACCCATAAATACCTTTTGTAAATTCTTCACCTAAATTCTTATAAATAACAAATGGACTCCCATCTATATATCTGCAAAACTCTTTTGTTTTTTAAATCACTAAATTTGCAAAACCAAACAACCTATACAAATTTGCAAAATGTTTTCAAAATTACATAAAAAGTTACAGAAGTTTTTTCAAAAATCCATAAAAATTTCAAAACCATAAAATTTTATCACAAAAATATTTTCTTGCATTATGTATAGCACTTGCATTTTTCAAATTGACTTTAACAATTGACAAGTCTAAGTAAAATTCGAAGATTAGAGCTTGGTTGGACCTTAGTCCACTTAATTATAGGAACCTTAAGGGAACTGGAGATAATACACTTCATATCTAATTGACATAATTCTTTGAGACGACAATTCTTAAATCAATGTCGTTTGTACTACCTAAAGAGTGTATTTCAGAACACATGCATAACTCTTGTCAACAGTGACCTAACGTGTCGCACCTTACACTTTTCTCAACTTAGTTGAAGTGGTACTAGGTTGGATTTGCCATCATGAGACACAAGCCAATGGAAACATCGGAAGTCACAAATCTGTGGCCATTGTACCCCATCCTGATCCAATATCCGTGAGGTTTAATGATAGAATGTCGTGGGTTGCAATAATACTTCAAAAAAGGGATAGTCTACTGACTCAAGAGGAAAAAGTCCATTTGTAAATGTTGTTGTACATAGTATCAAAAATAAAATATGCAAAATCAAAAAGTCCAAAAAATAGATGGAAAAAATTGAAAGAAAAAACAATTCTTGTTGGAGCATGTATATATCTAATAAGAAAGTTGAGCTTCAAAGTCAGATCCAAGAGAGCCTACATCCAGATGACTTGACTACACTGGTCGAGCATTCTTCGGTAGGTAGCTACACTGGCTACCATCCATCTCTTCTCTACCTCCTCTTCTTGAGTCAGTTTTACTTGAACTTAGAAGGGAATACCCCGCTTCTCGAGGAAAGAGTTGCTAGATTGGGGAATTAGGGTTACCATGTTGGAGAAGACTGACTTTTACTACTTCAGTTGAGAGGAACAATATATCACTAACAATGTGGAAGATAAACTCATAGTCATAAGGGATTGTGTATGACATTGAAGTATTCTAAACTAGCTTTTGAGGATTTGGGCAAGGTATTGTGATTCTCAAAGGTTGTTGTGTTGCAAGTTCGATTCCCGAACAAGGTTTTGACCACAGCTAAAATCTGAAGGTCCAACTGAGCTCCAAATTTTGATATTATGAGGACAAGTTCAAAAGCTAAAATCAATCCAATTCCTTTTTTTTCTTTTCTTTATTTTCTTTTTCTACACTTATACACATAACTGTTTGCTAGGGACTAGCAAAGGCAAGTACAGGGGGATATGAATCTCCATTTCATAACCATTATTCTTTCATTTTGACCATAAATCTCTAATAAAATGTACGTATATAGCATTGATTTATACAAAATAACATTCATTATTCATTATATAAATATTGTATAAAATAGTGTAATTAATGGCAAAATAAAATAATAAAGGAAGAAAAGAAAAGGAAAAGAAATACCAAAGGTATTAAATGACCCTAAACCATGAGACTAAATAAAAAATTGACTTGGTCGACAAGGAATAATGTAAAGGGAGACATAGCCAATAAATAGAATAAAAGCCTTATTTTTAATTCTTTAATAATTCCAATTTGGGACCTATTTTGTTTTTTATTATTTACATAATAAATCAATATTTTTTTACATGAAAGTTGTAGATAAAATTACATAAAAAATAAAAAAAGATATTTCACATAAAAATAATACATGATGCGCTTTTTATACTCAGAATAAAAATCTAAAATTCCAACTTCACAGACCTGTATCTCTTCCATATGACATCAAAATTCATCAAAATCACTATTATTGTATATAACTTTTAATTAATTATATAATGAAGTTAGTTTCATTTCATTAAAAGTTAATATGTAAAAGTAAGGTTTTAGGCCCCTATTGTACAATAAACCTGAATAGAATATTTATTCTATTTATTATTTATATTTTTATATTTTAATAAGTTTTTAAATATTATATCAAATATATATAAATCATAAAATAAGAATAAAACTATTAAAAAATACAATAAAATAAATAAAGGATTAAATTATATAGATGAATGTACATACTTATACATGTATAATAAATACACATTTATTTCAATGGCAAAGTACTTCAAAAAAAATAAAATAAAAATACATTTATGTGTACTTAAATAATTTGTAAATATATAAATTATATATATAATAATAAAATCTAAAATACTAAATAAAATACATAATATATAGGGAACTATACTTATATTTATACTTGTGAAAAGTAAGTATTAATAAACAAACTTGTAAAAATAAATAAAATTCATGATAAAATACAATATAAAATAAAAATAGCTTTATATTTTAATGTGAAATTAGTAAAATTATTTATTATTTTTAAATCGACTAATAAAGTTTTATTCCCATGTTTTTTCTCCTACCGGTCCAAGTGGTCCAATACGTGACCTTCCTTTGACATTGGGTCAACTCCTCTGAGCCCATACCTAGTTGTGTCAGAATAGTTGAACCCCCTCTCTTCTCGATTTTTTTTGCTATGATACAAGGCTCAAGACCTTATACCTCCTTCATGAAAGATGTTAATTGTACATCAGTGATTCATACCGACCATATCTCCCTTACTATCTCTTCTTTTTTCACATGCCACCTCCCATTGAAGTCTCTACCCCATTTGCATGTACAAATACCCATCTCTGCCTCTTTTTGAATGTTGGTTTCACTTTTTCCCAGACATAGCCCCTCGGTACACCTCCGTGGTGTTGTTGCCCATGATAGGAGCTGCTTGTCGAGGTCCGCAGCGAGGCGATACGACATAGAAGGTGTCCCCAGCCGTCATCAGGGATCTGCTCTAGGGAGACTAATCCCCTTGGCCTCCGGCCAAGTCAAGGTTTCATTAGTAACATTTTAGGTAATTTTAACTTCTGCCTTTCCATTCCACATTGAGTTAATGCTTTAATCTCATGATTTAGTGTAGAATAGCTCAGTCTTATATCAACAGAGCTCTCAAGCTCCGGCCATCGTGTATCGCCATCACAACCCTATTCCAACTGTCACTTCTCATCTATTTCATTCCCCCTTTGTTTATTCATCATTAGTACCTCGCAATCCACCTGCATCCTTTCAGATTTGTCCCATCGAGGTCTACTTCTCTGTCTCGCCTAAGACATCGTTGGCACCTCCAATTCCATATCTAAAGTCACCCATAATAGCCCAGAACATTCCCCCCATGTTCCCCATTCTTATCATGAAGGTCCTGCATCAGGAAGGGTCCATCTAAGGGCTAATTCGATTAAGAACAAACCCCCAGGTTCTCTTCTGAGCCCAATCAATGGACTTCAGATAAATTTGAAGGCTCTGGAAGGTGCACAACAGTGGAGGGAACGAGATGAGCCCCTTGGCGGTGCTCCAGGTGCTAAGGAACTCACGCTTTGATCCAAACTCGTCACATGCAAGTTCTTCATCAATTCTTCATGGTCCATCCCATGTCGTTCGATTAAGAAAAGAGCTCCAGAAGGAGCAGGTGACATCTAATCAAGGTGAAGCTCAACTGTTAGATCTCATCCGAGATCTAATCCCATATGTTATCGGTGAATCGGTATCCCTCATCCTAATACAACCACGTGTCCAAGTGAAAGATCTAGAGCTGCTAGATCGTACCCTTTTGGGCATTAATTTCATATCCACCCCCACTTCTTTATTTTGTTGTTATTTAGTCTTCTGATTAATTAAACTCGTTATATATTTTTGTAAAAGTTACAAGGAGACCCAGAACTTTTGGATATTAATTTTAGGTCCTTACCAACTTGGCTCACGTGGTCCCCCACATAAATTGGCCATATATATATATATATATATATATATATATATATACACATATATATATATAGGGTAAAATGGGCTGCCCCCAGGGAGTAGCCAACTTGGCTACTCCCACCCCTATTTTTCCCTCATTTTTTTATTTTTTTGGAAAATAAAAATTTGTATATTCATCATTATATCCCTCTCACATTCTATTAAAATTTCGTCGGAAACAGAGACTCCTAAGCCCTCCATCCAGACGTCATTTTTTAACGGTCGCAGGATTTTTTAAATCGACTATGTTTGGATGGAGGCCGTAGGAGTCTCTGTTTCTGACGAAATTTTAATAGAATGTGAGAGGGATATAATGATGAATATACAAATTTTTATTTTCCAAAAAAATAAAAAAATGAGAGAAAAATAGGGGCGGGAGTAGCCAAGTTGGCTACTCCCTAGGGGCAGCCCCATTTACCACATATATATATATATATATATTCTTATGATTTTTTGTAATTATGTATTAATAAAAAATTCACATATCGTTTAAAAAAATTTGGGAAATTTTCATGCTCCCCCTCGCATTTATTTTTAATTTCAAATATACCCCTACCAATTACTTTTTTTATTTTTAATTTTCCTTTTTATTAAAAATAGCTCATGTCCATATTTAATTTTAGGGAAATTATTTTAAGTGCCTTAAATCATTCTTATTCATTCTATGCCTTGGATTTTGACATTTACTTATTTTTTTATTTATTAAATTTAGTTTACATGTTATTTATTCTTTGCCTAACTTAAAAATTCCAAAAAATTTATAAAACAATATCTAAAATTCCAAAAAATACCTATTGTGTATTATAGTATTTTATAGATATAAATCCAAAATCACAAAAATAATAAAATAATCTTCAAATTAGCAAACCCTTGCTAATCCTAAAAAATTACAAAATATTTTTCAAAAATCTAAAATATTATTTTACATTCTATATATGTATTATATATATATATATTAAAGTTTGCTTTGAGAAATTTTGAGACCATTTTCTATTTTTATATACCAAATCAATCCAGCCTATTTAAAAAGTCCTTTATTTTGTTTGTTTTGGATTTTTAAAATATCTACAAATTAGCAAAAATTTTCATAAAATCATAAAAATAAAAGAAAATATTAAAAATGTAAAAAAATATTTTATTTTGTAAATTTTTATTATTTATATCTATATTTATAAATATAGTCCCATATAGTGTATTATTTACCTATATTTAGTTATATAAGTATTATTATTATTAATTACTATAAATATTTTATAAATAATTTAAAAACATTTAAAAAAAGGACTACTTTTATGTATTTTTCTGATTTTTGTATTTTTATTATGTACTTTATATTATATTTTTACTATATTATACATAAAGGAAAGGAAGCCAACTTCATGAAGTAGGTAACCTTACCTACTTCATGCTCATTTTTTATCATTTTTTTATTTTTATGGAAAATGCCACCATGGATTTTTATAATTATATACCTCTAATATGTCATTTGAATTTCGTCAGAAACAGAGACTCATATGCCCTACATCCAGAACCGGTTGATTATAGCAAATCTAAGACTTTTAAAGGCCTAGCGCTCTGAGAGGCCCAGAGAGCGAGGACTACAGATCTTTTTTGAAAAGGCTTCCTCTTGGGAATATATGTACTTTCTCTTCCACTCGAGCCCCCAAATGAGCATAAAGTAAGGTTACCTAATTCACAAAGTAGGACCCCTTTCCTCTTATATACATGATACTATATACTTATATATATATAGTTATGTATATCTATATTATGTATTAAACTAAAAAGAAATCAAAAGTAAAAAATATATAAAAAATATAAAATTAAAAATTAAAAAGAATAATATAATAAAAAAATTGTATACAAGAAAAAAATATAAATAGAAAACTCGCAGAGACATTAATTTATTAAGTGAATATTATACAAATACACTTATATTATTTATTCATCATCTATTTATAAATAACATATATGCTACACCGACTTATCTCCCTATGTTCGACACTCCACCATACTTGTCACTATACACATTTCATTGTAGGGTTATAATAAATTTTGATTCACACTTTGACTTGATTGCTTTATTTTACACTATATGGGTTGATTGTTGAATTTAGTCGAAGGCCTTTGTGAGAGGTCACCTTAGTGACTTCATAGACCACATGGTAAGTACACACGACCTCCTCCCTTTAATCTTCGACTATTTCAATATATTGGGCATATTTATGTGCTGACAACAATTGATGCAAATAAATGTATATTTCCACTTGCATTTGCTACAGCTGAAAAGAATGAATATTATAGCTTGGAGATGGTTTCTCAATTTGCTTAAGCAAATCATCGACCATAAAGATATTTGCTTTATTGGTGATCGATTTTTTGGTTTGAAAGATGTTGTTAGTTGTTTATTTCCACCTGAAGAGGGATTCGATCATCATCATTATCTTCACCATATGAGTGTGCATTGAGCTTGATACAAGACTTCCCATTTAGAATCGATTTTATGCTGCTAGAGAAGAGCCATGCAAAAATAAGTTTAATAACATGATGCGAGATATATGTAAAGAAGCTTTTGAGTGGAACAAGTCACAAGCTAATGGTGATCAAACTTATTAGTGGTAAGTCATGATAGTGACATATATATAGACATGGCCATGAATTTGTAGGAATGCTTCAATGGAGTCATGAAAGGAGCCCATGGTTTGAGAGTCATATCATTTATTTTAAGAATATTTTCATTAAATAATGGTAATTTCAATGATTGTCGAGATGAACCGTAGTTGATGAATGCATACTTAGCCAAGAAGTACAAAGACCTGCTTGAGACTAATACCAAAGAAGTAAGATCATGTCACTTCTGGAGATTTAAACCAACACAATTCCAAGTGGTAGATCGCAACGGGTATGCATATAAAGATAACTTGAATGGCCATGAAAGTGAATGCACGTGTTGATTTATACAAAATGAGGTATTTCGTATACTCTCCCTTTGTAGATGCAATTGTACACATGTGTACACATTTATATAATTACAACATTTGTTCGCTGTATTATTCAAGAGAGTATTATCGTTATGCATACAAATACTTTTTTCATATGATCTTAGATCAACGCTATTGGGGAAAAGAAGATGAAAGCATTATGTTACCTCATATCATCAGGAAGAGGAATGCCAAAAGTTCAGTACAAGGAATAATTATAGACGAAATGGATGAAATATGTTTTCTACAGAAGTTGTGTAAGATCTGTAAATGACTGGGACATAACGGATTAAGTTGTCCATGAAGAAACTAATGATTAAATCATCTGCTGATTTTTTAATAAGTATTTCTGCTTAATAATTTGCATTTTTTTAATAAGAGAAGTTAATATTTATGTTTTTAATCTTATTAACATAACTGCTTATTAAAGGTAGATGGCACACTTTGATAGATTACCCAATCTAGTCGATGCATCATTATTGTATCTACAAAGTAAGCATTGATTTTCCCAACCTAATAGATTCATGAGTATTTAATTTGGTAATGTAGAAAAAAAGTGCAGTGACAGATCAGTTATCGAACTAAATTCATTTTCATGTATCGTAAATATGAGAAGGGTACATATGGACCCTTCACTGTTGATGACTTTATTGGAGCGGTGGAGACCCAAAACACACACATTTCACCTCATATTTGGTGATTTTGTTGTTACGTTACAGGATATGGGTTTAATCAGTGGGCTGGCGATCGACAATTTGCCTTTTTCTAGCATTGATATTCCGGTGGGAGGATGGAAGCACTATGTTATAACTTGTTAGGTGCTTTACCCGGTTCTATAAAGAGTAATAAAGTGAAGCTGACATGGATACGCAAAACATTCTTTCAACGTGATGATCTACTACTATGGATAAAATATGAAGAAGAAGAAACATCCAAAGTTCGGATGCTCATTTTCTAGCCTATTAGATGTAGTGTTCTTGCATATAGTAGCAGAGACATGGTCCCGCTTATGTAAGAAATTTATTTCTTTAAAATTATTTTCTTAGTCGATCTATTTCCACTACTTAATAATTCTTCTGTCACTGATATAGATACATACTCCTTTTATGAGAATTGGAAGATTGTGCACAGTTGGAATGGGGTGTTGTTTTTTTAGCACACATGTACTCTGAGTTAGATATGGTTGCGAAGATCAAAATATCAAGATTTATGATTTTTTTCATAGTATTGCATGTACATTCTGTATTAAATATGTGAATGAGTGGATTTATCTTGATAATACTCATAATATGTAGGCTTGGGCATGGGAACATGTACATATTAGACGGTTCATTGTGAGAGAATGTGTGAATACACTAGGAGGTCTTGGGAATAGATTCCCTGTATAGACCGAATCGCGGAAAAATTATCAAAGTTGATAAGTGGATCCTGCACAGTATATAAATAACAACTACGGAAGAAAATTTCAAGCACAGAAAATTAACCACAGATGTACAGAGAAATTCTAATGTGGGGGAAAAAACCACGGGGATGATCGCAACCCAAAACTAAGCACTATAACCTAAATAATTTCTCGTAAGGGGCTTACAGAATGTCAAGCCTCTATATGATGATACAAATCATAAATAATTGTGAATAATAGAGATGAAAAATATCATCAAAATGATGAATTAGTCACTAAACTGTAGGGAAGAATGAGGGAGAAGAACTGCTCCAAATGTTACTCCCTCTAAACTTTACGTCAACCACGAATCTTCTTTCTTCTTCCTCTCTCTCTCTCTCTTATTTCTTTCTTATGATAGGAGATCTTGTGTTGGAATGATCTCGGTATGCACCCCATACCCCCTATTTATACTCCTTGGAGATGAGCAAATAAGGAAATATGGATTCCTACTTCCAATAGAATTAGGAAAAGATGACTCGTAATCCTAAAAGGTAAGTGATCTCCTCATCCAATTAATAATTAATTTTTCCTTTTTCAAATAGGACTACAACATCTTATAATATATATATATATATGGAATAGGTTCCCACAAGGAGGAAAACCCATCCAACAAATCTCCTCCTTACTGACGATGTGGGAACTACTAGAAATCTGCGAGGGAGCAACATATCTCGAACATTCCAAGTGGCCAAGTCTTTGTCATTATATCAACACTGTTATCATCTTTGTGGACTTTATCAAGTAAAAGCTACTTCGATTCTAACACATCACGTATCCAATGATATGTGATATCGATGTGATTCGATCTTGCAAGGAATGTAGAATTCTTGCCAAGGTGAATGGCATTCTAACTGCCACATTAAAGCACGTACTTATCCTGATGAAAATCAAGTTCCTGCATGAACTTCTTCATCCATAGCAACTCCTTGCACGCCTTTGTAGCTGCAATGAACTCAGCCTTTATAGTGGATAAAGCAACACACTTCTGGAGACGAGACTGTCAAGAAACTGAACCATCTGCACAGAACATCATGTAACCTGATATGGATCTTCGCCCATCAATGTCATCCGCCATGTCTAAATCTGTGTATTCAAGAAGAATAGGCTTCTCTAATCCAAAGCAAATAGAGTAAATGCTAGTACCTCAAATATATCTCAAGATTCATTTAATTATTTTTCAATGATGTTTTCTTGGATTTGAGATGAATCTATTAACAACTCCAACCGCATTAGCAATATCTAACCTCGTACAAACCATGGCATACATGAGACTACCTATCGTTGATGCATAGGGAACCCTTTTCATATCTTTCTTCTATGCATTGTTCTATGGATTGTCTTTGGAACTTAACTTGAAAGGGTGCTAGTTGGTTTTTCCTTCTCCATATGAAATCTTTGAAGTAACTTCTCAATGTACTTTTCTTGTGAAAGCTGAAGTTTTCTCGCTCTCCCATCTCGAATGATTCATGCCCAATATCTGACTTGCATGCTCCAAGTCCTTCGTAGCAAAGGACTTGCTCAACTCCTTCTTCAAGCCAGAAATTATCTCACCGTTGTTGCATACAATCATCATGTCATCAACATAAAGCAATAAAATGATGAAATCATCACCTGAGAACTTTTTCATGAACACACAATTGTCTGAAGTGGTCTTGGAGTAACCATGCTCCCCCCTGAACGAGTCAAACTTCTTGTACCACTGCATGGGCGCTTGCTGCAAGACATATAAACTCTTCTTCAGTTTGCAAATATAGTCTTCCTTGCCTTTGATTGTAAATCCCTCAGATTGCAACATGTAGATTTCTTCCTCAAGGTCACCATGGAAGAAAGTTGTCTTCACATACATCTGTTCAATCTCCAAATCAAGACTAGCTGCTAAACTAAGAACCACCCCGATAGAAGACATCTTCATCACAAGAGAAAAGATTTCCTAAAAGTCAACTCACTTTCTTTGGTTAAAACCTTTCACACCAACCTAGCTTTGTACCTTGGGTTTGTAGAGTATTCATCATTTTTCACTCTATAAAGCCCACTTGTTTCTCGATGCCCGTTTACCTTTGGGCAACTTGACAAGCTCAAATGTATGATTGTCAGGAAGGGACTCCATTTCCTCTTTCATATATTCTACTCATTTCTCCTTGTCTGCATCTTGCAAGGCTTCTCCATGGAATTCAGGTTCGCCACTGTTTGTTAACAAAATGTACTCATATGCAGAATATCCGATGGATGGGTCACCTCTCCCTTACAGATATTTATGGTGGGAGACCCTCCGAAGAAGAAGAAGAGCTCTCATAATCTCTCCCACCAACATCACCACCGTCATCTGTGTCATCATCATCAAGAGTGGAGGTATGTGGTACATCCTCCTCATGTCATGCATTTGGCACCTGCTCATATACTTTATAAAGCACCACATGTGGATCCCTCTACAAAGGGACTGGCTTCACATCATCTGGATGATAGCTTCTCAAAGGAGAGTCCTTAGCATCCATATGGATGTCCTCAATGGTTTGATCTTCAGAGAAGATCACATCACTACACCTAACCAGCTTCTTATCAACTGGATCATACAACCTGTAACCAAACTCATCTTGATCATATCCAAAGAAAATGCATTGCTTCATATTTGCGTCCAACTTGGACCTTTCATCTTTGGGACATGGACAAAAGCACGACATCCGAAGACCCACATATGATTGTAGGAGACATTATTTCCATGCCAAACCCTATCAGGAACATCACCATCCAAAGCTAAATGCAGAGATAGAAAAATAACATGAACAACAGTATAAAGTGCTTCCTACTAAAAAGAGTTAGACAACATAGCTTCATAAAGGAGACATCTGACTCTCTCCATCAAAGTCATGTTCATTATCTCTGATATGTCATTCTATTATGGCGTCTTTGGTGGAGTCTTCTGGTGTATGATATCATGAGATCTGCAATACTCATCAAATAGTCCAATATACTCACCACCATTGTCACTACAGATGCACTTAAGTTTCTTCCCAGATTGTCGATCCACTAGCGTATGGAAGTCTTTGAAAACACCAAGGACTTGGCCCTTTGTCTTTAAGGCTTAGACCCAAACTTTCTTGGAGAAATTATCAATGAATGTAACAAAATAAAGTGTACCACCAAAAGAACTTACTTTCAATGGATCACAAACATCTATATGAATAAGCTCCAATGGTTGCATCTTCCTAGAAGGTGGATGACTCTTGAAGGAGACTCTCATCTGATTCCCAACCAAGTAGTGTGTGATCTCTCCAACTTCTCTTTCTTGACATCTCCTTGCACATTCTTCCTCATCAAACACTACTTCGCCTTCTCGCTCATGTGTCGCAATCGTCGATGCCATAAATCAATGGATTTTACGTCTCCAGACACATGTGCAACATTATGGGAAATAGATTCATTCGTGACGTAAAGATTGTTGTTATACTTCTTGCCACGAGCAACAACCGAGGATCCCCGAGTAAGCTTCTATTGTCTTCCATTAAAAGTATTGAGGTATCCTTCATCATCAAGCTTGCTTGTAGAAATGAGATTAAGTGCATGTCTGGTGCATGCCTTCAATCTTTAAGTGTCAACACCGCTCCATTGGCATTCTTTAATACAATATTAGCAATGCCAACAACATGGGAAACAGAACCATTCCCCATCTTCAATATCCCAAAATTACTAGTTGTATATGAAGAGAAAAACTCTCTCTGAGATGTAACATTAAAGAAGAACCACTGTCAACAAGCCAAGAAGTACCATCATGTGTGAAATTTACCATCTCCTCATCACAGACAATAAGGAGCTCATGGTGTGCAGCTGCAGCAACTTGTTCGCTCTTTTTCTATTTCTTGTCACCACCATTCTTATTATATCTCTTAAATTGGAAGCAACTCTTCTTGATGTGTGCTTTCTTGTTTCAATATTGGCACTCCATATTCGGATATCTGGATCTAGACTTGCTCCTGCTATTATCTCTTCCCATATCAGTCTTGATCCTGCCCCTCCTCCTATTCTCCGTGACAAGAACCTCTGATTGTGAAGAGCTTCCTTGAGTTTTTCTCCGCATATCCTCATTGAGGATGCTAGACTTAATAGCCTCCAAAGAACAACTCCATTAACTGCAGAGTTAGTAAATGAGACTATGAAAGTCTCCCACGAATCGGGTAGAGTAGCGAATAATAATAGTACCAGCATCTCATCTTCAAATTCTATCCCCATGGTCATTAGTTGACTTGTAATTACTTGAAATTCATTCAGAAAATCTAGTACAGAGCTACCCTCCTTGAATCTCAAGTTCACCCTTTAGAAGAAACAATTTGTTACTTCCTGTATTTGAGGCGTAAAGATTTTCCAACTTTAACCACAATCTTCTAGCGTGACTTTCATCTTGGATATGGTTGTAGATGTTCTCATCAACAAACTATCTTATGAAGTCACAAATTTGCTCATGTTCAAATTCCCACTCCTTATCGGTTTTGGCTTCGGGCTTCAACGTGGAGAACACTAGAAGGTGCACAACCTTCACTTATAAAAGATCATTCATCTATTCTTTCACAAATTGTAATTAATCCTATTAAGACTAATCATCCTACTCGAATCAAACTCCATCATAATCCTTCATGGAAACTTGCTCTGATACTACTTGTTGGGAACAGATTCCCCTTATAGATCGAATCACGAAAAATTTATCAAAGTTGATAACCAGATCTTGCATGGTATATCAACAACTACAAGAGAAAATTTGAAACACAGATGCACGGAGAAATTTTAATGTGGAAAATCTTCAATGTGATGGAAAAAATCATGGGTTTGATCGCAATCCAAAACCAAACACTATAACCTAAATAATCTTCCATAAGAAGCTTACAGAATGCCAGCCCTCTATGTGGTGATAAAAATCACCAAATAATGAAGAATAATAGAGATGAGAAATATCACCAAAACGATGAATCAGTCGACAAACCGTAGGGAAGAATGCTGGAGAAGAACTGCTTCAAAGGCTACTCCATGCAAACTTCTTCACGTCAACCACGAACCTTCTTTGTTCTTCCTCTCTTGCTTATTTCTTTCTTGTTCTATAAGAGCTTTGTATTGGGATGATCTCGGTATGCACCTCATACTCCTATTTATATTCTATGGAGATGAGAAAATAAGGAAATACGAATTCCTACTTCCAATAGGATTAGGAAAAGGTCACTCCTAATCCTAAAATGTAATTGATCTCCTCCTCCAATTAGTAATTGATTATTCCTTTTTCAAATAAGACTACCAAAATCCTATTATATATAAACTAGGTTCCCACAAGGAGGAGTACCCATTCAATAGAAGGATGATTGGTCCAATCGTTAGGCAAGAGAAGTTTCAAGGATAACATACATACTGTGATTCTTGTTTATTATCAGAATGAGATGGATACATAGAAATTTCAGACTTACCTACGATTCTATTTTTATGAATAAAGATAAATTAGACATCTTACATTGAAGAAGAAATCAGAATTGCATCTAATATATGTGGAAGTGGTCAGCCCATTTGGATGAGCAAAATAACACTAATCTATTATGATATTGTTATTATGCATCTACTAGTTCGAGTAATGCATCAATTTGGAATATGAGAACATATCCCAGTTTCTGTTGAGAGGATGCATGTTACCTCTCGATGTAATCATACAAGAAGCGGTGGCATCTTAGATTAGTTTTTATTACATGAGAATACGTGGACCTTTGTGTGGAAAGAAAATATGCAAGTCATTGAGCACGAGGATACAAAAAATAATGTTTACATCCAATGGTATTGAAGTATAACAAGAAGGTGGATCTATACACAAATACTACTTTCGCAAATAGTGTACCAATCACATGGTCCAATAGAAAGATATTGGTAGGTTTCATACAATTACTTATCTTTCTTTGTAATATATATACCAATAATTTAATAAATTATCTCCTTAGTAGGTGGATACAATTCTCTGTGGAAGGAACAATCTAGATGAAATTCGATGGTCAACATATTAGCTTTTGATCACAAAGAGTAAAATTGATGATATTGTTACATATTTGGAAGATACAATCAACAAGTTCTCGTTGATGGATCAATTTCTGCAATATGAGCATGTACATGTGCCTTGACAAGCCCGTCAAACCTTTGGATCAAATTCATCTTATAAAATTTTAATGAAGATATGATTCTCTCGTGAGTGGGATATGCAAGATATGACGGAGAAGTATACAACAAGAGAAACCAATATTTGGGGCTTCAACTTGCAGTACTTGTTTAATAAATTATATCATTCAAAAAATATTGTTTATCTTATTTGATATCAAATTTAATGTGATTCCTTTAGGTATAAGAATGATATGATGGAGAAAGAAACCAACAAGAGCAACTAACCTTTGGGGCTTCAGGTTGTAATAAGTTGTTAATTAATTATCTCTTCCAAAAAAATCTTATCTTATATTAAATACTAAGTAATTCTTTCAGGTATGAGCCTTGCAGGATATCCATAAAACTTCGAGTTATACATTTGTAGGATCATCATTTGCAGTGCATCTTATTGGATTATCAACCCATTAAGGTTTTGCATGTCCTTCAAGTCAATTTTTCTATGCACCCTCTCAACTCACACCTACTACTCAATATGATTCAAAATCTCTTCAGGTTGAGTTATTTGCTAGTGTATGGATAAACGAATGCCATCAAATGAGTATGGATAAATGAACCTATGATAGTTTTATCAGAGCCATCATGATGTGTAATGGTTGAAAGCAGCACTACCGAACAAATCAATCAATCACCGAAACCTCCGCGAAAGTCATCAGCTAAGTCGCAACAGTCGAAGCATGTTCGAAGACATTCTGCATGGAATATCAAGCAGAAGAAACAAAAAAATCTACAAGTGAAGATAACCACAAGATGATGGGAGAAGGTCGAAAATGAAGCGACGGATGAGGAGGCCTAAGCGGATTTATGAGGTGGTGGATACCTTAGAAATTAATTTTCCATCTCAAGTGAATGTGATTGTAAATTCTTTCTTATATGATATTTGTGGAATATTTAATCTTTTTTCATATCGAATGGTCTATTTTATAGAATATTGGATTTATGTGCTTCAATGGACAATTACGTTGGTATCAAAAATTATAAAAATTCACGTGTACCACTTAGTATCAATATTTAGATATTACAAGAGTGTCATGAATAATTACTTAATTACAAAATATATATATATAATACATAATAAGGAATTATTGAAGAATTATTTAATTTAATAAACACCCGAAACACATGGGTAGATCAAATTACAAAGAAACATTTTGATGTGAAGACCTTAAACAAAGATCCAACAAGCGGCATTATCATTTGTATAAATTGCACAAAGGTCGACACCTTAAATCTGATGTCTATTTTTATAAATACCAGAAGTTGATAGTTATTTAAATAATTATTGATATTTTAATAATTATTTTTTAAAAAACGCCTTTTTTATTGAGTGGAGGAGCGTCATGGCCGTGGAGTGGAGAATCACCAAATGCACGTGGAGGGGAACGTTGAATCAACTCCGATTGGAACGTGAGGGCCACAAATTATGGCTTTCCGTCGTATCTTGAATTTGAAAAAGGTCAAAACCGCGTCTGCCAATTTGTTAATCGAAACGTAAACTTTCCACCGTATCATCTTTCTTTTTGGTAAGTTAAAAAAACCCAACTTTTTCCCGAATCTCAAGTAAAAACCTCGCTTTCGAAATGTAACAAAAAATTTGCTAAACTTTCGATTTTAAGATTTAATATCGAGGTAGAAGGGCTGCGAAAAGTTTAGCCTTGCAGTATATTTGAATTAAAAAAATAAGATTATATTTTTTTATTAAATTTTAAAAATAAAGCTGCTAATTAAAAATCGTGATATAATTGAGACTTTTTTTGAGATTTACTATTTTTTAAGTGAGCAACTTCCACTCATTGTCATCTTTACAGAGTAGCAATAACAAGTCGAGCCTTCCAAACACTAACAACGTGGGAAAGATCCTATGCTTTAATGGGTATTCCAGCATTTATGTTGTAATCCTCCTTTTTTATTTGGATTTTGAAAATCTAACTTTATGAATTATATTTTCTACTCGTTTTCCATATATCTTCTAAATTTCGTTCAAATCTGACATCATTTGCTATTTTATCTTAATGGTCAAATTTTTATTCGATATTTAAGCAACTTAAATCCGATTTATGAAATTTGGATTTAAATGAAATTTGGAGAATATATGAAACATTTGTAGAAGATAAAATCAGTAAAGTTGGAATTTCAAAATTCAAATAGCAAAAAAAAAAAAAGAGAATTATAACACCTCTGCTATAATACACATTACAGGATCCTTTCCCGGAATAACGTGAGCTAACCAATTAACAGTTCTTGGAATTTGCCGGACGACGTTTGTGATATGAATATTACACTATTCTTATATTCATTTTAAAATCTGGAAGGATAGTGATGGCCGGTTATGACATGTGTATTTCGTATCCTCAAAATCCTATCGAGTCTATAGTACGTATTCTGGTAGTAGAACAATTAGTTGATGGTTGAACTTATATGTACGATGCGTGTATGGTTTAATGTATATTTATACAGGAGGAATAAGTGTATCAGATTTTGTCTCGATCGATCCTTCTCATGTTTGTCATGAATGTGTCTAATTTGGTAATACCTATGCTTTAAATTTTGAGTATCTTTGATGCAGGTGTTGTAGTTTTCAAATTCAATTGAGATTTAAACAGGCTTATATTCGGATGTATTAATCTTCATTTACGGATTTTCAAGTCAAAACATCCGATGGAACATAAGTAGAAATAAAGTAGTGACTTGTTTTCCCAAGCTAGAGGCGGGATGTGCTCGCTCACACCCCGGATAAATAGCTAGAGTTGGTGTCATTCTATAAAAAAAAGTTTAGATTTAAATCCTCTAGTAACCAGATAAGATTATGCAGGGACGGAGGGAGGGAGATGGGAGGGGCCATGTCCCCCGTCACGAGCTTTTTTTAAGTAATTATTAAAATAATTAGAATTAATTAAATAGGTATGGTGGTTTAGTATTTAAAAAAAACACCATCTATCAGCACTTGAGGTGCCGATTTGGGTTGTACTGCCCAAAACCAACGAATAGATCCTTAGTAGTTGTGACCCTTTGACTCTTCCACGGGATTATACATGTACCAAATGCTCATAAGGAAAGTGTATTCCGGGGGCGCAGAGGAATCCTTTCTTTCTTGACCAATCTAGGGGGTGCGAACACACCTGTGTGGATTACAAGTGACTGTTACAAGAATGGCGGGGAAGTTAACAGTACCCGACGACATTCAGGGATGAATGTAGACCCATCGGGGAGGGATAATCAATCCAGACTTGGGAGAGGTGGCGACACCAGCCTGACTTGAGGGAAGCCGCCTGATGAATCCTTGATTCTCACTCTTTATTCTTTTATTTTAGCTACTTATCTTGGCAAAGCATCATGTAGATAAGTATAAAAACAATAAGTTAGCATTAGGCATGCATTTGGTTATATTGTATATTTAACATTTATTTGTGCAAAAATAAAAGAATAAAGGAAAAGAAAAAGGAAGAAGGTATTTAGAATAAATACAGAATGACCCGAACCTCAAGAGAAGGTCAAACATTAACCTCATCGCTAAATGAAATAAGTAGAGAGAGATAAGGCCTACTCTATATTGTATATATCATTTATATACGTAAATAATTATTTTTAAAAAAATAAAAATAAAATATTCTTTTTACCTCCTTGGATTTAAAACGAAAGTGAAAATAAAATAAAAATCAGTAAAATAAAAATAAAATCATCTCTCACTTGTACAAAACACATGTATACATACAACATCCTTTATTTATTATATACATATACATAACTAATAAAAATAAAATAAAATTTATTAACTCTTAAAGATATGTTGTAAATAAATAAAATACAGAATGGGGATATTTGTGTAAAAATAATAAAATAAAAATAATTGTACAAAATACGTAGGTATACTATGCACGGTATATACCCTAAATTATTTATTTCATACAAATAATTAAAAATCACAGAAAAATTCTTGAAAAATAAGAAATATTTCTTATTTTGAAAACCTTTTGATTTAAAATCATTTATTATTTTTTATTAAATTTATAAGTATTTTGTAAATCCTAATTTTCTGATTAGCCAGCTGGGATTGTTAACCTTGGTCAATAGTTCCTCCTTCCCGGGTCAGAATTGGATCCTGTTCGTCGGAGCCCCTTCTCAAAATTTTCCAGCCCGACTCCGTGCTCTGCGGGTTGCACCTGGATCCCGTTCAATTCATCTAGCACCGCTACAAATCTACCTGCTCTGATGAGCGAGTCGGAGCACACACATCCGAACCTGTCTGTTCGCACACTTAGGCTCGTCCCTTAGGTCGATATTGAGGACCAGATATCCTTCCTCATCTTTATTGGAGATCATACCCAGCCCCACGTCGTTTCCTTCCATTTTTGCTTGCACAACCCCCGATCGGAGCTTCGCACCGAGTCGAGCTTGCCTTCGTAAGCGTTGCACTCGCAGGGATTCCAGTTCCATCCTCCAGAGGGTTCATCGGAGAGCTCCAGGTCCACCTTCACCGCCACGCACATTCGGCCAGCAACTTCCCCATCGAGTTCATCCATTCGACGCGGGTGACTTTCACGACCTTATCGAGCCCTTCCGATCGATCATCAGAGCCGAGGATACCATCTGAGGCTCAGGTGAAGTTCACCTTGGCACTGTTCTTCCATACCCCCTCTGCTCCGTCGGATAGGCCCGCCTCTACCGGACTAGATCTCAGCCGCCGACCATAGCAACCTTTGGGCTGTTAGATATGATGCATCTGCGCCCCATGTCCCCGACATCCTCTGGGTTGTCAGATCTGACACAGTAGAGGATCTAAGATGCACGTCCACGCACCTTCATAGAATGTCACACGTCCCCCACACGCACAGCACGCGCCACCGAGCGTATATTGCATTATTTTCCCTGCAGTTTGCAGTCTTTATTTCCTAGTCTGTTAATAAAAGTTGTAGCTCAAACCTTTTACATAGACCATGATATTTTTAGTATTTGCACTTTAGTCCTCCTAGTTTGTAAACACGTGCATGCTCATGTGCTTTTATGGTGATTTTGCATATCTTGTCCTACACTTACGGTTTGAATGAAATATTTTTGATATTTACATTTATGCCCCTGTGTGTGATTCAATTAGCATGTGCATGTATTGTGTGGGATTTTTGTGATAGTACACCTGGACTTTCTGTACGTGTTAATGTTTAACCTGGAAAATTTAGGATAATTGCAGATAGGTCCCTACATCTTGTATGTCTTATTTTTAAATCAAATAATTATTAAATCAACTCCAAAAATTCCCCAAAAATTACCATTAGCTCCTGCTAATATGTAATATTTTTGGTAATTTTCGTGTATTGGTTTAATTATATTTGATATTTTCTAAAAATAAAAAACCTTTAAAAATGTGTCTGTCTATCTTATAAAATACCTAAAAATATAAAAATAGTCTAAAAAATTCCATAAAAATGTCTATTGTTTGTCTTAGTGTTTTCTTGCTTCATTATCATTTTGGTGTCATTATTTTTTATAAAACCCTAAAAATTACAAAAGACTCAAAATCTTATAAAAATCATTAAGAATTCAACAAAAATAAAAAAATGAGACAGTTTCTATAGTTAGGTATTTTTATTTACTTTATCATAAAAATTGCAGCCAGGACATCTGGGCAACTTAAACATTTTAAATTTGCCTCTTGGACAGGGTTGTACAGTGCCTTGTAGTTTTATTTATTTATTTTTTATAAAATCAAGCAAAAATCTGAAAAATACCACAAAATTACCAAAAACACTTGCATATTTTAAAAGCATAAAAAATATTTTTATTCCTGAATTTAGTGTCTTCATAGCCTGAATAAAAAAATTTGTGAAGGCTTCCTTGTGCCTTGATTTCATTGTGCATTCGTTTGTTTCTTATTTTTAAAAAATAAAAATAGAATTCAGACTCTTTAGACACTTGGCATATTGGGGTTTGTTTCATTGAGAACTGGTGTGCTCAGGGGTCCTCACCGTTGTTTTTCATCGATTTTGATGTCCGTCACTCTTATTCTTATTTGATTCTCGGAGAATTTGGCCCTTAGATTTAGAAATTTCTTTGATTGTGACGTAACTAAATAGGGCCCAATCCCTAGTTATTTGCCTGCACCTATAGTTCGTAATTGGACCTTATTAATAAATCATAATGAAAAGTTAGTTTGATTAGACTCGAGTCCACGCGTCGTGAGGAACCACATACAACGCTAGTAGGACCCGTTGTGACAGGCACTAAGTGGTTCCCAAGATCGAACTCTGGATATAGTCTAGTTAGTTAGCTATTGTTCTTCGCGTGTAGAAATTTCTCGTCTAAGGTCGTTTTCTTCTTGCATCATTTATATTAGTTTACTTTCAGTCTTTAAATTTATGCGTGAATCACCATGCATGTAGAGTGTTGGCGACAGGTACGCATCTCTTACTTTGCATGCATCATAGTGTTTGATAGCGCATCGACTTTTTTTATTTTTCTCCTTTATTTTTGGAATACTAAATAACCAGGAGATCGAAAAAAATCGTTAGGCATTTGTTTGCTTATTGAAAAATACCATAAAAGCGATAATCATGAAATTGGGACTGCTAATCAAACTTGATCCTAAAAAACACTTCACCTGAAAATCTATCTTGGGAGAGTCATCCCCTCATTGTTTGATTTGATTGTGCAACAGAGTGACTCGTAAACTAGACTAGATCCATACATGAACTCTCCTTAGATTGTTAGTCTTGGTGTTAGTTGTTCTCTAGTAAGGATCGCTCCGGTTTCCGGTAAAGCGACCCGCGATATCCTTAGGAGAGTGATTTGATCGATTAGCCGGTAAACGGTCTGCAACCTATACTGGCTGGGAAAGATCTAGCTTTGGGATCAAGCCAGTCTCTTGGGAGCATCGGGTTCCTACCAGCTCGCTTAATCGCTCTGTTAGATTGAATTATCATCTAAATAAAAACGACAAGATAAATGACCGAACCATTATAGTCATAAGCTCAGTGTTGCGTAGGTGAATTGGGGGTTTGATTTCTGATCATGTTTGATTCTAGATCCCATCACTACAAAAAAGGCAGGATTGGCGTGCACATAAATGCTCGTTATGTGCACGCCTAGTGCCAGCTATGTGCACGCCCGGGAGTTGGGAGAGCACATGTGCTCGTTCAGGGCGTGTTCGCTGCTATGAGAGTTGCTCTGACTGGTGGGCGAGCACTTTCGGACGCTCTGTGCTCGCGCACAGGTGTGCTCGCCGATATGATCGCCTCTATTAAATAGGGCGATCAATCGGAGAGCATATGCCGAGCACAAGGTGAGCACATGTGCTCGCCCAAACTGATTTCCAGGAAAAAAATTATACAGGTTCGACGGGGTTTTGATGCCCTGTCGAACCTGTATAGCCTGCCAATAAACCACCACAGGTACTTATAAGAGCTCCCTGAGCGTATATATATATAATAGCAGTTTGTTAACTAAGATAACTAGCACTTACAAGTGAAATTCACGCAATATACATGAACTTACAAACAAACATTCAAATTTAACATCTAAATATTACAAATATTTGTCCGTGGCAATGACAAGTAAATTACAACAAATTATATTATCAAAGTTCATATAAATTAAAAGATGTGCTAAAAGTTTAACAAAAATACAAGACAAAAACCAACAGAAATTTACTTCTTCTTTAATATAAAAAATTTAGACATTAAGCCATGCTTTTATTTCTTTTTTCCTTCTCCTTTTCTTTGAACCTCGCATACATGCGTGCCTCTTCTTCAGGGTCGTTCTCCTCCTCCTCTTCGTCATCAGATTCAATCTCTTCAGGTTGAGATGCATGCCCTTGCGACCTATATTATATATGGAAGATATATATCTATTACTTGCATTTTGTAGATATAGAAATATAAAATTATTACTCATTCTATAAGTAGAATACTTACATGTACGCTGTGAAGAGGAACTCTTCTCGGAGCTTTGTCACCTGATCCACCATCATCACCATCTGCGACTCCATTGGAACTGATGATTGGGACGGATGAGGTTGTGTATATGACGGCTGAGAGTATGCAGAATAGGAGTGACGATGTTCCTCCACATAATATGGAGGAAGACCACCAAGCGCTTGCTTCCTGTTCGCCATAACGTCCCTCTCCTCCAACACCTTATAAGATTTTCATTGTTTAATATAAAATTATATAATAGAAATGAGTATAGTAAGATAATATTTATCTATATATACCTGCTTCCAAATCGTTTTATCAAATGGTGGTTGCTCTCCAGTTGGATCAACACCCCATTTTTCTGCAGATAGTGCTAGATAACGATCCTGAAATACAAAGTTTAATATATTAAAATAAGTTATAATATATCATTTAATTGTAAATAAATTGATAGACTTACGAACAATTCTCCAGCTTCGGGAATGGACCATTGCGACTCTCCTTCTCTCCCACTCACGTGGGACCTCGACCACCACTCCTGAAAAGAGGGTTCCCTTTCCAACCTAGCTACGTGAAAAATAATTTTAAGATGTAATAACAACATTGCATTATATTAAAGTAGATCTCCAAAAATTAATTTTAAATCGTAATACCATCTCCGCTCTAATCTGATTGTGGCTTTTAGAGTCACTTGTCGACTTAATCCTTTGTTTCTGGCGGTTTGTTCTTCCCGTCGTAGATCTTCTTCCAAACTCAGCATCGGCAACGAATGCATCACAGAAATCCGCCCATCTGCAAGGATTATGTTATGATTATTGATTATTTAAAATTTTTATTATAAATTATTTGACAAGTACAATACCTATCCTCCATACACCATGTTGGCGGGAACCTCTTCATCTCCTCAAAATTCATCTCCTTGCATCCCGTCTTCGTATGCGAGTCTCTCCTTGCCTTGAAAAATGTATCGCTTATTCTCTTTTCTGCCAAACGAATGAAGGCTCTATGATAAGCCTCCTTCCCTAGACCAGAGCCAAGGCAAAACCTACTCTGAAAATTACAACAAATTATCAGATACAAAAAACTTGACCAAAAAATTTTGTATCACTTCTTAGAAATTTTTCTTACCAGAAACATGTCAAATAGTCTCTCCTGTTCTGCAGCAGGGATGCAACACCATCTAAATTGCATGGAAGTCAAGTATGTCTTTATTATGTTGGTTATCTCCTTTGCCACCCTGTTGCTATTAAGAAAATCCCTGCATTTGCTAGAAATTTTAATTTTGATACAATTTATAAATATTTGGAAAAATTTTAATGATAAAATCTATAAAAAGTTTACCTCCCATCCGCCATAATCTCCAACAAAGGGTGGGACGCCGACGTCTGTCCAACTGCAGTAGGTAAAGGCACGGAGGTGCTCGGACGTCCAGAAGAAGGAGAGTCAGAACCCATCGATGTTTGTGCTGGTATGGGGACCTGGACTGGGAATCTTGTAGGTGCTGCTGAGGTAGATGGCTCTCCATAGCCTCCTACGTAAAAGGGTGGCGGAGGATATCCAAGAGACTCGTAGTAGGCTATCACCCGGCGGAGCTCGTCGGACTGTGAATCAAGAACAGCATCTGGGGTGGGCTGCCTACTGGACGAAGGTGTGTCTGGGGAAGATGGACGATTGGATCTATGTGATCCATGCGCCCCGCCACGTCCAAAACTTGCCATGACTGTAATAATGATGTAATAGTTAATTACATATTTATTACTTAAGATTTTAGTTAATTCGATTATAATTGTGTAATAGAACTTACAACTAATCTTCATAATTTATTTCGGTGGGATTAAATGATATTTCTTCATTTTCTGAGTTTTCTGAGTCATCATTTCTGGAGTCAGTATCATCTTGTAAGTCAACATAAAAAACATCATTATCAGCCAATCGAATCGATTCGATAATTCGGACTTCTTCTGTTAAGTCTATTCGTTCATGTGTCGGTGTGAGTGCTTCATCTATGTCATCTTCCTGATTAGTGTAATCATTAGAGATATAACCTCGAGAATTTATCATCACAACAGTTACTGTTTCAATGCTCTTTGTCGTCTTTGATAATTGTGGAAGATAACATACTTGATCCGCTTGAGAAGTTAAGACGAATGGTTCAAATCTGCGTATAAATTTTCTTTGCACCACGTCGACAATGTTATTTCTTCTATCGAGTACTACACCTCCATTGGGTTCATACCAATCAGACAAGAAAAGAACTACTTTATTCAAGCATGGTATACTATATTCCACTTCTAGTATCTCCTTTAAAATTCCGTAATAATTCATATGATCTTCCTCGTAACAAGATCCGCAAACCATCACTCCATGATTTTGAGTTGTCAATATTTACCGGAATTTAAGGTATGAAAACGATACCCATTACTGTAGCAAGAGTTGTATGATCGGACCTTATAAAAAGGGCCTTCTCTAAAATATTTTAAAATATGAGAATAGAAATCACCACCGTCCAACTGTTTTGAGCGGTCTTTAAACCAAGTTGGAAATTGATTCCTATAGGCGTTCAGAACTTCGTCATCTGAATACATAGGATTTTCCTCCATAATTTTTTTTAAATTCCCTAAAATTGGTAAGAGAAACATAAGTATTACTTGTACATGAATATATACATAAAGTAATACAAATACTTACTGAACATATGGTGTTATTTCATCGCAATTGTCTAATACGATAATTCTGCATCATCCTTCTCTTGTTTCGATAAGAAACGTTCAGTTGCTTTTCCTATCAGATGAGTGGATGGACGAAAGATACTGATACGAGGTTCTTTATCGGAATAAATTGTCTCATTGCTCCTGCATCTATTGTGGATAGTCTCCACATCTTCTGTAAGATATCTTACGCGTGTTGCGACTTCCTCATATATATATATATATATTGTGAACTTATAGATCCTTCAACTTTACTTTTGTTGCGGACCTTTCTTTTAAGAAAGAACATAAACCTATAATAAAGTAGGAACCTATAATAAAGTAGGTTAAATATTTAGTTGAAATAGTAAATAATGCAAGGAGATTATAATATATTTAATTACCTTTCAAAAGGATACATCCAACAATATTTTACCGGCCCTCCTACTTTTGTTTCCCATGGAATATGAATCATCAGATGCTCCATCGAATCAAAAAATGAAGGTGGAAATATCTTCTCCAGGTTACACATAATCACAGGAATATTTTTATGAAGATAATCCATCTCCATGCGATGTATACGTGATGAGCATAGCACCTGGAAAAATCGGCTAACATCTGAAAGAGCATCCACAACGTTTTTTGATAACAATCATCTAAACACTAACGGTAGCAATCTTTCCATAAAAACATGGCAGTCATGACTTTTCATTCCCTTAAATGTAAACTTCTTCAAATCGATGAAATTGGAAAATTTTGATGCATATCCGTCTAGAAACTTCAATTTACTTGTCCATTGACAGACAAGCTTAACTTGATTTCTATCTAAGGTATACTTTGCTTTGGGAACTTCAACCCTTCCACTATCATGTTCCTTTATATGCAACTCTGGCCGATTGCATATGATTTGTAAATCACGACGAGACTTTACTGTATCTTTTGATCGACCGGTTACATTCATAACAGTATAAAAGATGTTATCAAACACATTTTTCTCTATATGCATAACATCTAAGTTGTGTCATATCATCTATATGCATAACATCTAAGGTAATGTGGTATCATCAAGCAAATCTGGCTGAACTGAATCTGAATCTGGTTTCGTGCTGCATGAAGGTGGGCTAAGTTGAGTAGTACTCTCCACCAACTCAAAAGTATGAGGAATCGGATCGCCAAAGAAACGTGGTAATTCAGCCAAAGCCGCATCCGACTCGTCATCTAAGTCCCATGATCGTTCCGAAGTGGATGGAACAGACAGATCCAGATGGATCTCTATGTCATCATGGGAATAGGTAGATGCATTTCTCACAAGATCAGATAACACCTGGAAAATTGCATCATTCACTATGCCCTTTCCAGATTAAAGGGACTCGCTCTGTCCTGAAGGAATCTGTCCCCAAATCCCAACTGTGCTAATCATTATGCAATCTGCCTCTAGTACTCTTTACTACTCTATGAATCAGGTCGTTGACACTTGGTTTGCTTCATCTCTAGGTTCACTTCTCCACCTGGAGAATGGAACTTCATCATTCTCGTACCATAATCGAAAGTTGTGCCTGCGGTCCTAAGGAAGGGCCGCCCGAGAATAATCTAAGATTCTCTCCAATGATTGGGGGCCTCCATGTCCAAGACTGTGAAGTCAACCTGATAGTTCTGCCCCTCAATCGAGATAACAATGTTCTTCACTTATCCCTTAGATCTCTTCACTGAACGATCTGCAAATTGGAGTAAAGATCTAGATTTGTGAAGTGGTCCCAACTCCAATTTCTGATATAATGCTAAGGGAAGTAAGTTTATCAAAGAACCGTTATCTAAGAGTGTGCGTGCAAACTCAATGTCGTCAATATGACTCCACATAGTGAGAACCCATGTCTCTCTTTTTCCTTGGCGAAGTATGATTCTTGAGACAGTAGGTTGTGGCTACTAATAAGACATGTGTCTTTATATTTCAGTTATCTTTCTTCCTGCTAACCCTTGTAGGTGTGCATATCACCTTAAGGTATTTATGGAATGCAGGATGGTTAGCCACATATTCATGAAATGGCATCTTTACAGTGATATTTTCTTTACAAAACTATGCCATATCGGGGTCATATTTCTGAATCTTTTTGATGCGCTTTCCTGCCGTAAGAGAACGGGGGAAAGTGATTGAAGCTAGGGAAACAAAGGATGAAGAGTCTGAATCATGAACTGAAAGATCATTCTTTGCATTAATTGAAACAGAGTTCTTCATACATGAATCTTTGTGATGTAACATGGCATAGAAATCAAATCTATCTACTATAGGTTGTGGAATAGAAGCTGGAGTGGTATTCGCCACAACCGGAGATGCAAGGTCCTCCGTAGAATCAGAAGTGTATCCATACTGTTTATGTTGCATACATGCTCTCCTTCTCCTCTCGGCTCCCTGAGTAGAAATCCTCGAATGGTGCTGATGAGGCTCTGAAATACGATGCCTCTCCTCCTTGTCCTCTGAAGACTCCTCAGGTAGAGCTCCAGAGATGCCCCTCCTCGTGTCCCTCGCCCGCTCAGGTACGATCACGGTCCTTCCGCTCCTGAGGGACATTTGGTTAGCCTCGTCACACGAAAGAATATCATGTTCACATCTAGGAGATGCTGAATAGTATACCTGACCAAAGTGCTACTGAGAAGTAGATCGGTTCAGGTTATTGGGGTTGGCCTGAACATGGGCTGGGATCGAGGTAGAGGGTGCAGTCTGCTCGTCTCGCCATCAGGACAGGCGGTTGACATCCACCCATAACTCATGAATTTCATTCTTGTAGGAACGGAGCTCATCGAGTATCTACTATTGTATATCCACGGGACTAGACGATGAAGGAAGTGGATAAGACTGGGAAGAAGAATGGGAAGACTGGCCCTGCTGGCCAGGGTACTACCTCTACTGCTACTGCTGAGGTTGTGGGCCCTGCTAGCCCGCCTGGTAATGGCCATGTCGGCCATACTACTGGTACTGCTGCCGCTACGGCTGGGATGGCTGGAATCCAAGGCTCTGCTATGAAGGAGGTGGTGCAGAGGTGAATGCGGTGTTGTAAAAAGTAGGGGGATGCTGGTAGGTCTGTCGATATCTCGTATTTCCCTTCCTGGCAGGGTCCTGAGTATACCATATCCCATTCACCTCCCAAACTGGTGGAGGCTCCTCCTGAACTGTCTCTGCTAATGGAGGTGGCTGCTGGAAAGAATGGGCATAGGATTGATCCTGCTCCCATGGCTGGGGTTACCCTAACACCAACTGCTCCTGAATATGGTGAACTCAGTGTACGGGAGAAGAGGGTGCAGTCATGGCGGGTATCCTTATCTTAGATACCTTCTCAGTCAACTCCTCCTTCTGTTTTGGAATTTTGGCGACACTCCGGTCTAACTCATCAATCCTCCTGTCGATCTTCTCAACTACTGTAAGCTTGTCCACAACGAGTCCCATGCTAGGGATTACATCCTGAGAGAGATCAACTACATCTATTTTCCCCCTCCAAATGAGAGTGAACTGGAGGACGGTGTATAGGCCCTGCTGGTCATCTGTGAGCGGCTAGTTTCAGCCATCTGCTCGAATACCTTCCAGACGGTATCCGCTCCTCGTGATGTATAGCTGCCTCCACATGCAGTGCTCACTAAACCCTGCATCTCAGGGTTGAGACCAGTGAAGAACGACTGGACCAAAATGTTGTCATCTAGACCATGACATGGACACTTTTAGAGAATGCCCTTGAATCTTTCACAAGCATCACAAAAGGCTTTATGGGGTAGTTGGAAAAAACTCGTAATTCGCATCCTCATCATGTTAGTCCTACTCAACGGGTAGAACTTCTTCAGAAACAGGTCCTTGAACTAGGCATAAGTGGTGACGGTAATCCCAAGATTTTTCACCCAGTAGTCGGCTTTTCCACCCAAGGAAAATGGAAGGGATGTGAGCCTAATATAATCCAGGCTAACATTAGGATGTCTGAGGTTAGCACAGATGAGCTCAAAGTCCCTTAGGAATGCATATGGCTCCTCCGATGCATTCCCATCAAAGTGTGGTAGCAGGTTCAGAAAGTGCGGCTTCAACTCAAAATCAACTGTGGGTTCAGCCAGACTAAAGTAGTTCTGAATTTGATATTGTCCGGGGTTGTACTCCGCATCCATTGGTGGTTCGAACCCAACATTGAGATGTCCTAACTGAGCTCTGAGAAGTGTGTGCTGCTTCTCAAATGTAGTTAATCTGTCTAGTACCATTTTCATTGGGTCTTCATGGTTCTCTTCTTCCTCATCTTTCTTCTTTGGAGGCATTTTTCTTGTATCTTCTTTAGGTCCTAAATTAGCAAGGTCTTCTTGATTAGAAGATGATTTATGAATCAAGATATTCTCACCGAGGCGAAGGTCTTCCTCGATGAGGTGGGAAGAGAGAGATGGAATGGTTTGAGAGTAACCATCTCGAGAATGGGTGATCCTGGGCTCAAGAGGGTCATGAGTCTAGGTTGTTCCAAGTTGCACATGGGTCTGTGAAGACATACTTCTTGGAGGATTCAACAAGAGCTTCGCAAAGTTTGAATAAATATCCCCCAATCAGTCATCTTCGATTTCAAAAGAACTGATTAGATCACGATATTCAATGAGGCACTAGATCTACGGTGCATAAATGTGTGGAGTAAACTCACACAATACAAACACAATTCAAACCCTCAGTTTCACCAACTCAACACGTGATGGCCGTAAGAGTTCGGCCGAATTATCTTGTCAATTTTAGTTGATGATAAATACAATCTTGGAAAGATTAACGAGCTGTTAGGTGCACGTACTTTCCTACAGACTGGCCCGTTTCTTACGACTAGTTGGACCTACTTTCAGCCAGTATAGGAGTAAGAACAGGTCGGAGCCCGTTCCTTGAGGACTAAGGCGCCCTCTAAACCTCCCACTCTGCTAAGGAAGTCTGGACCATATAAATATGGCTACCTGTATTCCTCACTGAAAAGTAGCTAATCGCCTGGAAATAAAGTACCAGTAGTAAGTAGGAAATCCTGGCTTGGCTCTATTTTAGGGTCATCTCTCTCTCTCACTTGCAAGTAAAACAAACAATGAGGGCTTTATGCACCTGAGAACAGGGGTTCTTTTTATTCCAATTTTTATAATCGACCTGCTTGATTCAGTCCCAATTTTAGAGTTAGGATATCACTTGAAATTTATCTGAACACACAAACATGTCTATCATTCAGTCCCAATTTCTTTTTTGACCTTAAGTTGTAAAACAAGAGGGGAATCAAAAATCAGAATGCAAACGTGAATCAATGATGCATGCTCAGAAGAAGGTATACTTACAGTGAATCTCAGCACTCTCCACGCGTTATGCAAAATTGAAATTGTAAATATTACACTAAATGCATGTAGATCAAGAAAACCACAACTAAACAGTATACTATTAGCGAGGAAGAATTGATTTGATTTGAGCTAAGTAGTACGTGTCTATGTGCATCTCATTATGTATCTTATAAGATAAGTGAATCTTCTAAGATATGTGTGGCCTAAATTACAATGGGCACAAACAAATTTGAATCTAAACTACTGTGTGCTTAATCCTTAATGTCGCCACTAGAATAGAGCCCCACCCTCACCGGAGAGTGAAACAGATCTCGACACACCACAAATAATGTCCAAGTCTATTTTACACACACGAGCTCTCAAACAAGAGCCGTTGTAAATGAGCTAGTTACCTAAATAATTACAACAATTACAAAAACTCTCTCAAAAATAAATTAATTCTCCTAGCTCTTCAGCAGTCGGCGCGCATCACGTCTGTTGACCTCCGATGCACTCCAAGTCCACCAGGCCCTCGCAAGGAAAATAAGATTTATATTAGAGAGTTTGAAAATAAAATATATAAAAATGAGCAGAAAAATAATTGCGAAAAATGAAATAATTACAAGTGGCTCGGGGGTCACACTACCCAAGTAAATGAAAATCTAAATTCAAATTTTAAAATTAATCTCTAAGCCATTTGCCTCCCCGGCAACGATGCCATCTAACGAGTCGCTAAATACGTGTTTTAATTCGGGTGTACGTATACTTAGCGATTCAATCATAATCGAGAGAAGATCTCCGTGAAGAGTGTCTCGGCTTAATTTATATCCCGGGCAAGTCCGAGGTCGAACAGAGGGCGGCAAAGGAACAACTTTAGGGTTAATTCAAAAATGAAGATTTAGATTTCCAATGCGGATATTTTTTTATGCAACAAGAATGCAAAATGCACAATGCAAGTGAATTAAGATACTAAGAAAGCACATAAACAGGCCAAATTTATATTAATAGAAAATAGGTCCAATTTAGCCAAATTATATTTTTTCTGGAATCCTAATCTAATGATGACTGTAAGACATATTTTTTATAATTTTCAGGGTTAAAATGCAACAACTAAAAATGCACACTTTTCATGGGTACTTTCTTACTTTTTACACAAACAGTAAGCAAAAAATATGAAAAAATTTACTGGAACATAAACATGATGCAAGTAAGCTACATTAATATTTTTGGAATTGTATGACAATATAAGAATTTTTATGAATTTTTTAGTGAAAACAAAGTGACAATGAGTAATTAATTCCTAATATATCCACGTTGTTAGATTATCCAGAGAGCGATAATCTATCTCAAATAGGTATTTTCATATGGCATCCAGGAGACTTGAAATTTTGTTAAAAGGATGTATGTGGATTTAATTAAAAATGAAATACGAAAATTACTCTATGATTTATTTCAGGCACACGACAGCTCCACTTTGGATGAAATTTGGGTAGTATCTCAATAACAATTCAAGGCATCGTGTCTAATTTTTCAAGACTTTTTAGAGCAACCATAAGTTAGATATGAATTTAATAGCACAGAATGGATAAAATATGCAGAATTTCAATTAACCATTTTTAATTAATTATCCAAAAACCATAAAAATATAAATAAATATTGAATTTGCAGAGAATTAGTTGCTCAACATCAAGACATTTTTCATTGAATTAAATGACGCTATAAAGATGCCCAAATTAAGATGCGAACATAGGGTTGTCTTTGCAAATATAGAAAACAATATTTACAACCAAATATGTACAGGGACCTTTTTACAATTACCGAAACTATACAAGAAGTTTACGCACTTTTCACAATATAAAAAACCTTTCTTCTTCTTCTTCGTTAGGATGTAGGTGGAACCCAACAAGGGGGAGGGTGGCAGCGTCGACGGCGCGACCGCACGCGGTTGTGAGAAGGGGGCGGTGAGGCGCGGGACCGACGATGGGGGCTCCTGCAGCGAGGGCGGCGGTGGGTGCCGCAGCTGGACGGAAAGAGTGTGGCGCAGAAGGGTCGGATGGCGGGCTGTTGGTCATTGGTTGTCTCGTGTGTGCGCGTGCGTCGCGCGCGTGGTGGCCGCGACGGTGCGGCGAGCGCAACCTGGGACAGTGGACGTGGAGAGCGGCGGCGGTGGTTGGTCGGAGGAGGCCGTGCGACGGCGGTGGCTGGATGAAAAGGTGGGGGGGCGGGCGGCCTCCCTCTTGTTTCTTTTTTTTATTTTTTTTAAATTGTTTACTGTTGTAAAATGATTTTTTTGTTTTAGATTTTTTAGATTTTTTAATTTTAGTTAAATAAAAAATGCAAGTGATGTGATGATGGTGGTGAAGATGATGTGGAATAAACAAGTGGTAGTATATGGATGGTAATGTGATGTAATTAAAAAATTTGAGAAAATAACAACAATGAGAAAATGAAGGGAAAATACCTACGATGGAGACGATCGCCTATGATGTGCTCACGGGAACACGATCTTCGCTCAAATCACTGGCGAGCGATGAGCTCGAGCAACGCGTGGGTGCGGCTGCAATGTTGGCCAAAAAGCCAACGGATCTCACCGGAGAGAGGGTTGTCGTCGCTCGACCGCGGTTGTATCGCTGTCACCGATTCAACTCCGAGAACTAGGCTCTCCTCACATAAATATGGATCAAGTGCAAAATTAGGAGGATGGGATGTATATAAAGAAAATACATGAGAAGTTATTAACGTGATGGAGTTGAATGGGAGGTTATTAATGGAGTTGAATGGGAGGTTATTAAAAAATGGTGGAGTTGAATGGAGGTTGGTGGTAGAAGAGAAGTTATTGTAGAGAATTGGAATTAAATAATAAAATAAATAATGATATAAATTAGGCTACTTTAAATACAACAAAAATATAAAGAAGGAGAAATAGTGGAGAATTTACAAAGGAATACATACAACAAGTACACATCTTTTTGTTTGCTTTTCTAATATGTATTTTTTTATCTTTTTAATAAGAGATATTTACAACAGAAAAATACAATAAAATATTATAATCAAAATACAACGCAAGCATGCTTTTTTATATTTTTACTAAGTAAGAAAGACAAAATAAAAATGAAGAAAGAATGAATATATACATAATATACAAGGTACATCTAGGTCCCAAAACCCAACTTTTGCAAATGAGCTCCGAAACCACTTCTGTTAGATAGATAATTTTCTAACTTGAACTTTAAAAGTGAGTTTGGTGAATTTTTAGTTCATACGGAGCAGGAATTTGGCCGGGAAGTTGGACTTTACAGCTTTTTCCCTTTGGGATCTAGGAGCATTTATTTGAGGTGAATTTTATTTTATATTTTTTTATTTTTATATACATTTTTATGAACAAGTTAGAGAAAGAAGTATCCAAAAAGGAGTTGAAATAGAATTATTAAAAATACATGAAGTTTGGGCTATTTACAAGTGAAAAACTCCTTTAATTTTGCGACTTGTTATTGTTAATTTATTTTGTACAATATAATCTATATCAATTAATGTGTTTTACTTACAAGAGTTATTTTGTTAATTTATTTATTTTATATACATTTATTTGAGAATTTGCTTGGGATTTTGCTAAGATCAAGATATTGTGATGATGAATTGCGGATTCATCACCAGCTCAGATTGATCCCAAGCTGAACAACTTGAAAAGAAAATCTGAGCAGGTACAATTTACAAAGACCACCCCTCCTAGTGATTTATTGGGTAACATTGCCTCATATACATTGATGCTGACTTTGTTACACTTAGGAGTAGTAGGATGCCAGTCGGTGGCTCCTTGTCTGAGCGATGACACCACGAGGATGTAGGAGTGCTAGACTAGGAGGATAGCGATGCTTATGCTGCTAAGGATGATGACGATGGTGGTACTGAAGCTACCAAGGACATGGATCCAGCCGACGATACTGAGGCTGTCGTTTCTCCAAATACAGATGGTGGTACTGACGCCACCAAGGAGTCTGAGCTAGAGTGCACTACTGATGCCACAGTTCCCAATGACGGGGGTGGTAATGAGGTCACACCTTTCATTCCTATAGTGTTTTCTCCAGTTTCTACACCCTAGGACATCATGAAAAATACTAAAAATAATAATAAAGGAAAGGTTTCTTCGTCTTCGAGTCTGTATGTGATGCTTGATGATACTTCTATAGATTCCACTCCCTTTCAGCAGAAGGAACCTCCTCCTAGACCTCGATCTGAGGAGGTCCCATCCATCCCCTTCCCTTAAGCACTTCACTTGAAGAAGGGGAAGAAAGTAGAAAATAAAAAAAATCGCAGCAGCTAGATTTCAGCCAACAGATGATTGATAAATTTCAGATTCAGTTTACTCTACAAAAGGCACTTGAGCACATCTCTCTCTTCCAGAAAAACTTGAGAGAGAAGACTACTATCCGTAGGAAGAAGAGGAACCATCAAGCAGAGATCCATGTCCTGACTCGTGCCACTTGCTTCACCATCTAGAACCGTCTGCCAGCCAAGAGGCTAGACGCAGGAGCTCCCTATGTCAGATGCTATATCCATGAGCAGAGATTCAACCGTACTCTATCAGACAGCGGCTCTTCCATCAACCTTTTTCTGGCAGCCTTACTCGACCGATTTGAGTTTGTCCCTCTGCGACAGAGTAGGGCAGTCCTTTATTTTGCTGATAGATCTATCAAGAGGCCGAAGGGGTTGCTGAAGGACATGGTCATCACAATTCAGGGCCTGAAATTCCCCATAGACTTTGTTGTGTTGGACATGAAGATCCCTGAATCTGTGATAGATACCCCCATCATTTTAGGATGACCATGCTTGGCCACAGCCAAGGCGATGTCCGACAATGATAGTGGGAAGGTATACTTTCACGTCGAGGGTAAGAGTATACAAATAGAAACAACTGATCAGACCAGAGCATGAGATTCAACTTGCTCAGAGCAATGCAGTGATTCGGAGCAGATAACAGAGGTAGAGCGAGACGTCCACGACGAGTACGATTTTGTGGTCACTGATGAGAAATCTGCTTGGTTTAATCCCATTTCACGAGCTCTTCTCTCACCTTCAGATTCCGCAGATTCACAGATCCCAGCAGAGGAGAGTTTGGAGAGCACACTCTTGGCAGAGGACACATTCGAGGTTGAAGACCATGTTCATGATAGCAAGGCAGAGTATATTTCTTGTGATTTTGATTCAGATCCCTCGTATTCAGACATTGGTTGGGCAGAATTTGATGATTTATTACGTTATTTGATTTCCACAGAGCCAACAGCTAGGGTGGAGACCATTCCAGCACCGATTACAAATACACCAGTAGGGCCGTCTTCGCCAGTTTTGCATGATCAGCAAGAGTTCTCTCATTCAGATCGGGTTGCATTCACTAAGACCTTTCAGAGGCCAGACTTACCAGCTCCCATTTGTCCTGAATTGAATCCTTTGCCGCAGTCGCTGAAGTATAGATTCCTTGTGGATGAGCATGCGATGTACCCAGTCATTATCTCAGCCGATTTGATTGGAGAGAAGGAATCTCGTTTGATGGAGGTTCTTGAAAGGAACCGCAAGGCAATAGGATGGAGCGTAGCTGATCTCCAGGGGATAAGTCCATCTCTATTCTCCCACATATCTATCTCGAGGAGGACGCTAAGCCATCACGTGAGTTCCAGCAATGGCTGAACCTGAATCTTAGAGAAGTAGTCATGAAGGAAATATCGAAATGGTGGAGCACTGATTAACTACCCCATCTCCGACTCCAAGTGGGTTAGTCCATTACATGTGGTGCCCAAGAAGACAGGCATCACTACAGTTGTGAGTGAGTCTGGAGAGGAGATAGATACCTGGGTACCCACTTCTTGGAGGGTCTGTGGACTATAGATGATTGAATTAGGACACCAAGAAGGATTATTTCCCGCTTCCTTTTATTGATAAGATTATAGAGAGGCTAGCTCAGAAGAGTCATTACTGCTTTCTTGACGGGTACTCCGGATACAATCAGGTGGCCATAGCGCCCGAAGACCAGGACAAAACAACATTCACCTGTCCGTTTGGTACTTATGCTTTTAAATGGATGCCCTTTGATCTATGTAATGTTCCAACGACATTCCAAAGGTGCATTTTGTCTATATTCTCATACATGGTGGGTGACTGTTTAGAGGTCTTCATGGATGACTTTTCGGTCTACGGTGATGGGTTTTTTGCTTGTCTTGACTTCCCAAACCATGTTCTTCAACGCTGCATAGAGGTCCATCTTTTCTTATCTTGGGAGAAGAGTCACTTTATGGTGACTCAGAGGACGGTGTTTGGTCATATCATCTGCAACAGGGGCATGGAGGTCGATCCGGCCAAGGTGGATATCACCAGGAAACTCAATCCACCATCCAATTTGTGACAGTTACTGTCTTTTCTGGGGCATGTTGCTTTCTATCGATGGTTCATTCATGACTTCAACAGGATTGCCCGACCATTTACTGATCTGCTAACAAAAGACACTGAGTTCATTGTAGATGATAAGTGTCTTGAATCATTTGAGACTCGCAAGAGCTTACTTGTTGAGGCTCCTATCCTTCAGTCACTTGATTGGTCTTTCCCATTCGAGATCATGACAGACGCCTCCGATTTTGCTGTAGGGGTTGTGCTAGGACAGAGGAGGGATGGAGTACCATTTGCCATTCACTGTGCTAGTCGTACAGTGGATGTCATGCAGTGGAACTATACTGTCACAGAGAAAGAGATGCTAGCCATAGTTTTTGCCTTGGACAAATTAAGATCATATATTCTTGGATCAAAAGTGACTATCTTTACAGATCATACCGCCATCAGGTACCTTATGGCAAAGAAGGATGCCAAAGCAAGACTGACTATATGGATCCTTCTACTCCAGGAGTTTGATATTAAGATTAAGGATTATCCTGGAGTCAAGAATGTGGTGGCGTATCATCTCTCCTGATTGGAAAATCTTCAGGAATTCAAGAAGATTGATCCTATTTCAGAGACCTTCCCAGATGAGGAGATCCTTGCCATCGCCTCTCTTCCATGGTACGTCGCTATTGTGAACTATCTTGTTGCCAAGAAAGTTCAGCAAGGTTGGCCCAGGCAGCAACTTGAGACCTTCCTTGCGAAGTCCAAGTCCTACCATTGGGAGGATTCCATCCTCTATCACGAAGGAGGGGATATCGTCTGGCATCGATGTATTCCTCAAGAGGAGAACCATAGAGTCCTCGCATACTGTCACAAGGATTCTGGGAGGACAACAACACAGAAAGTGCTCCAATCAGGCCTATGGTGGCCTACCCTCTTCAAGGATTCTGATGAAATTCGCGAAGAGGTGTACTGGCTATCAGAGGATGGGCACTTGTGGACAACATGATATGATGCTGATGCAGTCCATTTACTTCTATGAGATATTTGATGCATGGGGCATTGATTTCATGGGTCCATTCCCTAAGAGTCAGGGATTTCAGTGCATTCTATTGGTTGTGGATTATGTGAGTCATTGGATTGAAGTCATACCCACCAGAACCGCGGATGCCATGACTATTTGCAAATTTTTGAGGAAGAATATCATTTCATGGTTCGGTGTGCCTAGAGTATTGATATCTGGCGGGGGGTCTCACTTTATCAACGACAAGGTAAAGGCCCTTGCCAGTGAGTTCAGCATGGACCATCGAGTTGCCACTCCATATCATCCTTAAACCAATGGTCTTGCTGAAGTATCGAATAGGGGGATCAAGACGATATTGCAGAAGGTAGTCCGCCCAGACCAAAAGGATTGGTCACAGCTTTTGGACTCGGTCTTGTGGGCATATCGACTTCCTTCAAGACTCCTTTGGGTGCATCTCCCTTTCGTCTCATTTATGGCAAGCCCTACCATTTACCTGTTGAGATCAAGCATAAGTCACTATGGGCTGTCACTAATATATTATTGGATCCAGAAAGTATAAGAAATCAAAGGAAGACGGAACTGGCAGCCCTGGAGGAGTTTAGAGACACGACCTTCTCAAGTAGCCTACAATATAAGGAGCGAGTAAAGATATGGCATAATTCCCATATCAACCATAAGCAGTTTGAGCCAGATCAGAAAGTATGCTTGTTTGATGCCAGGCTTAGATTATTTCCAGGGAAATTGCAGAGCAAGTGGAAAGGACCATACCTGGTCCGAAAGGTGCATGACAATGGTAGTATCAACAAATCTGAGCTTTCATCTGAGTCCACCTTTCGTTTTAATGGTCAACGCATCAAAACCATATATAGATCATGGGCCATTGATCGTTGACGTCGCCCCAATTCATTTCGCATGAGATGTGGTCTTTAACTCACATCAGTTGCATTTTGTGCCTGATTATCACTGTCTTCCACCTTGTATAGATCCAGATGCCCATATCATATCATTCTTTAGTCTCACACCCCATCTGCATCTTGTGATTATGCTATACTTAGGGTGTACTTTACCCAAACATAGGGGGGTGTCGGACTTTTGATTATTCTTTTGATTCTTCTTACCTCTATTTTACTGCCTCTACTTAGGGATATCTTAACCTAGTCTAAGGGGAGGTAAAACCTTGTACATTCTCCCACTTGTTTTTCCCTTTGTGTACATTCTGTTAGACTTAGGATTACTCGATCCTAAGTATAGGGGAATCACCGATACCTCTTCATTCTATTCTTTGAGTTGTCGTTGTAGTATAGTATTCCTTTTCACTTCCTTATACTAAGCACGAGTTATATCTTCTTCATCTCTCTTTGTTCACTCTGAGTACATCGTTTGAGCTAAGTATAGGGGGTGTCGTATATATATTACATATATACTTTATCCATAACTCATACTTTGTGTGAGTGTGTTAATAAATAAAATGACTACTACCCTTTAGTTACAAATCACAAAAATTTAAAAAAATTCTTGTACATTAAATTATTTCTTGCACATTCATAGCTATTTATAAATTTATATTTGTATAAATGTTTTGTGAAAAGCCTGTAAATGTTTTTGATAAAAAAATATGTATACAGTATAAAATTTTTGTAAAATGTTTCAAAATAAAAGTTTGTAAAAACCCTCGTGGAAATATTTGTAAATATTTTGCAAACCTTCTGCATTCACGCATACATTCAAATATTTTCAAAATTTTTTGCACATTTTAAAAATATTGCATAAGAAGATTTTTGTAAATATTTTGTATACTCTTCTGAATCATAGTTGATATTTAAACCAACCTAGAATAAAATTTGAAAATTAAACTTGGTTAAAACCGTAATCCACTTAATTCTAAGATGAACCTTATAGGATTTGGGGTTAAGACTTTTTAAGTCCATTGGGGACTTAATTCTTTGAGTCCACTAGGCTATGATCACATGTCATCTTGATGAGCCTAAGTAGAACATTTAACAATGCACACATGACTCTCATGGACAATGTCTTTACTTGCACCAGCACCTACACATAGCTCTCTACGGATAAGATGGTGAGGCACTTTCCTTTGGCTTGGGGTAGCATAAGAGGTTAGTACCTCTAGGTGGAACCTCTAGTCTTCCTTTAGGGAAGGAAGTGTGCCTCAACTTGGTCTGGTGGTGTTGAGGTCTAAAGACAGGAGTTGTGGGTTGCAATAATCCTTCAAAAGAGGGATACTCTACTTGGATCAAGAGGAAAAGTCCTTATGTATATATGTTTCACCATGTAGATATGTTGTACATATGCTCATCACAAAAACGTGCAAAAGAAAGAAAAACTCCAAAAAAGTGGACATGCCTGATTGAAAAAAAAAAGTCTGCCGGAGTATGTATAGCCAACTAAAGCAAAGCTAATGTTACCCATTCTCATCTCATGAAGCTTGCAATGGGAGACTTATCTACACTGGTTGGGCTCCCAAGGATACATGGCTACACTGGTCACGGTCCATTCTCTTCATTCCCCTCTTCTTGAGCCGGTTGAACTTGAACTTAGAAGGAATACCCCGCTCCTCGAGGAAAGAGTTGTTGGACTAGGGCATTAGAGTTACCTTGTTAAGGGGGTTGTTTCTTTGTCATTCTGAGGTGGGAGATACATATCACTCACACCATACAACAAAAGATTCGTGGTCATTAGAGTTTGTGTATGTAGACTTGTTATGATCTAGATTATTGAGGAGTCTTGACCATAGGTTGGTGGAACTTAGAGGTTGTTGAGTCTTAAGCCTCGGTCCAAATAAGGTTCCAACAACTAATAATCCAGAGGTCTAATTGAGCTCCATACTCCAAATTAATGAAGACAAGTTTAATAATCAACCTTGATTCTCCTTCTTTATCTTTTTCTTCTCTTTTTCAATTCTCTTTCAAATAAGTGTTTGTTAAGGGGCTAGAAAAGTTAAAGTATAGGGGGTGATGAATCCCTAATTATCATCTTTTATTCTTTTATTTTAGCTATTTATCATGGCAAAGCATCATGTAGATAAGTATAAATACAATAAGTTAGCATTATGCATGCATTTGTATATTATATATTTAGCATGTATTCATGTAAAAATAAAAGAATAGAGGAAAAGAAAAAGGAAGTAGGTATTTAAAATAAATACATAATGACTCGAACCCCAAGAGAAGGTCAAACATTGACCTGATCACCAAATGAAATAAGTAGAGAGAGATAGGGCCTACTCTATATTGTATATATCATTTATATATGTAAATAATTATCTTTGACAAAAAATAAAATATGCTTTTTACTTCCTTGGATTCTTTCCTAAAAACAAAGTGAAAATAAAATAAAAATCAGTAAAATAAAAATAAAATCATCTCTCACTTGTACAAAACACATGTATGCATACAACATTCTTTATTTATTATATACATTTACATAACTAATAAAAATAAAATAAAAATTAATTTAGACTCCTAAAAACATTTCGTAAATAAATAAAATACAAAATAGGGGCATTTGTTGTAAAATTAATTGTACAAAATACATAGGTATATTACACATGTATATATTACTATACACTGTACATAACTAATTATCTTTTTCATAAAAATAATTAAAAATCACTGAAAAATAACAAATATTTCTTAATTTGAACATTTTAAATTTTCCTCTTGTACAGTGTCTTGTAGTTTTATGCTTATTTAATTTTTATAAATCAAATAAAAATCTGAAAAAGACCACAAAATTACCAAAAGCACTTGCGTATTTTAAAAGCATAAAAATATTTTTATTCCTGAATTTAGTGACTTCATAGCCTAAATAAAAAAAATTACGAATGCTTCCTTGTGCCTTGATTTCTTTCTGCATTGGTTTGTTCCTTATTTAAAAAAACATAAAAATTTGCAAAAACAAAATTAAATAAAAAATTAGTTTTAATTTCTTGATCCGACTACTTCGTATATTTCTGTGCTCCTTGTGTTCGACCTTGGTCATTATACCAGGTTAAATAAATAGCGGAGACTGCTTACATTGGATTTTTGTGCTTTGATTATTTTTTGTGTTGTCTTATTTTTCTTGATTGATCGTGCCTTGTGATTCGGGTCCCAACGACCCTTAGAGATATCTTAACCTGAGTTGCCTTGTCCAGTCATCACCGCCCTGAGTCATTGAAAGTCTTTTTTCTTCTCGGTTGTGGTAGCGAAGGTTGACCCTCTCAAGAGGGCCTTCATAGAAAGGCGATCGTCCTTTTGATTCGGGTTGCTCTCCTTTGCCAACTCCTTGTGTCATAGATATTATAAGGAGGACCTTTGCCTCCTCATATTTTACGTATGATTCCTCTTATTTTACGGTCATGTAACATAGTTATTTTTTTCTAAAATGAGTATTTATTGTCATGTAACATAGTTATTTTTTCCTAAAATGAGTACTTATTGTCGTGTAACATCAAATACAAAGACATTCACCATTATAGATTAATAATCTCAACATCTAATATCATATCTCATATCCATTTAAAAGAAATGCATATATTCCATTAAAATTATATAACAATTACATTGATCGAAAAATAATGTAAAATAATTTACATTCATCTATGGTATCAATTTCTTCAGAATTCCTTTTATACCTCCTCTTCCTTCACCTCCTTTTGTGTTGTCCCATGTCTTCTTACAAACATCTTCATGACTTTTTTTGCCTTCTTCTCGATATTTTGTTCTGAATGAGTTAGTACATGTCCAGGAGGATGTGAAGACTTTCTAAGAGGTTCAACTGGCTGAGTAACTTGACCTGTATGTGTGGGCTCTCTGATTATTACTCCTACTGATGGTCTGCGAGGCGGATGTGCAGGTTGCTGCGGTTGTAGCTAGGAAACTCTAAGTAATTGTCTCTCCATTTTGGTTGACTCGGTTCGACGAATCATCGTAAATATATCTACTTGAAGTGCTTCGGAATTGTATTGACTTGGTTGTGTAAGCTGAGAGGGTCCCGAGTCAAATTAACTTGAAGGAACAACATGTAATGGTCCTGCAAACTGTAACTGGCTCGAATGTACAACATAACCTATAAGAATGAACTAATTGCATTCTATTAATAAAAGATTGAAAAATCAAATTCCAAATGGTCTAACTGAGATAATGAAATACTTAATTTAATGCTACCTGAAGTCATAAAAGGTGGTTGCTCTTACAACAACCCTTGTCCGCTTAAGCCCTCATAATGTAAATCTATAAGATTTGTATTATATTTAATACTATTAAAAATTAAAATTGATTAGAGGAGTATTGGTAGGCGCGAGATTCACGAAGGTGAAGTGATGCAGCAGAGATCTGATTGACGACGAGATGCGCGGTCATGCGGAATCCGTGGAGGCGACGCCGTCACCTGAAGGGAAAGTTGGGGAGGATTGAGAACCTCGGCCGTCCGATCGGCTGAGATTGCGCAGCGGAGATAATGCAATGTGGCATCATAATTTTTATTTTTTTATTTTCAATTTTTTATAAAAAATAAAACATAATAAGGCTAAAATGGGTGACACGTAGTGGCTCCAAGAGCAGCCACGTGTCAGCCCTACAAAAATCAAAAAATTAAATACAAAGAAATTTTTGAAATAAATAGCAAAAGATCTCGAATCAAAAAATTTTATTCACAAAGTTGCTCATCTCGATAAGATCTACAACTTTCATGAAAGACCAAAAACAGAACCGATCATTTGCATAAAGTGATATTTTTGGAGTATCTCATGTACATAGAATACCTTGGTTTTTGGGTTTTATATTTTTTGCCATTTTTAAACCAGATAAAAATCCAAAAAATGTAATACATCAAATATTAATATTTACACATTAATCTATTTTTGGATTTTTATAAGTAAGAAAAATAATAAATAAAATAAAACATGAAAATTACAATTTTTATACAAACAGTTAGTGAAGACTCAGACTCTGTTAGTTTCTTTATTTTCAAGCTCAGTTTGGATTTAGATTTTTATGCATTTTAATAAAACTTTTATCAAATAAGACAAATAAAAAGAAATAAAATAAAATGAGTAAATTATGTACATAAAATAATAGGTCAAAACCGCTAAAACACAAAATGTACAAAAGAGGTCCAAAACCCAGCTTTCACATATGGCTCCGATTTACTTGAACTTGGTCTTGTTTTGAAGGTATTCAAATGTACATTATCTCAAAAGTGAGTAGGATCAAAATAGATACTGGATGAGGAAGATATTGAGGTTTTAGTTCGAAAATCCGAGAACTAGGGTTTGGGTTTATGGTCGACTCATTTTGGTTTGTGATTTTTTATATTTTTTATTTATTCTTGTTTGGAATATGTACACAATGGGGTGGTTTCAAGTCATTTAGAGTTACAATGAATTAGTTAAAAATCACGGAAGTTAGGCTACTTACAGATCATCTGGACCGTGATTTTTTGCTTCTTATTTTGTGCAGTGATAAGTGATAAAATACAATTCTTACCAATACATGCATGAATGGTAATTATGCAGAATAAATGAAGAAATGCCAATGATTTTTAGGGATTTGAGCTTAATTCATGACTTTTAGAGTGATGAATCCGAGATTCATCATCCCCCTATACTTAAACCATGATCGTCCCTGATCATCTAAAGAAATACAATGAGGTGAAATGAGATTGGGTTCCATACCAAGATCATGAGCAGAAGGTGAAAATAAAACTAGACCTAACCTTTGGATTATTAGTGTGACGGAACTTCTGTGAGACTTAGAATTTCAAAATCAACAACATTCAAGTTCTACACATCATTATCACAATTTCGGCTCAGAAGTCATCTTAGATCAATCCTCCTCCCCAAAGCATACCCCATGAACATTGAACAATCCACTCATGTGTGTGAAAGGTTATAGCTCTTCCCATCCAGAATGTTGTACTACCACGCAAACCTCTTCTCCAGTAACTCATCCTCAGGGAATCAGGTATTTCCTTCTAAGGTCTGTCACGTTGTGTTTACAATAGAAATAGGGGAGAAGAATAGAAGAAGGGGAAAAGAACTGGAGGGTAACCAGTGTAGTCACCTCACCTTATGAAGTTGGCAGTGTAGCCGAGTCTCCCCCAAGATCTGCAGGTTTTCTTGAGGCTTGGACCTTTTTAGTCAAATATTTATTTAGTGGTAGGCTTCTTTGTATTTGCTTTTTGGTAGCTCTGCTTTGATATTGTTGTGCCCCTACGGATATGGAATCTTTTTTTCCATACATTTTTTGGGGATCTTAGAAAAAATTGTGCCCAACCGTCCATCCTTTTTCTGAAGCTTTATTTGAACCCGTACTCTGGTCTTTAGATGTCCACATTACCAGAAAAGAAACTCACACAGTCTTCCAACACCTCATTTTAATTGAGGTAAGTGCATAATGTGAGAGTACAAATTAATTCTCTATTCCAGAGTCGTACCCAGAATGAAGAGACCAGGTTGACACTAAGAGTGAAACTCTTGTACATTGTTGTGTGAAACTCAAAGAATTAAATCATAGACCTGAAGATTCTAAAATCCAATTTCTCAGTGATGTTTCTTTGAAAAATAAGTGGAATAAGGTCAAGTCCAGACCACTCTCGATTTCTACTCATAACTCGGTTCAGAATCCAAGGGCTTTTCACAAATGCAAATGCATGTAATGCTGGATGAAGTGCAGATGCGTGAAATACAAACACTTTTTTTTCTTTTCCTTTTTCCTTTTTTAATAGAGAAAAGTTTTTGTATTGCAAGGATTTTTTGCTTTTTTATGCAAAAATGAATAAGAAGCCATTTTTCAAAAATTTTTGGTTGGACACAGTCAGTGTCAGTAGAGAAAGATTTTTTGTATTTTATTTTTTTGTTTTTTAGTTACCCACCACGTAAATGCATATAGACTTACGCGAAAGTACGAGCTTTGGGTAAATATATATACATAGTATATATACACACACCCCAGTACTTAGTGAGTGATATGTCCTCAGAGCACAAGAAGCGAAAAGAAAACATAGCTCGGGCTAAGTGTAAGAGAGTGGAAAAGAACTATATACAGTAGAAGTGGCTTGCCCCCCTATACTTAGGTTGTGGACAGTCTAAGTATAGAAGAAGAGCGAAAATGAGGTGGTCGGGAGATGTGATTGAGGAGAGTATATACAAATGGGTATCGGTTCCCCCTATACTTAGGCTCTGGTCAGCCTAAGTATGGAAGAAGGGTGAAAATGAAGTGATCGTGAGAAGGAGTTGATGGGGAGAATGGTATATACATATGGCATTGGTCCCCCCCCCCTATGCATTGGTTCTGGTCAGCCTAAGTATGGAAGAAGGGTGGAAATGAAGCAATTGTGAGAAGGAGTTATGGGGAGAATGGAATATTCAAAGGGCATTGGTCCCCCCCTTTTCTTAAGCCTTGGCCTAAGTAGAGGAAGAAGATGTACAAGGAGACCGATGGGGTCAGGAGGGAGGGTGGGTAGCCGGTGATTAAGGCAATTTTTGGCTGATTATTTTGTGAGATTGTGGTGGGAGATCGTAATGATAAGAAGGAGATGAAGCATATGATTCCCAACCATTATCAGTGTTATCCTCATAGAAACCATGCTGGAGAGTAGATGAAGCATATGAATCAGATGAAAGATAACCATCATCGGAGTCCTCAGAGGAATAGTATTTGAAAGTGGAGACACTCCAGATATTCTTATTCTTTAGTTTTTTCAATTGTTTTTTTAGAATTTGTTCCTTTTTGGAATTAAGAGATTTGTTCTCGGGTGATGAATACTCTGAAGCACCAGTCTCAGTCAGCTCAAAAGAAATTATTCAAATATATTTAATGAGACCAGGAGAATCATCTTTTGATGAATAATAGTGAGGAGCAGGGTCTATCCAATGAGAATCGAAATTTGGATCCTTTCAAACATAGGGCTTTAGAACTACCGAACAGACCTCACTCATGTAGATTATCCTTTCCGGACTTGATGAGGGATCATCAGACAATTCCTCTTTCGGAAGGTCGAAGGCAACTTTCTTTTTAGATGAAGGAGAATCCATTTTGTTTCGTGTTGTCTGTGAAGGTGTTGGTCCTAGGAGTTGAGTCTCCAGATGAATAACCATTGAAATTTTTCTCCTCGGTCGGTGTCTGTCCCGCGTATTTGTTCTTAGTTTTCTTAATATTGGTGCACTCCTGAGTTGGATTGATTTGGTCAAGGTAGTCAGAGAAGGTTGACTCAAGGTGAGCCCATGCATATGTCTCAGGACCATATAAGAAACACTTTTCTATGGTGAAAGCAGCATGAAATGGGACAGCGGAAGAGTCTCTAAACGTTCGTTCTCACTTGACTTGATGTTGGAGCATTTCTGTGTCAGGTTGATTTGATCAAGGTAGTCAGAGAAGGTTTCATTCGACTCAGGGTGAGACCATGCATATGTCTCAGGATCATAAGAGTCATATATTCGATTTTCCATGGTGAGAGCAGCGGGAAATGGAACAGTAGAGAGAGTCTCTAAACCAATAGTCTCTTCAACAGCTGTTATCTCAGGTATAGCATCGGGGTAGGGCTCGTCTACCGCTTGGTGGTTAGATCTATTGATGGATTTGTGGGTTACCTCAGAAAATCGTGGTTCCTTAAAGACTAGTTGAGATTGAAGTGCTCCCAATGCTGCAAAATTGATTGACCAAGTCTTGCGCTCAATAATTTCCTTAGTCAATGCCAAGAATGGCTTTCCGAGAATGATCGAAGATTGGATGAATTCTCCTTGATGCTCAATATCAATGATCGTGAAGTCTACTTTGAGCGGAGAGCCTTGGAATGTTATGACGATGGAAATTGTTCCTCTCGACCTCTTTATCGATCGATCAGCCAGCTGAACGATCTCTCTTATCTTCCTGATAGGTCCGAGTTGGAGCTTGTCAAATACAGAGGTCGGGAGGATATTGATTTGTGAGTCATCATCGATTCGAGCATGGGTAAAAATTGTGTCTTTGATTCCACGGTCAAATCTGGGTAACCGCTTCACTATGCGGCTCTTGATTTTTCTCCTCAACACCAAGGAGTTGGCCATTGACAAGATATATCTTTCAGTCTTTGTTCTTATCATGCTCGACTTTTTCATCATTAATTTGCTCATTACAAATCCCTTAAGGTCGGGAAAGTGTTCAATGTCATGAATCAAGGGAAGTTCAAAAATCAATCTTTTCTCCAGTGCTTCCCATAAAGGAGGATCTAAATTCTTCAAATCTTCTTCAGTTTCAAATTTTATGTATTTTTCTGGATTTTCGATTTTTTGACTATTTTTTAATATTTCAATTTTTTGGTATTTTCGGTGTGGTGTGTGAATGTGGTGTTTTTCGTAGATGATGAGGGATTTTGATTAGCTGAGTAAGAGTCGGAGTCGGAATCAGATCCATCCCTAGGGGAGTAATATGCAGAAGTGTCATTGTTAGAGTCATCCTTAGGGTGAACATATTCTATGGGTTTATGAATATCCTCATGATTCTTAACATTAGATTTAATCATTTCATTTTCCACTTTCATTACTAAGTTTCCACAAAACGAAATTACTTTGTCGGTGAAATTTCTAAATTTTTCCTCCATTAATTCATATCTCTTACTTATCCTTGAAATATTTTCCACGAATGAATTCTCAGGATCAAACATGTGAGCAGTCTGTGTAGTTTCGTGAGTATTCTTTCGTTTTTCAACTTGATATTCGGTCATTTCATCTTCCATTTTCCTGTATGAACTGAGAGAAGATTCTCTTGGAACATCCAATGTTTGATCTTTATCTTTTGAAAATTTCTCCTCAAAAATCATGGAAGGAGTCTGCTTGATGTGAGGAACACTATAGGTCACATACTCAACATGGTGTGATTCAGGTATGTATAGTTAGTTTGAGTAGATTCCTTTCCTTTGGTAATGATTGCCCGAACCCTTATATTGTGGAGTCAACATACAAGGATTGTGTGTGTCAATATCATCAGCACTTTCCTCTTTCTGAGTGCCATGTATGATGGTGGGATTGTTACGGTTAATCCAAAATGGAATATTATCAGGTGTGGGCCAATCCTCTTGATATGTTCGGACCTCCATTTTATTCCCAATGGTCAAATCTAGTTGTGGATTTGTGAAATATTGACATGTTCCAACTATTTGGTGAGGAGGGATTTAAGTTCATTGGAGTTGTTGTCTCAGTCGGTTATTCGTCTCAAAAGTGGCTTGATGTTCAAATGATTCATTAGTTACGACGAGTAATGGGTCAATCCAAGATGGTAGTTGCTCATATGTGTTTAAGGGTGGGGATGGTGGAAGATGTGAAGAAGTGTTAAATCGATCTGATCCATCATGTGGTTAGAATCTCCCATGAATGATGGTTGACATTTATAGAATATGAAGGATGGATTGTATGATTAGAATAAAGAGGATTGACATACTACGAAATGGAGACCTCAGTCGGTTGTTTGTTTGTATGATCCGAATATAAAAGATTGTCATTCATGAAGTAGGTCAGATTTGTAGAGCGGGTTGGATCTATTTGTGGGTGAGAGTCTCCTATGGAAGTTGGATGATATCCAGTTGGAGGAGGCTTTGAAGCTTTGGGTCAAACTGAGACGAATTCATTTTCATAGTATAGCTCTGAGGATTACTGGGACAAATGTCCCGTCATTTTTGAAAGAGCTGACATAATGGATGATTTGGGTTTGACTGAGATGAATTTATTTTCATAATACGGATCTGGAGGGTTCTTGGACAAAAGTTCCATAATTTTCAAAGGAGGTTTATTTGTTGACATAATGGATTGATGTTCAAATGCCTAGGATATTCAATAGAAGAAACCCTGAATTTTTCAGATCAAGAAAGGAGAATGATGGTACAAGTGTGTGGTTTTTGATATTCGAGATCGGATTACGTACACCAATGTAAACATAATACAAACCCTAGTTTCACCAACAAACACAATGAAGCCGTAAGAGTTCGGAAATTATCTTTTCAATTTTAGTTGGTGATAAATTCAATTTTGGAAAATATTTTGCGAGCTGTTAGGTGCCGAAAATTTTCTTAAAGACTGTCCTGAATTTGTACGACTAGTAGCACCTACTTTCAGCCAGTATGGGTGTAAGTAGAGACCGTAAAACAGCTACCCATGTTACTTAAGGACTGAGCCTTACGCAGTGTCCTTTAAACCACCCACTTGGACAAGGAAATTCGAACCGTTTACCGGCTACCTGTATTCCTCACTGAGAAGTAGCTAATCATTTTTATAGAATCAGTAATCAATATGAAAATTTGGAGTTGGGCTCTAGCCTCTAGTATCGTCTCTCGCTCACTCAGAAAAATAAATGCATCCAAGGTCACGGTTGCTCCCACACAAAAATTCTTAATGTTATGAGTTAATTTAGTTGGCTATGTTTAGCAGTCCCAATTTTAACGAGGCGATCACTGAAAAATTAGGTGAGCATAAATATATGTCTACCATCCAATCCCAATTTCCTTTAAAATTATGTGACAAAATAGGAGGGAGAAATTCGGGAAAAGATGATGCACGTGAAAAAATGAGTATGCTCAGACAGAATACTTATACTGATTCCTCTCAATCATCATGTGGGATGCAACACAAGAATTGAAAAATTAATCCATATGAATGCAAGCCGATAAAAATCACACCTGGCAGAAAGTTCTGTTAGTCGTGAAAAATTGAGTTAAAATTTTGAATAAGTTGAACGATCTAATGCGTTCTTAATTAAGTGAAGTATGGTCCTAGGTTCTACGAATACAAACAATAAATTCAGAAGCTCTAATAGCCGTATGTGCAGGATTATCCTAAACGCGACTCAAGTCAGGCCCCACCCTCACCGGAGAGTGAAACATGCCACAACACCATATAAAATGTTTGAGGTTTTTTCTACACACGCGAAAGTCCAAACGGACATCGCTAGAAATGAGCAATTAATTACAAAAATTAAAATTGCAGAAAAATAAATCATATACTCTAAGCTTTCTCATGACTCGACTCGATCTTAAATTTAATACAGCTTTTCAGAAGTCGGCGAAGATGCTTCGGTTTCCAAAAACTCTTCACGTACGCCGAGTACCTCGCATGAAAAATAAGAGAGAGAATGTAAGAGAGTGACAAAAAATAATAAAAAATAAAAGACATAAAAATGCTGAAAAATAAATGAAAAATATACAGTGGCACGTTCGGGGGTCAGACTACCCGACTGTGTTGAAAACAGGGCACTTAATTTTTAGATAAGTAACTAAGTCGTTTGCCTCCTTGGCAACGACGCCATCTGACGAGTCCTAAGAATGCCCTAGTTAATTATGAGGAATTATCGTTTAAAAATGTCGTTTCGTTGTAGGAGGGCAATCGGAATCGGTTAAGAAATAATCAGAAAATTTTATTCAATTTTATTCGAAGTGGTTTACTGATTTTTTTACTTGCCAAAGTCCCGAAGTCGAACTCAAGGAGGCAAAGGAACAACCTAGAATTTTGTCTATCAAAGTTCGTATACGGTTTTCAATGTGGTATTTTTTTGGTATTTTAATGTAAATTTGGGATGTAAAATGCAAATGTAGCCAATTTTAGAGACTAAAATGATTTTCAATCAAACGATGTTCGAAAAATATGAGACATGGCCAAGATGTTAATTATGATAAAATGAATGCACTGTAATATTTTTGGAATTTTTGGATGCAAGATAATTATTTTATGAATTTATGAATGCAAATAAAGTGAATTTTAGTAATTAATTATAATAAATATTAAACCTATTTATTATCAAGGGAAAAAATTATCTAAGAGCTATCACTAGGTGATTAATCTCAGAAAAATCCTAAATCTTAAAAATATGAGTTTTAATACTTATTAAAAATAAAAGGTTGAAATATGCAAAATAATTTTTACAGAACAAATCATGCAAGAAAATGCAATTCTTTCGGGCACAATGTAAAATACAACTAACTTTACAATCTACGATTTTTTGACAATTTTCAGAGTTATAGTTAATTACTTATGAATTTTGAAGCACAAGATGGGCAAAACATGCAATTTTTCACAAGAATATTAATTAATAACTAACACATACCACAAAAATATCAAACATTAGCCATGATGAAGAGAATTAGTTATAGAACATAGTTCTATTTTTTAATAAACAAAATGATGTGAAAATGTCGATCAAAACAATGGGGGAATATAGGGGTCTCAATGCAAATAATAATAACTAAATAAATTCAAGGAGGGCTATATTGTATTTACCGAAATACTGGGAGAGATTTTACAAATTTCCAAGGGAGCACATGGTAACACATGCAGCTCACGTGCTCCATGGGAGTCGGGGATGAATCTACAATAAGTGGAGCTCCGGAGGCATTCAGCAAAATATCCAAGCGGTCACGTGCATAGCATGTGACCCCTGGGTAGCTGGATGTCGTTTCCTCCTTGCGTGTTGCGCATGTGGGAGGACCTCGGGCTTCGAGCCCGGCGGTCACAACTGGTGAGAGGCGGAGGTCCGAAGTTGGGGAGGAGACGGTGAAGCATGTCCTGATGGAGGCGGAATGGTCGATGGCACGGCGGCGGGCGCCAGCAGGTTGGTGATTGGTCGGGGCTTGTTGGTGGCTCCGATGGCGAAGCTAAGGCGAGTGCGTCTTCACAGTCAGAGCTTGGTGGCGTGGATGGTGGTCTTGGCCGTCGATGGTCGAGGCGGAGCAACGAGCTCGAGGAGCTGGGGCTTGCTGAGGTTTAGTACAAAGAAGCCCTCAGCGGTGAAGTGTCTAGAGGTTGCATCGATGTCAGAGGCTCCTGGCTCCAGCCAGGAGTTGTCGAGGAAGGGGGTATCAAGAGGTACAAGTTGGAAGACCAATTAAGAACGCAGGTGGTCGGAGTTGTGGTGGGGTGCGGTAGTAGCGGAGGTGGATACGTCGTTGTTGGCTCAACGGCAGAGGCTGGAGCAGAGGCTGTAGCGGCGGAGAGGCGGAGCCGCGCTGCAACGAGGGGGACCCTTGGATCTCGCTGGATTGAGAGGGAGGAGAGGTGTTGTCACCACCGCCTCTCCTCGATTTACGGATATCGACGAAACAAGATGGAGGGGGCGGCGGTGTGGCTCAAATAGTAGGGAGATGGCGTCCAGATCGGGAAGGTTCAGATGAAAGATGTGGCGGTGGCGATGAGAGATTTGGGAGATTTGAATGGGATTCGATCGGATTGATGGATCTGAGATTGGGGGAGGAGAATCGTAGGGATTTGAACGACGATGGAAGTTGTGATTGCAGGAACATTGGCGGGCGCGAGATTCACGAAGTGAAGTGATGCTGTGAAGATCTTATTGAGGAGGAGATGCATGGTCGTACGGAATCCGTGGAGGCAGCGTCGCCACTTGAAAGGGAAAGTTGGGGAGGAGGACGAAGAACCTCGCCCTCCGATCGGTCTGGATTGTGCGGCTGAGATAATGCGACATGGCATCATAATTTTTATTTTTTTATTTTTTTATTTTTATTTTTTTTTATAAAAACAACATATAATAAGGCCAAAAATGGGTGACACATGGCGGCTCCAGGAGCTGTCACGTATCAGCCCCACAAAAATCAGAAAATTAAATACAAAGAAATATTCAAAATAAATAGCAAACGATCTTGGATCGAAAATTTTTCTTCACAAAAGTTGCTCACTTTGATGAGATCTACAACATTCATTAACGGACCAAAACCAAAATGAATCATTTGCACAAAGTGATATTTTTAGAATATCCCATGTACATAGAATACCTTGATTTTTGGGTTTTATATTTTTTTATCATTTCTAAACCAGATAAAAATCCAGAAAAAATCTGATACAATCAAAAATAAATATTTACATATTAATATTTTTTATTTTTATTAAGTAAGAAAAAAAGAAATAAAATAAAACATGAAAATGATAATTTTTGTACAGACAGTTAGTGAAGACTCGGACTCAGTTAGTTTCTTTGATTTCAAGCTCAATTGGATTTAGATTTTTACATATTTTAATAAAACTTTTATCAAAGAAGACAAATGAAAAAGAAATAAAATAAAATGAGTAAATTATGTACAAAAAATAGTAGGTCAAAAACCGCTAAAATACAAAATGTACAAAAGAGGTCCAAAACTCAACTTTCACATATGAGCTCCGATTCACTTGAACTTTGTCTTGTTTTGAATGTATTTTAATGTACATTAGTTCAAAAGTGAGTAGGATTAAAAAAAACACTGGATGAAGAGGATATTGATGTTTTAGTCCGAAAATCCTAGAACTAAGGTTTGGGTTTTTGGTCCACTTATTTACGTTAGTGATTTTTTTTGTATTTTTCATTTATTCTGGTTAGGGATATGTACACAATGGAGGTTTAATTAAAAATCATGGAAGTTAGGCTTTTTACAGCTCAATTAGACTGTGATTTTTGGCTTCTTATTGTCTGCAGTGATAAGTGCTAAAATGCAATTCTTATCAATATATGCATGAATGCTAATTATGCAGAATAAATGAAGAAATGCCAATAATTTTTAGGGATTTGAGCTTAATTCATGAGTTTTAGAGTGATGAATATGAAATTCATCAGGTGGCCTCTCCCTAGGCCATTTCTTTAAAGATCTACCATACCACATTTTCATCCTTATTGAAGTGGGATCCCCCACATGAAGCATCAACTCAGGCTTCATGGATATACTCGTGAGTGGCCTAGGAGATGTTGATCCTGGATTGCATCTGATTGAGTTTCCTAAGAGGGTAGAACTTGTGAAGGAATGAATATTTAAGTTCCTCTCAGGTCGCCACGACCTTTCCCAAATGATTGACCCAATAGAGGGCCTTGCCATGTAAGATAAAGGGGAACACAGTCATCTTCACTACACCGAACAAGATGTTAGGATAATGGGTCACCTTGCAGATGCAAGAGAACTGCCACAGGTGTATGTACGGCTCCTCATTCGTGTTCCCATGAAACGATGGTAAGAGCGCAAGGAATTAGAGTTTGAGCTCTAAGTGAGCATGGATCTGAGGAATGCGGAACTATTTTGTCATTTGGTTGTCTCCAGGATTATATGTTTCTTCCCGTTTCCTTCTTCTAGTCCTTCGTGGGGTATTTCTCCACCTCCTCCTCCTCCTGTTGATCCGTTCATCACGTCGTTCATCATATCTTGAAATGTAGTCTGGGATAGTGCTTGCTTAGTGAGTTATTATTGTATGTCTTGGATAGAAGCCAACAACTAAGCATTCACATGGTTCTGATTGAGCGTCTGATTCTATTCTGGTTGGGGCAGCTGCTACCCCTTGCCCTTCCCTTGCGGAGTCATCTCCAGGTCTGAGTCTGAGGAAATGATTTCTAGATTGGGATCCAGAACTAGGGTTGGCTTCTATTTGCAATATGAAAGAATCCTAACCAGACCACTTGAAATTGACTTTCCAACTATCGAGATGAGTCTGAGATTAGGGTCAATCCCAGATGGTTGTGAATGGAGAAAAGATGTAGATTGAAATCAACCTCCATTTCCAACGGGTTGTAGTGGGACAAGATTGGTCTTGGTTTATTGGTGATAAAGGTTGTTGGATAGAAAATGATGAGTCTGGAGATCAGTTCAAAAAGTTTGAACCGAGTTCTCGGGAATCACCTCGAATTATTGGCGGTGCTGAGTCCATGGAATCAATGTGGGTGTCGGTAGAATCCCGACTAAACCATCCATGGATCTTCATCGTGGGGTAAGGGATGATCGATGCAGGAAGAAAGATACAATGGTAAAAATGAAATAAAAAGCAGTGTAAAACAGTAGAAAGGCTCAAAACCAGCAAGGGGTCAAAGAGAAGACACATATAACAAAATTTGTGCAATTGTATGGGACTTGATCTTTGAACCTTAATCAAGATCCATACATATACAATATAAAATCAGGTTCACCAACTATACATATGTGAAGCCATAAAGGATCAGCTATTTATTATCTTTTCATTTTTAGAGTTGTTATTGAAGGCACATCTTATAACAAAAACTGAGCACACTAACCCTATAAGAGCAAGAAAACTGCCAGAAAAGTATCTTGTACTTGTCTTCCTCCTTTGTAACATGTAGTTTGTACTTTTTGATGTCTTTGTAACCTTTCTTGGATCCCTACTCACCCTAAGAAATAGACAGAGGAAATTGATAGGTAAAACCACTACTTCGGATCTCACTCGCAACAGAATTACCTGTGAGTGTGCAAGGGCCTACTCAGACGCAAACCGATAAGAAAGACACCCTCATGAAGATGTATCCTAAGCTCAGTATTTCGGACCAAGTCGATGTTCCACACAAGGCGGGAATACCATCGCTGACAAGGCCCTACTCGGTCACGTATGATAGAAACACCATTACTTCAGAAAATCCAAGTAATACATAAGGTTGTTACAGACTGAGTTTTTATCTCTAATCCTTAGTAGGTCATGCCTCACTCATGGGAGGGATTTTCGTCCCCTCCTAAGGTACCTGAAAATAATGAGGATTTATGAACCAAAGGCAATGATAGTGCATTGCAGATTTTAATTAAGTCAAAGTTTATTTAGCAGCCCCATTGTTTTAAATTTTTGGGTTTTCACTTTTTTTGGATATTTTGCATACAAGCGCCTAACGATTTTGTAGATTCTCGTTTAAGTCCTAGATGCTTAAAATTGGAGGGAGATAGCGAAAAATCCATGCAAGTTGATTCGATGATGGAAATCTCACCATTGAATCTAATGATGCATTCTGAATTAGAGGACTTATAGTGCTCCCCAACTCTCTCCATGTGATATGCAAAATAGAACTTTTAAACCTATTTATATGGCAGTGTGCATTCAAAAAAATCACCCTAAATAGTAGTAGCCATTAGACATGAAGAAGTATATGTTAATTATTCAGAAATAAACCCCAGGGTCCGGTCTTGGAGACATCTCGGTGCTTGCCGAAACGGGTCCTGCTAGTGTTGTATGATGCCTCCCTCAATATGGGGATGTAAGTCCAAATAACCAACATTTATTCATTTGACCTGATTCAATCATAAGAGACTATAGGAGCATGCAATTCTTATTAAGGTTTAGACCTAATTACCGATTCAAGCAACCTACATGCTATGGTCTCATGCACACGAAACAAATAAAAATAAGATAGAAAACTCAAAACATCAGGAAATAAAATTAAAGAAGGCGATGAAAACATGGAAAACGACGACGAAGACCCAGGTGAACAGACACCCTAGCACTGGGCCTCGTTGTGTAGAGTAGTTTCCACGTATTTAGTTATAACAAATGAATGAATAAATCTCTCTCTCACCAATAAACAAATCTAAAATAAATCTATGCTAAGTAACCTATCCTTGCCACATTTATTGTCTCTCCAATTGGTCAAAGCCTGAAGATCAGTCTCACCAAGCATGGTTGCATCAGTCTCCAAAGAAGCCATCCTCGCATAGAGAGCCCTCAAAACAAATACAACAAGAGAGGTATATTAGCACAGATAATCAAGTAATCATAATCAAATAAATGTATCTAGAATGAGGTATGTACAAGTAATAAATGAATCAATAAATATGCACAAAGAAATGAACCAATAATTGAATCAAATGAATAATTGAATGTATACAAAATAGGCTATACACATTGATCCCCACCAAAGGTGCCATTTGATGAAGAGGATCTCTAGAGAGGCGCATGGTCTCACAAGGCGAGACCGCAATCGATGCATTGACCGCTCAAGAGACCCAAGTCTATCAACAGTTAACCTACAATATAAATTAATCAATGAATAACAGGAATGTGAGTTAAAATTTATTATACTCTACAACACCAAATGTATAACATGCAAGCATGTAGAGGTCGATCCACAAAGAGTAATTTGGCAGCCTATGATTATTATAATCAATGTATATTATGTACATATAAGGTATTCACACATTTACATAGATATAGATTTTTTTATGTATATATATATATATGAATATGTCTTTTCTTATATTTTAAGATTTAAAATCTCTTTTTTTACTAAGTAAATTATGTAAATATATATGGTTATACATACAATATCGAAAGAAGTGATGACAAATACTAATAGAAATGAAAAAAAATACATGAAATGAAATCTTTTTGGACTTTATATCATTTTATAATGTTTTTATGAATTTTTTAAGTATTTATGCTAATTTATATGGATTTTAAAGTTAAAAATATCCCAAATCAAGGAGTAAATAAATAGATCGAATTGAAATGAAAATTAAAAATAGCAAATAAATATCCAAAAATTTCCAAATCAATTTTAATAGAGAAATAATAATATAAAGAAACTTATAAAATAGAAAAAGATATTTTTGAAGTTTTTAAGAATTTTTAGATTTTTACAATGGATTTTGGAGCTTTTTAATTTTTTAGAATTTTTTTTCTATTTTTTGTGTTTTTAGTTTGAAGGTTCAAAATCTTAAATAAACAATATATATTAGTAATTTTCGAAATGTTTTTATATTTTTTGATATTTTTTAAGTTAGACAGAAACAAAAATGTGCTCATTTGATTGTTAGTGAATAGCTGAAATGCCTAAAATGCTAAAATAAAAATAGAGCGTGAAAATACAGGTTAGCAGGCATCTAATCCTACTTTTTCACACTTTTTAGAGCATGGGTGCTATTTTTAATGAATGAAATTCAATCACCAAAAATACATGAACTAGGAAGGCCATATTTGCAAACAAAATTAATGAAAAGGGTTTATGTGCAATTTTCCTAGAAATATACAACATATATTTAAATTTATTGAACTAAAAATAAATACAAGAACCTGCAAAGGGTAAACATGTAATTTTCCCAACTACGTGAGCTGAGCTGGATAGAACCAACAGGCAATACGAAATAACTACAAGGTCCTTTACGCAAAATATCCCAATTATTTACACAATATATTTTATTTAGAAGATCAATAAATAAATAGAAAAAGAATGGGGGTTTAAGTTTGCAATTTAACCCCTAAGGCACACCATGGTTCGGTTGGTATCCACCACTTATCCACGTGTCGCATCTTGGACGGTCGATGTCAATTGGGCCGTGGACGCTTGAGATTAGATCTAAGGCGATGATCTGAAGGTAGTGATAATATTGGTCCAATGACTGTTGGTGAATCTGGGGCGCCTTCCCAGATCGAACGACCACTGCTACTCATGAAGAACAGGGTAGAACAAGGTATCCCCCAACCTTCGATCCACGATTCCTCCTCCATCTGGTGGTTTTCTTGTAGGTTCATGGGCTATACACCTCCGGAGAGGTGTTCCGTAGCGAGTGGTGCTTACAAATGGTCCGGGACCCGGTGTGGGGGTCCTAGAGGTTGATCGAAGTCGGAGCACCTGGGGATCCTTGTCTAGTAGCGATTGAGTCCCAAGAGGGGTCTTTTGGCCTTGGCACCTGCACGAAAAGATCCAGTGGCTCGAGGTGAGTCACCTCGACCTATAATGAAGTTGGAGTGCATGACGGGTGAGGTGGATGGTAGAGCGCTAGTATAAGGCGGAGGGGGAGCTTCGATTCATTGATCGGAGAGCGATCATGTTGGCCCAGATGATGTGTCAGATGGAGAACACGAAGGGAAAGAGGATGGGATAAATACGGTGGTCAGAATAGTGGTCACAAGTTGTGAAACAGTGGCTGGAGTTCTAGAGCTTCGGCGAGACGTCTAAGTTATCCTAGCCATAATCATTAACTAAAACTCGAAAGAAAATGCAAAAAATGAAAAAGATTAATGAATTCTACCTACTGGAATTAAAAACATGTAGCTCTTATACATGCGATGAAGCATGGAGCAGGATGGTCAGAGAACCACCATGGATCGTTGTCTTGTCCTTGCTTCGCCACCTCCAAGCACGGGGAAGCTCTCAACTGTCACCTAGATTTCTACACTTACACAAGAGCACGGAGAAAAGCTCGAAGGGGGATCAATAGGCATAGGAGAAGTAGACTTTTTATTATAAACAAGGTATTAATGGCTTATTAATCAAGGACATGTGATTGAATCGAGGAGAGTTGATTAGATTTTTGGCTAAGCGTGAATCAAGGGTGTTTAGTCTCCATGAATCGTGCATCACGCCTCGCCATAGAATCATGAACGCCAGCGGAAAAATGGGAAAAATCCAGGAGTATGACATTATGGCGATTCGAGGAAGAGAGAGGGGGTGTTGACCGGAATCATTAATCTCGGCTCTCTAATTAGTCCACCAGGACAAAAAGGTTGGGTTTATTCAAAAATAATTAATTAAAATTAATAAATGATTTTATTATTTTTTTATAAAATATTTTTTTCTTCTTTTATGCGGTATTTTAATATGATTTCTATTTATTTTTTTGGGTTTAATTATTTCATGTTAATTTTTAAGGGTATATTTATAGGTATATTCATCTATGTTTTTGGTATTTTATTCCTATTTTGTATTTTTTGATTTGATTGCTTTATTTTATTATTTTATATATTTACAACTTAATTATACATACAAAATATATATATTTTATTTTTCTGGTATTATATACACTTAAATAAATTGGGGTATATGTTATATAGGTGTTTGTATTTATGTATTTAGCTATATTATTTGTTTTAGAATATTTTACTTGGTTTTATTTTATCTTTACATTTTTTAGTAGAATATAAATAATATTTATAAGAGTATAAAAATATAAGGGAACAAAAAAATAAAAGAATGAATTTCATTTATATATATATATAGGTATAAGAATAGGTAATTCACTTGTATATTTAGTATACTTGTTTTATTTTATTGTTTTCATTGTAGTTTTGTTGTACTCTAAATTTGTACATGTAATGTAAATAATATTTACAAAATTATAAAAATATAAGATTGTAAAAATAAATAAATGAATATTTTATTCAGGTATACTATACAATAGGGGTCCAAAACCTAACTTTTACACCTTAACTCCAAAAAAATTTGAAACCGCCTTTTTTAAATAGATTATTAAATGTTATATGAATTTGAAGGTGATTTTGATACATTATGAGTTATTATTTAAAATATTTGGGTCTGGAAAGTTGAGATTATGGACTCTTGTTTTGAGTATAACTTCTACAGTGTATTTTATTTTCTGTAAACTCAATTTTGTATTTTTCTATGTATTATTATCTACTACTTTTATGTACAATGTTTATTGATTTGATTAATAAATAATAAAGAACAAAATGGGACCCTAAAATGCATTAGTGATGAATAAAAGAATGGGATTTTAATGTGTATTTGGCCCTTATCTCCCCCTACTTTATTCCTTATCGATCAAATCACTTCTTAACTTGGTCTCGGGGTTATGGGTCATCAAATACCTTTGGTATTCTATTCTTGTTCTTTTCTCTCCTTTATTCTATAATTTAGCATTAAAAATAGTATTTGATATGCAGGGAATAAATAATGAATGTTAATATATACAAAAATGTTGTTTACATGCATTAGCTAGGGTTTTAAAGGTCAAAATGATAAAATAAAGGTGATGAAATAGAGATTCATCAGGAGCCTAAGGGTTGTTGGGTCACACTACCTAACCTCAATACAGTTCCGTACACATAAATAATCCAAAGGTCTTATATGAGCTCTAAACTTTGACTTTATTAGGAAAAGTTTAAAAGTCAAAAATTATTCCAATTTCTTCTTTTTCTTTTCTATATTTTATTACTGCACTTATATGCATAAGTATTTGCTAGAGACTAGCAAAGACAAGTATAGGTGGTGATGAATCTCCATTTCATCACATTTATTCTTTCATTTTGACCTTAAATCCCTAGCTAAATGCATGTATATATCATTAATTTATCAAAAAAACCCTCCTTAAATTATACAAAATACTATATAAAATATGTATAATTATTGTATTTAATTTCAAAATAAAATAATAAAGGAAAGAAAATAAAAAGAATGAAGTGTCAAAGATAAAAAGTGGCCCTAGACCCCGAGACCCAGTCATCATAATAACTTGGTTGACAATGAATAAAGTAGGAGGAGATAGTGCAGAACAATTGTACCAAAATACATAGAAACCCACACAAGAAATCCTAATTTAATTGAACCAATAACGGATTTTTAGGACCTATTTTATTTAATTTTTTCTACACCTTTAAAAATAAAAATAGAATATTATAGATAAGATACAAAGAAAAACACAAAAATTGTTTGACGGAAAAATAACGCACAGTGTGTCCGACACACACAAAATAACAAGCCACAAACAAAACTTTGTAGACATGTATCTTTCCCATATTTTTCAAAATTAATCTTTAATTGTATATAATTTTTAATAATATATTTAATGAAGGTGGTGTCATCTAATTTGCAGTTAAGATGCAAAAGTTAGGTTATGGACCCCCATTGTGCAATATTATATTCAATTATTTATTCTTTATGTTTTTCATTCTCTCTTATTTTTATAAAAGTGTAAATCTTATTTTAAACACAAGGACATATTTAAAATGAATAAAACCATTAAAATAAATCAATTTCTTTTATACATAGATGAAATATACCTATGCATACCTATAAAAATAATGTATATTAGTATTTAACTACGTAAATAAAATTATAAAAATAAAACAAAAATACCTAAATATGTAATTAAATAAATTAAAAATATATAAACTATTTTTAAATATAATGAAATACACAAAATAAATTAGAAATAAAATACCCCATTTATGGTATATTTACGTATAAATATACATGTAAATATTATCCTGTAATAAATAACCCCATAAAAAGAAATAAAAATATGCATTAAATATTACATAAAATTAAAAACATTTTTATGTTTTAGAAAAAAATAATTACATCATTTATTAATTTTTATTCATTTTCCATGGTATTTTGGCCTTGGAATTTTCTGATTGGTCCACATGGACCAACAAAGGGCGTTCGTTAGTTGACCTAGGTCAATTATACCTCTGCCTTCTCTAACTTGTGCTAGAAGCACGTGTGCCACATTTTACCAAATTTCTAACCATGAACATCTGCCTGGAACCCTTCTATTTATTCACCGATCATGCGCTCCATACATTACTCCATCGCGCGATAGACTTAGATTGACCGCACATGCACACAATCAATGGCAATCTCGTGATCAACCTCACCTACCACCTTCACCTATATAAACCCCCCAGATCAGATTTTTTACCCTTGATCCATCCCTCACAGTTTTAGCCCCTCAGATCTTGTGCCTAACACTCCTGGCTGGTGACAGAAGTTAGGGGGTCAGCCATCTGTAGCAAGGAGGAGTGAAGTCGGAGGAGATCGATCCACCATCGAACTTTCGTCAATCGGTTCTACCTCCTAGGTCCCTGACCTGGTCGAGGCCCCTTTCTTCTTGATTTATAGGTAATTTTATATTCTAGGAATAGTTTTGTGCTTTTCATTTCAGGTTTTATTTAGTAGAATAGGTTAATTAGTCGATCCCTAATTTGACTTGGAGCTCGAGCTCCATGCCAAATTACACTATTTTTTATTGTTCCCTCGCTTGTTCTCCATCTCACATCAATCCTCTTCGATTTTTCCATCTTTTCCCTATTTTGACCAACTCAAATCCGTATGTGGTTCGATGAATCAAAGCTCAGACTCCCCAGCTTGCCGAAGCTTCACCATTCCATCCCCTTTTTGCAAAATTGCTTTAACCCTTGGTCGAGGATGAACTCCCTCAAACCACCAGTCATTTTGGTGTAGGATACGGGTTCAGCAGACCAATCCAGACCCCATGAGCAACAAAGAAGGAGCTCCAAAACCTTGGAGCTATCCAGACCCCCAATTCCTCGTCGAAGCATCTTCGGGCCCATGTGAAGCTCCCAACACCTATAGAGGAGCCCCGACATCATGTTATCGTTGTCTCCTCGAAGAATAGCCATTGAAGTCATCGAGAATCAACGTACGAAACTCTCCAGAGGCAGAGTTCATCCATGTTCTTGTAGGCCTAGCCCCTACCATGGATCAAGAACATGACCCATATCTAATTTGGGCCAGTCGTTCTAATAGAAACGGTGTACCACCAGAGCCCTTGGATCCTCCACGCAGCGTACATATAACGGCTCGATCAGCGAGGCTTAAGTGGTATAATTGCACTGAACCCCCTCCTTCATTTTGTATTTCAAAAATAGTTCTTTAAATATTTTACAACTTTCAAAATTTTATTGAAAAATTGCAAGGAAGCCCCTATATTTACTTTAAATTGCAAGAAGGTCCAACGTCGGCTCAACTCACATGCCCCCCCATGTGAGCTACGTAATTTGCACTTGTTCTTATAGCTTTGTAAATTGCAGTTTCATATATAAATTTTGAATTTTAGTTGAAAAGTTCTGATATTTTTGCACATGTCCCCTTGTATTAAATTTTGATTGCATAAATTCCCATGACAGCTTAAATATTTTTATGTATGTTTGTCTATTATTTGTAAATACTTCCCATGCTCCAAAAATCATGAAAAAATATGATTATATTCCTAGTTAATTTCTCACCCATGCCATTTATTTTGTTTTGCATTTTTCTCGCATGTCCTATTTATTAAAAATCAAAAGATCATGTTCGAGTCCTTGTTTACGAAGATAGAAAAAAATATAAAATAGTAATTAAAAATCCCCAAAAAATAGCTACTGTTAGTTATAGTATTTTATCATTATGACATAAAATCACAAAAAATAATAAAAGAAAAACTTAAAAATAAAAAACCCTCGCTAATCCTAAGACCGTTGAAATTTGGTAGTCTTGATGGAGATGATAGGAGTCTCAAATTAAGTTGAATTTAAATGACACCATGGTGATATATAGTGATATAATTCTCTCATGGTTTCATTTCAAAAAAATCAAAAAATAAAGAAACAATGAGTCGGGTGTAGGTAGTTACCTACACCCCTTAGGTGTAGGCTAACTTTTTTCATATACATATATACCCTTTATTATATTTATCATTACATATTACATTAATATATACACTTATTACATAATATATATATATTCAAAAAAATATAAAAAGAAAACAAAAATTTAAAATTAAAAACTAAAAAAAATAAAAACCCATAAAAACATTAAGCAATTAAGTGAATATTGTGAAAATATACATAATTAATTATTAACTATTTATTATAAATAGTAATCGCTGCTACATCAGCTTGTTCCATGAGTTCGACACCCTACTCTACTTATCACTATACACACATTTTATTATAGAGTTATAATTAATTTTGATCCACATCACTGCCTTGATTTTTTTATTTCTCTTGTGGGTTCATTATTGAATTTAGCAAAGATTTTTGTGAGTCGTCACAATAGCGACTAACTAGTCCCATCTTGTGTGGATCACAAGATCACTCCTCTGATTCCTTGATTATTCCATATATACAAAACATAATGAGAGAATATTAGTAAGAAGAATAAGATAACATTAGCATGAATGAATGACTAATTGTAATGAAATGGAACGCACCAACCGACGAAAGCATGCAGTTTAAATTCACTCGATCGAAGCATTACAGAAACGTGCATGGTGATGAACGAGCATAAAAAATATTGTTCTCAAAAGAATCCATAAGATCCATTCAATCGAGAGTTTCATTATTACAACATCGATAAGGGTATATTTTCACAAGAAAAACTAAAAAATTTCACAACACGACTCTATGTTCTAGTAGGCATACACATATCCATCATGACCATGTAATATTCATGCCATGTTGAATGTCACGTTGAGTTTGCCGCATGGACTTGAGTACTTGGTCAAACTTGTTCTTCACCTGAACTAAATAAACATAATTTTGCATGAGCATAATCTCCAGTATGTATCAGATTCCATGCATAGGAATTCTAACAGTCTTTTAGTTGTTATACTGCATGTACATATGCCCACGACATTAATATAATTGTACATATTCACATAACATTAATATACTTGTGCATATGCCCATGGCATTAACATAATTGTGTATATGCCCATGGCATTAAAATAATTGTGTATATGCCCATGGCATTAACATAATTATACATATGCCATGGCATTAACATAATTGCACATATGCCCATGGTATTAACATAATTGAGCATATGCCTGTGATATTAACATAATTGCACATATGCACATGGTATTAACATAATTGTACATATGCCCATGGCATTAACATAATTGCACATATGTCCATAATATTTTCAATATTTAGGGTTGTCTTGATTATTATATTTTTAGGTGTCTTTGATGGCTTTGATGACTTTACCTCTAATACAAGCGATCCATAAACGTAACATGATAGTGTAGCTACAACTATAGAGGACTTAACTTTTACTTATATGGTTCCTTGCAACCGCATGCTCCTTGTGGCGTTGCCCCTTAGGCCTACGAGAATTGGACTCCAAAGGTGGCTCCCACTATTAGGTGTAGTACCTAGCTTCTCTTATTGTCATCTTATGGAAATTCCAGTTCCTATAATAGCATTTCATTTTCTATTCAATAGTGCTTCATTTCAGTTCCAACATCTTACTATTAATTACTTGACAGCTTGAAAAATCACCATGGGATGTGAAATACATAAAGATCTTATATTAATAATGGTTATAACCATAAGAGACATAGTCGGTACTTTTTATATAATTTCTCAACAGTGAGTTGATCATAGGATTTATCATAAAAACCACATTCAAGCGATGCAAATAACATCATAACGATTTCCAAATTTATGAGTATCTCCATGAGACTTTTGTAACCAGTGTGTGCTATCAATTACTTTACGATAATAGATTCATGGCTTAAGTGTATAGATCACGATTGAAGGTAATATTACATATTAACCTTTAATATAAAGTACAACTTTACGTAAATGATTTCCCATTCACGGTGGATTCACGAGAGTCAGAAATTATTATAAGATACAATCCAACTCAATGATATGATTTACCTTCAATATTTATGTTCCATAGACAACTATTGCAACCAAACATACAGTAATCACTTGCTCTAACAACGAAACAATCACGGTAACGCAAATCCTTTCCCTTGTAAATAATATATTGCCAAGAATTTTTTCTTAAGGCAACACAATAAATCATTCAATTGTGATTACTTCACAAATACCAAGCATCGAATTAAATCATAGGATGATACTATATATATCCATGATCCATTATAGCATAAAATAAACCCCTAGAGCCATACAAAATAATATCATTGTTGATGATCACCACTCTAACTAAAGAATCTTATAATCAGAATCATAATGTTATTAGAGAATCAACTCATGATAAGTTACCGCCTGACATTGCTGATTCTTTTTTCATGAACATTTTATTCTAACTTCCATGAGGAACATGGACATTCTTCTTCTTCTTCTTCTTCTTTTGCCATATCTATAAACTCAAAGGAAGTTAAAGCTTTATGCATAAATCGGAACATACTCATTATTCTAGGAATTCTACACATACACTTAAATGCCTTATTCCGACCAAGATAATTATTTATACGTATAAATCTATGTTGACACAATCGTTCTAATGTTTTATTCAAAATAGATCATTGTTTATATGTATTAACCAACGAAATTGATACACGCATTTTATCAATATTTGAATTTTATTTAAATGTAATCCTAAAGCGATACATACATATGGTCTAAAAATTGCCTTTCTACGATGTGGTCATCGTGGCTCCTTCTCGTGACGTATCCGCACTCTCCTCCTTATCCAAGTCACTATCGTTGTCTCCCACGACAAAGACGAATCTCATTGAGATCTATCTCTCTATCTCTTCCTCTCTCTCTCTCCTTGCACACGAAATTGGAAGAGGAGAAGTGACATAAGGGAGGTGGGAGGTACTGAGAAGAATAGATTTTTATGAATATAGTGAGGAGAGAATAATTGGGTTAGTAATTCACAATTAATTGATATTTAAAATCTATCAATTAGCTTTCCATATCTAAATATTACAATATTTATAATGGGTAAGGATGGAAACTTTGCTCTGATCTTTTTTTCAACTCATATCTGTTACATTCTACCACCTTTAATGGACATGTCATAGGTTCATGGATTTCATTTGCATCTATGTGCAACACTCTTCTTAATGGCATGGAGCATCTTTGATTCCAAAATATGTTCTCACCCACATCATTCTAATGAGAGAGTGATCTACAAGGTCTTCTTTACAATCCTTCATAGGGAGCCATCTTGATATTCGAGTGGTAACTATTAATATAAGATAGCTCAACTAACAGAAGATGTCTATCCCAATCATGTCTTACAACCGAGGTGCATGTACTTAGCATATCTTCTAGTGTCATAATGATCCATTCTAAGTGATCGTTGGACTGCAGACGAAATTAAGTGATAAGCTTCAACGGAGTGCCCATGACATCTTGAAAGCTTTTCCATAGTTGCAGTGTGCATATCATATTCATTCAAACACAATTGATGTGGAATACAATATATGCCGATGTTTTCATTCACTTATAATTAATCCAAACTCATGATTGGTCAATCCAAAGAAATGTAAATAGTGAGACAATATGTTCTACAATCACTTTTTTGGTATCATAATGATGTATCCTTGTCCTGGGTAAATTGGCAATGAAATTCATTATGATATATGCTTTCATTTTTTGTATCTCACATCATGATCAATTCAATTTATAAAAATAAAATTCTTTCTTCTTGGGAATTTCAATTATTTTTCGAAGATCGATATCTTTTTCTGCTACCTTGATCCTTTGAATTAGCTCAAAAAATCTCACGGTATCGATAATATCACCAATCTATTAGACAAAATATTATCGCTACCAACTCCAAGTCATGGTTAGAATACTCCAAGTCAAGAGGTGGATAGTAACTCTCTTGTGATATTAGTTGGTGTGATGCATAATCAATACCCTTTTCATAGAGGATACCTTTATTAACTCCCTTGTCCCACTTTCACTATAACCGATCTTTAATTGTTTTAATTCAATAGATGTCATTGTGTAAGGAGTTTTAGCACAATTTATAGGATAATATCAATGGAGAAATTTAATTCTCTATAAGAAGGTAATATTGGACGATCATATGAAAAGGTATCAAGAGATGTTGTTAACAACATATTTTTTTGTGATGCAACTGAGATGATCATGTATACCTAATGAACAATTCACTTCCTTCTCATAATTCTCAAACTCCATATCACTATCGCATACTCTCCGATCATCTTATTACTGTAAGGTAAAATCACTTCATTTAATTGAAAGCATCTCCAAAAAGTGGATTCTGTTTTGTTCATTCGGTCATTCCTTTAGACTATCTCTTAGATATTCTTCTCCTTATGATATCTCTCAAAATTCATCTCCATCTAATGTGTCAAATGCTTAAATTTCTCCTTACCATATCCACCCTATAATATGACTAGATTGTTGAGAATAAAGGCCTTTAGTATACATCCACAAAAGTTAGATACATGATACTTTCACCATTGAATCATAAATGTCTTCAACTCAAGTCATTGTTGTTGTGTGTCTTTAGCAATCTCATTATTCGATGACGACTCATGGTATCAGATAGCCTTAATTTCATAATGATTGGTCATCTGATTGTGTCAACTAATCATATGCAATACTTAGGTATTTCTCTATTCATATAGGTTATGGGTCACTATCTGTAGTGTATCTCCTATTTAAGGTTATGGAGAGAACCTTGAATGCATCATAGAAGCATGAAGATCGCATCATATGTGATCGAGATCGACTAGTCACCTAGTTGCTCGAGACAACAGAATTTAAAAGTTTTAAATGATGAAACCACATGATCCGAGAATACTTCTCAAATCATTTTATCTAAACAACATATAAGATATAGAAGTACCTCTTGAAGCGTGGTTGCGATCATGTCTCTAAAGTAAGAGATCACTTGTCTCAAATCCGATCCAATGGAGGAGACGTGTGCGAGCGCGTTGATGAAACATGTACTACTCTTAATCCAAGATGATGATCCAAGCAGTAAATCTCCTGATCTCCTCTCACAAAATCCTACATATTATTCATGAGTAAGGTGCACCAAAGGAGACGGAGATCCACGAGCGGTCAAAGTGGCTACACAATAGCATGGCGACGACGATGTCCTCTCGAGGGTTTAGAGTGGAAGGTCACTCTAGAGAGAGAGGAGGGCAAGTGTGGAGAATGAGAGAGAGAGAGAGAGCTTGCTATTATTTTTTCTAAAATGAAGAGCTAGGGTGGCTACTTCTTTTTTAATATTTTGGGAGTCCATGGATCACAATCCATGGGAAACACAAAATCAGAGGATGATATTTATTTGTTTTTCTTTCAATGTCCATGATTTTATTATAAAAAATCAACAATTTAATTTAATATATATTGAATAATTAATATAAAATTTAATTCAAATAAATCAATCATCCATGAAGAATTAGGAAGGAGGCAAACCACCTTCTAATTAAGGGGGGATGGCCACCTTGAGTCCTAAATCAAGGTGGTCGTTCACCCTCTTAAATAGAAGGAGACTTCTCATTCCTATTATAGAGATCTAATATCTCATATAATCCTTCATTATTTATAACAAATTTTATTGTAAATTATTTCATAAAAATAATTCTAAATTGTTTGTTAAATATTAATCATGCCATCGAAAAATGTGAACCATATTCACCCAAAATAAAATGTAAACTAAAATTTTCAATTAATTATCCACTGTGAATCCAAGTCACATAAACATTTAAATTGTAAATGTTGTTTACAAGTAGCTCTCTCTTATATATTATAAATTGCATTTATAATATATATGATTAATATGGATAGTGTTAACTATATTATTCATATCCTTGATAATTAAATCGTATTTAATTATCTTGAATCTATATTCTCATGTGCCCAAATAATATCATTTGTGGGAATTTTATGATTTATAAATCATCCCGGAAGAAAATTATATTCACATTATTCATATCTTTGATAATTAAATCAATTTAATTATCTTAGATAACTCTCCTTATTTTGCCAAATAATATGAACCAAATTCATATTATTCATGATAATTAAATCACATTTAACTATCAATTTTCCTCAATGCTTAGAGGCGTTATTAACAATGAAATTATCCTTAAACTCTTTCAAGAATAATGCGCTTTCTCTGTGGATACTTGGAGATAAGGACATGACAATTGCATATTCCATGTATAGTGACTTGGATATTGAGATCGCATCTCATATCCATATCAAGGAGACCTCCCATAGATGTGTGATTAAATCAAAGTCGTAAATCTAATCGTCTCATTGCATCTAAATCACATTCAGATCACTGACCAACATTTGGACCAAGATTAGATTACTTCTCTATTGAGAGGAGCCACTAATATTCAGACATGTTTCATCACTCCCTTGGAATGGAAGCGTCATGGTTATATAATCGTTTATGATCACATCACCCTCGGGTAGGGATGCAAATAGATGGATATGGATACAGATATAGGTGTTACCATATCCTTAACCATTTTTGAATATGAAAACATATGCGCATACAGATATTAACGGATATTAAAACTATCTTACCATATCCTTAAAAAACAGATACGAATGTAAAACATATATCGATCACATACGAGTAATGTTAGAAATACTCTATAAAATCAACTTAAATGTATATGAGTTGGATGGAAATCACATGATATAAATTTACTAAATGTGTTTGTATCATAAAAAGTATACAAATATAGTAAAAGAAGGTACATAATTATGTTATATAGGGTTAAAACTAAATCTACGATCATATTTACATACGAAAACGGATATTCATATATGGATACGAATGTTTGTGGATATCAAAATGACATCCGTATCTGTATCCCTTTTAAAACAGATACGAATGTCAAAATATGTATAAAACAAATACGGTGATGAATCGGATATGGATATATCTGTAAAAGTTTGCATCCCTACCTCAGGTGTTCCTAATACATGTACATCATGCATACTGGAAGACCTTGAATAAACCTGAACTTTTATATCTTATTTAGATTATCTTCCTCGGGATTTTATCATTAAGATTCTCATTTGATTATTGGGAGTGGTATCGATCATATACTTTCCAAAAGCATATATTATACCTAAGTATTGATCATACATTTTCTGAAAGCATATTCAAACCTACAAATTCAATCAAGCTTCCAAAGCGAGATGATCGTGTATGGAATTTGATTCCTAATATCTCATGAGGGAGCTCATGTCTTCCGTATTAGTAATTGAACATGTATGATCCCTTTGAGAGATTGTATTACTCATATTCCCTTGGATGCACACCAGCTCGTCGGTGTATAGACCTCGATTAGGCCATCAACCTATCGTTCTGCCAAATGTACATACTTAGACATATAGCAATACATTTGTCTTTGGTCAGAGGATGTATGCTTATACCATGGCAACATACGACATAGGTCTTGGTTATCTCGATATCACTAAGTCAACTCTTTGACCTAACTTATCTGACATCTTCGAATATCCATTCCTATGTAAATGACATGCATCAAGAGGTCGGTCAAATATCAACCAAAAGAGAAAGAATTGTCATCTCCTACTCAGGCTCGAGATCATCTCTCAATAATCATTTGATGGTGTTTGATGAGTCCTCAATCTAACTCTTTATATATTCATCCATGCACCAGACTCTATGATTCAACAATTGAATCAACAGTTGTATGATCATTAAGATGGGCATAATAAATTACCCTAACTGTACTAAGGGACCTGTTATGCAAATTACTTATTCATCATTTCAGATCACGGAATGGCATTTACAATAGCATTTACTGTATCATGGATCATCATGGGCTCACATGTCCAACGCATATGGCCAGAGGAACTCTAGCTCTGATACTGTTTGTAACAGGATGGAACGGGCTTGTCGGCGGAAGCGTGCACCTTAAATTCACATGATCAAACCCTTAAGAAAACATGCATGGTGATCAACAAGCATAAGAAAATATTGTTCTCAAAAGCATCCATAAAATCCATTCAATTGATAGTTACATTATTACAACATTGATAAAGGTATATTTGCAAGGGAAAAGGGAGTATGCAACAAGGTGCATGTAATTTTACTATGCACCGGAGTTTATAACTTTCACATTTTTTTTACTTTTTTGAAAAATATCACTATATATATTCATCCTTATATCCCTCCTATATGTTATTCCAATTTCGTCAGAAACAGAGATCCTTATGCCTTCCATCTAGAACATGTAATTTTAACGGTCTTAAAATTGCTGTAATCGACTTGTTATAGATGGAGGGCATAGGAGTCTCTGTTTTTGTTGAAATTCGAATAGCATAATGGAGGGATATATAGATGAATATACATGGTAATATTTTTCAAAAAAGTAGAAAAAAAGTGGAAGATATAGAACCCAGTGCATGTAAAATTACATCATGCACCTGGGTGCATACTCCCCAACCCCTATTTGCAAAAGAAAAACTAAATAATTTCACAAGAAGACTCTCTATTCCAGTGGGCATATAGATATCCATCATAACGATGTATTATACATACCATGTTGAATGTCATGTTGAATTTGCTGTATGGACTTGGGTACTTGGTCAAACTTGTTCTTCACCTGAAATAAATAAACATGATTTTGCATAGGCCTAATGTCCAGTATGTATAGAGGTCCATGCATAGGAATTATAAGGATCTTTCAACCCATTATGCCGCATGTACCTGAGTTTTCACGAAAAATATCATTACGTGTCTAAATGTCTTGTACATGTCTGAGCCATCTCCTAACGTTCCATGAATATAGGCATGCAAGTGCAATTTACATAAAAATATATAGGCTTCATTTTGTATCATAAGAGGCATGTTCAATGAAGTTCATAACATGTACAAGTCTCCTTTATCCTTTAGATTATTTTTCATGGTAACCCCTTATTTAACTTTTACAAGTCTTGTGACGGTTTCTTATTATTAAACCATTTATCTCATAACAACAACAACAACAACAAAGCTTTTTCCCACAATTAAGTAGGGTCGGCTACATGGATTCTTTGCCTCCATTCAGATCTATCTTGGGTCAATAACATATAATGATTTATCTTTAATTAAACCATTTTCTCATATGACATATAATGTATGATTAAACTATTTTCTTACATATCATGTAGTGTTTTACCTTTATAAATCATCTCTTGGCATACTTATAATGGGTTACCTTTATAACATGTTTCATTACGTACTTGTAATGGGTTGCCTTTATAACCCATTTCCTTTCATACTTGTAAACTATTATAAATCATTTCTTGCATGAATTTTCAATACATTTGCTCATATACCTTAACATTAACATAATTACACATATACCCATGACAATAGCATAATTTCTTATATGCTCATGACTTTAACATAATTGTACACATGCATAAAACATTAACATAATTGCACATACGCCCATGGCATTAACATAATTACACATATTCCCATGATATTAACCTAATTGCAAATATGCCCATGGCATTAACATAATTGCACATATGCCCATGACATTAATATAATTGCGCAATGCACATGATATTTTCAATGTTCAGGTTGTCTTGATTATTGGATTTTTGTGGCATTGATGGCTTTCATGACTTTACCGTTAGCACAAGCAGTCCATAAACATAACATGACAGTGCAGCTACAACTATAGAGGATTTAACTTTTGCCTTTGTGGTTCCTTGCAACCATACACCCCTTGCGATGTTGCCCCTATGATCTACGATAATTGAACTCTAGAGATAACTTCCACAATTAGGTGTAGCACTTAGCTCCATTTATCGTCGTCATGCCACTATTCATCTTAAAGAAGTTTCAATTATTGTAATAACATTTCGTTTCCTGTGCAATAGTGCTTCATTTCAGTTCCAACATCTTAGTATTAATTTTTATTACTTTTCACCTTGAAAAATCACCATGGGATGTGAAAGACATAAAGGTCTTATCTTAATAATGGTTATAACCATAAGAAATATAGTCAGCACTTTTTATATAACTTTCTCAACAGTGAGTTGATTGTAGGATTTATCATAAAAATGCATTCAAACTATGCAAATAACATCATAGCGACTTAATTTGTTAGATATCTAAATTTAAAAAAAAGTTGCATAATACATAACAAATTATATTCATAGACATGTTGTTTCCAAATTTATGAGTATCTCCATGAGGTTTTTGTTACCGACGTATGTTATCAATTACTTGATGATAATGGATTCATGGCTTAATTAAGTGTATAGATCATGATTGAATGTAATAATACAGATAGCTTTTAATATAAAATACAATTTTACAAAAATGGTTTCCCATTCACACTGGATTCACGAGTGTCAAAAATTATTTTAAGATATAATCCAACACAATGATATGATTTACCTTCAATAATTTTGTTCCATAGACAACTATTGCAACCAAACATACAGTAATCACTTGCTATAACTATGAAACAATCACGGTAACTCAAATCCTTTCCCTTGTAACTAATATATTGCCAAGAATTGTTTTCTTAAGGTAACACAATAAATCATTAAATCGTGATTACTTGAAAAAAGCCAAGCATCGAATTAAGTCATACAATGATACTATATATCCATGATCCATTATAGCGCAAAATAAATCCCCATAGCCAGACAAAGTAATGTCATTGCTGATCACCATTCTAACTAAAGAATTATATAATCAGAACTACAATGACGATCACCATTCTAACTAAAGAATTATATAATCAGAACCGTAATGTGACTAAAGAATCGACTCATGATAAGTTATCGTCTGATGTTGCTAATTCTTTTTTCATGAACATTTTATTCTAACTTCCATGAGGAAGACAGACATTCTTCTTCTTCTTCCTTTGTCGTATTTATAAACCCAATGGAAGGTAAAGCTTTATGTATCAATCGGGATATACGCATACTCGTTATCCTAGGAATTCGACACATTGTAACGTCCCGGGCTTAGGTCCCCGGTCCGTTAACGGAGCATTACTGGCCCTGACAACCTCTTGGGATCGGGCTCATACGGACTCGATTAACCACCCCCAAAATGCTTAAGCCGGGTTATTAAGTAGTAACCTCCTTCACTATTTATCCCACCCGGGAATTTTGTATTCCACGGTGTGGGACAAATCCTTTGGGGTTTTACAACCTCCCCCACTTATATTCGCAACGTTCTCGTTGCGACATGGCCCATCGCTTATTCCCAGTGACAGTGGCGGCTTCACGCTCTGGGTAGCCATTTCCTCCAACCTCTTTGTAGGGGCGGCTCCACCTCTCGGGTAGCCCTTTCCACTGTCAGAGGGCATTCGGCTCTGATACCATTTGTAACGTCCCGGGCTTAGGTCCTCGGTCCGTTATTGGAGCATTACTGGCCCTGACAACCTCTTGGGATCGAGCCCATACGGACCCGATTAACCACTCCCAAAATGCTTAAGCCGGGTTGTTCGGTAGTAATCTCCTCATTTTTTATCCCACCCGGAAATGTTATGTTTCCACGGTATGGGACTTTTTTATTTTGGGAGGTTTACACACATACATCTAAATGCCTTATTCCAACCATGATAATTATTTATATGTATAACACTATGTCAACACAATCGTTATAATGTCTTATTCAAAAGAGATCATTGTGTATATGTATTAACCAACGAAACCGATACACACATTTTATCTAGGATTTAAATTTTATTTAAACGTAATCCAAAATTGATATATACTTGTGGTTTAAAGATTAACTTTCTACGAGATGGTCGTCATGGCTCTTTCTATTCATGTATCCGCACTATCCTCCTTATCAAAGTCAAGGCCGTTGTCTCCCATGTCGAAGACCTATTTTGTTGAGATCTCTCTCCCTCTGACGTGAGGGAGGTGAGAGATATTGAGAATAACAGATTTTTATGGCTATAATGATGAGGGAATAATTGCGTTAGTAATTCACAATTAATTGGTATTGAATCCATCAATTAGCTTCCCATATCTAAATATTGCAATATTCATAATGGGTAAAGATGGAAACTTTGCGGATATTTTTTTCAAATCACATCTGCTACATTAATAAGTATTTACAGGACATAAAGAAGAGCGTGTGAATTGCATGATTATTAAGAGTATTAAGCATGAGAATATCTACATAACATGTAGATAGTAGGAAGCATGAGTACAGACAGTCATGAGTATTAAGCTCTAATACGAAAGCTTCTAATAGGATAAAGAAGAGGATAGAACAAGCTGCCCACTCTATAGATAGCATAAAAAGAGAAAATGTTGTATGGTTATAGAATACATTCCATAACACAGTAGTTAACCAGCAGATAATTCCCCAACTTGGCCACCATAATCATATTATGAGACCGCACAACAGATGATCACAACGAAGAGAAGAAACAACATGTCCAAGAAGAAAAGCAAATCCATGATTGATTAGCAAATTAAAACCTATATTGTCATACAAAAGGAGTTGATGGTGCAGCTTGTTGCCCGTCTCCCATCAATCTCTATGTAATAAATATATCCACTGCATGAAACCTATCGAGATGATCATCAAACAACAGAAGATCAAGAATAAAAAGAAAGAGTAAATGTTAGTCATAAACCTTTTTTATTATCTTAGAAATTATAGAGCACATTTTCACTTAAAATGGCAATAGTTTAGGGCAAAAAGAAACATTGTTGCGAGTTCCTACCAACCCCAACCTCACTAGATAAATAACTGGCAAGTTCTTATGTCAGGAAGGAATATTATGAAGGCATTCCAAAACAAATAAAATTATATTAACAGTAAAGTCTTCACTTGAGCATGTGTAGCCTGCACTTTCTCAACCTTGACTTCCTGTCATTGATACATATCGCCAAAGTGTGATGCATGACATGTATAGAATTATATGTGAATCTGTCTTTCTTTAGAAAATAAAATTCACCTATAAACTGCAATGGCCTTCACATCTATAATGATATTATTTAAATAAAAATTTTACTCTTATAAACCTCTTGTGATTTTTAGATCTGTTTTAAAAATCCATCTTATGAATTGTGATCCTTTATAATTTAAATAATACTTGTTGATCGCTTCAACAAAAACTATATCAATTCTACTTACTATTTAATAAATACATTGATTTTTTTATTAATATGTTTATTATGTAGCTAAAATTCTGTGAGTGAATAATTGTTTTTTTTATATAAATACTCAAGTTTTTTTGTTTATTTTGTATATACATATGTGGATTAATTTTACAAGGTTTAAAATACTTATTCTTATTCTGTTTCAATAATTTTTTTCTATTAGAAAATTAACATGCGAAAGCGAATATCAGAGAAAAGCTAAAACAGGAATAAATATCAGGATTTTACGTGGAACCCTACTCCGTGAGGAGTAGGATAAAACCACGGGAGAAGCCCTTAAAGGGGTGGATATTCTATTGAATTTTCTCAATGTTACAGGAGGTCTGGGGCTCCTTATATAGCCTCCTCAGAGCCTCTAAGTGACGCATGCTCCAAATACTCTAACGCTCCCCCTCAAGCTAGAGCATGCAATGCTCAGCTTGGACAAACTGAAAGAAACTCAACTCACAATACATGACACTACAGACAATATCAACCCAATGCGCACAACTGCTGCAGTCGAGGATGTTGCTTCTCATGGCGTGCATGTGAGGAGGATGAACGAGCTGGAGTGTGAAACTGGATCTCTCCCATCTGGCTTAGAGAATGGTACTCTACTTCTAGAGTCCCTATGATACCACATGAAAACCCTTGCCATCAATGGCATAGGGAATGGTCCTCTGCTCTGGAATCCCTATGTCACATGAAAATTCTGGCCAACCAACAAGAATGATAAATGATTGGCATGCGTCATCGTTGAGTCTGAAACTGAAAATTGTAGAGTCTGAACATCTGACCGGTCTGGAAAATCTGACATCTGAATCTTAGAACAAGACCTGTGACTCTATATATACCCCCATTTCTCCCATACTGGTCAGAATGGCATTGTTGACCACGTTAGGAGAACATAAGATAATACATAAATATGGGAAAAACATGAATATTCTCAAAAAATTTCTTGCGGCTTTTCATTTTTTTTAATAAACTACCATTTTTTCCTTTTTTTATTTTTCTTTATTTAATATTTTTTAAGCCGTTTCAACCATTTTTTTCCTTTTACGGCTCTTTTTTTATGCGTACGACTTTTCAAATGTACGCACCTCTTTCTCTTTTTTTCTTTCGTTTTTTTAAACACACATTTATGTTTTTCTTTTTCTTCCCCCCCTTTTTTAACATATAAGGGCCATGTGGGGCTACAGAAACCAACATATTTTTTTTAATCGGCCCACAAGGCCCACACTTCTATTTAGGGTTCTTCTAGGAACCCCCTCTTTCGAACGTCGCTCCCCCTGGGGATTTACGCTGTTGGAGAAGCTTTGTCTTCGCGTGTCGCCATCGATTGGAGGAGGGAGGCGCTGGAGCATTAGAGCTCTGTCACCGCCATGAGCGCCTGAAACCTGGAGCGGCTGCGAGGTGCATCGGTTAGTTTGCACACGGGAGGGTACAATGCAACAAAAATAGGGTACTGTCCAGCAAGGCTTAAGATCCAAAAATAAAATAATTTTGGATCTCAAAAAGCTCTGAAGATAATTTTCTTGTATTCTAGAAAGAATAAGGAAAAATTCGGCACCCTAATTATTGTTTTTGGATTTTTAATTGATTTATTACAATTTTTATGAGTTTTTAGGGGTTTTTCAATTTTTAGGGTTTTTAAGTGATAAAAAGTAGCCAAAATTGGCTAGAAAATCAATCAACTAGCAAACAACAAGTCCTAATTTTTTTAGAATTTTTGGTGGAGTTTTTATATTTTTTTGGTATTTTTAGAGTCAAACAGTAGCAAAAATAGGGGTTTTTGAATTTTTAAAAATAATAAATGAAATCAAAAATGTCCCCAAAAATCATAGAAATTCCTACACCATGGCAGGAGCCATGTGTCAAAATTTCATTGGATTTGGAGGTCGTTTGATATTTTATTCAAAAATAAAGGTGGGGCACTGTGCACAGGGACCTAAGTGCAAATACCCAAAAGTTCTGGGGTCCTGGTGCAAAATACCCAAGAAGTCACGTGCCAAGCACGTGCCTGGGGCACTCAAGGACCTAAATGTAATAAAAATAAGTTCCAAGGACCTATTGATAACTCGTATCAAAAGTCCAGGGGCTTATATGCAATTTACCCAAAATAATTCGCACATGTGCAAAATCAATGCTCACAGGGGCATATATGCAAATAAACAAAACTTTTCATTCAATGAATAACATCCAGAACTACAGGACTTCTTATGCAAATAACCCAAAAGCACACGTGACGAGGCACGTGGTTCACTACTGGCAGGGGTATAAGTGCAATTAAATTAAAGCGCGAGGTCCAAAATGCAAATTATCCCAAAACTAAACAACTGAATTAAAAATTACAGGACTAAAAAGAAATGGACAAACTACGAGGGGGGCCTACGATATTTACCCCTTTATTAATAGCGTCGGCCTGATGTTGACGCGTGGATGATCGGACGGCGGAGAACAAACGCGCCTTCAGCTAAGGAAGCGCTGGCCTGATCTGACGGCTGGTGTGCGTCCACGTGGGTGATCGGACGGTGGAGGTGCAACGTGGTTCTTCGAAGGGAACCAGGCTCAGATCGGATGGTCGAGAGAGAGGCACGTGGACGATCGAGCGGTGCTGGGCTCCTGCGCCTCTCTCCTCGGCTGCAACGGTTCGGATGAGATCCTCAGATGGATCGACGGCTGCTGCTCCTCGAAGAATGAACGGACACGATCAGATCTGGAGCGAGGTCTTCATCGGACGGCTCGGGAAGGTGGAGGAAGAACTGATGGCCGGCGAACTTCGCCGGCCTCCTGCGTGCACTCCGGTCCTCCTCAGCTGCTGCAAATGGTCGGAGAAGCTCCGCTGGACTGTCCCGCAGCTGCTGGTGGTGGCCAAGGGCCCGACCGAGCCTGGGAGGGGCTCCGGCGAGGCCTAGTGGCTCGAAGCTCCTGGCTGAATGGACTGGAGGCTCAGACACCTCCTTTGGACCTGCAAAGTGGTCAAGAAGCTTCGCGGGTCGAGGGCAAAGTGCCTCGACCCGGTTAGGTGGCGTGAAGGTGAACGGTGCGGTGGGGCGGAAAAGCTCCGGCGAAGCGACGGCGGTGGAGCTCGACTCCCAGATCCTGTGCGATCTGGGTTGAGTGCGCGGGTGTAGAAGGTGCGCGGGGAGATGGCGAAGGTGATGGTAGGGTCGGATGGTCGAGATGATACACGAAGTGGTCGGAATCGGAGAGATGCGTCGGAGATGAAATTTGGGCGAAATCCTAAATTAGACGAAATTAAAAGGAACTAAGGGTACCTGATGGATGCTGGAGACTATGCTGGAGATTGGCTATCTCCGGGTCGTAGCTTCGAAGGGCGTCAAGGCCTGAAGCTCGATGCTCAACGCCGGCGGCGGAGCAAGGACGGCGGAGTTCGCCGGATCAATGGATACGCTTCCTCGCCTCACTGCGACAAGGGCTAACGCTCGCTGTCACTCTTGCGGAGCCAATGGAGGTCACTGGGAAGGAAGAGAAGGGCCAAAGATGGGGCGCGAAGGCGGCGGAGGTGAAAATATATAGAGTGACAGGGGCGTCTAGGGTTGAGGGTGGACGGCGATGGAAAGCGTGGATTTGATGGCGGAGGATCCGGCGAGGGAGAGGGATGAACGGCGAAGAATCCGGGCTCGAGATATGCGTGGGGGACAGCCTGGATGCGCGTGGGAAAATCGGCGAAGGAGGCGCGGCGCGCGACGGCCAGAATAGGAAGGAGGTCGCGGGGGAGTTGACCGGGGTCAACATTCCCCCGTGGACCAGTCAGACGATGCCACGTGTGTGCTATTTTTGTTTTATTTTTTTAGGGCAGAAATAGGTCGAATTAAATAAAACTCAAAACATGAAATATTTTTCTTTTATTTTTTTCTATTTTTTGGTGATTTTTAATTAATTTTTGGAAATAAAAAATAGGGTAGCTATATATAGGTATATGTACACTACATGGATTTTTATTTTTGATTTTTTATTTGTTATTTTTATGTGTTTTTATGCTCATTTTGTATTTTATTTATTTACAAGATAAAATGAGGAATAAAAGAATATTTTTATTTTATTTTTATCACTTATATACAAGGGTGAAATAAATAAATGAGTACATTTATATACATGGTATTTATACAATGTATTTTTGTATTTTCAATTTTGTAATTTTTATTTGATTTTTGTTTTGTTTCTTGTTATTTTATATATTTACAAAATGTAACATAGAATATTTACAAAAAGTTTTGAAAATTAATGAATTTATTTACAAGGTTAAATAAATACAAGGGTGTGGTTTATGCACATGGTGAAAGAAGGGTATTTTTGAATTTTTGATTTTTATCTTTTTATTTTGTTTTTAATAGCTTCTAAACATACACACAATATGGACAAACATCTTTTTGGGTGAGGAAAATATAGAGTTTTATTTATTTACAAATATATACAAATGAGCTCCTATCTCCCTCTACTTTGGCTTTTATGCGGTCAGGCCCATGCTGAGCCCTCCCTTGGGTTAGGTTGCTCAATATTTATTCTAAATATTTCCCTCTTTTTCTTTTTGCTCTTTATTCTTTTATTTTGTGCACAAAAACATGCTAATTATAGGTTTTTACACAATGCATGCTTTTGGTAATTATTTGTATTTACACATATCTACATGTATTTGCAAAGGTTTTTGTAGCTAAAATAGAAGAATAAAGAGTGATGAATGGGTATTCATCACCCCCCTATGCTTAACTTTGCTAGTCCCTTAGCAAACACTTATTTGAAAAAGAAGTGAAAAAGAAAGAAAAAGAAAAAGAAAAAGAGGATGTACAAGGATCAAGGTTGACTTATTAAATTTTTCCTTCATTAAATTGAAATATGGAGCTCGATCAGATCTTTGGATTATTAATGTGTCGGAACCTTATTTGGACTTAAGCTTAAAACTCAACAGCCTCCAAGTTCCACCAATCTATGGGCAAGACTCCTCAATAAACCAGATCAGAACAAGTCTACATACACAAACTCTAATGACCATGAATCTTTTCCTTGCGGTGTAAGTGATATGTGGCTCCCCACCTCAGAAGTAACAAAGAAACAACCTCCCTCAACCTGGTAACTCTAATGCCTCGGTCTAGCAACTCTTTCCTCGAGAAGCGGGGTATTCCCTTCTAAGTTCAAGTGCAACCGGCTCAAGAAGAGGAGGTAGAAGTATAGAGTTTTTGGAAGCTCAGCCAGTGTAGCTAAGTCTCCCGCTGCAAGCTTCATGAGATGTAACATGGATACCATAAGCTTTTGCTTTATACTCCGGTGGGGTTATTAAATTTTCAATCCGACCCACCACTTTTTTTTGGAGTTCTTTTTGCATTTTTGCATTTTTTTTTTTCAACAACTTCTGTACAACATATCTACATGGTGCAGCATATAAGAAATTTCCCCTTGAGCCAGTAGACTATCCCTCTTTTGAAGCTTTATTGCAACCCACAGCTTCTGTCTTTAGCTTTCAACACCACTAGACCAAGTTGAGGTGCACTTCCTTCACTATAAGAAGAAGAGAGGTTCCGCCTAGAAGTACTACCCTCATATGCTACCCCAAGCCAAAGGAAACTGCCTCCTCACCACCTCATCCATGGAGAGCCATGTGTAAAGTGCAGGTGCAAGTGAAACCATTGTCTCTGAGAGTCATGCGTGTGTTGTTAAGTGCTCTACTTAGGCTCATCAAGATGACATATGCTCATAGCCTAGTGGACTCAAAGAATTAAGTCCTTATGGACCTGAAAAGCCTTAACCCTAAGTCCTACAAGGTTCCTCTTGAAGTTAAGTGAATTAAGATCCTTTCAAGCTCCATTTCTCAATTTAATTCCAGGCTTATTTTAAATGTCAACTCTCATCCAGGAAAAACTATATACATATATGTACACAAGATGCTATTTACAAATATTTTACAATCATGCACAGTTTTTTGGAAAATGTTTTGAAATCATGAATGAATGATGCATGAGGTGCAAGTTTTGCAAAAAGATATTCACAAACATTTACACAAGATTTTTGCAAACTTTTGATTTTCAAAACATTTTGGGAAAATTTTGTACTATATACATAATTTTGATACAAAAATATTTACACAATCTTTACACCAAAGAATTTTGAAATCATTTTTACAAAAATACTTTATATACTAGCTATGCATGTGCAAGAAAAAGAGGTTTATGTACATGAAAAATTTTTAATTTTTGTGATTTTTAGCCATTTTATTTATTAACACACTCACACAAAGTACGAGTTATGGCTAAAGTATATATGAAATATATACACACCCCCCCTATACTTAGCTCGAACGATGTCCTCAGAGTGATCAAGAGCGATGAAGAAGACATAACTCGTGCTTAGTAGAAGGGAAGTGAAAAGGAATGGCTAAGTACAGGAACGAATAAAAGAATAAAATGAGAAGAACTCGGTGGTTTCCCCCTATACTTAGGATTAACTAATCCTAAGTATAGAAAGCTGTACATGAAGGGAAAGCCGAGTGAAGAATATACAGAATCTGCCCCCCCTATACTTAGGGTAAAATATCCCTAAGTATAGGCAGCAAAAACAAGAGCAGAAAGAATAAAAAGAATACTCGCAGGTCCGACATCCCCCCTATACTTAGGGTAAAGTACACTCTAAGTATAGCATAATCATAAGATGAGAAATGGGATGTGGGACTAAAGAATAGAATGATATAGACAACTGGATCTATACAGGCGGAAGAACAGTGAAAATCAGGCGTGAGATGTAAAAGATGTGAGTCAAAAGATCACATCTCACGCAAAATGAATAGCAGCAATAATAACGTCCCGCGGCTCATGATCTAGAAATGGTTTGAGCCGCTGGCCGTTCACTCGGAAGGTACTCTCAGAAGATAACTCAGATATATCAATGCTACCGTTATCGTGTACCTTTCTGACCAAATAGGGTCCTTTCCATTTGCTCTGTAGCTTCCCTGGAAATAATCTAAGCCTCGCATCAAACAGCCATACTTTCTGTCCAATCTCAAAATGCTTGTGGCTGATATGAGAATCATGCCACTCTTTGACTTTCTCCTTATAATGTAGGCTGTTTGAGAAAGCTGCATCTCTAAGCTCTTCCAAGGCGGCTAACTCTGCCCTCCTCTGGTCTCCTATACCATTTGGATCCATCAATATGTCTGTAACTGCCCAGAGTGACTTGTGCCTCAGCTCAACTGGTAGGTGACAGGGCTTGCCATACACGAGGCGAAAGGGAGATGTACCCAATGGAGTCTTGAAAGACGTCCTATATGCCCACAAGACCGAGTCCAAAAGCTGTGACCAATTCTTTCGGTCAGGGCGGACGACTTTCTGTAAAATATTCTTGATCTCCCTATTCGACACTTCGGCCAGACCATTCGTCTGTGGATGATACGGTGTAGCAACACGATGATCTATGCCGAACTCGCTAGCAAGTGTCTTCACCTGGTCGTTGATGAAATGAGATCCCCCATCAGAAATAAGAACTCGTGGTACCCCGAACCGCGTGATGATGTTCTTCCTCAAAAATCTGCAAACTGTCTTTGCATCTGCGGCTCGGGCGGGGATAGCCTCAACCCAACGACTAACATAATCTACGGCCAACAGAATGTACTCAAATCCCTGACTCTTAGGGAATGGACCCATGAAATCGATGCCCCATGCGTCAAAAACCTCACAGAAGTGAATGGGCTGCATCGGCATCATATCACGTTGTCCACAAGTGCCCATCCTCTGACAGTCAGTACACCTCTTCACGAACTCATCAGAGTCCTTGAAGAGTGTAGGCCACCACAAGCCGGATTGGAGCACTTTCTGTGCCGTTCTCCTCCCAGAATGATGTCCTCCTGCCTCAAGCTTGTGGCAGTAAGTGAGGACACTATGATGCTCCTCCTGAGGAATACACCGACGCCAGATGCTATCCCCTCCTTCGTGGTAAAGGATGGGATCCTCCCAGTGGTAGGACTTGGCCTTCGCAAGGAAGGTCTCAATCTTCTGCTTGGGCCAATCTTGTGGGACTTTCCCAGCAACGAGAAAGTTCACAATATCGGCATACCATGGGAGTGAGGCGATAGCAAGGATCGCCTCATCTGGGAAGGTATCACAAATGGGATCAATCTGCTCAGAATCCTCAGGCTGCTCTAATCGGGATAAATGGTCCGCCACCACATTCTTGACTCCAGGCTTATCCTTGATCTCAATGTCGAACTCCTGGAGTAGAAGGATCCATCTAGTAAGTCTGGCCTTGGCATCCTTCTTGGACATGAGGTACCTGATGGCGGTGTGGTCAGTATACAAGGTCACTCTAGATCCAATGATATATGATCTGAATTTATCTAGGGCAAACACTACTGCTAGCATCTCCTTCTCTGTGACTGTATAATTCCGCTGGGCGGAATCCAATGTGCGGCTAGCATAGTGTATCGCAAATGGTACTCCATCCCTCCTCTGTCCTAGCACTGCCCCTACGGCAAAATCGGAGGCGTCCGTCATGATCTCGAATGGGAGAGACCAATCAGGCGGCTGAAGGACAGGAGCCTCAATTACACACTGCTGGAGAGTCTCAAAGGACGAAAGACACTTGTCATCGACAAGGAACTCGGTGTCTTTCGTCAAGAGGTCAGTCAACGGTCGGGCAATCTTGCTGAAATCATGAATGAATCTCCTGTAAAAACCAACGTGCCCCAGAAATGACCGTAGCTGCTTCAGATTGGACGGCGGTGTGAGTTTCCTAATGACATCGACCTTGGCCGGATCAACCTCCATGCCTCTGTTGGAGATGATGTGGCCAAGCACCGTCCCTTGAGTCACCATGAAGTGACTCTTCTCCCAAGACAGAACCAAGCGGGTATCAATACATCGCTGGAGCACTCGGTCTAAGCAGTCAAGACAGGAATCGAATCCGTCGCCGTAAACCGAGAAGTCGTCCATGAAGACCTCCAAACACTCCCCTACCATGTCCGAAAATATTGACAGCATGCATCTCTGAAAAGTCGCAGGGGCGTTACATAGCCCGAATGGCATGCGTCGAAAGGCGTAAGTACCGAAGGGACAGGTAAAGGTGGTCTTCTCCTGATCCTCAGGAGCGATGGCCACCTGGTTGTAGCCCGAGTACCCATCCAGGAAGCAATAATGGCTCTTCCCTGCCAGTCTCTCAATGATCTGGTCAATAAAAGGCAGGGGGAAATGGTCCTTCTTGGTGGCCTGGTTGAGTCTCCTGTAGTCAACACAGACCCGCCAAGAGGTGGGTACTCGTGTAGCAATCTCCTCTCCCGACTCACTGATCACAGTAGTGATGCCCGTCTTCTTGGGCACCACATGCAAGGGGCTAACCCACTTGGAGTCGGAAATGGGATAAATAAAATCTGCACTCCACCATTTTGATATTTCCTTCATGACAACCTCTCTGAGGTTGGGGTTCAGTCGCCGCTGGAACTCACGCGACGGCTTCGCCCCTTCCTCAAGATAGATATGGTGGGAGCACAACGAGGGACTGATCCCATGGAGATCTGCTACGCTCCATCCAATTGCCTTGCGGTTCTTTTCAAGAACCTCCATCAGACGGAATTCTTGTTCTCCAGTCAGATCTGCAGAGATGATGACTGGGTACATCTCAGACTCTCCCGCAAGGAATCTATACTTCAACGAAGTAGGGAGCGGCTTTAGCTCTGGACAGCTGGGTGCGGGCAAATCTGGCTTCTGAAGAAGATGTGTGTATGCGGACAATTCTGTCAAATTTGCCTGGGAGAATGATAAAGAACTCTCACAAACTGGATCGGGAGAAGGCGGGTCCTCTAAATTGTCTCTGATCTGTTCTGCCTCTACCTCCTCCTCATCTATAGGCTCAAGTGGATCCAGATCTGGCATCTGATCATCACAATCTGCCCAATCAGATTCTGAATCCGAGGGATCTGTATCAGACTCGGTGGCATCAGTACCACCGGATGAGAAGGTGGCATCAGTACCACCATCACTGGAAATCGTGTCGCGATCAAGGTCCGACTCTGCTGACTCAATAGTATCCTGAACCAGGGCTGTGCTCTCCAGACTATCCTCTGCTATCATCTCTGCATCAGCTGTATCTGAGTATGAGAGGATGGTCTGTGCTGCAGGATCTGCCCAAGCTGCCTCATCATCTGTGATCACAAAATCACAGTCCTGGTGGATGTCTGGCTCTGCGTCTGTCAGCTGCTCTGAATCTGTACTGCCATGTGAGCGGGATTTGGATCTGGCTCTGTGGTCCTTGACCGTCTCTATTTGTATACTCTCGCCCTGGACGCGAAAGAATACCTTCCCACTGTCATGGTCAGTCACTGCCTTGGCTGTGGCCAAGAATGGGCGACCGAGGATGATGGGGGAATCGGTCAACGAGTCAGGGGTCTCCATGTCCAGCACTACGAAGTCCACGGGGAATTGCAAACCCTGAATCGTGACGACAACGTCTCGCAACAACCCCTTTGGCCTCTTGACAGACCGATCAGCAAACTGAAGGTATGTCCTGCTCTGTCTAAGAGTGCCCAACTCTAAGTGGTCGAGAAGGGCTGCCGGAAGAAGGTTGATCGACGATCCGCTATCTAAGAGAGTACGGTCGAACTTCTGCTCACTAATCTGACATCTGACATACGGGGCCCCTAAATCTGGCCTCTTAGTCGGCAGATGGTTCTGGATCGCGTAACACGTGGCTTTTGTTAGCACATGAATTTCTGCGGTCTTGCTCCTCTTCTTCCTCCTGACTGTGGTCCTATCTCTCAAGGATCGCTGAAGAAGAGGGATGTGCTGCAAAGCCTCATTGAGGGTCAGCTGAATGTGAAATCGGTCTATCATGCTCTGGCTGAACTCCTCCTGCTCTCTCTTTTTTGGGTCTTTTTCTTTTTTCTTCCCCTTCCCCAACTCAAGGGCTCTAGGAAAGGGGATCACAGGGTCCTTCTCAGATGAAGGACTAGGAATAGGTCTAGACGGTTCGATGACCGGATCCTCACAAACATCATTCACCACAGTGGGATCAGAAGAAACTAAACCTTTTCCTTTATTCAAATCAGAGTTCCGAGATACATTCATGCGAGGAAAGACAACATTTCTATCAGAATAAATGTTGGTGGCATCAGTACCACCTCTAGCTGGCTCTACAACTAGACGTCTTGCGGCCTCAGTACCGCTGGCTGGCTCGGCTCTGCTGGTGGCGTCAGTACCACCTCCTCGATGTGGTGAAGTGGCGGCCTCAGTACCGCCGGTGGAATCAGCATCTCGGGTGGCATCAGTACCACCGTCATCATGATGTGCGGCTTCAGTACCGCTCTCCTCTTCCTCATCTGGCGCTCTAGATGGATCCTCGTGTTGTCGCTCAGATGAGGCGCCTCCTGCTGGTCTTCTACCGCTCCTAAGTGTGACAAAATCAGCATCAAATAAATCCGACGAGATAACATCAAATGAGTCACTAGAAGTGGTAGGCTCAGTGTGAACTACCTGCTCAGATTTCCTCTTCAAATTATTCGGATTAGGCTCGATCTGTGCAGGGATGGCGGCCTTCCCTCTCATCAGGTCCCGCATCTCCTGGCGGAACTCGTCCATCTCCCGTCTAAATGTAGCCTGCTGCTCTGTGAAGAGGCAGGCTAGATCATCCATGGCGGGGGCTCTCATGGGAGCCCGACGGGTTGCCTCTCTGGTAATGAGGCTGCTGGACCTGGTGCTGCTGCTGATGAGAGGGGTAAGAGGATGGATGCTGCTGCTGGTGAGCCTGCTGCTCACGTCTCCAATTCTGTCCTGCTGCTGATAGGGACGAGGTACGAAGGATGATGGCTGGTGTGGCTGGTATGCTGGGGGCTGCTGGTGATCTCTCTGCTGGGAGTACTGCCCTCCCTGACCGGCTGGCTGCTGTTGGGACTGGTTACCCCCATTCCCCCACCTGAATCCGGGATGGTCTCGTCGGACTCCAGGCTGGGGGCGGTCATACCAAATCCCGTTGACATCCATCAACGGTTCCGCATGTAAGGGGCTGGTGGGAGTACATCCAGAGGCTGATCCGGTTGATATACCACCATCTGTAAGTCTGGAGATGGTGGTGACTGGTAAGAGGGCTGCTGCTGCTGGTACGGCTCCGCCTGTACAAGGTGAACTTGTCTAGGCTGCTGCAAGGAGCTGGAGCGCTGGGACGAGCTGCGGCTGCCACCGGAATCGCCTCGCGACAGAAGACGGGGCTGAGGAGCCGTCTGTGCCTCCTGAAGACACAAGAGCTGGGTCTTCATGTCGCTCAGAGTTTGTGCCATTTCCTCCATCTGAGTTATGCCCTGGCACTGCTTCTTCCTCTATGATTTCCATGCGGTCCAACTTCTCGCTGATAATCCCCATGTCCGCAGCGGCCGACTCTGCCTGTGCGGCTGCAACTGTGGACGAACTGGGATGGACCTGCATCAACCCGTGCTATCCGCTGATACTGCACGGGTCCTGGCGGCTGAACTCTCTGTGTGTACAACCGAGTCTGGGACATCACCATGTAATTTTCGGACATCTCCTCAAAGATTGCCCAGACTTGGTTGTGGTCCTTGGCAAAGTAGGACCCGCCGCAAGAAGCATTCACCAGTCCCTGAAGCTCTGGCGTCAGCCCACTAAAGAAGCTCTGAACTAGGTTCGGCTTCGAAATGTCGTGGTGTGGGCATCTATCCAGAAGCTCTCTGAACCTCTCCCATGCCTCGTGAAATTGCTCGTTAGGGAGCATGGAGAAGTTGTTGATCAGGGACCTTGCTGCATTCGTCCGCCCGAGTGGATAGTACTTGTTCAAGTACTCGGTGCGGAGTTGCTCCCAGGTGTATACAAACTTCCCTAGATGTTTCAGCCAGGCGGCTGCTCTATCTGCCAGTGAAAAAGGGAAGGCCATCATTCGAATCGTATCTTGGTCCACACGACGGTCGTGGACAGTGCTGCAGATCATCAGAAACTCCTGGAGATGGAGGTGGGGTTCCTCAGTGGCGAGTCCGTGAAAATGAGGAAGCATCTGCAGGGTGTTCGGAGGGAACTTGAAATCCCCCACGATAGCAGGAATCACCACCCATTGGTGCATCAGTGTAGATCCAGGGTTGTGAAGTTCCCGCATCGGTCTCGCTGCGGCGGCGGCTGCCGCTGCTGCGGCTGCTGCTGCTGCGGCTGCTGCCTCTGCATCAGCATCAGGGATGTCTTCCGGCTCGCTCGGCTCGTCTCGCTCTCTTCGGAGTCTCTCCAACTCCCTCCTCATCTCTATCATGAATGCCCCCTGATCGCGTAACTGTTGCTGAACCGTCTCTAATGATGCGATCAGGGTGGAGTTGATCGCCCCTTGGTCTAAGACAAAATGTTCGGGCTGGCGATCGTCTGAACTGCCTGCTCCAGCCATAGGGATGTCTGCAAAATCAGATGAGCCTAACTCAGGTTCTGTCAAATTAATTCGTCTCTCCTCGGGCTCATGTCTCTCAGTAGCAGAAGAAAGGGGATCGAGGGGGAACAGGGTGGAATCAAACTCGGGCCCAGAGAGCTGGTCTCGACTCTCACGGGCCAACCTAGATGATGGAATAGACGCGCCTGAAAGCGGTGCAGCCAGAGGCTGCCTAAGAGATCGTCTACCCATCATCTTGATCTTGGCGAGTTGAGCGGATGGGATCTGGAGAAAATATGATCGCAAAGCAAACCCCCGGTTCACCAACGCAACACAATCTGAAGACCGTGAAAGATCGGTCTATTTATCTTGTCAATTTTTATTTGGTGAACATACAAGATATCAGAGCGATTACGTGACCTGCTGGGATACCCGATACTCTCTCAACCGACTGTCCCGCACAGAAGAGTCGGTAATCAGTCGAGATGAGCACCGGAGGGCTTTACCTAGTGTTCGGGTCACTCTCTCGCACAATCAAACCAAACAATGAGGGGGTTGCTCTCCCCAAGACAAATTTTTAATGTGAGTGTCTTTTAGGGTCAATAATGTTATCCAGTCCCAATTTTTTTGTTTTTCTTTTTAATTTTTTTCAAAATAAATACAAGCGGCCTAACGGTTTTTCCGATTCTCCTGATGATTAAGTCAAAAACAGAGGGAGAAGACGAAAAAGTCGATGCGCGAAGAAATCAATGATGCATGCAGAGAAAGAAATACGTACCTTGTCTCCAGCACTCTACATGCAAGTGATCCGCGCAGAATTTAAAGACAGAATAAAACTACCTAAATGGTGCAGCGGAAAAACCGAATCCTAGATGAGCAACTTCTATTGATCGTGAAGAACAATAGTTAGTTAACCGAATCGAGTCCGGAGTCCGATCTTGGGAGTCACTCGGTGCCCGCCACAACGGGTCCTGCCAGCGCTGTATGTGACTCCTCACGGCACGTGGTCTCAAATCCAATTAAACTAACTTTTTCAGTGAATTTTATTAAGGTCCAATTACGTTCTATAGGAACAGATATTCTATTAGGTGTTGGGCCTTAAAAATCTACGTCACAATCAATCAAAATTCCTATCTCTAGGGGCTAAAACCGCGAGAAACACCGGAAAAGGCAGCTATCTATAAAAACCACGATAAAAGCCGCGAAAATCCAGATGGGTCCCCCCAAGCACACCGGTGCTCGGCGAAACAGACCCGCTAAGTTACAAGTGTCCACAAATGTCCAAAGTCCAAGTCCTAAATTATTACAACAAGAATAATGTTCTCTCTCTCTCTGAATAGAAAATTTCTTCTCTCTCTCTCTCTCTTCCTGCTCTTCTTCCCGTGCGGGTCCTCGAAAAGTGTACTCCAAGATGTCCACGTAGTACCTCGCACAAAAATTAGAAAGAGAGAGTGTCAGAAAACAGTTATAATTTAGAGAGACAAAAATAGAAGAATGAAAACTGACTACAAAGCCGTGCTCCCCGGCAACGGCGCCATTCTGACCACCGCCCGAATGACAGAGGTAAAAGGTCTAAAAATACATCACAATGTCGTTGCGACCTCAATCACTCGGGCTGAGTAAATCAAGAAAAATAATCAACCACTCGAATAAGATAAAATCAACTAAACACAAAATAGAGCGGTCCTGCTAGAGGATTAACCTGGTATAGCTCCCAGGGTCGAACACAAGGAGCACAGACTGGCTAGATAGCCTACGATGTAGTCAGAAATCCAGAAAAGTCTTTTTTATGGTTTTTATTTGTTTTTATATTGTTTTTTTTAGAATTTTTTAATGATGAGAAAGTGAGAGAAACTAAATGCAAGGCAACTTCAACAATTTATACAACACACAAAAATAATGCAAAAATTCCAGAAAATTGGTTTTTATGTTTTTTAGGTTTTTTACTGTTTTTGGTGAATTTTTGGAATTTTTCTAATGGGGAAATTATTTATTAAAAATCAAACAATGCAACAAAAATAGGGTACTGTCCAGCAAGGCTTAAGATCCAAAAATAAAATAATTTTGGATCTCAAAAAGCTCTGAAGGTAATTTTCTTGTATTCTAGAAAGAATAAGGAAAAATTCGGCACCCTAATTATTGTTTTTGGATTTTTAATTGATTTATTACAATTTTTATGAGTTTTTAGGGGTTTTTCAATTTTTAGGGTTTTTAAGTGATAAAAAGTAGCCAAAATTGGCTAGAAAATCAATCAACTAGCAAACAACAAGTCCTAATTTTTTTAGAATTTTTGGTGGAGTTTTTATATTTTTTTGGTATTTTTAGAGTCAAACAGTAGCAAAAATAGGGGTTTTTGAATTTTTAAAAATAATAAATGAAATCAAAAATGTCCCCAAAAATCATAGAAATTCCTACACCATGGCAGGAGCCATGTGTCAAAATTTCATTGGATTTGGAGGTCGTTTGATATTTTATTCAAAAATAAAGGTGGGGCACTGTGCACAGGGACCTAAGTGCAAATACCCAAAAGTTCTGGGGTCCTGGTGCAAAATACCCAAGAAGTCACGTGCCAAGCACGTGCCTGGGGCACTCAAGGACCTAAATGTAATAAAAATAAGTTCCAAGGACCTATTGATAACTCGTATCAAAAGTCCAGGGGCTTATATGCAATTTACCCAAAATAATTCGCACATGTGCAAAATCAATGCTCACAGGGGCATATATGCAAATAAACAAAACTTTTCATTCAATGAATAACATCCAGAACTACAGGACTTCTTATGCAAATAACCCAAAAGCACACGTGACGAGGCACGTGGTTCACTACTGGCAGGGGTATAAGTGCAATTAAATTAAAGCGCGAGGTCCAAAATGCAAATTATCCCAAAACTAAACAACTGAATTAAAAATTACAGGACTAAAAAGAAATGGACAAACTACGAGGGGGGCCTACGATATTTACCCCTTTATTAATAGCGTCGGCCTGATGTTGACGCGTGGATGATCGGACGGCGGAGAACAAACGCGCCTTCAGCTAAGGAAGCGCTGGCCTGATCTGACGGCTGGTGTGCGTCCACGTGGGTGATCGGACGGTGGAGGTGCAACGTGGTTCTTCGAAGGGAACCAGGCTCAGATCGGATGGTCGAGAGAGAGGCACGTGGACGATCGAGCGGTGCTGGGCTCCTGCGCCTCTCTCCTCGGCTGCAACGGTTCGGATGAGATCCTCAGATGGATCGACGGCTGCTGCTCCTCGAAGAATGAACGGACACGATCAGATCTGGAGCGAGGTCTTCATCGGACGGCTCGGGAAGGTGGAGGAAGAACTGATGGCCGGCGAACTTCGCCGGCCTCCTGCGTGCACTCCGGTCCTCCTCAGCTGCTGCAAATGGTCGGAGAAGCTCCGCTGGACTGTCCCGCAGCTGCTGGTGGTGGCCAAGGGCCCGACCGAGCCCGGGAGGGGCTCCGGCGAGGCCTAGTGGCTCGAAGCTCCTGGCTGAATGGACTGGAGGCTCAGACACCTCCTTTGGACCTGCAAAGTGGTCAAGAAGCTTCGCGGGTCGAGGGCAAAGTGCCTCGACCCGGTTAGGTGGCGTGAAGGTGAACGGTGCGGTGGGGCGGAAAAGCTCCGGCGAAGCGACGGCGGTGGAGCTCGACTCCCAGATCCTGTGCGATCTGGGTTGAGTGCGCGGGTGTAGAAGGTGCGCGGGGAGATGGCGAAGGTGATGGTAGGGTCGGATGGTCGAGATGATACACGAAGTGGTCGGAATCGGAGAGATGCGTCGGAGATGAAATTTGGGCGAAATCCTAAATTAGACGAAATTAAAAGGAACTAAGGGTACCTGATGGATGCTGGAGACTGTGCTGGAAATTGGCTATCTCCGGGTCGTAGCTTCGAAGGGCGTCAAGGCCTGAAGCTCGATGCTCAACGCCGGCGGCGGAGCAAGGACGGCGGAGTTCGCCGGATCAATGGATACGCTTCCTCGCCTCACTGCGACAAGGGCTAACGCTCGCTGTCACTCTTGCGGAGCCAATGGAGGTCACTGGGAAGGAAGAGAAGGGCCAAAGATGGGGCGCGAAGGCGGCGGAGGTGAAAATATATAGAGTGACAGGGGCGTCTAGGGTTGAGGGTGGACGGCGATGGAAAGCGTGGATTTGATGGCGGAGGATCCGGCGAGGGAGAGGGATGAACGGCGAAGAATCCGGGCTCGAGATATGCGTGGGGGACAGCCTGGATGCGCGTGGGAAAATCGGCGAAGGAGGCGCGGCGCGCGACGGCCAGAATAGGAAGGAGGTCGCGGGGGAGTTGACCGGGGTCAACATTCCCCCGTGGACCAGTCAGACGATGCCACGTGTGTGCTATTTTTGTTTTATTTTTTTAGGGCAGAAATAGGTCGAATTAAATAAAACTCAAAACATGAAATATTTTTCTTTTATTTTTTTCTATTTTTTGGTGATTTTTAATTAATTTTTGGAAATAAAAAATAGGGTAGCTATATATAGGTATATGTACACTACATGGATTTTTATTTTTGATTTTTTATTTGTTATTTTTATGTGTTTTTATGCTCATTTTGTATTTTATTTATTTACAAGATAAAATGAGGAATAAAAGAATATTTTTATTTTATTTTTATCACTTATATACAAGGGTGAAATAAATAAATGAGTACATTTATATACATGGTATTTATACAATGTATTTTTGTATTTTCAATTTTGTAATTTTTATTTGATTTTTGTTTTGTTTCTTGTTATTTTATATATTTACAAAATGTAACATAGAATATTTACAAAAAGTTTTGAAAATTAATGAATTTATTTACAAGGTTAAATAAATACAAGGGTGTGGTTTATGCACATGGTGAAAGAAGGGTATTTTTGAATTTTTGATTTTTATCTTTTTATTTTGTTTTTAATAGCTTCTAAACATAAACACAATATGGACAAACATCTTTTTGGGTGAGGAAAATATAGAGTTTTATTTATTTACAAATATATACAAATGAGCTCCTATCTCCCTCTACTTTGGCTTTTATGCGGTCAGGCCCATGCTGAGCCCTCCCTTGGGTTAGGTTGCTCAATATTTATTCTAAATATTTCCCTCTTTTTCTTTTTGCTCTTTATTCTTTTATTTTGTGCACAAAAACATGCTAATTATAGGTTTTTACACAATGCATGCTTTTGGTAATTATTTGTATTTACACATATCTACATGTATTTGCAAAGGTTTTTGTAGCTAAAATAGAAGAATAAAGAGTGATGAATGGGTATTCATCAGAGGGTCTCCGGGAGGAGCAACGACGCCGATGCATGGGGCTCGTGCCGCCAGGAGGAAGGGCATGCCGCCACCATGTGGGATGCGAAGGGTTGGACCGGAGGTTGCGGCGACGCCTCTGCTTTGATAAGGGTCGCTAGGAGTCTGCGCCTGGAGCTGGCGGCAACGGAAGGGGCTCCGCCCTTGGAGCTTGTTCTGGAGCAGGGCCCCGCCTAGGGCTTCGGATGAGTGCCAACTATAGGTCACGAGGGAGCGCCACCTCGCCTGGAGAGATGCAGGAGTGTGTCATGTTCTGGGGCATCGTGGTTGCGTGATGAAGCGCGAGGCGGAGGAGTTGAGGGTCGATGGTTATGCCTAGGCACGATGTGCCTGGAACTGATGTTGAGGATCCTCGAGAACTGAGAACTGCGCATCAAATTGGGACTCGAGATGCACGGATATGGCAGCCCAGGAATTTATTGATTGCCGCAGTTGAAAAAAATAGGGTTTTGAAAACCAAACCCTGCCTGGAAGAGGTGTTGGCCAATCAAAGAAACTCGCTCTACAAAGATCTTCACGGAATAGAACTTTCAAACAATCTAGGGTTGCAGAAAATCCAAAAAAAACTCTCGAATCTCGGAAAAGATAATGAACATAATAAATCCCTGAGAAACGAACCCACTCTGATACCATGTTAGAAAATTAACATGCGAAAGCGAATATCATAGAAAAGATAAAACAGGAATAAACATCGGGATTTTACGTGGAACCCTACTCCGTGAGGAGCGGGATGAAACCACGGGAGAAGCCCTCAAAGGGGCGGATATTCTATTGAAAATTAATCACAATAAGTATCAATTCAGTGTCATTAATGAATCTATAATCCTCTGGAAAGTTCTAACTTAATCCTTAAATTTTGTATAAGACTTGGCCAAAACCATTGGCCGAAATCATGGGCTGCTAATCGCGGTTAAGGTCAAAACTATTGTTTACTAACCATGGTTTGTGGTTTTCTGGAACCTATAAATACTCCTCATACCCATTCATTCTCTACTATTTCCACTACCACCACTACCCCAAGGGCTAGGGTCGAGAGGTCGGGAGGAGAGAGAGGTGGGAAAGGAGCACTAGCGAAAGCGCTGTCGGGACAATGAGAGGAGGAAGGTACGATCCTCTCTTAGTTTCTTCGTAAGTAAGCTATAACTTGAGCTAGGTTTTCGATTCTTATTTTTTAGCTTAGTTTTTTTATCCATCTTCCTTTTTTTTCTATTCATTTTATGTTCTCGTTCGAGGAGAAATCTATGTAACACCCTACTTAGGTGTGGGCGGCTATGAACGTCAGTGAACCATGTGATTCATCACACCTTCACTCACATAAGACATGTGTTGTTTGTTGATTATCCATCTCTTGCAGTTTGATTATATTCTTTCAGTTCCGATGATCTTTTCCTCTCGATGATTTTATTGAAGAAACTCTTTCTATTTTTCTTTTGAAAAATATCTCAGTATAAGGGAAAACATTGTCGAAATTTTTCCTGGAAATATGTTCTGATATAAGAGGAAACTATGCCGAAATTTTCCTAGAAATATGTCCCGATATAAGGGTAAACTCTGCCGAAATTATCCTAGAAATATGTCCCGACGTAAGGGGAACTCTAATCGAAATTTTTAGAGAAAAATACGTTCTTCGTGTGTTCTTCATTCGTTCTTTGTGTTATTGGCACGTTGTTAGCATTTTTTATACAAAAATGAAATTCGATTGTTTCAGGAGCCGTAAATCATCCTTTCTGAAAACAAATCACGGTAAAGCACTATATACGTGCGAGAGAACTCGATTAGGTAAAGAAATCCTTACTTTTGCTGTTAGGCTTTCACATAATATCATTGCAATTTCTGGTTTTATGTTCTTCGCTACGAAGAACCATAGTTTGGCTATTTTTTAGAAAATATGGAAAGTTGCTTTGTAATTCCCACTAAAATTATGTCTACCATCTAATAGATGTAGTGGTTTGGAAAGTTAGGATTTGGATGTTAAAATATACATAAATATGGGTATATATACATATAAATTAATATATATGTAAGTCTAAACTCGGGGTTGATGCTTATGCAAATCGAAGACTTAACGAAAGAATTACATCATGTAAGTTGATGTGTATTAAGTTGGATCCTGAAAAGGATTGTCTTACATTAAGAATGACTGAGAGTACAACTACTGATCAGGCATGCAACCTGTAGGTCTGTCAGAAGGAATCCGTATTGGCATTGTCCTACCTAGGTGGTACATGGTTTTCCATGATAAGCGCGCATGAAATAAATGATTTGCAACGCGCGGTACCGGTTGCCGATATATTCAAGTTGAACGATGGAGGATGTAGTCATGTCATGTAGAGGCCCGAGTGGTTCAATAGCGGCTGGGTCATGATAACATATATTCAGAGTCGCTAGGTTACATGATTAAAGGTTAGCTTGAGGTTTTAAGCAACCTAGTCCTCGAGGATGGTGTGCTCCTTTGTTTTCCAAGTTTAGGGTTTGAAACCCTAGATAATAAAAGAAAAAGGAAATTGTCAGGGTAATATTGGAGGATTGGTTGAGGTGACATGTGGAGGCATAAGCTCACCAAAGCAATGTAATATTCAATCCCAAAGTGTCTATAGTTTTGAAGTTCATGAATGGTGGGGTTATCCTAGACTAATACCTGATGTGGAGTAGAAGGAATAGGACTTAAATTAATGAAAAGGAATGAAACTTTTTATAATTACATGTTTTGAAAAATTACATTATTTCTTTGCTTTTATCTTCTTCATTACTTAGCATTCGCTAATTGTTTTCCTATGATTTATGGAAACCCAAAAGGTATCGGTGAGCCATCACAAGGACTTTAGTAATCCATCTAGCTAACAAAGTAGCCATCCAATCAGCCACAATAGCTTTACTCTATAAGGTAGTTGGTAATCTTTTTGAGCATTTCCTTCCAGCTGATGTACATGTAAATGGTTATAGTGGGATAATGTATCATGTGAGCTTTATTTTGTGAATGGAAAAGAATTAAATACTTCTTTTTATGTTTTTTAATTGTAGTTTGTTTCTGAATGTTAGTTGTGATTGCTGAATAAATTATTGTCGAGTAACCAGATTAGGATATGGGGAGGATCCGACGATCCAAAAGTGTGGTCGTGATAGATTTGTATCAGGGTGCAGTTACTACAGTAATTTACTCAGTAATTGATAGCTATGAGCGGTATTTAGAAACTAAGGTTGTCTTACGATCCTTTGATCTTAGTAAGTGACCTTTGCATCATTCACATGTCATTGTCATTTATGTACATCATGGTAAAATGCATATGACCTAACCTTTGACCTTAATTAATCTCATGATCAAGGTAGACCAAGATGTGTCTAGGAAATTAGCGGCTATGATGACAATTCTCCACAAGATGGGGCAAAGGTAGCACGCATTAGAGTGAACACTTAATGCCACAATGAGAAATCCAAGTCATCCAGACCCGTGGATGCTAGAGTTGAGGGTTCTACTCACCCTCATAAGAAAGATTCTTGATACCATCAGTCCATAGAATTTGTTTGCCCCTACTCCATTTGGAGGAGCGGTGGAGGAGGCGCTTCGTAGGCACATAAAAAAATAAGAAGAATATTTTATTCCTATTGTAAGGATAAGATTCTGATAAAATTAAAAAACTATTATGTGAGTAAGGAACCAAGAGGTCAATTATAATCCAAGAAGATCTTAGACGATAATGTGAGACAAATTGCATGACATCAGTCACCCTCTTATCTGCTACTTATTGAAATGAATGAGTTTGATCGCATCTTAGGGATGTACTGGCTGGAAAGGGATCATGCGTGCCCTGACGGTTTCCAAAAGATAGTAACTTTTCACATTCCTTACTCGATAAAGTTCAGTTCATTGGAAAAACATCCAATGATAATGTCGAATACATATCTACTCTGAAGGCATAACAATTGTTAGAACAAGAGTGCCAAGGCTATTTAACTTATGTATCCACTATATCATGGTCAGATAGAATGATAGAATATGTACCTATAGTCTTTGTGTTTCATGATTTATTTCTATATTAACTACCTAGATTACCACCTGATCTAGAGATTGAGTTTGAAATCTCTCTCGCACCTAGAACTCAACCTATCTTTATTCCTCAATATAGGATGGCACCAGTCGACTTACAAGATCTAAAGGCACAATTCCAATAACTATTAGATAAAGGTTTCATTCATCCTAGTATTTCACCATGTAGTGCACCTATCTTGTTTGTGAGCAAAAAGGATGGGCCAATGCAATTTTGCATTGACTATAGACAACTAAACAAGATGACAATAAATAACAAGTACCCCCTACCAAGAATAGATGATCTCTTTGATCAGTTACATGGTTCAACTGTGTATTCCAAGATTGACTTAAGATATGGATACCATCAGTTGAAGATTAAAGATGTGGATATCCTCAATACATCCTTTCTAACTAGATATGGACATTATGAATTCTTAATTATGCCTTTTGGATTGATAAATGCTCTAGCGGTTTTCATGGATCTCATAAATAGAGTATTCAAGGAGTTCCTAAATCACTTTGTAGCCATCTTTATTTATGATGTGCTAATTTACTCCACGGATAAGTATCATCATGAACACCATATTCGGCAAGCACTTGAAACACTAAAGAAGAACAAGCTCTATGCTAAATATAGTAAATGTGACATATGGTTATTAGAGGTATCATTCTTAGGCCATATTATTTATGGAGAAGGTATATCAATTAATCATAGAAAAGTTCGTGCAGCGATGAGTTGGGAATGCCCGAAGACTGTCATAGAAATACAATCTTTTTCTGGGTTTAGCTTGATATTATAGAAGATTTGTGAAGGACTCTTCATGAATAGCATTGCTAATGACTATGTTGACTCAGAAGGAAGTTCCATTCATATGGTCCGATGCATGCGAAGATAGTTTTCAAACACTGAAAAATGATTAATATCTGTACCTATCCTTACTCTACCCTTTTGGGAGTGAAGGGTTCACATTGTACACCGGCACATCTAAAGAAGGACTTGGGGCCGTTTTTATACAACATGGTAAGGTAGTTGTCTGTGCATCATAACAGCTTAAGACACATAAGAGGAACTACCAAACACATACCTTGAATCAGTTGTCATAGTCTTCGCTTTAAAGATATGGAGACACTACCTCTATGGTATTATTTTTGAAATCTTCACTGATCATAAAAGCTTGAAGTATCTGTTTGATCAGAAGGAGGTCAATATGAGACAGAGACGGTGTCTAGAGTTGTTGAAGGACTATGATTGCACCATCTCCTACCACCCAGGTAAGGGGAATGTCATAGCAGATGCCCTTAGCAGAAGAACTTATTCACTTGGGTTGATGAGTGCTATCTACTTCCGAAGTTTACTATCAACGTTGAGTTAATGGAAATCATTTGATAGTAGTGTCGTTACTATAACTATTCCTCACCGATATAAACCAGAGATCTGGGATAGAATAAAGAAAGGACAAGAAGATGATCCAGTCCTTAAAACTTAAGACAACAACTTGAAAAGAATGAGATAGAGGGATTCCATATACAAGATGGGTTACTATATAACCATCACAGAGTTTGTGTACCAAACACACTAGAATTGAGGAAAGATATATTACGTGAAGCTCTTTGCTCTAGATTATCTATTCATCCAAGAATTACAAAGATGTATAAGGATCTTCGTTCACACTTTTGTTGTACGAGAATGAAGAAGGATGTTGTTGAGTTTATGAATTAATGTTTCACTTGCCAACAGGTAAAGGCTTCACATCAAAAGTCACCAGGATTGTTGCAACCTCTCCCTATACCTGAATAAAAATGGGAAAGAATTTCCATGGACTTCGTTATTGGCTTACCTCAGATGATTGGTAGTAAATATAATACATGGATTATAATAGATCATCTAACCAAGGTAGGACACTTTATTCCAATAAATTTATCCTCCACTCCATACCAGCTTCCTAAGTTATATAATATACATATGATCTGTCTCCATGGTGTTCCAAAGGAAGTAATTTCCGATTGAGATTCACGATTCACGTCACACTATTGGGAGAACTTCATGAAAACCTTAGGCACACAACTATGTTTGAGTATAGCATATCTTCCACAAATAGATGGTCAATTAGAATGTACGATTCCGACTTTAGAGGATATGCTATGAGCATGTGCCTTAGAATGGAAAGGATCGTGAGTGAAACATTTGCCTCTTGTATAATTCACATGCAACAATAGTTACCGAACAAGTATTGGTATGACACCATTTGAAGCACTTTATAGACGAAGATGTACTACTCTTTTATGTTGGTAAGAGGTCAGGATAAAGAACCTTTACTATTCATATAGACTTCAGGAGACACAAGAGGTTATACAACTTGCTCAAAAAAGACTAATAAATGCTCAGAGTCATCAGAAAAGCTATAGTAATACCAGGCGAAGAGATCTAGAGCTTTAGGTAGGTGACTTTGTATTCCTAAAAGTATCACCTATGAAGGGAGTTCAGAGGTTTGTCTTGTATGGGAAGTTGGAACCCAGATTCATGAGTCCCTTTGAAATTATTCAGTGGATTGGAAAAATTGCATATGGACTTGCACTTCCTCCACATCTTTCGGCAATACATGATGTTTTCATGTACAAATATGAGAAAGTATATTAAGGATCATAAGCATAAAATAAGCTATGATGATCTGCATGTTGAGCCAGACTTACATACCTTGAAATACCTGCGCAAATACTAGACAGGGATATCAAAAAGTTGAGGAATAAAGAGGTACCTCTAGTTAAAGTATTGTGGCGGAACCAAGAACTTGAAAAGCCACATGGGGACCTGAGTTATATATGAGAGAAAAATACCCCTATTTGTTTGAGTGATAATATTATGTATTGTGTATACCGTCATTACAAATGAAATAACTTCCATTCTCTTTAAGGTTGTTATGTTTTTAATCCTCTTTAAGGTTGTTATGTCTAAACTATAAGTATCGAGGATGAGACTTCCTTTATTATTGTTATAATTGTAAATCCTTGAACTTAGTCTCTCTCAAATTCTATATCATAAGATCTGGCTCGTCAAGAGGAAACTAACAGAATTTGTTTCGTATGAATAAGACTTTGTTTCGAATTGTTATGATTTTCGGAAGAAAGAGAAGTAATGAGGCTTAAGATGTCATTAACATGTAGTGACCATCATTAAGACTAATTAAACATGATTAAAGAAACTAATGATAGATTGAAGAACGTTAATGACCATGAGCGAACATTAATCAGTGGTTAGCAAAAGTTAAGCATGGACTACGAAGGATAAATCACGATTAGTGAAAGTTAATCACGATTAGCATTAATTAAACGTCATTAATGAATCTAGAATCCTCTATAAAGTTCTAATTTAAGCCTTAAGTTTTGGATAAGACTTGGCCAAAATCATGGGCCAAAACCATGGACCACTAACTGCGATTGGGGTCTAAACCATGGTTCACTAATCATGGTTAGTGATTTTCTGGAGCCTATAAATACCACCCCTATCCATTCATTCTCTACAATTTCCACTACCACCACTACCCCAGGGGCTAGGGTCGAATGGTCAGGAGGAGGCGAGGGAAGGTGAGGAAGGAGCACTACCGGAGCGCTGCCAGGAGAACGAGGAGGAGGAATGTACGATCCTCTCTTAGTTGCTTCGTAAGTAAGATATAACTTGATCTAGGTTTTCAATTCTGCTTTTTTATAACTTAGTTTTCAATTCATCTTCATTTTTTTCGATTCATTTTCTGTTGTAGTTCGAGGAGAAATCTGTGTAACAATCTACTTAGGTGCGGGTGGCTATACACGTTAGTGAACCCTGTGATTCGTCGCACCTTCACTCACCTAAGACATGTGGTGTCTACCGATTCTCCATCTCTTGCAATTTGATTATATTCTTTCAACTCTTTCCATTTTCTTTTGAAAAATGTCCCGATATAAGGGGAAACTCTGTCAAAATTTTCCTAGAAATATGTTCTTATATAAGGGAAAACACTATTGAATTTTTTCTAGAAATATGTTCCGATATAAGGGGAAACTCTACCGAATTTTTCATAAGAATATGTCCCGATATAAGGGAAAACTCTGTCAAATTTTTAGAGAAAAATATTTTCTTCACGTTCTTCGTGTTCTTCGTGTGTTCTTCGTTCATTCTTTGCATTCTTGGCACGTTCTTAGCATTTTTGATACGAAAATGAAATTCGATCATTTCAAGAGATGTAAATCATCCTTTCTGAAAACAAATCAAGATAAATCACTACATTCACGCAAGAGAGCTTTATTAGGTAACGAAATCATTCCTTTTGTTGGATTTTTACATAATATAATTGAACTTTCTAATTTTATGTTCTTCTCTACGAAGAACCATAATTTTGCTATTTTTGAGAAAATATGGAAAGTTACTTTTTAATTCCCACCAAAATAATTGTCTAATATGGAATAGATGCAGTGTCTTGGAAGGTTAGGATTTCGGAGTAAAAATATACATAAATATGGGTATATAAACATATGAATTAACATATATGTAAGTCTATACTCAGGGTTGATGATTATGCAAATCGAAGACTTAACGAAAGAATTACATCATGAGAATGGATGTGTATTAAGGTGGATCCTAAAAAGGATCGTATCTTACGTTAAGAATGACTGGAGTAGAACTAGAAGTCGGGCATGCAACCTATAGGTTTGTCAGAAGGAACCTGTATTGACGTTGCCCTACTGAGGTGGTACATGGTTGCCCTGTTATGATAAGTGTGCACGGAATGACTGATTTGCAATGCATGGTATTGGATGCCAATATATTCGAGTTGAATGACGGAAGATAATCGTGCTATGTGAATGCACAGGTGGTTCAATAATGACTGAGTCACGACAACATGTAGTTAAAGCCACTAGATTACATGATTAAAGATTAACCTGAGGTTTTAAGGAGCCATCGAGGACGGTGTGTTCTTTATTTACCAAGCTAAGGGTTTAAAATCTTGGATAATAAAAGAAAAGAAAATTGTCAGGGTAGTATTGGAGGATTGATTGAGACGATGTGGGGCGGCATAAGCTCACCATATCAATGCAATCTACATCCTGAAGTGTCGACAGCTTCAGAGTCCTTGAATGGCGAGGCTCCCCTGGACTAATTGTTGATGTGGAGTAGAAGGAATAGGACTTAAATTAATGAGAAGGAATGAAACTTTTAATAATAACAAGTTTTGAAAAATTACAATATTTGTTTGCTTTTCTCTTCTTCGTTACTTAGCATTTGCTAATTGTTATCATATGATCTATGGAAAACCCAATAGGTATTGGTGAGCCATCGCAAGGACTTTACTAATCCAGCCAGGTAACATAGTAGTCATCTAGCCAACCACAATAGCTTTACTCTATAAGGTAGTTGGTAATCTTTTTGTGTATTTCCTTCCAGCTGATGTACATGGAAATGGTATAGTGGGCAATGTTTCATGTGAGCTTTATTTTGTGAATGGAAAAGAATTACATACTTCTTTTTTAGTAGTGTAATTGCGGTATGTTTCCGAATGTTACTTGTGATTATTGAATAAATTATTGTTGAGTAACCAGATCCGGATATGGGGAGGATCCGACAATCCGGAATTGGGATCGTGACACTAGGTAAGCTATCACAAGATAAATGGTCACGTCGTGTTTGCACCATCCATTATGTCAATATGTATAATATTTATCAATTTCTAATGCGTCAAACTAATCGAATAAGAATGAGAGATAAAACACACTTATCACTAGTTCCCGCCTTATTCATCTTCTCTCTTTCAAATAGATACACATTATGCATGCACACACATATACATATATAAACATACTACATACATATACACACATATATATATATATATACATATATGTGTATGTGCGTCGCTAATGTGAAATCATTTAGGTGTTTGAATGTGCCAGCAAAAGGAAACTGACTTTTTGTCCTTGTTGTCCGCTTTACAAATGGCCATTAGGATTTTTGCAATGGTGTTCTTTCAATTTTTTATAATAGTACTTATACTTTTATCTTTTTTGCAACTTATACCTCTATATTTTTACAATATTCTTAGTAGCTCCTTTGTGCTAGTCTAATATAGTAGTACGAACGCAACAACAAAAGGATACTACTGTGAATTTTGGAAGAATAAAGGGGTACAATGTAATTGTTTAGAAGTTAGGGATATGATTGTTACTGGAAAACCCGGAAGGACAGATAAAACGCCCTACAATGCAATAATTGTTCCATAATGTCACTGGCTGTGGTGAATCCCGACCGAAACCACCAACAAGAGAGAGAGAGGTTAGATCCGATCTGAGCTCTCTCTCTCTCTCTCTCTTTCTCAATTTCCCCACCTTTTTTGGGTTATATAAAGAGTTCCAGATCTCTATTCCCCATTTCTCTCACCATCAGATCTCTGCCCCGCTCACCCAAAGCTTCAGGTAATGAGATCCCCATCTTCCAGATGTTGTTAATTTCTATCGATAACTTTCTATTTCGATCGGCATCTAGTACTGTTTGTGTCTTGATCTTGCCTTCGCCGCTATCTTGATGCCCTATTTGCTCGTTATTGTTTTTTAACCCACCAGCATCAGATCTATATGGGTTAGTTATGAGTTATGAATCCAAAATAGGGATGCATTCTTGCTGTTTTTGTTAGATCTGGAATATCTTGTAGGCGTTAACATTAGTAAGTTAACCAGGTCGTCGAGATCCGTCACCGCAATAAAGGTCGCCTATCGGATGTGTAGCTTTGTCCACCTTATTAATTAATTATCATCAAGAAACTCCGGTTATTGTATAACCTGGCTTTGTTTTGACAATCAGCGTGCCAACCTGATAATTGTTCATGCATTGAAGCATCCGATGCTGGTTGAGCCATGAAAAAATGATGCATAGAGTTGTTCTGATGCATATATCATGCTTTGCATCCTGTTATAAGATTTAGGATGACAACATTTATGATTTTGGTTATTTGCAATCATGGGTGGTGCTGGTTGTTGAACTTTAGTTTCCAACTCATTTGATCTTTTGTCTTCAACTATTGATAACCCATGCCCTTTAAATTTAAAAGTTTGTCCTGATTAGTCAACTTCATCAAGAAAGATAGCTTTTCTTGAAACAAAATGTTGATAGCGAGATCTCGAATCATATTCTTGGTCTCATTGTGTACTTTAATATAAAGAATGATACTAAGGATCTTTATTTGTTTATAAACTCCCTTGATGAGGTCATATGTCTCTTTCCAATAAAATATATTCTCTTTTACCAACACAAAAATAAAATATTTATTGCAAATGATCAAGGGGGAGCAACATTGTTTGAACCTTTTCTCGTTCGACATTTTTCTATATATTATTTGATTTACTAATCCTTTATATTTGGATAAGTCAACATTCAAATGTTTTGGAAATTTCTCGCGGGAGGATGAAGCGATATAACTTTGTATTGGTTATTTCGATCATTGGTTATCTTTCGCAGTCTTGATATAATTCAAAGAATCAAAATGGCACGAATAAGTTAATAAATGAGAAAAAGGCCGTGTGCTGTATGAAAGAAGTGCATATAAAAACAGAATGATGCATCATGTGATGTCAATTATTGAGCATATTTGACTTGAAAAAAAAATTGTTCTAAGGGTTGAAAATTTTTGGTCCCAAATGACTTCTGTTTTTATATAAATAGACATCATCTCTAGGTTGGCCTGTATTCTTTATCTTCAGATTACCTTAAACACAAATATGCATCACAGGTACTAAATTAAACAAAGAATATGGTGAAAATATGCTGCCTTGGAGCGGGTTACGTGGGCGGGCCAACCATGGCTGTGATTGCTCTCAAGTGTCCAGACATTCAAGTGGTGGTGGTGGACATTTCTTCTGCTCGTATTGGAGCTTGGAATGGAGAAACCCTGCCAATCTATGAACCAGGACTTGATGATGTGGTCAAGCAATGCCGAGGGCGCAACCTGTTTTTCAGCACTGATATTGAGAAGAACATCGCTGATGCAGATATCATATTTGTCTCTGTGAACACACCAACCAAGACTCGTGGGCTTGGTGCTGGCAAGGCTGCTGACCTCACCTACTGGGAGAGTGCTGCTCGCATGATCGCTGATGTTGCCAAGTCAGACAAAATTGTTGTTGAGAAATCGACTGTTCCCGTGAAGACTGCTGAGGCTATTGAGAAAATCCTGATGCACAATAGCAAGGGCATTGACTTCCAGATCCTCTCAAATCCTGAGTTCCTTGCTGAGGGAACTGCAATCAAAGACCTTTTTGCCCCGGACAGAGTACTTATCGGAGGAAGGGAGACCCCCAATGGAAGGAAAGCTGTGGAAACTCTGAAAAAAGTATATGCTCGCTGGGTTCCAGAGGACAACATTATAACCACCAACCTCTGGTCAGCAGAGCTCTCTAAACTGGCTGCTAATGCTTTCTTGGCACAGAGGATCTCATCTGTGAATGCCATTTCTGCGCTGTGTGAGGCAACCGGAGCTAATGTCTCCGAAGTTGCATATGCTGTGGGGAAAGACACACGGATTGGTCCCAAGTTTCTAAATGCCAGTGTTGGCTTTGGCGGGTCTTGTTTCCAGAAGGATATTCTGAACTTAGTGTACATCTGTGAGTGCAATGGTCTCCCTGAAGTCGCAAACTACTGGAAGCAAGTGATCAAGATCAATGACTACCAAAAGAGTCGGTTTGTGAACCGAGTGGTTTCCTCTATGTTCAATACTGTTTCAGGTAAGAAGATTGCGGTGCTGGGATTTGCGTTCAAGAAGGATACCGGTGACACAAGGGAAACTCCGGCCATTGATGTCTGCAAGGGACTCCTGGGAGACAAGGCTAAGATCAGCATCTATGATCCCCAGGTTTCTGAAGACCAGATCCAAAGGGACCTCGCTATGAACAAGTTTGATTGGGACCACCCCATCCACCTTCAGCCGATGAGCCCCACGGCTGTCAAGGAGGTCACAGTTGCTTGGGATGCGTATGAAGCCACCAAGGATGCCCACGGGCTATGCATCCTGACTGAGTGGGACGAGTTCAAGAACCTGGACTATCATAAGATATTCGAGAGCATGCAGAAGCCAGCATTTGTATTCGATGGGCGCAATGTTGTTGACCCGGAGAAGCTAAGGGAGATAGGATTCATTGTCTATTCTATAGGGAAACCTCTCGACAGTTGGATCAAGGACATGCCTGCCATAGCTTAATGAAACTAGATAAGCAAGAAGCTACAGATAGGAAAGAGTTATCCAGATCTATTCGCTTATACCTCTGAATACCCATATACTCGTGTATTCATCCTCTCCCAGGACGCCTTCAAAGTAATAGTCCATTATCGATATGATTATTCTTTTTTTCCTCATGAAGTTGTTTGAGTCGTTTGTTCCATTTTTGGCCCTGATTTGAGCTCCTTATACTTTCTTGTTTGCGTTAAAGTAAGAGACCATTAAATGTTCATCTCATATATTAAGTAGTAAATTTTCTTCTCTTTTTTCTCATGGTCTTGGAATGTACTATTTTGAGATAAACGCATCGAATGATTTGAAGCTTCTTGCAGTTTTTGGTTAAAATTATTAGGGAAACCAAAATAGTTCTTATCGTCAGAGTTTGAGCTCAGACAAGAAAGAGTTCTTCGTGATGGCTTTCAAGCTTGGGGAACCTGACTAACAATTTGTTTGATTACTCAGAAAGAGTTCCTCTTTTTTAGATAGGATAATCCACTGATGAAGGGGTCAATTTGTGAGCCATATATACTATGAAGCGCATATCCTCCATTAATAAAATGGAGGCTCTTTTAGGATTGGTTACGATTACCCAACGATCAAATGAATATTTAAAACATGTGAAAACTAAACATGTGCCACATACAAGTTGAGACCCAACTATCAGAAGGTAGTTTACCCTCTACTGCTTGCAGGTGCAAGTGCAACCGCTGCTGGTTGCTGCTAATATAATATTATTCACCACATCATTGTAAGAATAATATCATAAACATTTAACAGAAATTTGTATAAATAATATTTCATGCTATCGCAATTATTTGCATTAGTTAATATTATGAACACTTACGATATAATCAAGGACATATGCAGGTAAGCCAATGAATCGTCTTATAATCCAAATGTAGAAAGGTGTGTAATTATCAATGTTAGTTGTGTTGGGAAATCGAGGATTTCCTTAACCTGTCCTGCAAAGAATGACTAGCAGTGGAGCATTCCCCACACGGGAACCAAGAAAAATAATCGTAGCACAATAATCAAGCAATCACAGAAAGAGGAGAAATTTTACATGGGAAAACCCTCCTCGATGTGAGAGAGGGGAAAAACCCACGGGGCACGACGACCCGCAACAAAATCCACTAGGCCGGAAAAATGAGAGGGGCACAATGTATTTTCAGTTTTGTTGCCCAACAAAATCGAGGCTCAGTTATAAGAATAAATCAGATAATTGCACCTTGTACTTGGAGAACATGATACCATTGTTTCTCCTCGTCACGTGATGCCACTCCTCGAGAACGGACCTCCCTAGCGGCTGCTCCTCGCGCCTCTGGCGCAGACACTCCTCGCGGATGCGACTTCTCTTCGCGCCTTGCACGACCTTGCTCCTCACGCCTTGTGTGGGCTACTTCTCTCCTTCCTTAGGGAGAGAGAACTAAGAGAGAAGAGAGGGAGAGATGTTTGAGTTGAGATGATCCTCAATGTCATGCATGAGGCCTTATTTATAGTACTCTTGCCTCCTCTCTTCAATTTTACTCCAACATGAAGTAGGAGTCCCTAAAGGGATAATCAGTCTTTCTCCTTTTTTAAATTATTGGGATTGGATAATGTTCCCAACAACCTCCCCCCCCCCCCCCCCGTTCCCAATGGGGAGATGTCTTCAAAAAGATGATCACTGAGAGGTGACACCATTCATCTCTCTACAGAGCTACAGTTTGTCACAAGCCACGACTTTCGTCAGCATATTTGATGGATTTTCATCTATGTGGACCTTCTTCAAAGTGAGATGCTTCTTGTCAATAGTATCTCTAATCCCACAACACTTCTTTTCTTGCTTATGCTACTGTAATGTACTCGGCTTGAGTCAATGAGAGTGCAATGCATTTATGAAACTTGGACTGTCATGAAATCGCTCCCCCTGCAAAGGCGAAAATGTACCCGAAAGCCGATTTCCTCTTATCTACGTCTCCTGCCATATCAGCATCTGTGTATCCACAGAGTTTGGATCTGAACTCCCATACTTCAGACACATACTTGAGGTCCCTCTCAGGTATCTTGGAATCCACTTCACAGCTTTCCAGTGATCCTTCCTTGGATTCGACATGAATTTGATCACTACGCCCATGGCATGAGAAATGTCGGGTCTGGTGCAAATCATGACGTTCATAAGGCTGCCAACTGCGGACTGGTAAGGAATCTTGGTCATCTTTGCTTTCTACTCTAAAGTACATGGACATGTCTCTTTCGTTAACTTGAAATGAGGGGCAAGGGGTGTGCTGACAGGCTTCACATTCTTCATGTTGAACTGCTCTAGAATACGTTCAACATACTTCTCTTGTGATAATCACAACTTGTGTTTCTTCCTGTCGCGAGTGATCTGCATCCCAAGTATGTTGCTTTCCTTGCCCAAATCCTTCATCTCCAATTCTCTGGAGAGTTCCATTTTTTGCTTTGCGATCAACCCGGGATCATGACCAAACTATCAACATGTCAACCACATAGATCAACAGGATAACGAACATACCATTGGGAAGACGTCGAATGTATACACATGGATTCGTTGTAGTCCTCTTGAAGTTCTGCTTCATCATGAGGCATCAAACTTCAAGTACCACTGTCTAAGGGCTTGCTTCAAGCCATAGAGACTCTTCCTTGACCTACAAACCATGTGCTCTTTTCCCTTCTCTTTAAAAAAGGTATCTTTGTGGTTGCTCCATGTAAATTTCTTCCTTCAAGTCACCGTGAAGAAAAGCCATCTTTACGTCCATCTGCTTTAGCTCAAGGTCTAGGCTTGCAACAAGACCTAGAACCACTCTCACGTAGTTCATTTTCATAAGTGGTGAGAAGATTTCATCATAGTCCACACTCTCTTTCGGGTTGTATCCTTTCACAACCAATTTGGCCTTGTACTTTAGTTGATTGCCACCATCATCTGTCTTTAGCTTGTAGACCCATTTGTTATTCAGTGCTTTCTTGCCTGCAGGAAGCTCGACAAGATCATAGATATGATTTTTCTTCAGAGACTGCATCTCTTCATTCATTGCAATTTGCCAATGATCTTTCTCCTTATTCTCTTGTGCCTCCTCAAAAGTGCATGGTTCATCATGATCAGTCAACATTACGTACTGGGAAGTAGGATATCGAGTTGGTGTGCCCTCCCAGATCTCCTCGCCTAAGGCTTTGTTGCATCTCCTTCTTGATGAGGTTGCCCCCCCTACCTAGGATCCCTTGGACCTGCAACAACATGGTCTGCATCTGGCTCATATTTTCTGGTTATGCATCTTCTCCATCCGTACCTTGTACTGGTGAAGTATATGAGTCCTCATCGTTGTCATCATCCATAACAATCCCATCTGAGTCTCCATCACCACTATTATCCTAACCAAAGTCTGGTTCTCATAAAAAATAATATTTCTATTCCTGATGATGGTCTTCTTCTTTGGATCCCAAAGTCAGTATCCAAACTCCTGATCTCCATAGCCAAGAAAAATACAGGGCATTGCCTTGTCATCAAGCTTCTTCCTCTATTCTTTTGGTATAAATGCATAAGATTTGCAACCAAACACCCTCATGTGTGCATATGAGGGATCTTTCCCAGACCAAATGAGCTCAGGGACCTGAAAATTCAAAGGAAAATATGGAGATCGATTAATCAAGTAGGAGGCAGTCCGAACCGCCTCAGCCCAAAAGGTCTTGGGCAACTTTGTTGTCTTTAGTATGCAGCGAACTCTCTCCACAATGGTTCTATTCATCCGTTCAGTGACACCATTGTGTTATGGTGTATCGGGCTCTGTCCTTTCATGCATGATTTCGTGCTCTGCAAAGTAGCTCTAGAAAATGTGAGAGATGTACTCCCCTCCATTTTCTATGCGCAAACACTTCAATACTTTGCTTGTCTCGTGCTCCACCATGGCATGAAATTTCCCTAAGACCCTAAGAAATCAAAGACTTGATCCTTCATCCTTAGCATATAAACTCACACCTTCAGAAAATACTTGTTTCCTCCCAAAGATGTTGTGTCCATGGGACCTCACACATCGGATTGATCAACTGCAGAAAGTATTCCTTCACCTTTGATTTGGTCATGAAATGTGCCCTCTTATTCTTTCCAATATCACATGAATCACAAGGTGACATCGTTATATCAGTGTGACATGGTATTAACTCCTTCCTGCTTAAAAGTTGTAAGCCCTTTTTGCTCCTTGTCCGAGCCGACGATGCCAGAGATCCGACGTGTCAGCCATACTAGCATGTAGGCTACCATCCATGACCTTCACCCGAGTCTTTTTTAGCATGAAAACAATCTGCCTCTGACCATGATAAGAGAGCCCTTACTGATCTTGCATATGCTGTTGACAAATGACATATGGTAGCCCTCCCTATCTAGTTGAGAACCGGATATGAGGCTAAGCCGTAGGTCGGGAACGTGCCTAACATCATGTATTGTCATTGCACATCCAATATCAGTATGAACTGAGATGGTGCTCTTGCTAATGATCTTGGAGTAATTGTTGTTACCCATCTTGACTCTCTCAAAATCTCTCCCTATATAAGAATTGAAGAACTCCCTGTGCAGAGTCACGTGGTAGGAGGCGACCGTATCGATGGTCCACTCGGAGTCATCCCCTGCATGGAGACATTGCTCCTGAATGGTGAGAACCAATTGATCCTCATCATCAACAGCCACTGTTGCAGCAATGTTCTCATCTTCATCTTTCTTCTGATTATTTTTCGCTTCTGCTTGCTCTCTTTTCCAGACTCTACAGTCTCTCTTCCAGTGACTAGGCTTGTTGCAATCATGACATTTTCCTCTATCCTTGGACTTCTCCTAGAATTTTGTCTCTCTTGTGATTTTCCCATGTTATTGGACCCGTCTCTTCTCTCAATTGCATACACATGTGAAGAAGTGGACTCTCTGGATGATCGTCTTCTGATTTCTTCATTCAGAAGACTACTATCGACCATAGGTATGGTTAGCTTACCATCCGTAGCGAAGTTGCTTACGGTAATCACCAGAATTTCCTAATAGGGAACCTATGAGAAGAAGTATTTGCAATTCATCATCTAGCGTTATGTTCATGGTACTCATTTGATTGATGAGACTCTATAATCATTCAAGTGCTCAACGACTTTCATCACATCCTTGTACTTTAGATTTATCAACTTTTGAATTAAGAATGCCTTGTTGGTGGTCGTCTTCTGCTCATAAAGCTCTGACAGTTTCTCCCATAATTTCTTCGCATCTATCTCTTTTGTGATATGGTGGAATACCGATAAGTCTAGCCATTTTCGAATGGTGCCGACTGCTTACCAGTTCGGCTTCGTCTAGTCACCTATGGACATGCCCTTGGGCTTGGCTATTTCTCCCTTCCACCAGATAATGGAGGTCCTTGCAATACAAGATGTCCTCCATCTTGGCCTTCCATATTTGCCAATTCATGCTCTTCAACTTAATCATTAAGGTTATGTCATCCTTCTACATCTCGACAATGCAAGCTCTGATACCACTTGTTGGGAAATCGAGGGATTCCCTTAACCTGTCCCGCAAAGGATGACAAGCAACCAGCATTCTCCACATGGGAATCAAGAAAAATAATTGTAACACAATAATCAAGCAAGCACGGAAAGATGAGAAATTTTACATGGGAAACCTCTCATCGATGTGAGAGAGGGGAAACCCACGGGGCACGACGACCCACTACAAAATCCACTAGGCCAGAAAAATGAGAGGGCACAATGTCTTCTCAGTTTTGTTGCATCTCAGTTTTGTTTCCCAACAAAGCTGAGGCTCAGTTATAAGAATAATTAGATAATTGTGTACTTGAAGAACACAATACTGTTGCTTCTCCTCGTCATGTGATGCCTCTCCTCAAGAACGGACCTCCCTAGCGGCTGCTCCTCGCACCTCTGACGCAGACACTCCTCACGATGCAACTTCTCTTCATGCCCCTACGGGATAACTCTTCGCGCATTGTGCCAACCTGCTCCTCACGCATTGTGTGGGATACTTCTCTCCTTTCTTGGGGAGAGAGAACTAAGAGAGAAGGAAGGGAGAGATGCTTGAGTTGGGATCATCCTCAATGCCATGCATGGGGTCTTATTTATACTACTCTAGCCTCCTCTCTCCAATTCTACTCCTACATGAAGTAGGAGTCCCCGAATGGATAATCAACCTTTTCCATTTTTTTAAATTATAGGGAATGGATAATATTCTTAGCAAGTTGTCCTTGCCAATACAAGTACCAATCGAACCGCATGTTATCTACACTTTTTTCGTACCCACAGGTGTATGGCATATAACTCAATCTAAACAATAGAAGTCTTCCTAAAAAGATCAATGGCATGCATGTCTGCAAGTGTATCACATGTTATATGAGTTATGAAACCCCCATGTTTTTAACACATGGAGATGGCATGCATGTCTGCAAGTGTATCATATGTTATATGAATTATGAAACCCCCATGTTTTTAACACATGGAGAACTCCCGATATGTAAATGATACAGTAACCCCATTTTATAGAGCTCCTTGAGACCCTTCCAACAAGTTAAAAAGCATCGAATTCTTAGTTTCTTGGATCAAATTAAGATATTTTTTATAAACAGATCAGAATCTATTTATGATCCGAATTGGATATGAACTATGCCTTTTCTCCATAAATATATGGTTTAACTTGACATACCCAAGACTTCACTAAAGATCCTCCATCACCACCAACTTGCCGGAGAGCCACCACAATTGTCTGAAAAGTGATCTGATCGGCAATCCAAGGGCATTATTGTAGAGAGATCTACAAGGTCATCAACGCACTATATCTGCAGAGGAGTAATCTCGAGGGAATATCCTCATAGGTAATGGAATATTGTTCCTTCTTAATATTTGTTACACAATATTTATGTGATCAAAAGCCTCTAGAGCCCTAGATGTTTCTTATAGAAAGAGTTATATGTTTTGATGTCATACCATAAAATCATACTTTGACGTATATTGTGCATAAAGGTGGGAATAATCATGTAAGGAGACATGGTAGAGGTCGGGAAGCATGACGAAAGGATATCGCAACTAAGTCCCATGGGAATGCGCCTATAACTATGAGAAAAATAGTGAGCTTGTGCTCCAAGTTACATGTGCATCAATACATCTAAGGTACATTGGTATGCCATGCACCTAGGAGAAAGATAAAAGAATCGAATTTACCTGCGTATTGCTGCACTTGAAGGATGCATTGGTATACTTTCGTCAAATCAGTTGGAATCCAAAGTCATTGGTATACTAGTACATGGCCACGTATACAAATGCACTCGGGAATTGATTAACATACGGCGTATAGAATGAATGTTTCCAAGACCCTCCTTAACCCGGGTTGGTTCAAGTTCTCTGACTAAAAAACATTGATAATAAAATGAATGGGTTGAAATGCAAGTGGCATGCGTACATGTATTGGGATATATGAATACGAGTCAAATGAAACTACATAACATGTTGCTAGCATGGTTGTTGTCAATTGTGAACCTGTGGATGTGGTCCCCACTTTGGATGGGTGCTACAAGGTACATGCGTGCACCATTGGGTTCCGAGTTAAAGACTTAAATGGTTGTGATCTCAATGGATGAGCTGGTTACGTGTTGTACTTTGTACCCCAATATTTCTGAGTCTACTAGACAGAGTTTGATGCAAAGAAGTATGGTTAGTAAAATGTTATTTGATGTGATTGCACTAATGATATTTTGATTGTTAGCCTCGTGAGATAGTTTCAAAATGTGATAATAGAGGAGGAGAACAATGAATTAGTTTCCGTATATCAAAGAAAAATAGAGGTCCTCATATGCTTTTACTTGAGTTTGCTATAAAGAGATGATTTGATGGTTTTAGATCCCAAAGTCGTACCCTACACCATTGAGTAAATTAGATAGTTTACAGTAGCCTTCATAAATGTATAGTAATGAAGAAAATGATACACATGTCGGATGCATGACCTAGTGTGACTTACCATACCTTGTACATGTTTTACAGTGAGTGTCTCATATGTACCTTGAGAGCGCGTGCACACTTCTTGTTTTCCTTACACTACTAGTTAGGTTTAACATCGTTGTTGAGAAATTGCTCGTAACTTTACCTTTTGTTTGGAATACTTGAGAAACCGCAACAAATAGCATTAGAGATTGTATTGTTAGAAGCTCCCACCAATAGACTTGTACCAAACATAGTGCATGGTTTTTGGTGTAGTTCTCGATTCCTAGTTACATCATTTACTATTTTTTGTCTTATTGATTATATATTATTGAGAGATATAATTTTGAGAGCATACATGTTATAGTCTTGCATACTAATGCATGATGTATATCTTATAGGCATGAGTTTTATTTTGGATATGATTAATGAGAATGAATGTGGCTTGTTCATTTCATTTTTTTTATTGAATGTTGATCTAATATGCATGAGATTGGTTTGTCAAGTATTGAAGATCTTGAGAGGGTCTGATGTTGGTTTCCATGAGGTCCCTAGAATGTGGGATGCCATAGATGGTATCAACGAAAGGACACTCTAATCTCTCCCATATATGATAGATTGTAAATGGTATTCAAAATATAAGAGTGTCAAGAATCTATTAATTCAGACATGAAACCAAGTAGAATAGCCTAAGTTTTGAACATCACGCCCATGTATCTTTGAGTATGGAAGAAAATTCTAATGCAATGATTTTTGCAAAATCATATCGTCTTGTATTGACCTCAATGTGGTAGCAACTAACTGCACTTTTCTAGGTTATGCATGACATGTGGCATTGCCAGATGGAGATTGAGCATAGGCTCATCCAGTAGGTTTACTCCTCCTATTATACCTCTCATAAGGAGGAGGGTAGTGTCCACCCTTTAGCTTTCTAAAAGCAAAAGAGCATGAGGATCTAGATGATTTGCAAAAGCATCAGAGTATGTACCTATCAGAGGACTAAGAGGCATTTCTACATCAGAAAAGGCGAAGTTATTGATGGACTAAGCACTCAATGTTTTGAGGATGATGCATGTGCTAGAGTAAACTCAGCTAACCTTCGTGGAGTATTAGCTAGAAGGATATGTCGATCAATGGAGGTGCACCACAAGAGAATACTTGATTGATTATTTCTTAGGATGTGGTTAAGGATGAGTTACCTAATTGACTCTATTCTAACCATTGGATAGAGGGCCAGCAAATATTATTAACATGAGAGGCTAATGAGTATGTTATTTGCTGTACCGAACTATATCCATATTTGCCCATAGTTTCAATCTTTCCAGAGGAGAACTTGCTGATGTTCTTTTGCATTATACGTGATAAGGTGCAGGAGAAGTTGTTTTTTCTAGCCTTCACCCCTCTCAAGGAGGTAACTGACAAGGCCACAGAGATGGAGGCATCTCAGAGATGGTTCAAGGAAACCCAACCGGAATGATAGTCTCCAAAAACTAAGAGAGAATCACATTGGAACTTATTTCATTCCCTCAGAGTGCATCACTTTCATCATCTAATGACATCACCAATGGCATGAGGATATACCATTCCCCTACCTTGGGGAAGGTTTAATTAGTTAGATTGCCACTCCTTTCTGTTACCCAACACCTTCATATAGTCGCAAATATGAGAGGTAGCAATTTTATTTATGATTGATCTTTCTTTCATCTAGGTGATCACATGTGTTGTTATTTCTAACAGTCGTTCCATTTTAGAGATTGATTTCCTATATGTGCTAAGAAATCAAGTGTGACACAATAATGGGCTCAACTGACCAGTTCTTTTGGCCAATCTTAGGCATCGACTTTCTATCATGGAAACCAAGGTTTTCGACAACCCCCACCCCATTAGACTTATAGTGTTCCAAGTTCTATCGTGTCACCACTATCGTTAGGATAGTTTAAGAAATTGTCTAACACAGGCTCATGCTTATAGGTTTGTTATTAAAGTATAGATTGATACATGGTTTTTTATTGCATGCATTTTATTGATCAAAGGCCAGAAATTGTTTCCTAGCATCTTGACTAGTTCCATGCTAGGAAAATGAGCATCGAGTATCCCATCCTCGTATTACATCAAGGAACTAAAGACGAGGGATTACGCCTCAAACATCATGGAAGTGTTGATATTGCATCGTATCCGATCCATGTTGATTAGTCATGCTAGTCAATGGTGCAACATAATTAAAAAAAGATCAATTAAACACGTAGCAAGGGAACAATTACCATGTCGTTTCATCATGATTGCATGAGTATGAGGTTTACCTCTTAAATCGTGATCACCATCTCAGAGCCTATAAAGGAAGAGGTCATGTCTCAAGTCTGATCCATAGAACGAAGAATCTCCTGATTTCATCTCATGAAATACGTGTCTTCTTTAAAAGCACGAAGCACCGAAGAAGTTGAATCCAAGAGAAATCAGTTTGGCAGCACAATGGTAGTACGATAACGATCGTAATCTCCATGAACCCTAAGTGGACGACCACAAGTGTTGGAGAAGGATAGGGGGTAGACATGCGATGAGAGAGAGAGAGAGATTTGTTGTTGTAGCTATTGCATGAATTAAAAGTGCTAAGGTTACCCTCTCTTTTATAACATAATGGAGGGCAAAGATGCACACTTAATAATGATCAATGGTTGAGAGTAAATGTAATCTTCCAAGATTATACTTGTGCTCTAAGCATAATATGATTAGAGTTACTAAAGTAATTACTAATTTACAGCTAAATTTTATTCTCAAAATAATTTTTCTCTCATGAATAAAGAGAAAAGGAGAGAGCCTCCTTCCAAAATCATAGGGAAGGAGAAAGCCTCCTTCCTCATTTGTGGGTCACACGCACCATGAGATTGGAGAGAGACTTTCTCTCTCCAATATCCTTTAACGTAATCATATTACATTAAATATTTATTCATAGAATAATTTTACAAAAAAATTCAATAATTAACCTATGTATTATTTATGACAGTTGCAAATAGATCATTGATGTTTATAAATCATATTCACCCATCCAAGACTAAATATAAATCATATTTACATTTAATTGCTCAATGTGAATTCGATTCTCATTAATATTTAAATTATGAATCATATTCACAGTTAATTATTTTTATGATATTGTGGATCATATACACATTATTGGTTATTGTTGTAGATAGTATTATCCATATTAATTTCATCTATGATAATTAAATCTAATTTAATCATGTAGGATGTCACTCTACACATTTCTAAATAATGTGTAGTTATAATACTTAAATCCAATTTAGTTGTCATTATTTCTCTTAATTTTCTAATGCTCAAATATTTTCTCTAATGGGGCAATTCTTAAACTCTTTCAAGAATAGTGTGCCTTCTCCCAGCATACTTAGAGATAAGGACATGACAAATCTATAGTGCAGGAATAGTGACTTAGACAGTGAGATCTAATCTTACATCCAGATCTATTAAACCTCTTAGAGATGTTGAATCAATTCAGACAAAACATCCAATCTTCTCATTGTATTTGAATCACATTCAGATTAATGTCCAACATTCAGACTAAGTTTGGGTAACTAGTCTACTAAGTGGAATCATTAAAATCTGAACATGATTCATCACTCCCTCATAATGGAAGTGACATAGTTGTACAATTGATTAAGACCACATCACCCTCGAGTATTCCCAATACCCATACAACCTACATATTGGGAGACCTTTGATAACCCAAAGTTCTGATCTTATTTGGATTGTCTTCTTTAGGATTTTATCATTAAGTTTCTCATTCGATCATTGGGAGTTGGTATCAATCATATGCTTTCGAAAATCATATATCATACCTACTAATCATGTCATGCTTCCAAAGCAAGATAACCATCGATGGAGTTTGGTTGGTTCCAATATCTCATGAGTAAGCTCATGTCTTCTTTTTTTAGTAGTGAACCAATACAATCCCTTTGAGAGATCATATTACTCATATGTCCTTGAATGCACACCATCTCGCCGGTGTATAGACCTTGATTAGGTCATCAGCCTAATGATCTACTTAATGTACATACTCAGACATACAGTAATACAATTGTCTTCGATCAGAGGATGCATGCTTATATTGTGGCAGCATATGACATAGGTCTCTAATATCTCAATCTCTCTAAGTTGATTTTTTGATAACTCATCTGACACCGTTGAATCTCTATTATCATGCATAGGACATGCATCAAGAGTTCGATCAGATATCAGCCTTTAGTAAGGATTGGCATCCCCTTCTCAGGTTGGAGATCCCTTATAGTCGATCATTTGGTAGTACTAGTTGAGTCCTCAATCTAACTATTTAGATATCATCTCAGCAACAACCTATATGATCCAACCATTAAATCAACAACTATGTGATTATTAAGATGGCCATGATACATAACACTAATTGTATCGATGACTCTTATAAGTGCGTGCATTCATCAATCCCAAATATGGAGTAAATTCAAAAACTTTTATTGATATATTAAAAAATTATATCAATATTTATTTTAGAAATGGTTCCCTCTAGGCTCACAAGTCTACTAATCTTCTACTAACCTTGGAACATTCAGGTACAATCTTTAAACACATACTCATTACATGCTTGTCAAAAACCATTTGAGATAAAGGTTTGGTAAGGGGATCAGCAACATTATCAACATAGGCCACCTTGGCCAAGATGATGCCACCCCTCTATGTATCTCTCGAATGATATGGCATTTCCTTTCCACTTATTGCTCTTTTGATTCCATATGAGTTCCTTCGCCTAAGGTATGGCTCAGATGTTATTGTAGAGCAAAGGGATGGGAACTTCTACGAAAACTACATCCATTTCCAATATGAACATTTGTTGAATAGAGGTTTCGTCGACCTAATGCTCTACACAAGGAGAGAACACCTTCGATGTGCCGACCAAACAAGAGCCTATGATTTAAACAACAATTACCTCACGAATATGTATAACATTGCAAAAGAAAGGTGGAGTTAAAAATAAAATTTAACTATACAAAATGTGTGTATAGGTGCAAATATGTAAAGTGGTGAACGCAAGGAACAATACATAGTAGCATGAATTATTAATTATAAATAAATAATGAATAAATAATAATGTGTATTGTACAATTATTCAATCAATTAATGTTTTGTGGGTTTTTTATGTTTGTTTTTTTATTTTTCTTTTATATTTTTTGATTTTAAATTTTACAAATTTTATTTTCTCTTTATAATTTTTTGTTTTCTTTTCTTTTTTATAAATAAATAAATATATATATATATAATAAAGATATTTATATAAATATATAAGTATATCATTCAATATAGGATATAATAATTATAAATATGACTAAAAATTATATTGGGTTAAATGGTGTTGCCCCATAGGGGGAGCTAACTTGCTCCCCTGCCCTATTTTTCCCATTTTTTAAACTTATTTCAGTGGAATTTCATCACTATATCATTATATTATGTCATTCAAATTTCATGTGAAACAGAGACTCTTACGATCTCCATCTAGACAATTATTTTTTAATGGCAACAAAATTACTAAAACCGACCCTGTCTGGATGGAGGCCATGGGAATCTATGTTTTGTATGAAATTTGAATGACATAATATAGGGATATTTATGAAAATCCATGGAAGCAATTTACAAAAAAATGAGAAAAGTGGGAGGGGGGAGCCAAGTTAGCTCCCTTCTAGGGGACAACCCCATTTTACCCATATAATAAAGACATGTATAACTATATAAGTATATTATACAATATAGGATATAATAATATAAATATGACTAAAAATAACCAAAATTTGTGTAATAAATTATTTTTAACTTTTTATATTTTTTGATTTTTTGTGATTTCTCAGATAATTTTGATAATTTTTAGGTATTTTAAAATGTTTATAATATAAAAAAAGATTAAGTAAATAGGCTGAATGTTGTAAGGTATTAAAAATATATAAAAAGTCCACATTGAAATTATTTTTAATAGGTAATATATACTATAAAGAAAATTCAGAGACAGAAATAAGTATTTTTTGAAGAGTTTTATGGTTTTTATAAGGATTTTGGATATTTTTAATTTTTTATGATTTTCTTTTTCTATTTTTAGTGATTTATGATATGGAGGTACAAAAAATAATAAATAAATACTAATTTTTTGGATTGTTAAAGCAAACATGGAATAAAATGTGCTGGTTTGATTTTTAATAAATTGGAAATATGGTAAAAATTAAAAATTAATTAGATATCATGGAAGAGCATGCAAAGAGGCAAAAATCACGTTTTTCCATAATTTTGAAGCGCGGATGATATTTTTAGAAAATCGAAATCAAACACAAAAATTAATTGAACTAGAAGTGGTATATTTGTAATTAAAATAAAAGTCTTGGGATAGAATGAAAATTACCTAAAATTTTATAACTAAAATTCGAATTTTATAAATTAAACAACAATTACAAAAGTCCTTAAGGATGCAGATGTAAAATTCCCAACTCACGTGGGAGGCCATGTGAGCTGAGCTAACTATGACCAAAGTATAATATATGGAAAGTGTTAGGGTTCACTTGCAATTTTTACACAAAATTTTAATCTACTTCAAATATATATTACAGGATTGAATAGAAATGCAACAAATGTGGTGGTATATGTGAAATTTACCCTTGAAATAGCTAGATCAAGCGGCTTGGATTTCTTTACTTGATGTGTGGCGCGCTCTCCTTGCACGATGACGGTTGGGCTTCGACATATAGGATTAGATACCAATGGGATCCAACGGTGGAGATCCTCGATGAGATGTCAACTGCTAGATTGGGCGATCAGCTTTTGATCCGACGACGAGGAGGGATGCTGGAAGAACTCTTGAAGAACTTGCCCTTGATGAGCTTGGAATCTATAAAGTGTTAGCTTGCGGGAACCTGGAGCTACGTTGAGTATCTCTTCATGTTCCTGTCGGCGCCCCGCAATTCCTAGATGCTTCAGAAGGGCCTAGGGCTAAGTGATTAAGACCTAAAGCTCAAGGGTTCTGACGAAGGACCTGGGACCTTTTCTTGAGTTAAATTAGCTTGCAGAAGGGCTCTTCGGGACCTGCAAGTGAGAGAAGAAGATTCGCGATGCAATGGGGGCAATCATGTTGTCATTGATGGAAAGTCATAGAGTGGAATGAAGATGGCAAGTTGAGGTCTGACGAAGTGGAGGAGGTGGACCTCGAAGGTCCAGATTAATGGAGATTAGGGTGATCATTGAGTGGGAAATGATCGAGCATCGAAGGGGGAAAGGACATGAGGTGAATCGTGGTGGTTGGAATAGTGAGTGACGGTGAAGGACAGAGGTCGGAGCGAGATCTCGACGAATTAAAAACCCTAAATTTATGCTAATTCAAGCATTGATAGCATAAAATAAAATTCATAATCAAAAGATGATTATTAAATCTACTTAAAGAGCAAAGAAAAAGAACCTTGAGCAGTCGGAGACCGCAAGATGGAACCCACGATGGAGTACAACTGGAGGTGGGGGGAACGATTCCTACGCCACTCCTTCGGGTACCTGGAGCACGGGGAGCTCCTCCTGTCATGAATAACTCAACCCTAAAGCATTTTGAGGGGTTTGGAATGGATATAGAGGGAACCAATTTTCAAAAATGGAGAAGGGTTGGCTTTTGTACATGCGAAGAATGGGCCAGGGTTTTCATGCGATACAAGGATGGTACGAGGATATGAATCATCACACGTGAATGAGAGATGTGTCAACAATATCTTTCATGAAGCGAGTTAGCCACATCGGGCAATGATCATGGTGAGGAAAATTGAGGAGGGGTTTAGTCTTTTTGACAAGCCTTAGACTGGTTTGACCCTAGGTCAGCGGGAGATGAGCCCTGGTCACCCGCAAAAAGACAAGGATGAATTAAAAACAATTTATTAATTCAAAAAATATTAAATAATTTTATTAATTTTTGATTAAAACATAAAAAGTACTAATTTATAGAGTATTTTATTCTGCTTTTATTTATTTTTATGAGTTGATTTATTGTAAGTTACTTCTTGGAGGTTCATTTATGGGTATATTTACTATATATTAGGTATTTTATTTTTATTTTGTATTTTAAATTTAATATTATATATACATAATTTGTATATTTATAAATTATTTAAATACACTTAAATATATTTTTATTTTATTTTCTGATGTTATTTGTACACTTCAATAAATAGATGTATTTAGTATATAGGTATATGTATAAGTAATTCATCTATGTATTTTAGTGTCCGATTTTATTTTATTGTATTTTTTGTTGTTTTATTATATTTTTATTGTGTACATATATTATAAATAATATATACAAAATTATGAAAATATAAAATAATGAAAATCTAAAGAATAAATAAAATGAATGGTTTATTCAGGTGCATTAAAAACATGGATCCAAAACCTAACTTTTGCATCTTAGCTCCAAATTAAATGAAACCACCTTCATTAAATAGCTAATAAAAATTTATATGCCGTTAAAGATGATTTTTGGTGTATTTTAAGTTCATATGGAGAAGATATGGGCCAGGTAAGTTTGGGTTTTGGATTTTAATTTTGAGTGTAAATGCATCATTTGTATTATTTTTGTGTGAAATAAATCTTGTATTTTTCCATGTATTTTTATGTTCAACATTCATGTGCAAAGCTTATCGATTTGATGTATAAAAAATAAAGAATAAAATAGGTCCTAAAAATGTATTATTGGGCATTTATGAATTAGGGTTTCTTCTATTTATTGGCCCTTATCCCCCCTATTGTAATCCTTGTCGACACAGTCATCATGATGCCTAGGTCTCAGGGCTAAGGTCATAAAATACCTTTCGCATTTTATTCTTATTCTTTTTTCTTTATTCTTTTATTTTGTCTTCAACTACAATTTTTACGTAATATTTACATAATAAATAATAGATGTTAATTTGTGCAGAATAATGTTATTTACATGCATTTAGATATAGTTTTAAAGGCCAAAAATGAAACAATAAAGGTGATGAAATGGAGATTCATCACCCCCCCATACTTGCCTTTGCTAGTCCCTAGCAAACACTTATGCCTATAAGTGCAGAAAAGCAAATAAAGAAAAGAAAAAGAAAGAACTTATATTGATCTTAATGTTCGAACTTTTCTTCATAAAATCAAAGTTTGGAGCTCAATCGGACCTTTGGAATTTAGGTGTGGTCAGAACCTTATTGGGAAGTAGATTTGAAATACAACAACCTCTCAGAGTCAAAAAACCCTACCCAAGTATCCTCAAAAGCTAGGACAGAACAGATCAATGTCATATACAATCCCTTATGATTATGAGTCTATCATGTACAATGACAATGATATGTAGTTCCTCTCAACTGAAGTGGTAAAAGTCAGTCTTCTCAAACATGGTGACCCTAATTCCCCAATCCAACAACTCTTTCCTCGAGAAGCAGGGTATACAACCAACTCAAGAAGATGACATGGAGAGAAGAATGGACACCAACTAGTATAGTGATAAATCCATGATTCATCGCCTTTATTCTTTAATTTTGGCTAAAATCCTTGGTAAAATACATGTAAATATCCTCTAATTCCAATTAATTAACATTCTAATCATAAATATTAATATTATATAATTAACACGTATTTTTATCAAAATAAAAGAATAAAGAGAAAAAGAAAAAAATAAAAGAAGGCTGGAGATATGTAATATATACATACTGATCCTAACCCCGAGACCAGGTCAATATTGACCGGGTCGACAAAAGAAATAAGTAGGGGAGATAAGGATCCTAATTTATAAAAATATCAAGAAAATAAAGACCAAAAATATAAATAACTCATTTTTCACTTTGTAAAATATTTCACCTATTTTATTTATCATCAAAAACACTTCAAATAAAAATACTCCTTTTGTAAAAGTTGTTCACAAAAATATATATTATTTTATAAAAATATCAGAAAAATACTTCATCATAAAAATAAAAAAACCGTAATGAACTGGAAAAGCCGTAAAAGCCGACTTCCAAAGTTTATATCTATTTATAAAAAACTCCACATTGACCAAACTCACCTTTGAAATCCGTTTTGTACATAATATTATTTATTAAAAATATCAGAGAAATAATCGGATAAAATCAGTGAGTTTCAGCTTTTTGGACTCGTTGTCTATATGTCATATATGTAGAAACTTCCTCGATTTTTTATTAAATAACCGTAAACCCGATTAACTTAATTATTTTTCCCAAAATCATCTAAAATTCTATATAAAAATCTAAAAACAAAAAGTAACTTAAAAAACCCAGAAAAATCCGAAGGCCCGAAGCCGCTACTTTTTCCGTCCAGGCCACATAACTCGATCGTGTCAACTCCGACTTGAGCAAACGTGGCCCCTAAAATTATATTTTTCAATTATCTACAAAACGACACTAGTTTCGCTTAAATCGATGTTAATGCGAAAAATGCGGTTTTCGGGTCCGTATTTGGTATATGGTACAATAAGCCGTAACTTATATTATTATTTAATATTCTAATACATTTATTTTTTTTTTAAATTAATTAATAATAATTTATTTATTTATTTAAATCATTTATTTCATTAATTAAATTATATAATTAATTTATTAATTTAATTAATTACTTAATTACCTTATTAACCATATTTAATTAATTACGAAATTATTACTTAATTAATAATTATCTAATTATTTAATTATTTATAATATTACTATTATTTATTTATTCTAGCTAATTAATTTAATTAATTATTTCTCTCTCTCCCCCTTTTATTTCCTCTCTCTTACTTTACCCTTTCTTCTTCTTCCCCGTATTCACCTTCTTCCTCCTCAAACCCATCTCCTCCAATCTCCCAACTCCCTCAACGGCTCGGCCGTTGCTCAACCGCCCGCGCTCCCATCACCCCCTCGCCGGTGTCGGCACTCGATTCCTTGGCCATCACGAAACCCATTCTATAAATAGCTGCCCGACCCCCACCCAGCATGGTATCTGCCATTTTTAGATCTCATCTACCTTCCATGAGCTCTAGTGTGTGAGGAAGCTCGTGACAGGAGCGTCTCCGTCCTCCGTCCAGCGAGAGGGCGAGGTCGGCGTGATCATTTGCCGGTGTGCAGCTGCGCTCTGCCGTGCATTGAGCCTCCGGAGCAACGCCGCCGCGTCGTAGGCGAAGACATCGAGCTTCTTTGAAGCTCGAATCTCAGGCGTGTTTTCCATTCCAAGGTTAGTTTCTATCCCTCATCTTCTCCGCCTCCTCCGTTCTTCTCAATCCCTCCAACTTCTCTTCCTCATCACTTTCCTACTCCGATTCCCAATCGAAACCTCATACCCTGCATCGCCTCGCCAACCTCCCTCTTCGTTGCTCCTCTACCTCATGAGAATCTCCTTCGCCTCCGGCCTTGTTAAGACCGGAGCTCAGGTCCTGTCCTTCGCTACGAAAGGAGCCAAACTCATCGTTTCCTCGTCGCTTGCGCTAATCCTTGCAGGTCATGTTGCTCTACCTCGGTACTTGAAGCCCCTCGCTAGATCACCTCTGCCGTCCAAGCCCAGCCGCTAGACATCACCGAGCAGCTCCATCTTCTTCTGAATTAGCCACCGCCATCGGTAGCCCTTGGTTTGTGAAGAGCAGCGCCGGATACATAGAACAACTGCAGAAAATAGATCAAGCTTTGCATTCGTGTGGATATTCAAATCTAATCGAGCAGTATTGAAGCACCCCCCCCCCCCCCCCCCCCCCCCATGTGAAGATGAAGCAAGCTCTGTAGTTGTATCTTCCATTTGCAAGTTGCATGAGATCCACCTGAAATCAGTTGCTGCCCGTGAATTTTCCTCAAGCACGAACATATTCTCTCCTCTGATTAGACACGATTAGATCCAGTAAACCACCACCTTGAATTTGGTTGATCACCTTCAGATCGACGGCAATCGTCGTCTAAAAAGCTCCTGGGAATTAAAGAGGACCTGACAAGCTGACCATCCATCGAGTTCATCGCCGCCTTACCGCTCAAGCAAATCACGCGCCATGCGCCTGAGGTTATTTTTTAGACGTTTTGCAAATTTACCCTCTTAACTCATCTTATTCACGAACAGATCCCTGACCGGAGGTATCACGCGAAGTACGTGGAGTCTGAGAGTTTTGCACGGCGTGCCCCCCAGTTTTTTGCGAATTTCGTGCAAAGGTCCCCCGAGTTTTTTTTCTATCCACATTGAGGTCCCGAACAGGATCATTCACGTAAACGGCATGTGACAGACGTGAATTATTGCGGACAACTCCCTGCAAATTTCCATTTTTTAAGCGTAACCCGTGTAACGATCTAAATGTCCTAGACGTTATTACTTTATACCACTTATCAAATATAATACTATTAACAAATATACAATAAAACACATAAAAAAATATCCCATTCAATACTATATAGAACATTAAATAATATTTTAAAAAAAATAAAAAACTTTTTTAGTAAATCATTTAAAAACACATAAAAAAATACATCAAACTTTCAAAACCCATAAAAACATAACAAACTTTAATAAATACATAATAAAAAAATTTAAAAAAACGTCACTAGAAATCCTATAATAATTAGTTAGAATATATTACGCCATATTTTGCACACTAAACCCCAAAAAATAAAAATTAAATAATAAAACCAATAAAAAACAGAAAATTCACAAAAAACTTCCAAAAATCGTAACTAACTCAAGAAAATCCCCTAAAGACGCACAACATACCGTTTTAAAGTAAATTTCATCTATTTTCTATAGAAAATATAATAAAAATATTTTCAATCTTGAAAATCACAAAAACGTCATAGTTTTACATAAAAACTTCATTTTTAGCATAAAAAAACAAACCAAATTCCACAAACATCTTAACAACCCTCTCAAATTCATTAAAACAGAAAATAACAATAAAACATAAAAATAACAAAATAAAAATCATTAAAAATAATAAAAATATTAGGAACCCCTTTTGCTTATGTTTCTCTACCGATTCTTCCTAGTTTAACATAGTTTGCCTCCCTGAGTTCGACACTTCCGTGCTTAACCGCTATACATTAAGTTTTGGAGTATAAATAAAAGAATAAAGAAGATTAAGTAAACCTTAATCTTTTCTGACGAAACCCACCCGGTCGATACAGCGACCACGAAATCTTTCTCTCTAATTCTTTTACAGGTTCAAAAGAAGAAGCAGACAGGGTGACGTGTTTTTCAGATGGTGCTGTTGCCGGGGAGGCATCGCTAGGGCAACCATAGACTTAGGTTTAGGATTTCTCTTCGCGTCATTTTACTTCTCTAACCTCACGGCATTTTGTTTCTGAGTTGTGTAGCACAGGTTGAGCCGCATATCTGAGAATCGTGAAGCCGCAAAATTTTGACTTTGAACTTTCTTGTAAAAAAATATATAAAAAAAGTATCGTAGGAAGGGACCTCGTAAAGGTATCTCGACTTGTAGTCCTTCTCGAGGTCTGTTTCACCAGGGTTGTACTTTTGGGGGAGCAGGGCACCCACCGCGGCTTATTCGATCGCGATTTTTCTCGACGGTTTTTCCGCGGTTTTCCGAGATAGGTGCTTGTTAGGATTCTTACAGTTTTTCCCTTCTCTGCGCATCGTAGCTTAGATTAGATGATTGCATATGATTCGACACCTAGGTGCTTGTATCGAGGTCCAATCCCGAAAATAAAAATACGCTAGACGTTTTCTCTGAAAATATCCAAAAAAAGTGAAAAGCAAAAATTAAAACAGGGATTGCTAGTTTTATCTGATCATAAAATAAATGTAAGGACTCCACTTGTCTTGGGAGAGCAATCCCCGAAACTACATCGCAGGTACATTCTCCAGATCAGTGAGTGAGAGACAACACATAAGGTAGAGCCAGAGTCTAAGCTTCTATCGAAATACTACTTAGTTCACGCCTTTAATCACCTTATCATCAGTAGGTACGTTCGGGTAGTCGGCAACAGTCCCAGTTTACTTAGCAGAGTGGGAGGTTTAGAGGACACTGCGTAAGGCTCGTTCCTCAAGTTACACGGGTAGCCAGAAACGGTCCGTACTTACTTCTATACTGGCTGAGACTAGGTGATTTCTAGTGAGAACTCAGGACAATACGACGTCGAAATCTCGGGCACCTATCTGATCTTGCTAATCTGTGAGAACATTGTTTGCCAAACAATCGTAAAATCGAAAAGATAAACGACCGAACTCTTACGATCATCACAAGTGTTGTGCTGGTGAACTTGGGGTTTGTCTTGCGTTTGATTGCGGTGTGAGTCTGATTAAACAAAACCCTTAAAGATGATGGGAAGGCGATCGCTCTGGTCGACTCTGACCGATCCTCTCTCTTGCGAGCCTACCCGTTCATCTAGATTGGTTCGGGATGACTCTCGTCTCAAACCGAAATCCACTCGAGTTGTTCCTTCCAGGTGTGACTCTCACCTTGGAAGTTCGTCGTCAATTTCTTCTCCTAATCCTTCTCTACCATCGTCACCTCCAGATAATCATCAACAACTACATATTGATTTGGCAAAGCCTGATTTAGATTACTTTTCCTTTCCATACGACATGGTTGTCAAAGGACTGCATACCACTTCTGTCGTCATCGATCAGGCTGCGATTAATAGCGGTCTACTCGCTTCCCTTGAGGCAATACAGAATCAGATTAGGGAGCATGGTAGAATGATGACTGATGTCAGAGTTGAGCTGACTCAACTATGAGCACAACGAGACCAGCCTACAGCTGAGAACCCCAGAGCCGACCATCCAGGACCTGAGGATTAGGAGCCACAAGATGGACCAGAGAGACCTCCAGAGGACCCGAACCACACAATGCAGCAGCTCTTCAACCCTGGAGCTACTACGACCCACCGATGGATTCGTCTCCTGTCATTCACAGGAACTTTGAGTTCCGTCCTCAGACCATCCAACTGCTGCCCTAGTTTCATGGGCTTTCTACTGAGGAGCCGCACCTGCACCTTCAGGAGTTCGAGCTTATCTGTAGAACGGTGCATGATGCAAATGTGAACGAGGACACGATCAAATTGATCGCGTTTCCTTTCTCCCTCGTTGATCGAGCAACCTACTGGCTAAAACATTTAGGGATATATGTTTTGACCTGGGAGGAGCTACACACCACGTATCTGAACAAAATATTACCCTCTCGGTCGAACGAATGCTGCTAGAGCTATGATTAGCAATTTCACCATGATCGGAACGAGCAGTTCCACGAGGCATGGGATCATTTCAGAGAATTCATTGATCGGTGTCCCCACCGTGACCTTTCGAAGCCGACTCTCGTACAGAGTTTCTTTGGTGGTTGGCACCGGAATTACAGGGGACTGGTGAATGCTGCTTGTGGTGGTTCGTATTTTTCGATGCACAAGGATCGAGTCTAGGCCATTTACGAGAAAATGGCAGAGAACTACACTACGATATCTCAAACTCGAGTCTACAACCAGATGAAGCCACCAAATTATCACCATCATTCCCGAGTGGCACAAATAGAAGGGAATCCACCTTCTGCTGTTTCGATTCCGATCGAATCCTCATCAGCTGATATGGGGATCATTTGTCAGAAGCTGGATCGAATGGAGATAATCGATAAGAAGTGTCAGAACTTAGACAAGCTCGATAAGATTGTTGAGCTGGAGAGATGCCTGAGTGATCTGAAGACACATATTATGTGCCTTCAGGAACTATAGACAGACTCCAACCGGTCTTTGAGATCACAGGCTGACTCAGGTAGCCGAGACCGGGGCATACTTCCTAGGCCTCCAGTTCAGCACATTTACCATGTGCATTCTGAGCCTTCGCGTCAATCCTTGGTGTACCCGCAGGTCCAGTAGACGCCATCATCAGATACTCAGATGGTGGTGTATCAGAGCGATCAACCCTTGGCATCTATGCCCCCAGCATACTCTGAGATGCCTGAGCCATTGACTGAGGTCAATGGGATTTGGTATGATCAGTCGTAGCAACCAAGGATCTGTCGTGATCACCCGGGTTTCCGTTGGTCTACAGGAGGTGCCTCTTCCCAGCAACAACCGCAGGTACAGATGGAGCATAACAGAGAACAGCAACAGCATTACGGTCCTCGTCAGTATCAACAATCGCAATGGAGGCAGAGCACTTACCAGCCGCAGCATCAACAACAGTATCCTCCGCAACAGCAACCAGCTCCGCAGCAGCCTCAGTATCACCGAGGCAACTCATCCAGGTCTCATGGGCCTTTCCATGACAACCCAGCTTTAGAGTATCTCTCTAACCTTATTACTGACCAACAGACTTCTTTTGGGCGAGAAATGGATGAGTTTAAAACTCATATCACCGACTTGGTCAAAGGGAAGTCCACCTTGCTTGCCCAGATAGAGCCCAACCTGAAGAATCTGAAGCGAAAGTCAGAGCAGGTAGATTTGACAGAGCCCACTCTCCAATCATAGGTATTCTCCGATGACGATCTTTACTATGATGACACTGATTTCATCTCTCTTAGGAGCGGTAGGATTCCAGTAGGCGGAGACTCTACTAGGCTCGAGGACGATGTCACAGATCACGCAAGCGAGCCTGTAGACGACTTTGATGGCGATACTGAAGCCACAACTTTTGACGATGGAGATGGTGGTGTTGAAGCCACCAAGTTTGAAGAGCAGCCAGAGCCGAACGCCGACGTAGCTACTTTACTGTTCTTCATTTCTAGTGATGATGAGAGAAAATCACAAAAAAATGTACAAAATAGAAGAAACCGAAAAAGAAATAAAAAGATTGTTGATTTAGATCCTGCTCTTTCTGATACTTCACAGAAAGCCAGTCCTCGTTTTACAAAAGCATTTGCTTCTTCTTATTCTAATCCTCCGACTGTACAAACTAACCCGGAGGATGTACAGATTCCCTTCTCCGAAAGCACTCTGCTTAGGAAAAGATGCTAAAAAAGAAAACTCTAAAAAATCCAAATGAATGATCTGATGAAAGAGATGCTCGATAAGTTTACGATCCAACTCACTCTTTCGGAAGCCTTGGCTCACATCCCTCTTTTGCAAAAAGATCTTAAAGAATGAACCACCGTCCGCAGAAAAAGAGGCAGCGCAATCACTATTCTGAGATACACGTGTTGACCAAGGAAACCTGTCATGCCATTCAGAATCGACTCCCAGCCAAGAGATCAGATATGGAAGCATCGTATGTCAGATGCGAGATCCTTGATCAGACTTTTGATCGGACTCTATTAGATAGCGGATCTTCGATTAATCTCCTTCCATCTTCCGTGCTCGACAAGTTCGAGTTCGGGCCTCTTCGACCAAGCCGAACGGTCTTGCAGTTTGCTGATAGATCGGTCAAGAGGCCTAAGGGTTTAATCGAAGACATTATCGTCACCATTCAGGGTTTGAAATTCCCCGTGGACTTCGTCGTGTTGGACATGGTGGTTCCTGAATGTGTGACTGATACCCCGAACATATTAGGACGACCTTTTTTGGCAACAGCAAAGGCCATTTCCGACTATGGAACCGGGAAGGTGTACTTTCACGTCCAAGGTGAAAGTATACATATAGAGACGATCCAAGATCAGAACTCCAGATCAGCCAAATCAGAGCTAGCATCTGATGACGAGCCCGACAATCATCAAGATTGTGACTTCGTACAAACTGATGATGAGGCCGTCTGGGCCGAACCAAGTATCCAATCTTTCATCCAACCTTCAGTGGAAGTTGAGATTCAGATATCCGAGGATGGGAGATTGGAGACACAATCTTAGAGTCGAGTAGCGAGAGTCTTGACAGAGACAATTCTGATACCTTCTCAGATCATTCAAACATTCCATATCCCTCCAGTCCGAAGTGAACCATCAGAACTGTCAGTCACCTAAAGATCATTCAGATTCCGACGATGCTGATTAGCAGTGCTTCACCGAATTCTTATCACTTCAGACTCCATCATCAGAGCCTACAACCAGTCTGGAGATCGAATCAAATCAGAGCATCCAATCATCTCCATATCTTTTTAAGTCAGAGCAGGCAGAGCTCGA